>OV277871.1:41247556-41936204 GCA_922989275.2 Gari tellinella
CAATTCTGATATTTCATGTTTATCTTGGTGGCAAACAGTTTGGAGCCTGATCAGACGCCGGGTTACCCGGCGTCTGATCTGGCTCCAAACTGTTTACACTGCAAATAATAGTTTTAGCGTCAACGCGTTTATTGGGAAAGAATAACACATTCTTCACTGTATTATATGTCAATCCCGTGTCTGTAAATCGTGACTTTATTGTCATTTGCCAACAGTTTTGATTCAGATCATACTAGGCATCTTATCTGTATCCAAACTTGCTTGACTATTTAAGGTTTCGTACAAAATAATCATTAATCGGAAGATGCAGACGAAAGTATGAGAGCAGACGATATCTCGATATGAGCAGGATTAGCAAGTACTACAGTGGAGAATGTGTTATTCTTTCCCAATAAACGCGTTTACGCTAAAACTATTATTTGCAGTGCAAACAGTTTGGAGCCAGATCAGACGCCGGGTAACCCGGCGTCTGATCAGGCTCCAAACTGTTTGCCACCAAGATAAACAAGAATTATCAGAATTGTCCATAAGTTGTTCTTTTCTACGTTTTAGTGCTTTGCGTTTGCGTACGTTTGAGTTTAAACGGGAAATAATAACAGATTCTCCACTGTACAGTGGATAATACGTTATTCTTGCCCGTTTAAACGCGAACGAAACGCAAACGCAAATCACTTAAACGTTAAAAATGACAACATGTGTACAATTCTAATTATATATTCTAATCTGAGTGGCAAATAGTTTGGAGCCTTATCAGACGCCGGGTTACCCGGCGTCTGATATGGCTCCAAACTATTTGTACTTGAAACATAGTTTTAGCGTAAACGCGTTTATTGGGAAAGAATAACGTTTTCTCCACTGTATATCACATAGCTTCGATGTTAACTACCTTTGTTTGAAAATATAAAAAAGCGTAGGTGTGTATTTCCGTGTCATAGACCATAGTGGACCTTTCCACATTAAACTTAAATGTAATTGTAAACTTAAATGTACTATGTATTTGCTTCATTTCTGGGGGGCTTTCTCAATATTATTTTAATTGTAATATAACGCACAAGGGCATGTGCTTTTTATTGGTTTAATGGATAACATTAGTGCTTTCCTTCTTTTTTGTCAAGCATACGGTCAATTTTACACTGATTGGAAGCAGCATCCTTCTGTTCCTCCAAACTGAGCCAAAAGCCCTGGGGCCCGTTTCATAAAACTTCTTACGACAAATGTTGTCGTAAGTCAGATAATAAAAGTCTAAATTATTATTTATTTCTCAATCTAATCCTGTCTTGTGACATCTTTTTGGAATCGTCTTGAAAAGACGATTCCAAAAAGGTGTCACAAGACATGATTCGATAGAGAAATAGGAAATTAAATGTATTTTTAAGATTGGACTTACGATCGTTTTTGTCGTAAGATGTTTTATGAAACGGGCCCCAGTATTGTTTTACGTTCGCACAAGCTTGTTCGACACAGACCCTGTTCCGACATATAATCCGGTTCAGTTTTCTCCCTTTCCTTCGTTCTCTTTCACATCGTCTATTAGTTGTTACCGGGACATAGGTGCTTCTAGCGAAAGCAGTGGCATGTTCGAAAAACATGCGCTGTCTGACATTAGGATAGGGCCTGTGTTTTGTAAATAAATGAAAGCCGATCTGTTGGAAATTATCTTTTTCGTCCTCTGTAGATTGAAGGAAAGCAGAAAGCGAAGCTAATAGCAGTTACAGTCGATTATTATTCCTCTGAAAGGAACCGTACAGTGTAACAAGCGTTACACGTGTACTTAACGCGTGATAGCAGAAATGGGTCGATATGCACACAGTGTAGGCCCGAACCAACCACTATTATTTTAAATTTGTCCGAAAATAGGTCCACAGAAGAAGACCCAATGTTATCGATTCACTGAGGCTGGTCTGGAGAGACTCTGTGTGCATAGATCATTTTTGGTTTTGGGCAGGTAAAATCAAGCTACAACGCCTTGTGGGGTTTAGTAGACATAATGACACGACAATCCCGTGTGTACCAGCTTATCATACCTGTATGGCTTACCAATCGGTTACAGCAAGTAAACTTAAAGACATCCCTAGATGACATTTCGATCATAACACCTTGCCAGACAATTTCCTTGCAAAAATCATGGATCTTATGGTCATGTCGCTAGCAAAGAACCATTGAAGCTTCTCGTGTGAGACTCTACCTATATATTTGATAGTTTGGTTAGAAATAACCATTGAAAAGCACTAGAGCCTGAGTATAATCTGGTTCTCACCAGGTAAACTGAGATTGGTACACCCACCGGCTGCACGAGCTGAACATGTTTTGACAGTTACATTGACACCTCAAATTCAATGGGGGGACTCTTTCAAAGGACTGAGGAAAAGTCTTTAATTGTCGTGTACATGTGTACATGTAAATACAGTGATCCTTCCCTACAACGGCCCTAATAACAACGAATCCCTCCTCACAACGACCATAGCCGCAGTTCCCTAAACAGGTCAATTATGTGTAACGCTTTTACTGCTGCAATATTGTCTGCTTACAATTGTCAACCGCTTTTTTCCTCTAAGTTACATAATGGACATTTTGACTGAAAAAAAAACTGAATGACTGTGGACACACAGCTTGCATTCAGATCAGACGCCGCCTTACGCGGCCTCTGATTTGTATTCAAGCTGTTAACAAATGTAAGCCAATTTCCCTCCCTATAACGACTCCCTCCGAACAACGCACTCCATTTGTGTCTCCCATTTGGTGTTGTTGTAGAGAGGGGTCGCTGTAGTAATGTGAAGATGGAAAACCATTTGCAGAACTTTCATTGTTCAATGGGGTTTTGGAGCTGAGCTTGGCACTTTGTGTCAGGTGCACTAAAATGGATTTTTTTAGGTCGTGACAAAATTAGACTTATTGACATGCAAATACCAAAACCAGCCGCCATCGCCACATATGACTATTACCACGATTTCTATACCCTGATAATAAACTTGGATGTGTTCTGATTAATGGCAAACGGTGCAGACCCTGATTGGACGCCGAGTCACATTCGCCGCAGCTGATCTGATCATACACTGTTTTCATTTCAATGAGTCTGGTTTTGTCATGACACGGCCAAATTTATTTGTATGAAGTTAGGAGCGCTTCACAATATATATACAGTAAAACCCCTCTAAACCGGAACCTCTAAATACCGGAATTTCTCTAAACCGGACACAAACTTTGGTCCCGTTTCCCATCCATTTTTACGCCTTTGATTTATTCCTTCACTGAAGAAAAAACATTCATGAACATATATCATCAGAAATATTTTCTATATCCTAGCAGATGATAGCTTAAAGCAGGTTGAAAGTAAAGCAGAATGCGCCTTAAGGCGCATTCCGCTTTACTTTCAACCTGCTTTACATGTAAGTGGTCAGCTACCTTCCATACCAGAAACAAGCTATGGGTTAAAACCCCTCTAAACCGGATGTTTTTGTTGTCCCCACAAATGTCCGGTTTAGAGGGGTTTCACTGTATATATATTTTTATATATTTTGAGACCACCCCCAATGTTATTACATATTACGTTTTACATTTACATTTACATTTCAACGTGGAAAGGTCCACTTAGGAGTTAAGATGTGGAGTTATCAGATAACGATGCCTTTAAGCCGAGTGATCTAATTACCCACATCTCACCGACTAACTGTGATTTAATGCACGATAATGCACGCCTACGAATGTGTTATTTCAAATCTAACACTATTTTTGTTTAATAAAATATACTTTTCCCGACATGAATACAAATGGTACCATTGGCGTAAAAAAAATGAAAATACCCCGTTCCTTAATTGACCTTGATATGTTATCCTCTGCTTAAAATTTGATTTGTAGTCTGCATCATAATTCAACTAAATTAAATGCTTAATAGAAGTTGACTGAATAATTCCAGTACAATATATTTTGGGTATTGCTCAAAGGTGTATCATCAGAATATGGTTGACACTGTTCTTGTTGTAGAGCTTGGCAATGAAGGGTTGACAACATTTCCAATTTTTAACACTTCCAAGATTAATTTATTTGGGAGATTATTTACAGTGGAGAATCTGTTATTCTTTCCCGTTTAAACGCAAACGTACGCAAACGCAAAGCGCTAAAACGTAGAAAAGAACAACTTTTGGACAATTCTGATATTTCATGTTTATCATGGTGGCAAACAGATTGGAGCCTGATCAGACGCCGGGTTACCCGGCGTCTGATCTGGCTCCAAACTGTTTGCACTGGAAATGATAGTTTTAGCGTAAACGCGTTTATTGGGAAAGAATAACACATTCTCCACTGTATCCCATCACCGCTTAATTGTCGTCTGCTTCAATTTTGAAATCTGCAATGTTCATTCAAATTTAAAAAATAAGACAGTATTACTAAAGAAATTTTAAAACCAGTGTCAAACAGTTTGGATCCTGACCAGACGCCGCGTTACGGCGAGCGGAAATGAGTATCGACGATATAGACTGTGTCCGCACATTCTTATACCAGGAAAGGTACATAACAAAATGTTGATTAGTTTCATTGTCTTCTTCGATTGCTCAGTTGGTAGAGTGGTTGACTAGCGATCCAATGGATCTAAGTTCGATTCCCATCCGATTCACAAACTTTTTGTTAAAGGCAGTGTCCGATTGTATTGACTTGTCAGTCCATAACGCAGGGATCAAGGGACATATTATGATTAATATTCGTTTGTTGGTATCAGTGTCTAATATATGTTGTCCAATTATGTATGTCCATTTACGTTTTCGTTTAAAGGATTACAAGTCAATTAAATCGGAATAAAAGAGGTCATCGAACTATCAAGCCACACATTGAAGCTTATCAATCCTTTTTGTCTCTGTTGTTCTACATGTTCAAGATCGATTTTGCCCATTTTAATGTTTACCCAAAATCATTAACTTTGTATGCAAGTCTATGAATAACTTATAATGCATTTTAATGACATCATTTCATTTATAAGGGAGGTAACTGTATCTAGTCTTTATCTATTCTTCAAATTTCCCAATTTTCAACAGAATAACTGTAATCTCAATAAATCCTTACAGTAATCTTTCCTAATATTTTTCGACCAACTATTTCACCAACAATATATTTGAATAGAATGAAAACACTAAACATTGAATGAGTCGTTTTTTTTGTAATTCAAGTTTTTATGAAAAAATAGCATTTTACAAAATTTCAATAGCAGTTAACATCTTTCTGAACACTTTTATTCAAAATGTGTTTTGATTTTCTTTTAAGGAATGTTATGAACAACTTATTGCATGATACTTAGAGACATTAATTTTGGCGGAAAAATGTGCACATAAACTGCAATTATTTCTTTATTTTTATCATGTTTTAATGATTTAAATGGGAGAAAAAAAAACACTATTCATTTTATTGATGTCAGATAGGAATTTTCTCCCCTTCGGGTCAGAAGATTCACGCAAGGACTCGGAAAGCCTCGTCCCTGCATGAATTTTCTGACCCTTGGGGGAGAAAATTCCTATCCTACACCAACACTCATGGTGGATTCTTATATTCCTCACTGTAATGGTCAGTAATTCGTTTATGGCTGAACAATGCCGTTTAATCTATTAGCGAATATGCATTTCATTAATTTTGAGGGATATTCAAATTAAACGGCTTTAATTCAAACTAATTTGTATAAAGCGACCACATTCAAAAGTTAATTGTTTTTATCTTGGAGACTATGTTACAGTGGAGAAAACGTTATTCTTTCCCATTTAAACGCAAACGTACGCAAACGCAAAGCGCTAAAACGTAGAAAAGAACAACTTTTGAACAATTTTGATATTTCATGTTTATCATGGTGGCAAACAGTTTGGAGCCTGGTCAGACGCCGGGTGAACCGGCGTCTGATCTGGCTCCAAACTGTTTGCACTGGGAATAATAGATTTAGCGTAAACGCGTTTATTGGGAAAGAATAACACATTCTCCACTGTATCGGGTAAAGTTTAAACAAAACAAAACGCAAACGCAAATCAAAACATATCAATTATTTACAGTTGTTTGAACATTCTGATTATCTGTTTTTATCTTTAAAGGCAAAACGTTTGAAGCCTGAAAAAAGGCCGGATGATGTGTTGTCGGACAAGGCACCTACTTACATGTATTTGTAATGGGTATACGAATTTGAGTATAAACGCACTTGTAGTGAGAGAACTGTGTCTTATTCACTGTGTTAATAACAATTCTTTTGAAGATTGTAAAATATGGTTTAGGATAGTCGGTCTCTAATTGTTTAGTATTATTGTTCTGTAATAAAACTCTAATGATGCGGGACTGGTTCATTGCAGGACATCAACTATTTAATCCAGTTCAATATGTTGTTTGTACCGTTTAATCGAAACTAAATTCAAATGCAATCATATGAAATGTATAAACTGTTTAGGATAAAACGAATTCGGAGTGGTAAAATCCTCGAACGGGCTGACCGGTGACTGATATGGACCCAAACTATATGTCATTGACACAGTTGTATTACATGTAGCACATACATGTATTTGTAATCTCTTTGCCTGTTGATCGGGACATCTTTTGTATTTAAACCATTTACCCAAGTTTGTTTCTAGTTTTGAAGACATATGACTACTTAACCCGACTTGATCACATTTTCGGGAGATTTTTACCCCTTCACCGCTTTATTGTCGTCTGCTTCAGTATTGTTGTCTGCAGGAAACGTTTAAAAGTTATATTTAACGTTGTATGAATATATAAATATCGATAAGGGTGTCAAACAATTTGGCTCCTGATCAGACGTCTCGTTGGATCAGGATCCAAACTGTTTGCAAACGCTTTATGGTGTCATTGCGAGTGACATGGTTAACCCTTTACCTGCTAGCATGTTTCTAGTATTGAAGATAGGTGACTACTTAAAGCAGGTTGAAAGTAAAGCAGAATGTGCCTTAAGGCACATTCTGCTTTACTTTCAGCCTGCTTTAAGCTATCATGTTCTAGAATATAAAAAAAATTGTCTATAATATATATTCATGACTGATTAAATTGGAACTATTTTCATCAGATGAGGAATGAAGCATACAGTGGAGAATCTGTTATTCTTTCCCGTTTAAACGCAAACGTACGCAAACGCAAAGCACTAAAACGTAGAAAAGAACAACTTTTGGACAATTCTGATAATTCTTGTTTATCTTGGTGGCAAACAGTTTGGAGCCTGATCAGACGCCGGGTTAACCGGCGTCTGATCTGGCTCCAAACTGTTTGCACTGGAAATAATAGTTTTAGCGTAAACGCGTTTATTGGGAAAGAATAACAGATTATCCACTGTATTTGCTAAAAGGGAAAAGGGTTAAAGCAGCAAACTCCGAAGACCCTGAACGCCCCGACTACAATAAGCTGTTGTTGACTGTCGCCGCATGGAATGGTAGGGCGCAGCTTTAAGTGCTTGGATTGAAGTACAAAACCTTATTGTGATCAACATGACCAGAAAACTTGTTTAGGAGCTATTTTGATGCGGTATACATTATTGTCAATAAAGGTTATATATGTTTCATTAACAGAAAAATTGTTTGAACAATTGAGTGTTTTGGTTGTAGTCTTCCTTTGAAATATTTAAGTTTTTCAAGCGTATCTACAGTGGAGAATGTGTTATTCTTTCCCAATAAACGCGTTTACGCTAAAACTATTATTTGCAGTGCAAACAGTTTGGAGCCAGATCAGACGCCGGGTAACCCGGCGTCTGATCAGGCTCCAAACTGTTTGCCACCAAGATAAACATGAAATATCAGAATTGACCAAAAGTTGTTCTTTTCTACGTTTTAGTGCTTTGCGTTTGCGTACGTTTGCGTTTAAACGGGAAAGAATAACAGATTCTCCACTGTACTGCTACAAACTTAACATGCATTAAGGATCTCGTACATACACCTTATCGATTGTAGACGGAAAGTAAATTTGTTCAAATGTTTTTAGAAGCCATTGCCGTTGATAACTGACATCAATTTAGGTCAATCGACACTAGTGTAAAACACATTCCAAGACAATTTCGGAATAAAGTATTTCAATGTAATTTCCTGACAATTTCAAAGAATAATTACTCCAATGGTCGATACTATTTTTACCGGTCAACCCCTAATGACTCGTATATTCATCATATACAGTGGAGAAAACGCTATTCTTTCCCAATAAACGCGTTTACGCTAAAACTATTATTTGCAATGCAAACAGTTTGGAGCCAGATCGGACGCCGGGTAACCCGGCGTCTGATCAGGCTCCAAACTGTTTGCCACCAAGATAAACATGAACTATCAGAATTGTCCAAAAGTTGTTATTTTCTACGTTTTAGCGCTTTGCGTACGTTTGCGTTTAAACGGGAAAGAATAACAGATTCTCCACTGTACAATGGTGTACTGGCTTGTACTTGTTTCTTATGTTAACAATGTAGCATTTGGCCAGAGTCTGTACTGTTTATCATTTACAAGTGACTCTTTGTCATAGTCACACATAGACTAGACTAGACTTGATTGGAGTCTGGAAGTGTCTATTGGATTTTCGGGGACCTATGTACGTATTTAACTAAGATGGCAGACAGTTTGCATTACCTATAGTCCGTAATATGTCTTGATCCAATACACGTACTTTGCAGAAAATAAATTATAGTGTTCTTATATCATGCTTACCGTCTTGAACAGTTAACATGTTGTGTATGGGTTTGATCTAATATGGCATTTTATGATATATTAGAATGAATTGCAAAGTAACTACCTTTGTCTCTGGCGCAACATTTGTACCACCATACACTCAGTGCAAAAAGAAACGCACACCGTGCTCAAGCGCAGATTAAGATACCTGTTTTTGAAGAAAATTAGAATAGAAAGACCATTTCTCCAGATTTATTTAATTCTGCAACAAGTTCAGAAAATAATACTCAAAAACCATTGTGCTGCCTTTTAACCATTTCCCTCTTAATGACGCCAAAAAGCGTTTGCAAACAGTTTGGATCCTGATCAGACGCCGCGTAACGCGGCGTCTGATCAGGATCCAAACTGTTTGACACTCGTATCGATTTGCTTCAAGTCACTCGACATTGAATTTTACTTTGAAGCGATCTTGCAAATAACAAAATTGAAGCAGGCGACATAGAAACGGTGAAGGGGTAAAACCTCACGATTAATTTGGCAGCGAAAAAATTAACTTCAGCTTGTTTAAAACACCGTGCCGATTAGTACAGGTTGTGATGCTACCAATTCAATAATGATTTAATAATAATTCACAAATACGTTCCTTCTACATAAAAATAATATTTTGATAAAAGATGTGCGTTTCTTTTTGCGCTGAGTGTAGGTCGATTATGAAAACAGTTTGGAACATGGTAAGACGCGACGTAGCGCGTCATCTGGCCAGAATTAAAGCTACGTGAGAACCATTTCGATATATTTACATTCACCCTGTAAAGTCTTTATGTAATCGTATTACAAAATTGCAGGTCATCCCTCGATGAACCTACAAATCGAAACTGGTTCCAGCCAGTTAGAAAATGGGCGGAGTCTCCGCCGGAGAGATACCGACCTAGCGACCAGCTAATGGTTGCTTTGGCGTGTAATTGGGCTGAAATAAACATGTATAATAGATATTTAGTTGCAATGCTTATTTTTAATGTCTTATAATTGTTCGTTAAGCACACAGCGACAATTTACTGGGTAAAACATGACTTTGTAATCAACTCCGAAACATGTCCTTTGGACTACTTTTCACACCGTATATTATAGAGATCGAATGGCTGTTACATCCAGGATTACATCTATCAAACCTGTTTGGCCGGTATATGATATATTCATATACATGAAAACAAATCTGGTCAAAATACACATTAAATGGGAAAGATAGAACATAATATGGCAGTGACTGTGATGATGTTATGACGTCAAAATGGCAGTGAAAGGGTCAATATGTATCTCCCCCTCTGAGAATGATCGCTGAATATCACCAATATATATTTTCTGTAACTCTGTAATTCCTCCATTGACGAGGAAATGTAAGTGTTGTGTCACTACCATTCACGTACGGTCTCATTAAGTGACACGAGTAGAATAGCAAATAGAAATACCGCCAGTCTGAGCTTGACATCAGAAGATCGGTTAGTGACTGAGACAAGTGTCTCATTAAGAGTATAGTGTATAGTAAGAAACGTTGTAAATTGAGCGCCATGGTATCTATAAGATATCTTCATAACCTTAGACACGCAATTGGACATACGTACATGTATCATATCGACAGTAGTAGCCTAACCAGGAAGATTGTGACTAAAGCTTATGCTTCTTTTTCTTTACTTTATACCTTTATCGATTCTTTCAAATGTTAAGGCTTTCTCTTACAGGATAACATCATAATCTACTGCAATTCTAACGTATGCCTAACCTTTTTGCCTACTCATATGTAAAACACTTACGGTGATCTATACTTGGGCTAAAAAATGAGGGTCAAACATTTAAATCATTATCAGACACTATGTTACGTAATGATGATGTTACAACCCGAAGGTTAGATACCAATTGCCGTTCTTTTATTTATAAAGCTTTAACAGAAATAACTCAGTGTTTAATAGAGCACACAATTACTTGACACATACAGTTGATAATCTGTTATTCTTTCCCGTTTAAACGCAAACGTACGCAAACGCAAAGCACTAAAACGTAGAAAAGAACAACTTTTGGACAATTCTGATAATTCCTGTTTGTCTTGGTGGCAAACAGTTTGGAGCCTGATCAGACGCCGGGTTACCCGGCGTCCGACCTGGCTCCAAACTGTTTGTAAAAGAAAAACTAGTTTTAGCGTAAAGGCGTTTATCGGGAAAGAATAACAGATTCTCCACTGTAGATAAAGATTTATTACCAAAAAAATAATTCTACCAGACTTCTTTTATAGATACGAGGTGTACAACGCAATTCAACATGTAGTCTTAACTATCGACTTAAACTGATGCTAAAATAGACTAGATCGCCGATATTCTCTTGTGGTACCCTCGGGAAATGATTAATTTATCAATATCTACTTTTTATTTCATCAAATTCTGTTTTTGGTAATAGATCTAGATCTATGTGTCAAGTACATGTGATAGATCATTTCCATCTAAACTGTTTACTTCAGGGTTATTAAAAAGATTGATTTGCAAATGTGAGAACGTTCATTCAAAATTATTGCAGAGGAACCGACAAGCGAATGAAGCGAAAGCACGCAACAAGAGGAAAAAACAATTCCATCCCAAACTACTAAATCTTGTTAGCGTGCGGACTAACCGGTTAAGGATTGTAAACCAACACAGGCAGTAATCCGTCCTATTCAAGTGAGTGACAGTGTACAAAAGCGTCCAATGACGTTGACACTTTTTAAATCCATATATTGATTGTAAATTTCCAAGTCCTTTTTTCATAAAAAGATCGACCAAATAGTCGCGGTATAACGACCTTTCGAAACAACAGTAAATGAGTTATTATGATTGTTGTTTGTGTAAACAGCACGTGGCATTTTAACTCGAGACGCATATATACTTTAAACAATGTAATGAGTCATTGAGACAAAAATGAACCATTAAGGTTAAAGTTAACTAATTACGCCATAATCTATTTCTAGTTGTAGTCAGGTGACCACTTAAAACAGATTGAAAGTAAGTCAGATTGTGCCTCATTGCGCATTCTACATGTACTTACCGTAAGCCTGCTGTATCCTACCATCTGCAAGACTTATAGAAACTATATCATAATATTATATAGTATTGTATAAAGTTGAACTAATCTCTTCAGTTGGTTTGGGAATACATTAAAGGCGAGAAACATCGTAATTATTACAAGACCAGAAAACCTATGGGTCCATTGGACGCGCAACGTTTTCACAATAGGTATCTTGCAAATTTAAAAAGTAAAGGACTCAGGATTAGCTGGTAAATTTATCACTACCTGTTTTGAGTACACGTGTCATAACGTGTACACCCAGACCAAAGAACTAGTATTGGATATCTCCGATCAGGGTCTGCGCTGTTCGTCATTTAGTAATGCAAAACAAAATTCTTAGTAGTCAAAATACTATATATCCACTTAACTGCACACAATGATTGTCTATTGGATTTTCAGAGGTTAGTGAGTTATATAGCAAAACACATAACGCCTCAAAAGGAAATTTATGAAGCGGGCTTATGTCGTTATCATTGAAAACAGCTTTTGAGTGTGGTCACAATATGTTTACATGGTGTTTTAAGTACCCCGTATAATCTAACAATACCCACATTCTCTCTCTCTCTCTCAAACTTTTTTAACCCTTTGAACCCTAGTCCCGCATATAGGCGTCCTTTTCAAACAGTATACATGTGAAAAGTGCACTTGTCCTATGCAAACAGTGAAGACCCAGATCAGAGGGCTCCTTAAGGAGCCCTCTGATCTGGGTCTTCTCTGTTTGTCATAATGCAAAATATAGACAAAAACAACCCTTAAAAGTCAGAAATGGACTAGACTAAAATGGAAACTGGGATTATCCATTTGAAGTTCAGGGAGGAAAGAGTTAAAGTAACGGATGGTATTAACGTCTGCTTGAAGCTCTTCGAAAACTTTGGCGATAAGTTTGTGGCAAGTCGCCTGAATCAAAAGTCCGGAAGCGCCAAAGCACCACTCTGTCTAAAATAGTAGTGTAATGCGTAACATAATGCAAACTGCATCAGATCGTGTCTGAGTCTTAACTGTTTACAATTGCATAAAAGCACAGATCGGTAGGCAATGGTTTTAATCAAGATTATATTTCATATCACACACGCTTTATTTGAGAAAAAAGTTCATGACGACATCAAATGTACGTATGTTACTTTAGATAATCCTTGCCTGTTAAAGGTGTATCAAACCCATAAGCGATTTTTTCAATTTATCTAACTTTTGTCTTTCATGTATAGTTTGAAAAAGCTGTTTATGATAAATAAAAATACAGGGGGGGGGGGGGGAATATGTAAGTGTGCATTATTTTTGCACTACGGCAATTTGGAAAATGGAAAAGATGTATAAAATTCAGACTTTTTCTCATTTTTTGTCAAATTTAAAGTTTAAGCTTGAGTAAAAACTATTTTAAAGTCCCAACATTACTGCCAAATTGCCAAAATCGCGCAATTTTTAAACCTGAAAATGTACGCACATTCGTAATCTTAACCTATAAAAGGAAGTAATCCCCGACGATTATGGAGGCAACATTGCTTACAAATCCGTGAAATTGGTGGAAACAAGTCGACTTTTAAATCTGTTTTGTTGACATTCGATCGAAGACGAGTCATAACGGAAATGTTCCGGCTGATGACGTCACACAGTGTATATGAATTATCGCCTCCCTTCGTCGTATCAATCACGTGACCTTTACGCAATCCTACGAACCAGCCCGTTAGTCTTATTTGTAAACAAATCCGCTTAAAAGGGAAACCAACACGACACGAATTCGACACATTAAGGTAGGATTCTTTACGAAGTAGGGGCACGTGTTAGGCTTCTTACACGTAATTTCACTTAGTTTTGATACATAGAAATGCACACATATAAGAAATCGCGCGTTTTAAACACACATTTCAGTAGGATTGTGATTAGGTAATTTTGTTTTTATGTATTTAATGTCTGTGGAAGTATTTTGACATAAAGAACTAATCAAGACCAAACAGGCACCAGATTTGGAAAATATGAATCTCTGAATCAACAACATGTTTTTTATGGGTAATGATATTTTTTAAACAAAATATTATGAGAAATAGTAAAAAACATATTTCTTGTATCTAACTCTTTCTTATATTCTACCAGATGAAAATTCATACAACGGCAATTCAAAATTCGAAAATATATTGATAGGTTAGTATTGAAAATGTTGAGTTATTGAAGAAAAAGGAGTTATCTCTCTTAACAATAATATACTAAAAAGCACCTTATCTATGATATAAAGAGTTTTATCAATTTCACCTTTGGTTCCTGTTTGGTTTTATATAAGTTTACGAAAACTAATTTAAGAGAACAACAAGCACCAAATGTGAAATGTATAAGCTCTAAATATCATCGATATGGTACCTTATTGTAAATTTTGTAAAGGGAGATAACTCTTTTAACTTTAACAACTTAAATTTTCAAAACTAACCTTTCAATTTCTTTTCATATTTTGAGCTGCCTTAGCATAGGCCATTATCTGGTAGAGTATAAGAAAGCGTTTAATACTAGAACTATTTCAATTTCAAACTATTTTACTTTTTTTTTCATAGAAAAGTCTAATAAAATCATGCCCTATAAAAAGCATATTTTTGATATTCAAGGATCCATATTGTTCAAACCTGGTGCCTGCTTTGTCTAAATTTGGTTTCTATATGTGTAAATACCACCATAGACATGAAATAAATAAAGAAAACTCAAATTACCATGTTTGGTTTGTTTTGAAGTAGATTTTACTGACGCTTGTACTCTGAATTGGTAAAATTTGAAGAAAAAAAAGTCCAAATTTGACATACCCTTTTCAAATCGCTGAAGCTCAAAAAAAAGGGACACCAGCATATATATTTTCTTTCATTTGTTCATACATCATAAACAGCTCTTCCAAAAATTCAATGATAGAAAAAAAGTTTAATACTTTGAAAAAATCGCTTATGGGTTTGATACTACCTTAACTACAGCCCGGATAATTCTGCAAATATAACTTAAAAAACCAAAATATTAGACCCTCAAGCGTGTTACTCGACTGTGTGGTGGGTTAACCCTTTCCCCCATAGAAGCGACTTTTAGCGTATTTAATTTATTCCTCCGCTGAAGAAAATAGTTCCAGTTTATACCCTCATGAACAATAACCATTACAAATATTTTATATAACCTAGCAGATTGTAGCTTAAAGCAGGCTGAAAGTAAAGCCGAATGTGCCTTAAGGCACATTCTGCTTTACTTTCAATCTGCTTTAAGTGGTCACCTATCTTCAAAACAAGAAACAGGCTATGAGGTAAAGGGTTAAGTTATCTTCATATTTAGAGTTTAGTTTCCTTGACCATTTAATGCTTTGTTTGAAATGTCCTTATATAAAATGGAACCTAAGGTGAAATTAGTCAAATATGTATAAAATGCCGACCCAATATGTGTGTAATGCCAATTCATTGTTTAATAATTTAATATTGTTTGTTTTCATTACATTTGGTTAGCTGTCATTGGCTGTAATTTTTGTTTCATAACTCCATGAAAAAAATAAAATTCAGGCCACGCCTTGTCAGGACTACTTTCCCTTAGTCCAACTGCTCTTCATAAGCGGTGCATGAAGCAGGATGCCAAATGACGTCATTGACGTCGGCGTTACTACATAACAACGTCGCGTTTTGGCGGAAAATATATATGGCGGAGGGACTACAAACTACGTTTTAAAGCGTTAAAAAAGAGCATTCGCGCCAGATTCTGTATTTAACAACTTTCTTAAATTCAGAAGTGATATTAAATTATAAGGAATAATTCGGAATATTTATTGTATTCATGGAGGTATGAAAAAAAAACCTGTTCACACTTTTGTATGAAACCGCTTCGCGGTTTCATACAGTGTGACCAGGTTTTTTTTTCATACCTCCATGAATACAATAAATATTCGAATTATTCCTTAAGTGTAAAGATACAGTAACTTTAGCCGTATTCGATTGGTAATGTTTCAGTTAAGTTATACTTTCGTTAAACAACATCCCAGCCAAAAACAAAAAGTTGCGTTGAATCGCTATATCCCTTTTCATTCGTTAAAATGTTGAGTTCGTTGGGTAACAGCCGCCAAACATAGTCCATAAACAATTGTTTGATTGGTGCGCAAAACTGTCAAATTGATTTGTACAATGGAACGTATTATGTTATTGCGTTCGAATAGTTAACTACCTCAGCAATGCGGTTATAACTCCTTTCAGTGTACATAGTATTCGTGTTAACGACCTCTAGTATGGATTTAACATATATGCATACTAATAAACTGCTGCATAATTTTGGAAATTAGAGCAACTATACCTATAAGAAATGTACTGAATTTTCGTCGTTTAAGCAAAATAAACGACAGAAAATGATCGGCAAATAAACAATGAATCGCTAGCGCGAGTCGTGGAATTTTCCTATCATTTTCTCCCGTTTATATCCCTAGAACGCAGAAAAAATTAGTTTATTTCTTAAACATTCTAGTTTTGCTATTAGGGGCTGTACTTTATCATTAGTACATTATGTTGAACGGAGCAGACCATGTTTCTACACTATTTACATAGGACAGGTCACCATATACTCTTCATATACAGTGGAGAATCTGTTATTCTTTCCCGTTTAAACGCAAACGTACGAAAACGCAAATCACTAAAACGTAGAAAAGAACAACTTTTGGACAATTCTGATAATTCTTGTTTATCTTGGTGGCAAACAGTTTGGAGCCTGATCAGACGCCGGGTTACCCGGCGTCTGATCTGGCTCCAAACTGTTTGCACTGCAAATAATAGTTTTAGCGTTTATTGGGAAAGAATAACAGATTCTCCACTGTATGCATAATTTGTATTGAAGGCATGTACTTGTCCACAGACTTCAATTAGATAAATTTACGTCTTCGTATTCCAGCGCATACACACATATTTCTGTTCTTACTTCCTCCATTGCTTTTCTTTAGAAATCATGTTCCATGCTTTAAAGCGTTTTAGTTGAGTCTGAACTCAAATACTTAATAAGCGCTGATCCATGCCTGTATATGAGTTAAATCAATATATGATGTAATCAATACTGCCAAGATAATGTAATCAAGAATTGGCAGTAGTACAACAATATTTACATTATCTACTTTGCCACATATACCACTGGACCTTAACGACGAGTAACAAAGTATATATGTGAAACGTATAATTATCCTAATAAGTATACAGACAATGTTTACCAATATAAGAGATTTTCCACAGGATCCATCTGATAAAAATCTGCACTGTTTGGCATTTTGCAATAAATAGTACAAACAATTATTTTTATAAAAAAATGGACTGAATTGTTGTTGAAAATTGGATATTCCAATTTCGAATTTCGGCGGGTAATTAGTTAACAGGGGCGATTTAAACATACGATAGACAACTTACTTGTCCTTTTTAACACAAACAAGCCTTGACAGCAGTCTATCAAAGATGTCTAGACCGGTTTCCCTTGTTGGTAATAATAGGTGATCTGTTCTCTCGTTATTGGCATTAATCAACACTATACATATACTTGATTCAAGTAAATGCATTTAGATGAGTTCCAAGATGTAAAGCTCAAATGGCACTTGCATTTACAGTGGAGAAAACGTTATTCTTTCCCGTTTAAACGCAAACGTACGCAAACGCAAAGCACTAAAACGTAGAAAAGAACAACTTTTGGACAATTCTGATATTTCATGTTTATCATGGTGGCAAACAGTTTGGAGCCTGATCAGACGCCGGGTTACCCGGCGTCTGATCTGGCTCCAAACTGTTTGCACTGGAAATAACAGTTTTAGCGTAAACGCGTTTATTGGGAAAGAATAACAGATTTTCCACTGTAAAGCTCAAATGGCACTTGCATTTACCTCGGGAACAACAACAGTTAAAACCATTGATTCACTAAACGACTGAAATTGATTTAACATTTTAGTGATCGGTTCCCACTTGGTAAAACTTTGATATATCCAAAGGTCTAAATTTTATATTCCAAATAAACACCTGACCGGAATGCATACGTGCTAAATGTTGTTCTGATTTGATACAAAAATATCCCATACAAACTCATAGCTCTGCAGACATTGGAAATGGCTTTTTAGATATTTCAATAACTCCAATTCTATATAGATATTTCATCAAATAGTTACGTTAAAAATTTGAATAATCGAAATTGTCAGTCAGACATTTTTTTTTCGTGGGAGTCTAATTATACACCGACAAAACATTAACGTAAGCTGTACAGTGAAAACCCTCTAAACCGGACATGTGTGGGGACAACATACATTTCCAGTTTGAGGGGTTTCCGGTTTAGAGGGGTTTTAACCCATAGCTTGTTTCTAGTAGGGAAGATAGCCGACCACTTAAAGCAGGTTGGTGGTAAAACAGAATGCATCCGTAATGGGTTTTAACAAAGAAAGATTGAAAATGGGGCCAACGTTTTTGTCCGGTTTAGAGAGAATTCCGGTATTTAGAGGTTCAGGTTTAGAGGGATTGTACTGTATTTACAAAAAGTGCTATAAAACCGAAGGTTTATTTAGCACAAACATGTCTATACTATTCGTATTTAATATCAATGTGCGAATGTCACCTAGCTAGCCAGTGAGCAATATTACAAGTGAAATAAGATTATAGAAGTGTTTTGAATCCCGGCCTTGTCAGACCATGTCCGTTTGTAGTAGAGCTAGGTTAATATCTTGATTACTTAGAATAGTTATGAAAATACCGTCATTCGACATATTTCAATTTCTAACACTTCTTTTAACATTAAACTGTTACTTGTTTCACTTGAATTTTATTTCTAAAAGTTTACTCTTTTATACTGAATGGTATCAAATACTAAAATTACTTGTAGTAGGATATTAGTGTTTTCTTCTGACTTGGCAGAGTTATTTTTAGATTGGAACATTCTAAAACTTGAAAAGGGGTGAATATTCCCTACAGTCAGCAAGAGACATTGATAGCTGTATTTATTGTGCGCAATATACAGTAGAGAATACATTTTCTTTCCCGTTTAAACGTAAACTCAATGCACTGAACTGTGCAAATTTACTTTTAGAAATTTTAACTATTTTTTTTAATCTGCGTAGCTAACAGGTTGGAGCCTGATCAGAAGCCGGGTCACCCGGCGTCTGATCTGGATCCAACTTGTTTGCAATGGAAATAATAGTTTTAGTTTATAAATTCGTTTATTGGGAAAGAATAAAATATCAGTAAAGTTGCTGCACGAGAATCATACTTATCTCAAGCAGGAAAGGGTACGATTATATATTCGATGTTACCTTGCTTACCTATTTACAATTATTAAATATTCTGTTCTAAAAATAACTCGGACTAGTCAGAAAAATCGGAAAATAGTGTGTCAACGTTACAGTAGATATAAACATACGTGGATGATTTCAGTATTCTCTAACTAAAGCCTCGCGTGTTTCAAGATTTTCGGATGTACTTCTTTTCTACACATAAAATGTCGCACTCATTTTAGCACCAATCCTATGGTATTACAACTCCAAAGAATCGTTCCGATAAACATGAATGGTAACGCTATAGGGTTTACTACAGAGATCAATATTTAAGGTTTTGAAAACAACCTCTTATCTGTAGCTCCTTTGTCAAGTTCGCGACGAATTATTGTGTAGAGGTTGTAGTCGGGTTGAGTTTATGATTAAATCGTTACAGATTTGTGTAAGCTGTCCGGTGGCTTAGTCGGTAAAGCAAGTAAGCAAGGGATCTCGGGTTAGAATCCCGATCTGGCTGCATATGTAACAGTAAGTTAGAACAGATAATCACTACCTTTATTTTGGTAATGAAGGTTTTATACACTACTGGTACAGTGGATAAACTGTTATTCTTTCCCAATAAACGCGTTTACGCTAAAACTATTATTTCTATTTCAAACAGTTTGGAGCTAGATCAGACGCCGGGTTACCAAACTGTTTGCCACTATGATAAACATGAAATATCAGAATTGTCCAAAAGTTGTTCTTTTCTACGTTTTAGTGCTTTGCGTTTGCGTACGTTTGCGTTTAAACGGGAAAGAATAACGTTTTCTCCACTGTATTTGATACATGAACAAGGTTGTTCATGTTTGATGCATATACAATACCGGTGTTTTCATATTACAGTGGAGAATCTGTTTAAACGAAACGAAACGCAAACGCAAAACACTAAAACGTAGAAAAGAACAACTTTTGGACAATTCTGATAGTTCATGTTTATCATGGTGGCAAACAGTTTGGAGCCTGATCAGACGCCGGGTTACCCGGCGTCTGATCTGGCTCCAAACTGTTTGCACTGGGAATAATAGTTTTAGCGTAAACGCGTTTATTGGGAAAGAATTACACATTCTCCACTGTACTGTAAGACATATTTTCGGTGGCACACCGTTTCATAAAACTCCGTGCGACAAACCGATCGTAAGTCTAAACTTTAAAATACATTTTATTACTGAAAAGACGATTCCAAAATGATGTCACAAGACAGTATTAGATGGAGAAATAAATAATAATTGAAACTTTTATAATCTGACTTACAACAACATTTTTTTTTGTAAGAAATTTTATAAAACGGGTCGCAGTTGTTTTGCTGAATTCTTAGTGTGTTGATTTTACCAATCCTGATGTTCACAATACATGTACTTAGATTATTGACAATGTACGATATATTGATTTTCTAACTCAAATATATTGACGACAATTCAGCATGATAAGGGTTGAGTATTTGTTGTTTGACATCACCCGGTTAGCAGAAAATGTCGAGTGCTTAAATAAACATCAGTAACTATATATGACTTTTGTATTTGTAAATAGAGTTTTATGAACGAAAGCTAATGCTGTTGTGAAGAGTATGCGGGACCCGTATCAATTATTGCCCGTTACAACGTGTTTTATCAGCAAATTTGCTTATTTATGTGATCTGAGAATAAACAGCAGCTTTTTACAACACAGTCTTATTATCTTTAGATGTGTTTTAAGTTGTATTAATCTTTGTCTTATATAAATCGCATTGATTGTTTTTCTTAGATACATGCAATATAATTCAACTAATTAGTGGCGAAATTGGTTTCGCATATGTTTAGTCTAGTTTATATACATGTACAACACTACGGCTATAAGCTTACAGTGGAGAATATGTTATTCTTTCCCGTTTAAACGCAAACGTACGCAAACGCAAAGCGCTAAAACGTAGAAAAGAACAACTTTTGGTCAATTCTGATACTTCATGTTTATCTTGGTGGCAAACAGTCTGAAGCCTGATCAGACGCTGGGTTACACGGCGTCTGATCTGGCTCCAAACTGTTTGTACTGCAAATAATAGTTTTAGCGTAAACGCGTTCATTGGGAAAGAATAACACATTCTCCACTGTAAGGTTTGTCGGGTGGACTATGAATTATTATCTAAATATTTCACCGCCAAATTAATCGTTTGAAATTTACCTTTTTGCCGCTATATTGTCATCTGCCTCAATATTTTCTGCTGAAATATCGTTTTATAGTTAGATTTAGGGCACCTTGACTGACAAACTTTCAAAATAATTTTAAAATAGCTTGGATCCTGTTTGATTTAAACTGTTTGATATTTCGAATTGAATCACCTTCGGTGATGAAATGGTAGAACAGTTGGTAAACTTGATTTTACAGTCTTTAATAAATTTCATTTTATTTCAAGCTGGTTATAAAATAATTATTTCTATTTTAAACTATCTATTTGGCCTTCAAACTAAATAATATATTTCATTATCAACAATAAGTCATAGTTTTACGTTTTATTGCATGGTGTGGGCGTTTAGTTAAGTCTAAACGGGAAAGAAAACGTCTTATACACTGTAACACTTGTTTGTTGGATACCGTTTTCAATTATTCCAATTCTTAATCTCTACCTGAAGGAAGTTTTTTAAGAGTGATAGTGAATCTTTATACTGAAGGCCTAATTGGGTCTATAAAAATACCACACCAAACTATATAGCTCTCTAAATAATGCTTTATTGTAATTACGTGCCTACCCTCGTCCAAGTGCCAAAAAACAAGTATGTAAGTGATCGCAAAACTGTTGACAGTAAATTGGTTGTGTCGTGACTAGTCTAATGGATGTGTCTGCTCGACTTGTTGTTATAAACATGTCCAAGCTCTGACGAGACTTTTTAGATACAGTGGAGAATATGTTATTCTTTCCCGTTTAAACGCAAACGTACGCAAACGCAAAGCGCTAAAACGTAGAAAAGAACAACTTTTGGACAATTCTGATATTTCATGTTTATCATGGTGGCAAACAGTTTGGAGCCTGATCAGACGCCGGGTTAACCGGCGTCTGATCTGGCTCCAAACTGTTTGCACTGGGAATAATAGTTTTAGCGTAAACGCGTTTATTGGGAAAGAATAACACATTCTCCACTGTATGTAGTAAATTCTCAGGAACATACCCTCTCTTGCTCGAACATAAGTCGAATTACAGACATTTGTCGATGAAAGTCACGTTTTAACTCCTTGATCGTCTGATTTAACCATTTCTCACACTAAAATGTAGCCTGCTAAATTTTGTCGGAGGCAATAAAGTGCCGAATATAAATTGAAGACGTTCTGACTAACGAAATACGAGGGATGATTCAGAACTTCGTGTTTTTAATTTACCTGTGACCTTTACAGTAAATAGGCACATCAAAACCTGGGGCCGTTTCATCAACCTTTGTACGACAAATGTTTTTTTTTGTCGTTAGTCAGATTATAAAAGTATCAATTATTATTTATTTGTCAATATAATCCTGTCTTATGACATATCTTTGGAAGCGTCTTTTCAAGACGCTTCCAAAAGAGATGTCACAAGACAGGATTAGATGGAGACATCAGAATTAAAAGTATTTTAAAGGTTAGACTTACGATCGTTTTTGTCGTAAGAAGTTTTATGAAACGGGCCAAGGTGTTTACAATATTCTTAACCCTTTTATTCCTGATTATCGCATTAACATTTCACAATTTGCTTGCTGGAATATTTCATTGTTGATATGCAATGCTTATCATAAGACAGTGCAGTGTTAGTTGTCTTGAGCTAATGTCAGCCTCGGCATAACCATTTGCTGCCGTCCATGAATAATAATTATATGTGCATGATTCCGTATTTTTTGTCGTACATTTCACTCTTTGTACATTACCTGTTTCTTTATATGTAAAAGGTGCGGTTAGCATACTGTAACAAGTGGCACTGGTAAATATATCCCATCAACTTAGAAAGCGGATAAAGTCAACAAAATGAGCAGAAAACACCGACAATTAGTGATAAATATGTAAAACATACAATGTTTGCGATATAATATTCAAAAGTATTACGAAATGGGACACAGTACATTCGAAATGTCAATTTATCTACCGAATTCTGTATTTTCTCTACATCTCTTAAAGCCGCATTGTGTTTTTGAGAAACCTGCATAAAACGGTTGTTTGGGGTTCCATTTGAACTACGTGGGACGTGATTCTTTAGAAAAAACCGGCTTTATCTAAGAAATTCGCTTTTTGATTTTTATTTATAATTTTTTTGTGCGGCACAATTTAAAAAGCCTCCCCTGTGAATGGAAAGAAGGACACCTCTGTAAATACAGGGCTCCAGATAACGGAAGTATTTCGAAAACTAAAGTCTTTATTTCTGCTTTTAAACCCAATGGTGTCATACTAATTAAAATTGTCTCGAAGAGACGGTTTAACCAGTAGTAACATAGCATTCGGTGCTGAAATGAGTGAGAACATGTTGGATTAGTTCAGTTTACTCCCGCTTACCTGGAGCGCTGAAAATGAAGCGGTTAACCCTTATTCTGCTGCACAGACGTTTGCTTTGACATTGTCGTCTGCAAAATTTGTTCAGTTTAGATTTATGCATTGTTTTAATTTAACAAACCTTAAGACGAGTGTCAAACAGTTTGGATCCAGTGAGACGCCGCGTTACGCGGCGTCTTTCTAGATTCAAACAGTGTGTAAACTCCGTAAAGTTACGACCAGTAGGCACAGGGTTGAACACTATGAGATCCAGTCACAACGTGTAAATAGTATTCACGGTAGGTGAGCGATTAAAACAAATTACGGAGAATCTATACCAAGCTTGCTGAAAATGACTGTTTCAGCCTTTTCCGCTCTCTAACTCAAACACTTCTTTTTGGATCTTCACCAAACTTGCTACAAATGTTTATTAGTATAGAATCTAGGTCAGGTTTAATAACTAGCAAAATCGCATATGGCATGTCTGAGTTATTGCCATTGAATAATTAAAAAATGACTGTTTCAGCATTTTCTGCTCTCTAACACAAACACTTTTTATTGGATCTTCACCAAACTTGCTGAAAATGTGTATTGGTATTAAATCTAGGTCAAGAAAAAAATCGAATACAGTTTAATGAAAATCCTTCAAGAGGTAAAGGAGAAATGGAGTGGTCATTTATTACTTAACTTATTACCAACGCGGCTTAGATGAAGCACATGCAACCATTGACCAAATATTTGGCTAAAATAGAATAAAAACTGGTCATTTTACAGAGTGGACAGGGCAAAAATAAGGATAAAATAGCAACATTTTAAAAATTGAAGAACCATAACTCCAACATGCCTTCGGCGATTTGGGAAGTTAAGATGAGCGACCTAGATTTTATATTAATAAAACATTCATTTTTAATACTTAAAGGGCAAAAACTCAGACATGCCTTTTGCGATTTTAGTAGTATTGATACCAAACCTTGATTTTATATAAATAAACATTTTCAGCAAGTTTGGTGAAAATCAATAAAAAAAAGTATTTGTGTTAGAGAGCAAATAATGATGAAAGAGTCCTTTTTAATACATAAAGGGAAATAACTCAGATAATCCTTACGGGATTTTAGTAATAATCACACTAGACCTAGATTTTATATAAATAAAGAATATCAGCAACTTTGGTGAAGATCCGATGAAAACTCATTGTGTTAGAGAGCAAAAAAAGCTGAAACAGCCATTTGTTAATAATTAAAGGGCTATTACTCCTACATGCCTTATGCGATTTTAGTTGGATTCAAATATTTAACCTTGATTTTATAGTAATGAATACTTTCAGCAAGTTTGGTGAAGATTAAAAAAAAAGTATTTGTGTTAGAGAGCAAAACTTGCTGAAAACAGTCATTTTTAATACATAAAGCCAAGGGCAAAAACTCAGATATGCCACATGCGATTTTGTAATAATCAAACTAGACCTAAATTTTATATAATTAAACATTTTCAGCAAGTTTAGTAAATATCCGATAAAAACTGTATGTGTTAGAGTGCAAAAATGACTGAAAAGTGTGATAGTCTAACTGACTGATGGATGGACGGGCGGAGGTAGATACGGTTGAACAGTGTGAAGTTGATTCCGGCTGTATCACGTGATACTAATACCCCCATTCCACTGAGTGGCGATCCTTCTACGCTTCGAAATTTTGGTAAAATCGCCGCGAATCGTAGTAGGAACGGCAACAACGCAGTAGAAACGCCCTGATCGTAGTAGAAGCGTAACAGAGGCTCATTGATCGCCACCTCACGGCGAATGTTTTGACCCTGCTCAAAATTTACGTAGCGGCATCGCCGTGGACTCGAAGCGCAGCAGAAGCGTACTAAGAAATTCATGAGCGTAGTAGCAGCGTAGTAGCAGCGTAGTCGCAGCGTGGTTGACGTAGCGCAAGCGTAGTCGCATCGTACTAAAAGCGTCGAGATACATTGTATTTGCCCGCGATTCCGCTACGTTTCTCGTACGCTCTGGGCGCTCACACTACGCTCTGTACGATCTAGCGACGATCAAGGCGTTTTCACGGCGATTCGGTCATTTATGAATCACAAAATCGCCGTCCAGTGGAATGGGGGTATAAGCCGTGTGGTAATGTTTATGTCAGACGTTGTATTTTCGGTTTGTTATGATTTTAAATCGCCCTTTTTGGTGATTAAGGTCCGTCTTTATCATTTCATAGATCAGTTTGGCCCATAAGAATGTTCAAACATTATTATTAACCGTTATTGTATTTCAGACATTAAGAAAAGGTCTGAAAACACAATGGGACTTTAAATATGAATATAACAGTGCAACTAATCAGATACATATAGATATATATGTGTGTACATTGTATTACCTACGCTACCACTGTATTATCTGTTTGAATCTTATAAAGAAAATGGAATAAACACACACATAATTGAAAGCATATACAATCATATACATGTATTGTGAATTTAAGCTGTTGTAGGAATATTGACAATTCAACTTTCAAATAAAATCTAGCCAATTTTGAGCTATTTATGGTTGTTTAAACATATACTGTTAACCGATTAACATTGCAGACAATGCTGTTAGGGCACGTGAATGTATACTTTGATCTTGTCATTCCTTCTTTTGTATAGAGCTGTATACACTATACGGATATACCATTTGAAAGATTGTTTTTACAAGTCGCTAAGTTTCAATGAGTCTAAAACAATACCCACTTTACTACAGCGCTCCCTCCCCAAAACGACTCCCTCCTTACAACGACCCTTGTCGCATTTCCTTAAACATGACAATTATTACTAACCCTTTTATTGCTGCAATATCGTCTGATTAAAATTGTCGTCTGCTGTTTTTCTCAAAATGACATAATATACATTTTGACCGAAAATGAAATGACGAGTGACAAACAGCTTGCATCCAGATCAGACGCCGCGTTATGCGGCGTCTGATCTGGATTCATGCTGTATGCAAATGTTAGCCACTTAACATCCCTAGAACGACTCCCTCAGAACAACGCACACAATCTTTGTCACCCAATGGGTGTCGTTGTAGAGAGGGGCCGCTGTATAAGTAATTAAGTGTGACACTTACTGCCAGAACATCAATTTTGTTGGTGGTTTTAATTTAATTCTTAGAGAGACTAAACGTTAGGCAAACATTATTTCAAGTCTACATAGTCTTGAATCAGCTTTGTTCCAATCGACAAACTTGATATTGATTGTTGTTGAATTATGTAGTCCTTCTTACTGTTGCAGTGGCTGACATCTGGACAGAACATATAATTGAGGTGTCCAATACTTGCGGAATATGTCGTGCTTGGTAGCAGTTCATGCTTGCACGTGTCTCGTTATGTCCTTCAACAGTTTCCTAACCGGCGTTTACAAATAATATAGATCCAACACTGTTATATTTCTTTCGCGTCTGATCATGATTAAAACTGCTAACAAAATTGTTTCAGTTTAGTCTGTCAGAATACAAACTATCATGTTTTGAAACAAATACATAAACGATGGTCTTTAAACAAATAATATAGAGACAGTGAAAGGATTTTATAATTGATTATGCCACTAATGGTGTATGGCACACGTCCTTGAGGCGATACCCCTGTATTATACTGCTTTAACTCTTATCCTGCGGTGATATTGTCTGCTTAGAAATTGTCGTCTGCAAAATTTGTTAAATTTAGATTGATACATTTTTTAAGAAAAGAAATCTTAAGATGAGTGTCAAACAGTTTGAATCCAGATCAGACGCCGCGTTACGCGGCGTCTGATCTGGATCCAAACTGTTCGCAAAAATCAATAAAGTCGCGATCAGCAGGCAAAGGGTTAATAGGGTCGGGTTAACCCTTATGCTGTCCTAAAGGTGTGTGTTTTGAACTTGTCGTCTGCAAAGTTTTAAAAGTTCGGATTTATGCATTTCGTTAACTGACTGAATCTAAAAGTAAGTGTCTAGTTAAGTAGACCCAGAGTTGAAATCTGATCTTGATGAATACTTTTACAATCTACTAGTCAAGGTGAAATCGTTTGGCACAGTGACAAATTATATTTGCAGTCGTTTCATATCTAACGTTCAGATTGTATTGTTAACTGAAGAAATATTTGTAGCGTTCCTGTATATGAGCTTGAATATTACCGTATTACATATTGCTATTGTATTCGAAATTTGCAGCGAAGGGAATACATAATCTAAAACAACCTGAAACTGCTTATGTATGTTTACTTGTAATATCATAACAATTACAAGATTTGGAAACAAAATCAATTCTAAACTTTGATGGATATAGCTTACCGTTAGTAAAGTCAAAAAGCAGTTTATCATAATCTTTTTTAAATTGTCAGAATATCGGCTACTTTAACGTTTCCTTTGTCAACTTGTTTAGATCCTGGTTCTAAATTGTGAATGCACAAATGGAATTCTCAGTTCAGTTGACGATTTGTATCCGTATATATGAAACAAGTTATTAAACGTCCAATATAGTTAAAAATATATACAGTGGAGAAAACGTTATTCATTCCCAATAAACGCGTTTACGCTAAAACTATTATTTACACTGCAAACAGTTTGGAGCCAGACCAGACGCCGGGTAACTCGGCGTCTGATCAGGCTTCAAACTGTTTGCCACCAAATAAAAATGAATTATCACACTTGTCTACGTTTTAGCGTTTTGCGTTTGCGTTTCGTTTCGTTTCGTTTAAACGGGAAAGAATAACAGATTCTCCACTGTGTTTACCTGTTTATATCCGTCTGGTTTGGGTTGCATCCATGCATTTTAAGTGGAGAAACCGTTTAAGTAGTTTGAACGAATCGAATTACAATGCAACGATTATGTAGAAAACATCAGATTAAAACATTTCTTACGATTAGTTCTTTTCTATTTGAGTAGCAACGGTTTGAAGATTGGAACGCATTGTGGCATGGAAATAATTCTTTATTCATTAACGTTCTTATAAGAAAATGATAACGTCTTTTGCACTGTAAAGTGAAAACACACATGATGTATTTCTAAAGTATTATGCAAGCGCCTCATTTTTCCTATTCATCCTCTAATTGGATAGACATCAGGTGTATGGTTGAGCTAGAAACGAGCACCGTTAGCACTTGTAGATCATCGCGGTAATAAAACCGTCATATTATAGATACTTGATTGGTCAACATGTGTTGTATGTTACCGACTTTATTCAATTATATCGACGGTAATGGTTTAACTCATTGAGCCCTAGTGACACATATATTTGTCCTTTTCCAAATGTGTACCTGCCAAGAGTACACTTGTCTAATGCAAACATTGAAGTCCCTGATCAGAGGACTCCTACAGGAGCCCTCTGATCAAGGACTTACTGTTTGTTTTTGCACTTTATTACAAAAACAACCCTATATAGCCTTAAATGAACCGACCTCTATTGAAAGTGGGAATTGTCCATTGGAAGTTTCAGGGGATAATGAGTTTATTGTACACACAGGAGATTGCATATTTATGAATGTTCTTGTTAGCCCATTTATGCCTAGCGATACAGTGGATAATCTGTCATTTGTTCCCGTTTAAACGCAAACGCAAAACACTAAAACGTAGAAACAAACAACTTTTGGACAATTCATATATTTCATGTTTATCATGGTGACAAACAGTTTGGAGCCTGATCAGACGCCGTGTTATCCGGCGTCTGATCTGGCTCCAAATTGTTTGCACTGGAAATAATAGTTTTAGCGTAAACGCGTTTATTGGGAAAGAATAACACATTCTCCACTGTACAGGCAAACAGTGTAGACTTTGAGCAGAAGCAGCATAATTGATCAGAGTCTACGTTGTTTGCTGATAGGAATTTCAATATAAAACAAAACGAAAATGAAATATAAGAACAGAAACCTAGTATTATATTAAAAATGGACTAAACAAATATATAAACATGGAATAATCCACTTGGTATACATAGGTTAATTCATGACGCAAAACAAAGGAAACAGGGAAAAAGGATTTCACAAAATGGACATTTTGACAAGAAAAACAACTTAATAACGGGTGACAAACAGCTTGAATCCAGATCAGACGCCGCATTACGCGGCGTTTGATCTGGATTCAAGCTGTTTGCAAATGTAGCCTATTCCCCTCCCTATAACGACTCCCTCAGAACACCGCACACATTTTTGTCTCCGATTGAGTGTCGTTGTAGAGAGGGAGCGCTGTATTATCATATTTGCATTGACACATAAAACAGTTTGTAGAAAGCATACCTTGGCATAGAAATGTGTCTGTATGGCTGTGCATTGGTAATAAACCAATGTCCTTTACCGACAGTCTACCATTAAATTTGCAAAATCAGAATGAATAGTCCAGTTTTTGTACTGTGAAAATATTAAAATTGTGGATACAATGCTAATATTTAACTGTTTTAACGGCTCGAACTTGCAAACAAGATTCCATTAAGCGAAGAAAATGAATGGCTATGAAACTGCTTAAGATTTATTTTAGTTTAAAGTGCAAATATTTTAAAGCATAAAGCTAGACGCAAAATTACCCGGAGTCTGATCTAAATATTTAAACTTACATCGCTTACCTCTTGAAACTTACCTTTTGACACAATATTACAGCACTCCTTCTCTACAATGACATTCAATGGGAGACAAAACACGTGTGCGTTGTTCGGAGGGAGTCGTTATAGGGAGTGGTTTTGGCTACATTTGCAAAACAGCTTGAATCCAGATAAGAAGCCGCGTAACGCGCCGTCTGATCTGGATTCAAGCTGTTTATCACTCATTATTAAGTGCTTTTTCTAGTTAAAATGTCCATCATGTAACTTGAGAAAAAAAGCAGACGGCAATTTCTAACAGACGATATAACAGCAGTTAAAGCGTTAGACATAATTGTTCCGTTTCGGGAGTTGCGGTAAATATCGTTGTAAGGAGGGAATCGTTGAAGGGAGGGCCGTAGTAGATACATGTAAGAGAGAGCACTATAGTTTTGCGTCTGTAAATGACCCACCAAGTATACTATAGGAATGATAGGGGCTTGTAGATAGCCGGGTCGTGGGGCAGTAGCAAACCCAATACTTGGTTTATTTCACCAGCCATTTCATCACGTGTTTTACCTTATGAATTGTTAAAAAGAATAAAAACACCACAAGATTTATTCAAATCTGACACTGAAATGTTTCCAAGTCCTCACATTTCACATCTTAAGACACATGTTCTTGGCATATTGTAACGTAGCAGCTTCAGTCATGTTAGGATATTGATGTATTAACTGTTTTCTTCGAAGCCTGTGCCTATGCGCAAAATCCTAAAAGTATACTCCCTAAAATGACTTACAGTGGAGAAAACGTTATTCTCTCCCGGTAAACGCGTTTGCTCTAAAGCTATTATTTCCATTGCAAACAGTTTGGAGCCAGATCAGACGTGGCTCGAAACTGATTGCCACTCATGTTTATATAAATGTTCAGAATTGTCAAATAGTTGCAATTTTCCACGTTTAAATACAATGCATTTGCGTTTCGTTTGAGTTTAAACGGAAAATACATGTAATAACGTTTTCTCCACTGTATGCCTATTCGCAAAATGCTTCAAGTATACTCCCTCAAATGACTTAACTAAATGAACATACAATCGATTGAATTGAAGTCTAAACCCTTCTCTACCTTGGCCCAAGTTGACAACTGACACTTCATTTGGACATTTCCGGTTTCCAAAAAGTCTAGTCCATCTAGAATTTAAATATACAGTAAAATCCCTCTAAACCGGAACCTCTTCCTACCGAAATTCTTTAAACCGGACAAAAACTTTGGTCACGTTTCCCACCCATTTTTACACCTTTAATTTATTCCTTCACTGACGAAAATACGTGCAGGAACACATATCATTATAAATATTTTCTATATTCTAGGCAGATGACCACTTACAGCAGGTTGAAAGTAAAGCAGAATGCGCCTAAAGGCGCATTCTGCTTTACTTTCAACGTGCTTTAAGTGGTCAGCTACCTTCCATACTAGAAACAAGCTATGAGTTACAGTGGAGAAAACGTTATTCTTTTTATTAACGCGTTTACGCTAAAACTATTATTTCCAGTGCAAACAGTTTGGAGCCAGATCAGACACCGGGTAACTCGGCGTCTGAATAGGCTTCAAATTGTTTGCGACTCAGATAAATATGAATAGTCAGAATTGTCGGTAAGGTGTCTTTATCTACGTTTGATTGCGATGCGTATGCGTTTAGTTTGCGTTTATACGGGAAAGAATAACGTTTTCTCCACTGTAAAATCCTTCTTAAACGGAAACCCCTATAAGCCGGATGATTTGCTGTCCCCACACATGTCCGGTTTAGAGGGGTTTCACTGTATATTGCAAACTGACAAACTATTTGATATCATTATGCCATGTTCGCATAAAACAAGTGTACTCGTTTCAGGTACATTTGTAAATAAAATATATACGCCTACACACGTCTTAATAATTTGAAACACTTTTAACGCTAAAATGGCATTTTCATATTCGTATATAATATTCGAATGATCTGCCATTTCATTTACATTTCATTTTTAGTAAATGTATCATTAAATATTCATTATCAATAATGGTGCTGTTACATGTAAGTAGACAAGATATCTTTTACTGAAGCCTAGGTATAACAAAATCATAGCAAACCCTGGCATTAAAAATACATATACAGTGCTCCCTCCCTACAACGGCCCTCCAAACAACGACCCCTCCTTACAACGACCCTTGCCGCTGTTTTCTAAACAGGACTATTATGTCCAACGTTTTTACTGCTGTAATATCGACTGCTTAAATTTGCTGTCTGCTGATTTTCTCAAAGTTACATATTGGACATTTTGACAGAAGAGAACTTAATGACGAGTGACAAACAGCTTGAATCCAGATCAGACGCCGCGTAAGGCGACGTCTGATCTGGATTCAAGCTGTTTGCAAATGTAAGCCAATTTACCTCCCTATAACGACTCCCTCAAAACAACGCACATATGTGTGTCTCCTATTGTGTGTCGTTATAGAGAGGGAATGATGTTTACTATTTATTTATCGTAAGTCGCTACCGTGTCAATTGATAAATAATACTACATTTTATTCAGGGTATTGGCATAGAGAAAAAACACACGTTTTAACCCTTTCACTCTCAATATGTTCGTGAGATATTTACCCCTTCACCGTTTCATTGTCGTCTGCTTTAATTTCATTGTCTGCAATATCGTTTCAAAATTAAAAAATAAGGCATCTTGACTGTAGAATTTTCAAAATAAGTGTTAAACAGTTTGGGTCCCGGGACGCGGCGTCTGGTCAGGATTCAAACTGTTTGTAAACGTGCTTTAACTCTTTCCTCCCTGAAACTTTAAATGGACAATTCCAGTTTCCATTTAAGTCTAGTCCATTTCTGGCTTTTGAGGGTTGTTTTTGTTAATGTTTGGCATTATGACAAACAGTGAACACCCTGATCAGAGGGCTCAGTCCTCTGATCTGGGTCTTCCCTGTTTGCATAGGACAAGTGTACTATTCACATGTAAACTGTTTGAAAAGGAAACCAATATGCGGGACTAGGGTTCAAAGGGTTAAAGCGTCATGGAGAGTGAAAGGGTTAACAGACTATTGGAGACATGAATTGCTCGTTGCTTCACTTATATTGCTTTACAAATGAAGAATTTGGTAATCACTTAAATAAATCCAATCACTTGGCATATAAATTGAGCTGTAAATGCTGTTTTTGTTATGAGAAAATTTTCCTTTTGTGTCTTAGTGATTGACTTTTGAATCGAAAACAGTCTTTAAAGGACAACTTGAAACCCCCTGGGATAAAACATTTATACCAGCAGGTGTTTAACTGAGCACTGACAAACAGTTTAACTCGTTCATGTATATTTGATGATGTGATGTGTGCCCTTTTACTGCCATGGTTCCGCCTTTTAATTCCACAGGGCCCCGATACGATTGCTTTTTGAGAGGGAAAAATCGCCAGAAGGTTATATAGACGATTTGACGATGTTTCCCTAAAAAATCAATCGTGTCGGATCAGGGTTGGCAATCGACCGGTCAATAAGAGTATTGACCACCCGGGCGGTCAATACTGGTTTTAACCGGTCAATATCGGTCTTTACTGGTCATTACCGGTCAATTGACCATTTCGAACCAACTTATAACCTATGTATCATACACCTAGCAATGTAAATTGTTGTTTAATATTTACAGTAGATACAAACTGTACTGTTAAGGATCTTTTTAAATAACAGTTTGATATTTTGATGTTATTTTTCAAGGTTTTCCTTTAATGACCACAAGTTTCCAGTGCAAACAGTTTGGAGCCAGATCAGACGCCGGGTAACCCGGCGTCTGATCAGGCTCCAAACTGTTTGTCACCATGATAATCATGAAATATCAGAATGGTCCAAATGTTGTTTTTTTCTACGTTTTAGTGCTTTGCGTACGTTTGCGTTTAAACGTGAAAGAATAACAGATTCTCCACTGTACAGTTGGATCAACTTAAGGGTGTCCATTTAGCTCGAATTTATGTTTGCCATTATAACGCAGACAGTGTGACCTCTCATCAGTGTTTAAACTGCTAGTCGAAGTCCTCCTAAATAGACGCAATGATTAAGTAGGATAAGCAATAAGGTTGTTGAGAAATATAATTATGTTTTAAAAGCTCTTGTTCGTGCCACCAAGAATCGTCAAAAGATCAATTAACTTAAAACACGTGATACTTAATAATCCTTTCTAGTCGTTTTTATGCCATTGAACGCAAAACATTCATCAAATGCCGCATTTTCATTTGAGACCGAGCCAATAAAATGGTCTTAAAGCTGCCTCCGTGATAATTCTCTTTTGATTTAAGACTAAGACGTAATGGGGAGCTTAATTATAACAATGCTTTGTTACAATGTAAATTGCAACCTCTAGGACCTAATATTGAGTAAGTTCGACCTAACCGAGCTCAAGCTAACGAAAATAAAATGTGACCTTTACTTCTATACAAGTACAGCGCTCCCTCCCTACAACGACATCCGATGGGAGACAAAAATGTGTGCGTTGTTCAGATGGAGTCGTTGTAGGGAGGGAAATTGGCTTACATTTGCAAACAGCTTGAATCCAAATCAGACGCCGCGTAACGCGGCGTCTGATCTGGTTTCAAGTTGTTTGTCACTCGTCATTAAGTTTTTTTTTCTGTCAAAACGACCATTATATAACCTTAAGAAAAACAGCAGACGACAATTTTAAGGAGACAACATTGCAGTCGTGAATGTGTTGGACATTATTGTTCTGTTTAGGTAACTGCGGAAAGGGTCATTGTAAGGAGGGATTCGTTGTTTGGAGGGCCCTTGTCGGGAGGGAGCGCTGTACATATCAAATGTATACACAGTAGTATTTTTTTCCAGTTGAACACCAAACGAAACTCAACGCAATGTACTTAAATGTAGAAAATAACATATTGTTGAAGTTTTCTAGCTACATGTATCAATTTGAATATGAGTGAATGTGAGTGGCAGATATTTTAGAGCCGGATCAGACGCCAGGTTACCCGACGTCTAAATTTGGGTAAAAACTAAAATATTTGCAACGGAAATACCGGTAACAGTTTTGGTATTCAGTTCCGTTTAGTTCAGTTAAGCATTCATTGTATTAAGGTCACCGGCCTATACACAATATAATATAAACCATTACATAATATGTGAACATGTGTAGTAGTGAAAAGCTTTTAGATCAATCCAGTTTCAGTTTCGGTTTATCTAAGTGATGAGGCTTAGTCCAGTTATTACAAAGGCTGTTGTACAATGCATGTTGAAAACAGCACAGAAAGCTCCAGGAAAGCCTTTGGCATAACTTTTATCCTGGATTGAACAGTCAGCTTAGCAGACCACGCAAGTAAAAAAAACTTTCTGCATAACTGTTATCCTGTTAGTCTGCCTTAAGATCTATTAAAGCCATACTTAAAATTTTGAAAATAGATCTGATTACTATATATATCTTAACCCTTTCCTCCCTGAAATTTTAAATGGACAATTCCAGTTTCCATTTTTGTCTAGTCCTTTTCTGACTTTTAAGGGTTGTTTTTGTCAATATTTAGCATTATGACAAACAATGAAGACCCTGATCAGAGGGCTCCTTTCGGAGCCCTCTGATCTGGGTCTTCACTGTTTGTATAGGACAAGTGTAACATTCACATATACACTATTTGAAAAGGACGCCTATATGCGGGACTAGGGTTCAAAGGGTTAACATGCAGAAAAACGGGTGTATTGGAAAAATATTAACGTCTTCTCCACTGTTTTTTAAACACCTTCTCCATAAACTAAACTGCTGGGACTTCTGCAACGAGTTGTACAGTGGAGAATGTGTTATTCTTTCCCAATAAACGCGTTTACGCTAAAACAATTATTTCCAGTGCAAACAGTTTGGAGCAAAATAAGACGCCGGGTAACCCGTCGTCTTATCAGGCTCCGAACTGTTTGCCACCAAGATAAACAAGAATTATCAGAATTGTCCAAAAGTTGTTCTTTTCTACGTTTTAGTGCTTTGCGTTTGCGTACGTTTGCGTTTAAACGGGAAAGAATAACGTTTTCTCCCCTGTACAGTTGATTTAGTTGAAGTCAGACAAGAAATTAAATAAGAAGATGTCACCAATCGCAAATTTGGATATATCTAATTGAAACTACAAAGCATATGTTGTTGTCTGGAAGAACGTAATTCAATAAACAACGTTTTTAGAACTAGGGATTTGTAAACAGCGGAATCTAGTATCGACTAGTTTATACATTTTAAATATCTATTACGTGATATTGCTTCTGTTAGAGTTAACCAAAGACATTCGTACAGTGGTTACACGTTCTTGTTTAACAATAAAGAACTTTATTCTAAACTCCTGAAGTCCACTGGTAACTGCCTTTACCCTTTCATGATCAAATTATTTGCGATATTTTTAACCCCATCACCGCTTCATTGTCGTCTGTTTCAGTAGTTTTGTCTGCACGACACGTTTCAAAGTTAGATTTAAGGTTGTTTACAATAAATGAAGAATACAGTCATGTATATTTCTATATTGGCAAAATTCAAGGGTAACATTCATTTTTTATCAATTAAGAAGATATCGTGCACGTCGTCAATTATTTTATATGCCGTATAAATATGAACCACGCTACATATGTGTAAATTTTACATAAAATGTTTAACAAAAACGTTTATGGTGATAAATAGCATATGTCCCTATCAGTAACAAGAGGTGCATTCGAATTTGTCTGAAATGTAATAATGTCATGAGGTACTATAGGCTGTCGTTGTTCGCGTCTATAATATGTCTTAGAGTTGATGTACAATATATTGTACTAGGCGACCGCCGAAAGAAGATTCATTTCTCATTTCTTATCTTAACCATTTCACTCTCAATCGCGCGTCAAAGCTCGTTTGCAAACAGTTTGGATCCTGATCAGACACCGCGTGACGCGGCGCCTCGTCAGGAGCTAAACTGTCTCCATATGAGACGTCGAGTAACTATGCATCTCGAATGCATCGAAATTGTTATGCGCGCTGTCGAATTTAAAAAAAAGAAAATGCAGATACATTTTCAGAATTATATAGAACTAGATCACACACTTTACAGACAATGATTACTTGTATGATAAAGGATAAAAAGAACGTCACGATGACTTTTGATACATCGCATGGTGAAATCTTATCAACGCAATACATTTTCTTTTGACTGGTAACATTACAAAACACATGAAAACAACCCATCATCGAATTTAGCTCGCAAGAACGTAATATTTGATAACGTATATCGTATACTATGATCAAAGATAATACAGCCTCCATTAGTTAGTCGGAGGAGAAATGTCATTAACGATAATAATAAATACTGTTCTTTTGTTGCTGTTTTAAGAAATTTTTTATTGGTTTTTCAGTTGATTTACCAAAGTTTTGGCGAAAATAAATTTATTCTGTTGACAAATTATATACTGGAAATGTTGCGCGAACACGTTACAAATGTAGAAAATGAAAATGTTTGGAAATATTGATGAGTATTTTAACCAGATAGGCGAACAGTTTTGAGCCTGGCCAGACGCTGAATTATAAGGTGTCAAAACTATTTGAAAAATATATGAATGCTTTAGTACAATGGATAATGTGTTATTCTTTCCCGTTTAAACGCAAACGAAACGCAAACGCAAAACACTAAAACGTAGAAAAGTACAACTTTTGGACAATTCTAATAATTCATTTTTATCTTTGTGGCAAACAGTTTGGAGCCTGATCAGACGCCGGGTTACCCGGCGTCTGATCTGGCTCCAAACTGTTTGTAATTGAAATAATAGTTTTAGCGTAAACGCGTTTATTGGGAAAGAATAACGTGTTCTCCACTGTATCTATTGAATGACTGGTGCAATTTAAAACGCGTGTTCGTCAGTCCTTTGATATGTATTTATTATCCCTGTTAAACACAGAATTTTGATTAAAGGAGAACTAAAGTAAAAAGATAGCTCCTTAAATAGCTGTTGCTTTACTTTAATCAACATTAAGTATATCTAGCTATTTGTCATCTTTATTAATATTCATTATATTTATATCATGGTTCTTGTCAAGACACAGCATGAATAAGAAATCTTTGTATATAAATGAAAGGCATGGCTGGAGGTTTCGATGCAATAATACAGTGGAGAAAACGTTATTCTTTCCCAATAAACGCGTTTACGCTAAAACTATTTTTCCATTGCAAACAGTTTGAAGCCAGATCAGACGCCGGGTAACCCGGCGTCTGATCAGGCTCCAAACTGTTTGCCACCAAGATAAACATGAAATATCAGAATTGACCAAAAGTTGTTTTTTTCTACGTTTTAGCGCTTTGCGTTTGCGTACGTTTGCGTTTAAACGGGAAAGAATAACAGATTCTCCACTTTACATGTACTGTAGTTCATCGGCCCCTCAAGACTTTCCACGTGAACCTTTTACGACAGGTAAGTACTTGAAGTAGGACACGAATGGTTCAGAAATATCTTTCATGACCTTTATACAGTGTAGAATCTGTTATTCTTTCCCAATAAACGCGTTTACGCTAAAACTATTGTTTCCAGTGCAAACCGTTTGGAGCCAGATCAGACGCCGGGTAACCCGGCGTCTGATCAGGCTCCAAACTGTTTGTCACCATGATAAACATGAACTATCAGAATTTCCAAAAGTTGTTCTTTTCTACGTTTTAGTGCGTACGTTTGCGTTTAAACGGGAAAGAATAACATATTCTCCACTGTATAATATCTTTTCCTGTATTAGGCTGCATTGATCAAAAGGATTTAAATGGACATATGGATGAGTTGGCTTTTAACGGCACTGCGACACAAAAAGGGTCATGTAGCGCCGATGAATAACAAGAGCGTGTCCCAGTTACATGAATGCCCCCGATGATACAGGGAGGGGAATCCAGACTATCAAACGTAAAAGTTAGAGAGCTGAAACTGTAGTGGAGCGCCATTTTGAGGACTTCAAGGGCCATTACTCCAAAGGGCCTAGCATAAATTGGTGCCGCTGGTTATCCAAATTGGTCTTACAAAAAATGTAAAAAAATACGAACATTCTACGGCTATCTTTACGACCGTTTGGGTGCCAGCGTGGTGGCCACTAATCAACACGGCAGGCCTCATAGAGACTGAGCAATCACTTCCTTCATGACCCACCCTCCGTGTCGTAGCAGGCCGACCTTTAGACTATTAATATAATTTGAATAACTTTGACATATGTCATTGTGACGTCATCTACGAAAAGGTTGCTTATCAGGGCCTACGATATTTTTCGCTCATGATGTCTAGTAAATTTGGATATTCATTTAAAAAAAAAAAGGTTACTTTCAGGGAGGATTTGCTGCGGGTAAATCTATGCCACAATGGAACCTAGCACTAACCGCCCCTGCCATGCATCATGTCTTGTATTACACATCTTTGAAAATATAACGTGCAAACAGCTGGTTCAACGGTATATATTTCGCTGGTTTTTAACAACAACAAAAACAGTTACTTTTAAAGTCAAACATACGGTTACACCAGATCTCAATTGTTTTCTTCAGTCACAACATTTTCTGACTTTTCAATCTGAATTCTTGACCGTGTATAGTCTTTCCTACATTGTACATGAACATTAATACCGGGCGCCACTGCATTAATGCGGTTTTGGGCTTTACTTGTGGTGATAATAAAGCTGTTTCCTTTTTCCCGGAGACTCAACGTCGGCTCATCATCAGTTAAAGGTTGGTGACAAATGGGACATTCACTTTCTATTTTGATCTGAAATGAAAGAAACATGATACTGTATTCCCTGTCAAGTTTTCAACCAATAAATTAATATTTTTACCATAACTCAGGTATTTGTGATACATGTATTCGGAATTTCCATTTAGAAACATACGACATTGTCGGACTTCTTAGAATAAACCATTGTCAGTCTTCCAGACAAACACGCTTTACGATACGCGGAATCACAATCAAGGCCTAGATAACATTAAAACTGTTCCTCACGGATGTTGTCAAGGTAAATCATCTGTCTTTTCGATAAAAGTTAGCTACTTTTAAATAAGTAGGATCACTGCTGTTTTATCGGCATCTATAATGATGTTTCAAAATGATGGGGATCGGAAATAAACAACAGAAAACTGTTGATTACTAACTTTTAAACTTACTTCCTATTAGTTTTCTTAACATACACAGTAAACTATTTTCTATCTTTGTCGACGACTGCTGATAATAAGACCGAGTGATTTAAATTGAAACACTTTGCACATTGTCAGTAGTATTGAACCAAAATGCATTAAACGATACATATTAAAGATAAAGATTGGTAATTTTTAATTTTATCAAAAAGGCACTTAAAAAAAGAAAAAAATACGTTTTTCGGTCATAGGTCTGAAACAAAATAGGTAGGGTCAGGATCAAGGCTTTTTTTACAATTGTTTTAGATGTCAAAATTGGTCCAAAAGTCTATGTTTTAAACAGTTTTTCCTCTGTTTTTGATATATTACTTTTTCCAAAATCTTCAAAAAGCTTTAGGATCGAAAGTGTTTTGCTTGATAGGTCGGGTTCTCCGAAACATAGAATCTGTTTTGCCTAAGTAGGCAACTGCAAACTGCTACGTACTTTGGGTACAAGTCCAGTCTTCAATGAGCCATGGGTATACTTGTCTGCTTTGCAGGCATTGTGCAGTCTGAAATATAATACAAAGTAATCTTTAGGTGCTTTGTCAATGTACAGTCTCAATTATTCTATCTACAGATTATTACTAGTAAGCTCAATTTTAGGAAAAGAAGATCATATAGGAGATTCAACCACTACAAGAGATTCAAACACAAGTTTGCAAACACCGTGTTACTTTCACCGATTTTATATAAACCATTTTATTTAAATACTGATATAACGTAGTCACATTAATTAAGTTTCATCCCGATTTAATTGCTATTATGCCTTTTCAAAAGAGGCTTGCAATAAGACTGATGCGTACTTTTTTTTTTAGAATTGACCAGTGGGAGGAGATCGAATTAGCTACAACTATCTTATACCTAAGATTAAGAAATGTTAAATATACATTCAGAAACACGATTCAAATCCAGTTTCTTCCACCCGACATTGGTGCATTAATTGTTTAGTAAACACTCCCGTCAGAAAAAAAACCAAAATATTTTTGTAATGTGTCAATGATTATGTTTAATGGTTATAGTGTCAAATATATCCCGTCCTTCGTAAGATTAAGATTCCGTGTTTAGCATGACACTGAACTGATTCATTTGCTTCAAGTACAACATTTGGATCAAATATGTTTGTTTTAAAACTGAGATCTACCGGTACATACTATTTCAAAAAGTGCATGATAACAACCTCATTTGTCGAAGTTTAACTGAGATTTAATTGGTGAAAGGAGATTTTTATCATAATGTTCAGCAGAATATATAATATTACCCAAGTAAACAAAATTCAAGACTCATAGCGGCGTAGGAATTTCGTCTTTTTCCGAATCTGAATCCTTAAAAGGAACAATAAAAATGTTTTTACAATGTTAAAGAATATTCCACAATTAAAAGTTAACCGTTTGTATATGAATTTGTTATTTTTCTTAATTATGATTGCTCCTAGTATCTATGCTGGAAAACTGATGTACCGGTATGACTCATTTTACGTGTAAGTTCCGTTTAAGTCACGATAAAAAATTATATTGACTACGGCAAACGAAACTAAACACATACAATACTTCATATGAACGTCACACTAATCCTAAGAAGAAATTATTGATTTATACGAATTTTAATTTTGTGGCCCGAATTTGCTTCCGTAGAAAAAATAAATGCCACTGGATTAACTAGTTTTAAGTAAACTGCCTTCACATTTCACTGTTTTCACATCATTTACAATAAATAACACATGAGTTTGTTTTATTTCAACTTTCTACTTGAAGTTTTCCGTGCTTTAAAACAATTTTTCAATAGGAAACGGAAACTTCCTTCTATCTGCCTAATGCATTGGGGCTCGTACAATAATTTTGACCGATTTTAGTAAAACAAATATTTTTTGTCAAATTTGTTGAAGATATTGATACTTAATATATCGATTAAAATATTCGAGTCTGACCATGGTAGTTTTAATATGTCTTACCTTACTATTCTGCTGAAAAGCTGAAATTGAGTCCGTATCAAGGTAAACAAAGCAAAGTGCGCACGCCATCTTTTTGGCGACAACGTCATGAAATAGATGTTATGACGTCATGACGTATTATATGTTTTTTATATGGTGACTGCATCGGAAAAGCCGAATTTTACAAACTTTGACACGAAATAATTTTTTTGTTGAAAGGGGGATGTTGTGGGACTTTTAGTATGTAATACACTTTGATCTATACTTTCGCATAGTCGCACAAAAGTTTCTGTTGCAATTAGTTCTACCTCAAGATCTAATTTGACTGGACTATAAACCCCTTTCACGCCCTCCAATCAGTTGCTACTTCTCCGAAAAGAGTAGCAAAGCAACGGAGCTACTTCTCCTACCGTTCGCTACTACTCCTGGATGGCAGCTACTTCTCGGAATGATAATTGGTAATAAATCACTCGTTTCTTGTTCAATATTAATGCTAACTGGCATTTTAGACGAACTGGTGTGGTGGGGCGTCGGTAATACGAATAATGGCACATTAGCTACTATTTGGTTGTTTAGAAGGCAAAACCATGCCGGAACCCTTGTTTCTCGGATAACTGTTCGACGGGACAAAAGCTCTCAAGCTTACAAAAACAGTTTTTATGTGGAAATACCATGTTCAATGAATAGTAAAAAGAATTCCCCGAAGCATGACATTCTTACTTTTTTGAGTTTATGGGTTAAAGTTAGTTTAATAGTAAAAATAAGTAAACACCACTCACCGTTTTCCATTTGTTGTCAATATTTATGTACGCGCGCTACTTATCGGAAGTACCAAGCGCTCAGTTACTTTGCTACTCTTTTCGGAGAAGTAGCGAATGATTGGAGGGCGTGCCCTTTGCAGACTTCTAACAGACCAACTAAACTACAAATGTACATGATATATATTGCATTTATCAGGACTAATGGCTTTCATATTAATTCGCAAGTATTTATAAAGAATGCATTGTACTTTCCCACTTACCTCTATTGACACGTTAAGGCGTCATTTACAAACAGTGTAATGCTAAGGAGTACACTTGTACTAGACCCTTATCAGAGAGTTCGGAGTTATCATACAGTGCTTCATTTCTACAACGGCCCTCCGAACAACGATTCCCTCCTTACAATAACGCTTGCCACTGTTCACCAAACAAGAAATGTATGTCCAATCTTTTCACGGTTGCACTAGTGGATGCTTAAAACTGTCGTTTGTCTCTTTTCGCAAAGTAAAATAATGGATTTTTTGACAGAAAAAAAGCCCATAATAGACAAGTGACAAACAGCTTGAATCCAGCGTCGTGTCTGAACTCTTTGCAAATATAAGCCAAGTTCCCTCCCTGTAACAACTCTCTCCGAACAACACATACACTATTTATCTCCCATTGGGGGTTGTTGTAAAGAGAGAGCACTGCGTCAGGGTTTGCTTTATTTAGTATTTGCAATACTTTGTCAAAAAACAACCTCGACGAGTAAACATGGATTCGACTAAGCAGGCAATTTAATTTTAGCGGTAACTTAAGCGCAAAACTAACAATAAGTATCGATATTTGGGATAGGTACTCTAGCCAAAGGTAAAGCGGAACGCTCTATTTGAAATTCCCCTCTCTCTATATATAAATAGATGTCAAATTCGTGCTTTATTGTGTGGTCGGTATAGAATTGTGGTTTTTCCTGTAGCGCAAAACATCAAGTAAAGTGAAAGCCCACACTTTAATGTTTCAGGCAAAAAAGTAACACTTAAAGCATCATCACATTGAGCTTCAGTAAAAGTCTACTACTTCAAACAATTTGGTAAGTATTGATTTGTTATTTGGTCACAAACCATACGATGTACAGTGGAGAATCTGTTATTCTTTCCCGTTTAAACGCAAACGTACGCAAACGCAAATCACTAAAACGTAGAAAAGTACAACTTTTGGACAATTCTGATAATTCATGTTTATCTTGGTGGCAAACAGTTTGGAGCCTGATCAGACGCCGGGTTACCCGGCGTCTGATCTGGCTCCAAACTGTTTGCTCTGCAAATAATAGTTTTAGCGTAAACGCGTTTATTGGGAAAGAATAACAGATTCTCCACTGTACAATAAAGCTACAGCTTAAGAATGTCCTGACACTTATTTATATGTCTATTACATGTCACTTACTCGACGGATAACCCAGAACTCAAGCAATAAATAAAACGTTCCATTTACTTGACAATCAGCGGTGATAACTACTAAAGATGCTCGTTAGTTAGCTGTTAACATCGGAATATTTACGAGTTTGGTTAACCCTGAGCACTATGTAGGTGGTTTGCTGTTGCTAGTGATTGGAACAGTAGGGAAGACGTTAGTATTTCATTTGTACTTTACCAATTCACGCATGAAACATTGAATCAACAAGTTGATTTCACATCACCGTCTAGTTTATTTTAATACTGATGGTTGGTTTTACAATGTGTTGCCTTTATTAACAACCTTTAGGAGCCCTATGATATTTCTACACAATGATCATAGAACAAATGTAGTCTTCACATTTATCCTATTTATAAATTACGATTATTCTCTACGCTATGACTTAATTGGTAAAATACATTGTTTATAAGTATTGTTTTAAACTCTATATTGGTAATTAACAAACAATACAGACTTCGTAAATAAAATGCCACAAATAAGGCTTTACGAATACGAAAGATGCAGCGGGGAATTTTTCTTGAAACAAACAACAGCCTTTCGCTGAAACAATTATTTCAATTGCAAGCGGTACATCTGCATCTGATCAGGATTCCAACAGTTCGGCAATTCTTTTTCATTGCATTGCAACTGCATTGAGATTCGTGTCAATATTTAGCAATTACATATTAACCCTTATCATGCTGCAAACTCGTCTGCTTTGAAATTGTCGTATGAAAAAATTATTAAATTTAGATTTATACTTTTTTTTATTTAACAAACCTAAAGACGAGTGTCAAACAGTTTGGATTCAGATCGGACGCCGCTTAATGCGGTCTCTGATCTGTATCCGTTAAGGAGACAAGAATACACGGATGAGATGCGAAAACAGAATCGTAGGCCCCTGATAGTTTGTAGGTCTCCCCGTCCCTGTTCATAGCCGAAGACTGTCGTTTTATCTTTATCGCTTCTTTCACTTGTCTTGACCGAGTATCACCCTTCCTATATGTTGTATTTGCCCCCTCCCAGTCTATAACATGGTTGTTCTGTACAACGCGGTCTGTTATTGCACGTTTGCTGTATAGAGTTTTCTGATGTTGTGAAATTATTTTTCTCGAGTGATAATACGATCCTGTTTTCGCCGCTCGCCCATGCAGTGGCGTATATAGCCAAAGATGACAAGTATTTAACAGTGGTGAAAATGTCCGTTTTTAGTGTAAATAATGTTGTATTGTTTTATTACCTAGCATGTGTTCATTGTGATAACACTATGATAGTCTCTTATAATTCATAATTGAATGGCATGGGTCATTGGCATGTATATATAGTTGTTAACTAATTGTATGTATGCTGTATCCATGCTTTGACTTGAAAAAAATATATTAAGAAGGATCCCCGTCAGTGTTGTCACGTATTTTTTGTGTACATTATACAACAAAGTATTGTCATAGGGGGTGCTAATAGCCTATTGAACATGTTTAGCACACGAATATATTTGCAATCAAAATGGTTGCGTATATGTTCCTATTGCAGATATTGTGTTGGATAGGTTATAAATGACGTCCTACGGCCAATGAAAGGATTATTATTTAAAAAGAAACGTTCAATTGTTTAAACATTAGTTTTTTCTAGTAAAGAAGAAGAACCATTTGTTTAGCCACATTCTTTTTTAAGGCAACTATTGTTCAGATGATACATGTACGTATGTTTCATTGCGTGTCTAAGGCTATGGAGATATCTTTTATATACCACGGCACTCCATTTACATCATTTCTTACTAGACACTATACTCTTAATGATACACTTGTCCATTAATAAATGCTATTTGTCACTAACCGATCTTCTGATGTCAAGCTCAGACTGGCGATATTTCTATTTGCTATTCTACTCGTGTCACTTGATGAGACCGTGCGTGAATGGTAGTGACACAACACTTACATTTCCTCGTCAATGGAGGAGTTACAGAGTTACAGAAAATAATTATGTATTGATGATATTCAGCGATTCTTGACAGTGGAGGAGATACAGATTTATACAGATTGACCATTTCACTGCAATTATGACAGGGCTGCCATAAGTTGACATGAAAAATCCTAAGATTTCCAAACTTGCTTTTTAAGTGCGATTTTACGATTCGTTTCTTTACTCCATCGCCTGTTTCTAGTTTTGTTGACATGTGGCTGCTTAAAACAGGCTGGAAGTAAAGCACAATGCGCCTCAAGGCGCATTCTGCTTTACTTTCAGTCTGCTTTAAGCTACAATGTACTAGTAAAAAATCCGAAGATTTAAGAAAAATCCGGAGAAATGGCAGCCCTGTTATGACGCCATTACGTCATCACAGTCACAACCATTTTATCGTCTTCTTAAAATTTCCCGTTGCCTTTATTGATATAATTTGAGATTTTTAAGATTTTTCTTTACTTAAATATAATTTATATAAATGTCAAACAGTTTGGATCCTGATCAGACGCCACATTAAGCGACGTCCAATCAGGATCCAAACGGTTTTCACACCAGATACATGAGACTGTATCTCTTCTAAATTCTGTTACGCTCCAGTGGGTCATATAATAACAGGCAATTTTGATATCATTAAAGATAAACGCATCAGAGCGCTTTAGAGTAAGGGACCTAAATTTAGATTACCTGCCTTAATTGATTTCGATACATGCCGCAATCATATTTCGGAAGCTTTGAATAATTATAGTACCAACTGGTGCCGAAGAGAACATGCTGAAAATGACGCTCTTTCAAAATGGAAATAATTAATTTTTGATATGATCGATACCCGGATTTCGTTCTATTTATCCAAAAAACATCTTTTACCACCTAAACCTAAATTTAACATTCTTCACTTAAGGGTGTATCAATGTCATGAATTTAAGAAATGTTCAAAGTATATGAAAACATTTTATGATGGTTTTGTATTGAAGAGCTATTTAAGATGAATGAAAAAATAGAAAAAGTGTACATTTTGGTGAACAACAGTTGGCTCCATGGCCATGTAAAATTTACCCCACCCACTTTCTCTTATTTTGTCCTTTTCAAACAGCCCGCTTCAATAAAATCCATTTTAAATGAAAACAAATATGATAATTTGGTGTTGTGTTATTTATCTCCTATCTATAGAGTATTTCTTCATACAAAAACTAATTTAAGAGAAAACAGGCACCAATTGTGAAATTTATAAAGCTCTAAATATCATCGATATGGTACTTTTTTGTAAATTTTGTAAGGGGAGATAACTCTTTTTACTTTAATAACTCAAAATTTTCAACACTGACCTTTCAATTTCTTTTCATATTTTGAACTGCCTTAGCATTGGCTTTCATTTGGTAGAATATAAGAAAAAGTTTAATACTAGAACTATTTCATTTTCAAACTTTTTTACTTTTTTTTCATAAAATAAAAAATCTAATAAAATCAAGCCCTATAAAAAGCATATTTTTGATATTCGAGGATCCATATTGTTCAAACCTAGTGCCTGCTTTGTCTAAATTTGGTTTCTATATGTGAAAATACCACCATAGACATGAAATAAATAATGAAAACACAAATTACCATGTTTGTTTTGTTTTGAAATAGATTTTGCTTAAGCTTGTACTCTGAGTGGGTAAAATTTGAGAGAAAAAGTCCAAATTTGACATACCTATTTCAAATCGCTGTAGCTCAAAAAAAGGACACCACCATATTTTTTTCCCATTTTCTCATTCATCATAAATAGCTCTTCCAAAAAAACAATGATAGAAAAAAAGTTTGATACTTTGAAAAAATCGCTTATGGGTTGGATACACCCTTAAAGAAGGTCATACAAGACTTTCATTCCAAGTATGTACTCGTTCCTACAGACAAAGCATCCAATAATGTGATAATTGTATGACGATTACATTATGTTGATACTTTAAACCAGGAACTTGTGAATACCAATTCCTATACATCAACCAATTTAACGGAGCGTAATGTAGTATCTGATCATCTTATACATGTATACTATTAAAAGCTAATGTCAACATTACATGTCAAAAACTTCCTTCAATGTACTGGATACCAACATTCCACAAAACACCATATAAGTCTCGTTTTATTACTAATTCAAGTGCATGTACTACTACTAAGCTTTCCAAACTTTTGACATCGTCTTTAATTAAAATCAAAGAACATGTTCAAAGGTATTGTGACAAGACTTACGAACATTCTGGACTTAATCTGTAACTCGAATGAAATGTTGACGAAGCTTGTACATAGAAAATACCAAGCTTGCAATATAAGTACGTATGACTTTTCAACACTATATTCTACCTTACCTCATAATTTAATAAAAGCTAAACTTATACAACTTATTGAAAAGACTTTTGCCAGAGAAAGGAAACTATTTCTGGCGTGTAATACTGATCGTGCATATTTTACAAATGACACGGTTAAGCATTACACTATGTGGACTTGCACCGATGTCTGTAAATCACTATCATTTCTGCTGGATAATAGTTATGTACGTTTTGGGAGTACCATATACCGACAAGTGATTGGTATCCCTATGGGTACAAAATGTGCACCCCTTGTCGCAGACCTATTTTTGTACTGTTATGAGAGGGACTTTATGCTAAGTCTGAAACCTGATACACAGGCAGATATGATCGAAGCCTTTAACAAAACATCGCGCTATGTAGATGATATTTTAATATAGACAACCCATTTTTTGATATGCTGTTTCCTTTTATTTACCAAAAAGAACTACGCGTTAATAAAACAAACGAGTCAAATTTGTCGGCAACATTTTTAGATTTGGATCTTTTAATAAATAACGGAATTGTTTCTTCTAAGATTTACGATAAACGAGATGATTTTGATTTTAGTATTGTAAATTATCCTCATCTAGATGGCGATGTTCCCCGTTCCACATCTTACGGGGTTTATATTTTACAACTTATTCGCTTTGCTAGGGCCTGTACCTCTGTTGAGTACTTCCACATTCGTAATAAAACTATTAATGAAAAGCTTCTTAAACAGGGGTACATATTTCATAAACTTCGTAAAACATTTTCTAGATTCTTTATAGAAATCTTACTCTCATTAACAAGTATAGATGTAACTTAAAGTTTTTTCTGCGGCAAGGTATTTCACATCCGGAGTTTTATGGTGATGTGATTTACAGACTTCGTAAGATTCTTGGACATATGCATTTTCAAAACCTATTTGTGAAACGTATTAGATTTTTCCTCAAAACAGATTATGATCCAACTATATTGCTGCGCACTTCATGTTTGGTTATCGATCAATCTACAATTGATAACTATGCTTTCCTCTTTGGTTGTGCGACGACAGACAGGGCTTAGCACTACATGATGATGTATCTCTAAAGCCGTCCTTAACCGGCAGAGTTATGTCGGATGTTCGTGCTTTGTTTTTTCTCTCCCTTTCTGTCGTACCCTGAACCCTTCCATGTCTTACAATTATTCGTTACTACAGACTAGTCGCTTGAGTACAATTTGACCGTTGCCATAGTGGGTTATTTTTAACACGGGCTTGAATGTTTAATTCTATCCCATGTTACTAATGATCTTGTCATAGACTTTTTGTTAGATGTTTTACATGTATTTACTTACTGTGCTGGCGGTCTGTTTGATTGTGAGGTTGTGGAACAGGGTTTATATTTTATATATACTGTTCGTCTTTATAGGTGAATAAAGGAGATAAGAGTGAGGTTGGGCGCCCCTAAACCCAGGTTTAACCTCCCAGTGGTTATTAATGGTTAGTTTATAATTAATTATTGATTGCTGCTGACCGTACCAAGGCGGGCTCCTATATTCACTTTGCTTTATGTTTGTCTTGCGTGTTGTTTTCTATTTAATGTGTAGATGAAGGAATGGGATTGTGCGTGTGCATGTGTGTGTGTGTGTTTTGTTATGGTATGACTGTGTGTGTGTTCTGCTTGAGAGGTGGGTTTATTGTTTGTGTTGCGTTTCCTGCTCGAGTCTTTCGTATTTATTCAGATATTTGTGTTGTTTGCCTTAGCAGTGGCAGGAAAAAAAAAAAATATATATATAGCAACGTTCAAACACTGATGAGCAAATGCGAAACCGGTTGTTTTTTTATATTTATGTAATAATAAAATATATAAACTTAGGCATGTAAGTCAATTTTCTATTTTCTTATATATATATAAATATGGGAGAATTCAGATATATAACGAACTCATGAAATAGACCATCAACAATTAATTTGCATGTATATCTTAATACCATAAAACAACGATGTCTAATTTCCATCATGTACAACTTTCAGTTGACGTTACAATTAATTTATAGCAACGATGCTAGAGTTGTACTATATTTGGTGAACATAATCATATGTGAATTTAACTCTTTCACGGCCAATAGTTCTTGCAAGGTTAAACATTGTTTTCTCCATAAGGTCAGCTGTTTTAATACTTTGATCTGTCCTATTGTTTCAAGGCTGAATTTGACGCAAGATAAAAGGCGACATACATGTATCGCAATAGTTTTTATGCAGCTTGAATCCATATGAAACGACACTCTACGCCGCATCGTAGAAGATTCCAGTGTTTGCAAAGTCAACTTATGGTGATATATTTGTTGCAACAGAGACAAATGTAGCTACTTGCTAATACAGTGCTCCCTCTCTATAACGACACCCAATAGGAGACAGATATTGTGTACGTTGTTCGGAGGGAGTCGTTATATGGAGGGAAACTGACTTACATTTGCAAACAGCTTAAAACCAGAACAGACGCCGCGTAACGCAGCGTCTTATCTAAAGTCAAGCTGTTTGTCACTCTTCATTATGTTTATTTTCTGTTAAAAGTCCATTGTGGGACATTGAGCAAATCAGCAGACGACAATTTTTAGCAGACATTATTGATGCCGCGAAAAGTATAAACAAAAATGTCTTGTTAGGGGAACATCGACAAACGTTGTTTTAAGGAGGGGTTCGTTGCTCCGAGGGCCGTTGAAGAGAGGAAGCGCTGTATATCATAAAGGTACATTTAACAGACCGTATTTTGCCAAACCTATGAAAACAACGTTACCAGTTTATGTCGATAAGTATGATATTAGAAAACTGGTATGTTCTGCAAACATTTGCATCACAGCATGGTAAGGACTATCAATCGTGTAAAGTCTTTACTGTCTTAATCTAACTGTTTGAACCTCGTTTTGAAATTAAATTTCTTTAGTCATACTGCGTTACCTTTTAGCTTTGAAACGACATTGCAGACAACAAATATGAAGCAGACGACAATAAAAGGATTAAAATATATTGTAAAATGATAGGAGCTCTCTGGTCAAAGGCTTACTTGTTTACATAGAAGTTTACTCTAAACCAGTACAATACTGTGTACGATAAATACACGACTCACTATGGGGTTGGTAGACAAAATGTAAACCAGTGTTAACTATGGGGTATTTATTCTCTGGAATTTTCAGGAAATGACATTGAAATACTTTATTCCGAAAGTGTATGTGAATGTGTTTCCAATGGTGTCGATTGACCTAAATTGAGATCAGCTATCAACGGCAATCGTTTCTAAATAGATTTGAATAAATTTACCTTCCGTCTGAATTCGATCAATTCTATGTATATCATTAATGCATTATTTATAGTTCGTAGCGGCAATACATACGGTTCAAAACCTAAAATATAAACAACCATACAAAGGCTACAACCAAACACTCCGTTTATCATTAACTAATAAATTATTAGTTGATATTTTAAACATACTTATACAGCTAGTACTACTTAATAATAACAATACTGGTGATAACCGTAATAATACGAGTACATGTATATCCAGGCGATTGCGTGCGAGTAGGGGTAAATGTTTTATAACATAACAGACGGCGTGCGCGTTGAATAACACTCGTTGTTTATTTGTCATATATAACTAGTTGAATAACTATGTAAATGAGGTACGCCACGACGTCGTTGACTTCATTAAATGCGTTCTATACGTTCAATACCCAATGTCGTAGTTCCTTCATGTAGATTTAATTGATAGATGTTTGGTGTAATTAATCAATAATAGATATACATGTACATGAAAGTCTTTATTACATGTTATACATATAATAACGTTAACATTATGCTAGTGAACGGGGTTAATTTTGAACAACTTTTTACCTGTTAATATCTACTTTTTTTCGCGCGTAGCATTCACTAAATAGCTGTTCTTAATGTAGGTTATGTTATAAAAAGAATATAACATTTGTGTTAATAACGTACTGGATTTATCAAACTCGTTGTTTTCGAAAACTACAAAAACTCGGCAAAGCCTCAATAGTCACCGGTGACGCGTCGGAAAGGTATGAACCGGGGCAAACGTGGATCAGCATCAGTTCTCTTTTGTCTCTCTGGGCAAATGAGATGAAATCCAAACGCAATGCAACACAAGTAGATCATTACAATGTTGTAGACTGTTAAATATTCGTTTTAATTTGAGTGACTTTAAGACGGACTTATTTATTTAGAAAATATCTTCTCCGTTTTATTGTATCATATTTACTGTATATGTAGATTATGTACAATAGAGAAGACGAAATTATTTCCTATTTAAACGTAGACAAAACGCAAACGATAGGAAATTAAATGTAGAACATAGCAATTTTTTCTTTGAAAATGTCTATGCTCGCCAACACCAGGGTTGTTCCCGGTAGAGACCCGGACCTGGACCGGATGTACCGGTAAAGGTCCGGCATTGCCCGGATAATGCCGGTTCTGGTTATCTGTTCCGGTGATCCCCGGTTGTATTAAACGTGTTAAAGCATCCGGTGCTGCTTGTCGGTCTGAGCCGGTTCAAAAGGGTTCATCCTGGACCCTCCCGGTCGTCCCCGGTGTCGCAATGGTTGTACAACCGGTGACCCCAGGTCCGCTAAAGTCCGGGACAGTGAAAACAGGACTTAACTTTACAGACTATACCTAGATCTATATATGTTTTATACGCGTACGACATACCGGGTTCAAAGTTTTAAAGTATATGTAAGTAGAAGTGCTTTTACCTGTGCAGTTATCAGTGAGGAGGGTACATGTTAGATCATCCTTGGCATAGTTCTCCAACACCCAGGCAAGCATGATGTTGACGGCATTAGGTCCATTATCATAAAGCCATTCTTTCCGATCGTCTCTTGTTCCTCAAATAGGAAAATCAGGTGCCTTGGGATTCCAATCGAATCGCACATCATGTATTTTCCAAAGGGTAAGGTCCACTTGACTTCCATAATGTGGAATGGTTATATTTTGGCTGCAGTCAAACGTTACATGGAAATAGTTTGTTCCATCTTAATTCCCCTCATCTGCACGTTCTTTAGATGCACTTGTTATATAGACCACGCTCTAACTTGGCTGCCAGGCTGTCCAAAATACTCCTCCAATGTTTTTGGGTCCTGAAAAAAAGTAGATTAATCTATTTAAGAATGTCACATTTCATAGATCATCAACTATGAAAAAAAAAAAACGTAAAAGATCTAGAACCTAGACGCGCGTCATGAAATTTCAAAACCCGAAAATACGGGTTCATGACAAATGAAATCAAGATCTAGATCTTTGAAAAAATAATATAGAACTCTACTTTCTTTTAGACGTGTCGATAATCTAAATTCTACACTAACGGCAAATCAATAACACGTTTCGTAGTGCAATTACTGGAACTCATAAGTTGTTTAGATAACCCTTAAAGTGGCGATATTTAAAGCTGTCGCCTATGCTAAATTTCTCTCCACTTCAAAGTCACTCAAACAATGTAAAAATGTTGCCAAGTGTCAAAGAGCCTGGATCTAGAATATGTCGAGTTACGAGGCGTTTCATCCGCATCTAGATAGCTTACTTATGGGACTATGTTCGGGATCGGCAGGGTACAGTATGGGTTACTTTTATATAGAATCAAAATGGGTTTAGCATAGACTATGATCAGAGGCCGAGTTACCAAGGACCTGATCACGATCTAAACTGTCAGGCGATATGTATGACTATAAATGGAAAAAAATTTGGTTAACATCTGTTTATTCATAAGAAATACTTTTTATTTAGGCTTTATAATAAATTATAAAATTTCAAATGAATTTGCGTATTCCCAACTAATGACCTCCCTATTGATATGTATGTTTTCTATTTGTATAAATGTAAATGCTGGCCACGGTAGTGGACCTTATACAGATATATTTCAATAAAGTTTATAAGTTTCAAAGAATTAAGCACAATGCCGTACCACACAACATCAAACAGTCAACATCTTCACGTTCCGCATTCGTCAGGGAGAGTCATTACAAAGTTGTGTTAATATACATGTAAATGCTTCAGTTAGTTTAGATAAAGTTTGGATAGGTGTCTGTCACCAGTATTTATCACCATTAGGAATTGGCATATTCCTAAACATTTAAAAAAAAACCTGTAAAAATTCTACATTTTTGCTACTACATTTATAATTAGTTTTGTCGGCGCCATATGACCATTCCATGTATCGCAGTGCCGTATAATCCAACTCAACAACAATAATTAGCAAAATATGTGTTTCATCTGTATTAAATAGTTGATTTCTTTCAATGACACAATCCCGCATCATTAGAGTTTTATTTCAGCACAATGATAATAAACAATTAGCGACCAATTATCCCAAACCATCTAAAAACACCTTCAAAATAATTATTAAAACAATGGAGAAGACATTATTCTCTCCCTATATGTTGATTTACGATAAAATTTACATGCCAATTACAAACAAACGTCTGATTAGGCTCCAAGTTTTTTGCAATTCAGATAAAACGATTTTATTTTCAAACACTGTCATTTTCGTCATTTACCTACGTTTGTGGTTGCATTAATTGTATACAGTGTAGAATCTGTTATTCTTTCCCGTTTAAACGCAAACGTACGCAAACGCAAAGCACTAAAACGTAGAAAAGAACAACTTTTGGACAATTCTGATAATTCTTGTTTATCTTGGTGGCAAACAGTTTGGAGCCTGATCCAAACTGTTTGCACTGCAAATAATAGTTTTAGCGTAAACGCGTTTATTGGGAAAGAATAACGCATTATTCACTGTATATACACAGGATCGACTAACGCCTTCATTACAGTAAAGAAAATAAGATAACGCGCTGTGTGATCAGGGTCCCAACTGTTTGACACCCATACATGTATCAATGTTTCTATTAATAAATTTCTTAAAGTTCCAAAATTTATGAAAAAAAACAAAATATAAACAGACGATTAATTTAAGTGGAAAATCAACGCAAATTGATTAACCCATTCAACCCTACAGCCCTCTGAAGAGGTTACTAATTACATGTACATATGAAAACAGTGTAGATCCTGATCAGAGGGTCATATAGGATCCCTCTGATCAAAGTATACACTGTTTGATTGTTTATATGAATGTTGCTGTCATACCAAAAAGGCAACAGTAGATAGTAGACTGGTTAAAAATACATGTACTAAAAGTGTCCAAAAGGATTACAAATACCCACAAGGAAAACTCAGGGTTGAACGGGTTAAGAAATGCGGAAAACTTGCTGTAACTTGTGGGAAAAAGTAGGGCAGCAAGCTACTTCAACATTATAGGATATTCATTAATCGGGTTCAAATAATTTGATTTGACTGTATAATAAACGCAAACGCTATGACAAGTTTTGACGATCTAGTTTGATATGAATACAGTGGAGAATCTGTTATTCTTTCCCAATAAACGCGTTTACGCTAAAACTATTATTTCCAATACAAACAATTTGGAGCCGGAGCCAGATCAGACGCCGGGTAACCCGCCGTCTGATCAGGCTCCAAACTGTTTGCCACTAAGATAAACATGAAATATCAGAATTGTCCAAAAGTTGTTATTTTCTACGTTTTAGTGCTTTGCGTTTGCGTACGTTTGCGTTTAAACGGGAAAGAATAACAGATTCTCCACTGTAGCAAACGATATCTTCTTAATCAGACGACGAGTTACTTGGTGCCGGACATGTCTTCAAACTTTTTCTAATAGACATAAGTTGTTAAGCATTTATTGAAGAGATAGCATAAACTTTGCTACCCGTGTACTTAGCCCTTTCAACCCTAAATATATCTTCTGGGTATATATAATCCTTCTAGACTCTTCAAGTCCAATATTTTTTAACAGTCTATTGTTGTATTTTTGGTATGACAACAAAAACAAATATAAATATCAAACAGTGCAGACCCGATCAGAGGGCTCCTAAATGAGCCCTCTGACCAGGGTATACACTGTTTGCATACATGTATGTAATCAGTAATCTCTATAGAGGGCTGAAGGGGTGAAAGGGTTAGAGTCTAAAAAACAAAGTGTATGCCTTCTGTTTATATCCATTATCAATCTAGTCAATATCGCAGGCAGCTACAGTGGAGAAAACGTTATTCTTTCCCGTTTAAACGCAAACGTACGCAAACGCAAAGCACTAAAACGTAGAAAAGAACAACTTTTGGACAATTCTGACATTTCATGTTTATCATGGTGGCAAACAGTTTGGAACCTGATCAGACGCCGGGTTACCCGGTGTCTGATCTGGCTCCAAACTGTTTGCACTGCAAATAATAGTTTTAGTGTAAACGCGTTTATTGGGAAAGAATAACACATTCTCCACTGTATGCATTATATTTGCCTTGAAAATGTCTACTTAATTTCAAATCCCGATTAATGCCTCTTTGACAAAAATCTAACTAAACCCTATAATAAAGCAGTTTGAATCCAGATAATATGCCGTGCATGATCTGGATCCAAACTGTTGGCACATGCCAATGAAGTCACAATTTAAAGACATGGGATTTGGATATACATGTACAGCACTCCCTCCCAACAACGGCCTTCCCAATAACGACACCCTCCTTACAACGACCCTTTCTCTAGTTCCCTAAACAAGACAATTATGTCTAACGCTTTTACGACTGCAATATCATTTGCTTCAAATTGTCATCTGCTGTTTTTCTCAAAGTTGCATAATGGACATTTTGACAGAAACAAATTCCTTACGATTGACAAACAGCTTGAATCCAGATCAAACGCCGCGTTATGCGGCGATTGATCTGGATTCAAGTTATTTACAATTGTAAGCCGATGTCCCTTCCTATACATGTGACGACTTCCTCCGAAAAAACGCACACAATTGATGTCTCCCATTGGATGTCGTTGTAGAGAGGGATTGACAGATAATAATTATATTTGTTTATCAGTCTAGGTTAACATGTATCAGAACTTTCATGACCATCTCATTACACTCCTTAATCTGACTGTCACGGAAATGCGTTATATATGGTCACCATCCCTGATTTATGAGTCAATGTCAACACGTATTAAATGAAGCTGCATGTAACATAATGTTTGTATGAATATCAAATCAGGACGTCTGGTTCTTAATCTCGTCTGGGTTGGAATGAAATTCATTGTGTTGTTTAACCATTAACGCCATTAAAACGCATTTTCATGCCTTCAATTTATTCCTCCGTTGAAGAAGTAGATCTAGTTACATTTTATACAGACTGACGTTATTTCAAAACAAGTGGCACACAGTTTTGATCCTGATCAGACACTGTTTTACGCCGCGACTGATCACGTTAAATAATTATTGCAAATACGCTTTACGACGTCATTGAGAGTGATAGGGCTAATACAATAATAACCCTTACTAACATACACTGTAATAGCTAGGTGTAGTTATTTTACCCGGATTTAATATATTCTACTGTTATAGCATCTGCTTTGAAATCGTCTTCTGCAAACTTTGTTAAATTTAGATTATTACATTTTAATTAAAATGAACTATAAAGACGAGTGTCAAACAGTGTAGACCCAGATCAGACGCGGCGTCTGAACTGGATCCACACTATTTGCAAAGTAACATCAGTGAAGTCGCGATCAGCAGACAAAGGTTTAATTACCCTCTATTTATCTACAAATAATATGATAGCGCACATTGTTAAATCGTTACATGTACCCTCTACTTATCTACAAATAATATGATAGCGCACCTTGTAAAATCGTTATGACTTTAACATTACTATGCGTCTGGCTCTTACATTGCAATTATGATGTTTGGTATATGGTATTTAATACTGTTTTATGAATCATCAATAACTTTATGACCCTGTGGAAATTATATGTATTTCGAGACGTACTCATTGTCGCAATCTGCTTTATAATAGACAACTAATCGGCGATTTATCAAAATATACGTTTGGCGGAAGAGTATAGGCCGATTTTTCACCTGTCAGGGCGGAGCTAATCTCTCGCAAAGATAAACTAATTTACTTTTGATTTTATGGTTGATATGTGTAGTTCCGTATTATATTGTTATTGTCCCATACTTACAACTTGGAGAAAAACAATTCATGCGTGCATCCATATCCAAGTGGAAATGGTATATACAGTGATCCCACTCTACAACAACACCGAATTGGAGACAAAGATTGCGTGTGTAGTTAGGAGGGAGTTGTTATTGGAGGGAAAACTTGGCTCACATTTGCAAACAGCTTGAATCCTGATCAGCTGCGTCTGATCTGGATTCAAGCTGTTTGTCATTTGTATTATGAATGTAATACTTCTGTCTAAATGTCAACTTATATGCAATCCTTGACAAAACGGCAGACAACGGTAAATTCCAATAATAAAAGGGCACGCCGCCCCCAAAGTTGAAATGCAAAGGTCCACATCGAAACTCCACCCTGCCAGGTCAATAAAATCGGTCTATATATCGCGACATTCATGTTCCCCTCAGTCCATTTGGATCTACCAACAAATGTTTTACAGGAGCGCCTAAATTTCTGTAAGTTAATTGGCTCTAAATAATTATGTACATACACGGAGCTTTTAGCTTACCAACGAGGTAGATTTTGTGTCAACAGTGTACTCTGTGCTCCAAGAATAGAGATACATGTATTGTATAAAAGTTCGACTGTCAGAGGGTCATAACATTGTTCAACTATGACTGCAATATTTTATTAAGATATATACAAAATAATATATGACACAACTCAAAGAAACACTAAAGCTAGATGCTGTTTTGGTTCAGGAGATGAACTGGTGAACCTGTGCCTGTCTGGTTTGAAACCAGTCGGCCGGGGTTTGTGATACAGTGTTCCCTCTCTACAACGGCCCTCCCAACAACGACTCACTCCTTACAACGATGTTTGCCGCTGTTCCCTAAACAATATATTTATGCCCATCCTTTTTACGGCTGCAATGTCGTCTGCTTAAAATTGTCGTCTGCTGTTTTTCTCATAGTGACATAATTGACATTTTGACAGAAAAAACTCAATGACGAGTGACAAAGGGCTTGAATCCAAATCAGACGCCGCGTCACGCGGCGTCTGGTCTTGATTTAAGCTGTTTGCAAATTTCCCTCCCTATAACGACTCCCTCCGAACGACTAACATAGTTGTTGTCTCCCATTGGGTGTCGTTGTAGAGAGGGGGCGCTGTATATATTATTTGACACCAGATAACTAGTAACTTATCCTGAACCCCCGTTAACATTAACAATAATTTAGAGAACACAATCAGTAAAACAAATAAGGTCTCTCGTTACCGCCGACATTAATTACGTCATGCGCAAGTGCACCAGATGTCGGATGTACGAGATACATGTACAGTGAAACCCCTCTAAACCGGAACCTCTAAATACCGGAATCCTCTCTAAACCGGACAAAAACTTTGGTCCCGTTTCCCACCCATTTTTACGCCTTTGATATATTCCTTCACTGAAGAAAATACATTCATGAACATATGTCATCAGAAATAATTTCTATATTCTATGAGATGATAGCTTAAAGCAGTTTGAAAGTAAAGCAGAATGCGCATTAAGGCGCATTAAGGCGCATTCTGCTTTACTTTCAACCTGTTTTAAGTGGTCAGCTATCTTTCATACTAGAAACAAGTCAAAACTCTAAACCGGAAACCCCTCTAAACCGGACATTTTTTTGTTTTTCCCACACATGTCCGGTTTAGAGGGGTTTCACTGTACAGTAGGGTATGGTGTTTGGAACAACAGTTACTTTTAAATACTGTTTTAAATAATACAACTAATATTTTAAACATTTGACACATTTTAAAATTGATTTTATAAACAAATCTTATAAAATTAGTAATTTTATTGACATAATTACAAGTAGGATGTCTTCTGGGTTGTTTATACAGTAAAACCGATATATTCCAATACAGTTACACTTTCCGTTTTAAGGAAGGTGGCTGATTTAATCAACAATTGATCTAGTTTTCATTGGTCGTTATAGAGTGGATTTTAATGTATAACATTTAGATGTTATATTCTAAATACGTTAGAGGTGAGCCTAATGTTCTAGTAATAAAGTACAACCTCAATTGGATGCAAAGATTGAACGCAACAAGTTAAAATGTTAAAATCATTATTATAGGATAATGGTTTAGAAAGTAATAATGTTAAAGAGATCAACGATAATTTCCAGAGACAAATATTACATTTAAATTAATCTGTAAACAGAAATAGTGTTTTACAATTTCTCAAAACACATTAGCAAACGCTTACGTTTTCAAATGTAATTATTTCATCCAACATGAGCTTGAAATATCTAACACTTCTCTTACAGTGGAGAAACTGTTATTCTTTCCCAATAAACGCGTTTACGCTAAAACTATTATTTCCATTGCAAACAGTTTGGAGCCAGATCAGACGCCGGGTAACCCGGCGTCTGATCAGGCTCCAAACAGTTTGCCACCAAGATAAACAAGAATTATCAGAATTGTCCAAAAGTTGTTCTTTTCTACGTTTTAGTGATTTGCGTTTGCGTACGTTTGCGTTTAAACGGGAAAGAATAACAGATTCTCCACTGTAGTTCGTACCCTAACTCTACCCACTATAAACATACAGTGGAGAATACGTTATTCTTCCCCATTTAAACGCAAACGACCCGCATCGCATCGCAGACAAACGTAGATTAAGACAATTTTCCGACAATTCTGACTATTCATATTCATCTGAGTTGCAAACAGTTTGGAGCCTAATCAGACGGCGGGTTACCCGGTGTCTGGTCTGGCTCCCATCTGTTTGCAATTGAAATAATATTTTCAGCGTAAACGTGTTTATTGGGAAAGAATAACGTTTTCTCCACTTTACATCATCTTATTTATTACATTTACTTATAGAATCAGGAACCATTTTCATAGTGCAGACACACACTATAATTATAATAATAATACAATCGTCGGTCACGCTGGTCACGTAACCTATTTAGGAACTACCCGAGCTGGATCTACACTATTTATGTAAAACGTCAATATAAGCTTTAAGCAGGAGAATAACAAATTCGAACGGTTTCAATGTACAGTTGTATCAACTTGAGGGTGTCCATTTAGCTAGAAATTACACTTGCCACTATAACGCAGACATTACGGCTTCTCGTCAGTGTCTACACTGCTAGTCTAAAGCCTCCTTAATAGACGCACGGATTAAGTGGGATAAGCAATAAGGTTGTTGGGAAATATTATTATGTTTTAAAAGCTCCAGTTTGTGCCAACAAGACTCGTCAAAATATCAATTAACTTAAAACACGTGGCACTTAATAATCCCTTCTAGTCGTGTTTATGCCATGAAAAGCATAACATTCATCAAATGCCGCATTTTCATTTGAGACCGAGCCAATAAAATGGTCTTAAAGCTGCCTTCGTGAGAATTCTCTTTTGATTTAAGACTAAGACTTAATGGGAAGCTTAATTTTAACAAGGATTTGTTACAATGTAAATTGCAACCTCTAGGTCCTCAGAAATAAAATATTAACTTTTAAGGAAATTATGAATAAATAGTCAACTCAACTTAAATACGTCCGTTACAGTGGAGAAAACGTTATTCTTTCCCAATAAACGCGTTTACGCTAAATCTATTATTTCCATTGCAAACAGTTTAGAGCCATATCAGACGCCGGGTAAACCGGCGTCTGATCAGGCTCTAAACTATTTGCCACTCAGATAAAATTAATCGTGAGAAATTTCGAAACGTTGTAATTTTCTACATTTTAGTTAACTGCGTTTGCGTTTCGTTTGCGTTTAAACGGGAAAGAATAACGTTTTCTCCACTGTAATAAAGAAATAAAGTAAGTACAACTTGAAATAAATCAAGAATATTCCTGCTGGATTTAATATAACTAATACTTTATACAGTTGACTAAGTTTCCAATAAGGATCCGAATTATTGACACTACATATTGATATAGTTTTATTTTATATGATATGACATAAAAAACACTCTGAAACTGTTAACGAATACTTACATTATATTAAAAAATGAACTGATTTTTTCGGCGTTCAAGCGAAAGAAATGACAGAAAATTATCGCCAAATTTCCCTTGAACGCCGAACAAAATCAGTTCATTTCTTATATTTACAATATACAATATGTACGAGTAATTTCTAAGTAAGAAATTAACTTATTGTTCTCGGCGTTGACGCGAAATAAATTATCGGCAAATACCATTAATCGCGCTAGCGACATAAGACGTCACTGCAAACAATCGTAAGCAAAATAAGACGCCAGATAACAATCCGTCGCATATGATCCGGCTCCAAACCACTGGCACTCTTGTTTAAAGGATATGGTAATGGTTTCAAAACTGGTTCATTTTACATGTTTTTGCATTTTGTTTGAACAGGATATGATAACATGTTCTCTACTGTACTGTATACCCAAGAGACCTTCCTAATTTGCCGTAGTTCTGGTGCTTAAATGTTCATATGGAATCGTTTCTGTTTATTAGACCGAGAAGATCCCCTCTGCTGATAGCTAAAAGTAAGGCAGGTCGGTGGTTTTGATTCCATGTGTTGCTTACAGTGGAGAATGTGTTATTATTTCCCAATAAACGCGTTTACGCTAAAACTATTATTTCCAGTGCAAACAGTTTGGAGCCAGATCAGACGCCGGGTAACCCGGCGTCTGATCAGGCTCCAAACTGTTTGCCACCATGATAAACATGAACTATCAGAATTGTCCAAAAGTTGTTCTTTTGTACGTTTTAGTGCTTTGCGTTTGCGTTTAAACGGGATAGAATAACGTTTTCTCCACTGTAGCAACAAATGAGATTAGCTTTAATCATCTTCCTGAGATCATCATTATCTCATCGCATCACCCCTCATCATTAATTGGCGCTATATGGTCTATGTTGTGTCGCAGTGCCATACATCTCTACTATATACATGTACCTGAGAATAAAAGGGTATTTCTTTCAACTTTAGACATTGAAATGCTGCAAATATAGCGTATTTTGTTCCCTACAGTATAGAAAGTTTCGTTGGAATTTGTCCGAAAGATACAGTGGAGAAAACGTTATTCTTTCCCAATACATTGTAAACGCGTTTACGCTAAAACTATTATTTCTATTGCAAACAGTTTGGATCCAGATCAGACGCCGGGTAACCTGGCGTCTGATCAGGCTCCAAACTGTTTGTCACCAAGATAAACATGAATTGTCAGAACTGTCCAAAAGTTGCAATTTTCTACGTTTTAGTGTTTTGCGTTTGCGTTTCGTTTGTTAAAACAGGAATAAATAACGTTTTCTCCACTGTACCTGAGAATAAAATGGTATTTCCTTTCAACTTTAGACATTGAAATGCTGCAAATATAGCGTATTTTGTTCCCTACAGTATAGAAAGTTTCGTTGGAATATGTCCGAAAGATACCTATGGCACGGGGTACTGTCTCGTACATGTATGTCATGGGGTACTGTCTCGTATCTATCTTGCAATTGATTTTGAATTCTATTGTACTTAGCGACCGCTCGGAGAGGATTCATTTCACTCTTTACGACATACATGTATCACAAATTAAGCAAGTCAACCGTAATGTAAAAAAACTACTCAACATAGGTTTAACCCTACACCTATGATTGTTTCGGCGAGTTCACCCCGATACATTGGTCATTCACATTATGTGCGCTGAAGTGAATGTACTAATACTGTTGAAACCGTTAATACGTTCCATATGAGACGTAGAGTCATTCTGTGTGTCACCTTTATCCAAACTGTTTGACACGCTATTGATGTTTTCTAAACGAAATTGCAGATACCTGATTCTAAAACACGAACAGTTTGCAGCCGGTAGGTACATAACTTGATGAAGGATAAACACAAAGCAATGGGTTTTAATGTATCGTGTGGTGAAATCTTATCAAAACAATATATTTCATCTTGACTCACAAAAATTACAAAACACATGAAACAAAAACATCAACGATTTTAGTTTGCTAGAATGTAATATCTGAAAAAAAGTATTGGGTACTTTATGACCAAAGATAATACAGCCTTCATTAGTTAGTCTGATGAGAAATAACATAAAACAGATGAAAAATGAATACTGTTCTTTTGTTACTGTTTTAAGAATTTCTGTATTGGATTTGCCAGTTAATTGGCCAACGCTGTGGGGTTAGTGACACAATCAATTAATTCGCTCGAGAAATTGTATAATGGAGAAGACATTTGATTCCACAAAACTATACGTAAACACGTACAATAAATATTATTGTAAGTTTTGTCAATATTGCCGTGTTGTTTGCTATATTGACAAACAGTTTTGAGCCCGATTTGACACAGGTTTACAATGTGTTTGACCAGGCTCAAAACTATCTGCAATAGATGTAAATGCTTTAAGGTGGTTCGACAGCGGGCGGCCCGCATCTCGAATTCCGGAAATGCTGATGACTTTCACCTGATCTTTGCGGCACGTGCTTATAGTAGAAAATTTAGATAAAGAAACGTTTAATCTGCTTCAGTGTCATCTCTGTTAGCGCAGTTGTTACGGTTATTGACTTGCAATCCAAAGGTTCTAGGTTCGATTCCCACTCGCTTCAAAACTTTTTTTTTTTAACAAACTGTCCGATTTTAGTGACTAGTCAATTCATAACACAGTGATCAAAGGTCAGGCTATGTTTAGTCACGTAATAAATTAATAATGAATAAAATCAGATGCAAGTATAGTCAAGTGACAGCTAAATTTGTGAGGATTTATAGCCTATATGACAGATGGCAGCTTAACACAGGACAAACATAATGCTAAAAGATAGATCCTAAAGGAGCTTTTATGCATTACTTTTGTTATGCATTAGGCAGTCACGTGCCTTTAAAGATATACAGGCTACCGTATTCACTGGTCCCCTATTACAGGTTTGACTTATGGTATTATTTAGAGCTGACGGCATTTTAAAGTTGAACTCATGGGAGGTTACTCGTTTTGTGTTAACATTTTGTCAGAATTTCAGGAAATCAGGTATAAAATGTAAATTCTACTGTAGATTTTCATTAAATTTTTGTGACTAGTAAAATTAAGTTATATCTACATGTATCTAATAAGAGTAAAATTAGTGTATGTTAAACAGCTAGATTTTTTGTAATTTGAGATTTTCAGAATTTGACTTTTTTAAAATATTGATATTTCCAGAAAATATATCATGAAATACTTTTGTTTGCCCAATATCTTATAGTCTATGTACAGTTTACTTGAATGTACAGAAATTATTGAGTTATATCATTTTATAAAGAAAATATTCCTGTTTATTAAAAAAGGAGCTTTTCTCGACAAAAGGTCCTGTCAGAAAAAAACGGCACTGTAACTTTTTTTATTTTAACGATTTTTCACTCTCCATATGGTATATTTCAATTTAATCAAGGTTTCAAAGAATTCTGACACAGAATAAGCTGACCCGCGAACCACCTTAAAACGTTGAATTGCAAAAGGTATGTGCAACTGTGTAAAACTAACGAGTGACGCCTCTTTAAACACGCGTTCAGCATGGTACTGAAAGTAAAGCAACAAACAAAGTTACTTCTTTAAAATTCATGTTATAATCAATTGTGACGTACAATCACTAAGCTCCTCACCGCTGTCGGTTCGAAACCTGGTCTGGGCGCTTCAGATATTTCTTGTGAGAGCGTTTTCCAACTGGCTTTCGGGAAAGTACAGTGGAGAAAATGTTATTATTTCCAGTTTAAACGCTAACGAGACGCAAATGCTAATCGCTAAAATGTAGAAAATCACCATTTGCTTTACCTTTCTAAATGTTTGTTTTAATCTGAGTGGCAAACAGTTTGGAAACTGGTCAGACGCCGGGTTACCCGGCGTCTGATCTGGCTCCAAACTGTTTCCAATGGGAATAATAGTTTTAGCGTAAACGCGTTTATTGGGAAAGAATAACGATTTCTCCACTGTATGTGAGTCTACCCAGTTGCCGAGTTGCGGCTCAAACGTTGTATAAAAGGGTTATTGTTTTTTTTCTCTACCTGTAATTACAATGTAAATGACTGATAAAACGGCATACAACCATAACAAATCAAAATGCAAATGTTTTGAGCTGCAACGATCTTAATGATTGGAAAACTCAGATTATGTTGCATAATGTTGTCTTATAGTGCATTCACTTACTGAACCCTGTAACCTCAGTTGAACATTATCAAAATGTCCATTTATGTCTATTTTTTGTGTCTATGCTATATTGCTTTTTAATCCCGTCATCGCCGAAGTCGCAAGGTACGTTGTAAGATTCCGAGTCACCTGATGTCTGATCAGGATCGAACTTCATTTTTGACACACTACATTCCAGGTAACTTTGAAACTATATTGCAGACAACCGTTTTGAGTATTGAAGCAAAAGAGGTAAATATCTCACGATTAATTTGGCAGTTATATAATTTGCATTTATTAGTACTGATGGCTCACTTTATTTATAAGCAAGTAATTATAAAGTCTGCACTGTATTAATATATCGATGCGTGCAATCGCCATTAACAAACAGTATAATGGTAGACATTGCAACTGTGGTATACAAACAGTATACCCTGGTAGTGTCCATAAGGTTTGACCTTGCAGTTTAGGAATATTTCGGTTTTTCCGTAAGCTATTTTTATCTTCCGGAAACAACTACAGTGTATAGCGAATAAACAATTCTACGATGACTCGAATTGGATGATATTGTCTGTTAAAGATACATACAGTCGGTAGTTATGTGACTGCTCTACCATGGTAGAGGTAGTGAGTTCGATCCCTGATATAGTTTGTTTTGTATTATTTCTTTAATATTTTTTTTAAATCTTTTTTAGGGTAGACCCATACAAACCATGACATTCATGCAGCTATATAAAATAAAAATACAGTGATACATACCTAAGGAAACTTGGAGAGAAAAGTTGTCGAAAGAAATGCATATAGCAATATCACGTTTTGAAAAACTTTCACGGAAAGCATTCTATGTTACTTTGCGATTTTGTTAAGCGATTCGTTCTTTACTAAAGCATTTACTGCTTGATTTTATTAAAAAAAACCATATAAAAAAATACCTAAAGCCGACGTTTACAAAATGGTACCAAGAATAGAACCCACGACCATAGCACTACGAGTCAATGACATTATCCATTAAGCTATTGCGACACAGTGTCGTTTTATTATCGGCTGAAGTATATTTCGTGAAAATTTCATTGATCTATAAATAAAGTATACGGAAACTTCCAATGGAACCGCCAGGTCAAACCTCATGGAAAATAAGAGTGATCCTACAAGGCTAGGAACCATCACTGTCTACACTATTGAGGTACAGTGGAGAATGTGTTATTCTTTCCCAATAAACGCGTTTACGCTAAAACTATTATTTCCAATACAAACAGTTTGGAGCCAGATCAGACGCCGGGTAACCCGGCGTCTGATCAGGCTCCAAACTGTTTGCCACCAAGATAAACATGAATTATCAGAATTGTCCAAAAGTTGTTCTTTTCTACGTTTTAGTGCTTTGCGTTTGCGTACGTTTGCGTTTAAACGGGAAAGAATAACAGATTCTCCACTGTATTTGCAATACATTGCTAAAAATAACCCAGAATAATAATCATGGATTGGGCTCGAAATAGGAATTGTTCGTTTTTAAGTTTTAAGTGGCCATTGAGTTAAAACTAAGCGACAACTTAAAGCCTGTTTCTAGTTTTGAACAAAGGTGATCACTTAACGCCTAAATACATCATCATTTTTACTTCCGGTCTGTTCGAAACTAACAGGATTAAGAAATACGTTTTTATTTAGAGAAGGAATGAATTAAAGGTGTAAAAACTGCATACAAATGTATCTATGGAGTAAATATATCTTTGCATAAAATTTATCTATGGATAACTATAAAGAGATGTGTATTATTGGTAAGGATAATTCGTTTCTGTAGCATCTATAATCATATACAATTAAACCATACCCTTTTAACTAGACAGTCAAAAATAGTGACAATAAAAACCTTACTAACTGGGCTTCAGTAAAAATGTGCTACTTTAAGTATTTGGCAAGTATTGATTTGTATTTTGGTCACACGCCATACATGTATAATGTACACTAAAACTACAGCTTGAGAATGTCCTGATATTTATTTATATGTCTATTGCATGTCACTTACTGGACAGCTAACCCAGATAGAACTCAAGCAATAAATAAAACATTCTATTTACTTGACAATCAGCGGTGATAACTACTGAAGACTCTCATTAGTTAGCTGTGATGTAGCTGTTTACATCGGGATATTTACGAGTTTTCGTTAACCCTGAGCACTGTATAGGCAATTTACAGTTGTCAATGGTTTTGTCTACGGTCGTTCTAATACATGATACAGTTGAGAATGTTTTATTCTTTCCCAATAAATGCGTTTACGCTAAAATTATTATTTCCAGTGCAAACAGTTTAGAGCCAGATCAGACACCGGGTAACCCGGCATCTAATCATGCTCGAAACTGTTTGCCACTACTATAAATATGAGTATTCAGAATTGGCGAAATGTTGTCCTTTTCTATGTTTTATTGCAATGCTTTGCGTTTTGTTTGCGTTCACACGGGAAAGAATAACGTTTTCTCCACTGTACATTTAAATATGTACATTTGTTCATGATTCACTTTCTATTGCAAACAGTTCAGAGCAAAATCAGACACCAAGTAACCCGGCGTCTGACTAGACTATATACTATAATGGTTGCTTTTTTACGATTCACATTATAACTAATCATTACAAATTTTAAAAGCCTCTCATTATCTCCATCTAATTCTATTGCGCTTGCACGTAGTTTCAACGAGAAAGAATAAGGTCTTCTTCACAGTACAGTGGAGAAAACGTTATTTTTCCCGCTTAAACGCAAACGAAACGCAAACCCATTGCAAATAAATGACGAATATGACAACCTTTTGACAATTCTGGATGTTGGTTTGAACCTGGACGGCAAACAGTTTGGAGCCTGATCAGACACCGGGTTACCCGGCGTCTGATTTGACTCCAAACTGTTTGTATTCGAAATAACAGATTTAGCGTAAATTATTTTATTGGGAAAGAATACCGTCTTCTCCACAGTATAAGTCTTCTTTGAACAAGATTTGTTCAATCGACATAATGGTGCACTTGAAAATGGACAATAATAGTAGTACCTACAACAACTGGTATTTACCTCAGAGCTTATTTACGGAAATCGGCAAGGAGGTCTGATTTTCGAGTCATTTTGGTTTGATGTTCCTGTAATGCCTTGGTATATATAGACAATACGGTAATTTACCTCTCATACAGTGGTGCAAACGTTATTCTTTCCCGTTTAAACGCAAACGAAACGCAAACGAAACGCAAACGCATTGCACTATAACGGAGGAAACGACTTTTTTGGCAATTCTGACTATTGATTTTAACCTAGACGGCAAACAGTTTGAAGCCTGATCAGACGCCGGGTTATCCGGCGTCTGTTCTGGCTCAAAACTGTTTGCAATGGAAATAATAGTTTTAGCCTAAACGCGTTTATTGGGTAAAAATAACTTTTTCTCCACTGTACATGTGTATATAGACAATATGGTAATTTACCGCTCATACTGGTCAAACTATATATTATGGTTAATATCGGAAGGAACCATTTTGATGCACTATGTAATTTAAACAGAAAACTTGCTTTGTTTAATCTGGATCTCAGTTTTCAACTTCATTTACAAAACAACCCCTTCGTGGCCATGATGTCATCAAATTTAATCAATTGGCGTCTGTCTTATTTTCTAAAATCTAACTATTAGGTATTTTGACCTCAAAGTTTCAAATGAGTGTTCAAGAGTTTGAACCCAAACTGATTAGTCTCCAAACTGTTTGAAAATAACTACACGACTTCAGCCAATGAAAAGTTGTTTTTCAATATTATGAGAAGTAAAGAAACAAAACATAACAGTTGCATTTTAACACAGATTCCCGCTTTTTAAAAGCTATGTGCCTGTACAGTGGAGAATCTGTTATTCTTTCCCGTTTAAACGCAAACGTACGCAAACGCAAAGCACTAAAACGTAGAAAAGAACAACTTTTGGACAATTCTGATAATTCTTGTTTATCTTGGTGGCAAACAGTTTGGAGCCTGATCAGACGCCGGGTTACCCGGCGTCTGATCTGGCTCCAAACTGTTTGCACTGGGAATAATAGTTTTAGCGTAAACGCGTTTATTGGGAAAGAATAACAGATTCTCCACGTGTATTATAGTAGTCTCTATTAACTCTTTCACTGTCAAGTTTTATCGTCTGCTTTAACCCTTTTCCCGCAACAATATCGTCTGCATTGGTTTTGTTGTCTGCAATATGTTTAAAGTCAGTTTTAGGGCTGTTTTAACTAAAAATACGAGTGCCAACCAGTTTGCATTCAGATCCGACGCCGCGTTACGCGGCGTCTGATCATTATCCAAATTGTTTGCAAAGTAAAGCGCCGTTTGGCAGTGAAAGAGTTAAATATAATGTCAACGTAACATTAGGCAATGGAAAACATAAAACTGAGTAATGGTGTATAATAGGCAAAATATAGACGACGAAGACCCACACTAACGTACACTGTGTATGATAAATGAGACACAGAGAGTACTTGTATCCCTTTACCTGCTGAATTTCCAAATGGACACAGGCCCTTTCTTAATTAACATGTATACATTTACCTTAGATTTATTTGTTTCTTACTTGATTGAAGTTAAGACTTGCAGGACTGGCCTTGATCAGAGCGCTTCTTCCGACAAGAGCTCTCTGGTCTTGATTTTCATTGATTTCAAATGCCGTCCAAACTCGATTTCCACACGGTAAAGAGTACGATGTTCCCTTCCTAACGGCTGAAAGCAAAGACAATACATTTCCGATAATTAAGTACCGAACATACCCCGAGGTCATTTGACGTAAAACAATATACCATTAGTTGTTTAAGCCCATAGCTTAATCACAATTTTATCCGATTAGAAGGGGGAAATTTATATAGAACCAATAATACATTCTGGTTCTTGATTTGTAGAGTAGATTAATCATTTAAGGTAATATGATATGACCACTCTATTACATTTAAAGATGTAAAGATCTGTATCTCTACTGTCGTTTGTCAGTTGTTAACCAATGCATGCCTATATTCCACAAAAAATAGACATAAGCAAATAACGTAGAGCCCAAAGAGATACAACAAATCATAGTATAACATAAAGGTGTGCACTTTTTGTAATTGCATATTAAAGGTATTGACAAGTACAGTGGAGAATCTGTTATTATTTCCCAATAAACGCGTTTACGCTAAAACTATTATTTCCAGTACAAACAGTTTGGAGCCAGATCAGACGCCGGGTAACCCGGCGTCTGATCAGGCTCCAAACTGTTTGCCACCGTTATGAACATGAAATATCAGAATTGTTAAAAAGTTGTTATTTTCTACGTTTTAGTGCTTTGCGTTTGCGTACGTTTGTGTTTAAACGGGAAAGAATAACGTTTTTCTCCACTGTACTATTTACTGCGTCCTTGTCAATCTATTATTACATCTTTCAGTAAACACATTATTGCAATATCCTGGCATAAATGAGTTTAAATACGCCACAGTTTCATTCAGGTCACTAGTTATTCTTTTGAATAAGTACTGTATTAAGCATACCCTTCCTTAAAATACCTTTTGTACAATACATATAGTGCTATGAAGATATGATGTATTGATAGAACTTGCAACGTACATGTACATGTAGTTTACATCAACATGTGATTGATGTAAAAAAAAAAAAAAAAAAAAAAAAAATCTCAAAACTAGAGTTCGTATTATAGTAAAGCTTATGCTCCACACCCCCATCGCCTTAACCTAAAGCACATACAGTGGAGAAGCTGTTATTCTTTCCCGTTTAAACGCAAACGTACGCAAACGCAAAGCACTAAAACGTAGATTAGAACAACTTTTGGACAATTCTGATATTTCATGTTTATCTTGGTGGCAAACAGTTTGGAGCCTAATCAGACGCCGGGTTACCCGGCGTCTGATCTGGCTCCAAACTGTTTGTAAAAGAAAAATTAGTTTTAGCGTAAACGCGTTTATCGGGAAAGAATAACAGATTCTCCACTGTACTACTCAAAATGTCTGCAGCACTAATTATATCAAATCAAATGAGCGTCACAAATAGATTGTTATTCTATAGATTGTAATTGGTGCAAATATCTAAAATAGTGTAAGGGTTGTTAGCTGCACATCCCCCTGTATATTCCATGCAAAGATTCAAAGGGGGCATAACGTGTGTCAAAGTGGTCAGTTAAATAGCAATTGGCCAGAAACCAACCAAAATTCAATTGTAGGCCATTGTGACCTTTGGCCCATTGACTTTAAATACAATACAAAGCAGCCTCTCTGTATAAGCGATTGTACAAAAACTATAAAGCTAATCAGCTCAGGAAAACAAACGTTATTGTCCAAAACACAAATGTCCTCTTTAGCAACAGATTACAAAAGCTTTGGACTGTTAACCTCTAATACAATCGAATGCATCATTTTTAAAATATATATGTGTACGACTAAATATGGAGATGATTAGCCTATGGCAACATTGGTAATGGCTCTAAATCATCTGTGTAGTAACATATCACATAACGTATGACCCACTGACAACAAAGGCACTCCAAAGCATTTATTTCACATAATGCAACCTATGCACTATAGATGAAGATGATGAGTCAGCGCAAATAGAAATCATTGAACTAAAGCCAAATTACTAATTTTGATATCATATTACATGACCTTTGACCTACAGATCTTAAATGAAAGATATACAACTCCTTTCCATAAATAAATAGTATTCTTAATGTGCACAGCATTTCCTCATTCATGAAATCAAACGTCATGGCCGGAAGCCAAAGCAGAACACAAATGTATTTAAATAACAATGCGTGTCACATTTACCTACTGACCTCAAATGTATTCCAATGTTTGCCATCTTCGCCATCAACTAATACTGTACAGTGAAATCCCTCTAAACCGGAACCTCTAAATACCGGAATCCTCTCTAAACCGGAAAAAAGCTTTGGTCCCGTTTCCAATCCTTTTTTATTTTTACCCATTCCACCATCAACACGCCTTATTACGTCTTTGGTTTTTGCTTACTCTGAAGAAAATAGTTTGTACATTCTAGCAGATGATAGCTTAAAGCAGGTTGAAAGTAAACCAGAATGCGCCTTAAGGCGCATTCTGCTTTACTTTCAAACTGCTTTAAGTGGTCAGCTATCTTCCATACTACAAACAAGTTAAAACCCATCTAAACCGGAAACCCCTTTAAACCGGACATTTTTGTTGTCCCTACATATGTCCGGTTTAGAGGGGTTTCACTATGTATATGTGCGTTATCACCCCCATAAGACCATTGTTGGTCCGGAAACCAAAGCAAAATCCAAATGTATTTTAAATTACAGATCACGTGACGTTTAACCGACATCAAATGCAACCCCAAGAAGCAACCAATAGACGTAATATTGGCATAATAGCCTTATTAGAACAATAGTTGGTGTCAGGAATCAAAAACGCGGGGCCAAAATATGCTTTAGTAACCTAGTAGTAATATTACATTTTTGAAATATTGACCACATATGCAATTGCGAGCAAGGTCTCCTCATATGAAACCAGTGCATTAAATATGAGCATTGTCGCGCCATGAGAAAAAAGTGTTTGTCCAGAAACATAAGCGTGATCAACAGACGGGCGTGCTTGCTAAGTTTATTTTATTTGGCTCTCTCTTTTGATCGTTTTTGCGAGGCTAGCACATACCATACATTTGTTTTTGTTTTAAATTTAGAATATAATATCTAGAAGCTAACTCATCCCCTATCCCCACTGACAGTCAGGCTTATTTCACACGAAGTGGTCAGGTTAATGTTTTTCATTTTTGTTCTTAGTTAGTTGGCTACACATGTATCGGTTATAACAAAGATAATGTATCCCTACTAAAGTAGGAGAGCCATGTTTAAACTTTAAAATATAGTGGGTATGTTCGAACTAGCGCGTCTTCGAGTTTCGGCTATAAAGTGAAACTCCTCTAAACCGGACATATGTGGGGACAACAAAAATGTCCGGTTTAAAGGGGTTTCCGGTTTAGAGGGGTTTTAACTTGTTTCTAGTATGGAATATAGCTGACCACTTAAAGCAGTTTAAAAGTAAAGCAGAATGCGCCTTAAGGCGCATTCTGCTTTACTTTCAATCTGCTTTAAGCTATCATCTGCTAGAATGTACAAACTATTTTCTTCAGAGTTAGCAAAAACCAAAGACGTAATAAGGCGTGTTGATGGTGGAATGGGTAAAAATGAAAAAGGATTGTAAACGGGAGCAAAGCTTTTGTCCGGTTTAGAGAGGATTCCGGTATTTAGAGGTTCCGGTTTAGAGGGGTTTCACTGTATACGCAATTAAAAGTTAAACTAAATGGCATACATTACTCATTGGACAACAGGGTGCTTAATTCAAGACAGTAGTATTACTTGACCTGTGTTCAATTTAATTTCTACAGAATGGTTCTAAAACCTACATACTCCGAAATAATCCCTCTTAGTATACGTGTAACCTTTTCTCGCTTCAAACCAAATTGTGTATTCGCAGAAAAATGAACATATAGAAGCAACAGATAAGTCGTCGTGTTAGTGAAGTTCATTACTGTTAAGATACTTCTCATAAGGGATAGTTTTGCTTATTTTGCGGAAATTATCCCCTCTGCCAAGAACTGCAGGTCGCTGACAAGCGAGATGAAAGAAAAACAAAGTGATTCTTAAGAATTTGGTTTGGTTTGTTGTTGTTGTTAACATCCGTATCTGGCATATATTTGGACCGATGGGATTTCCCAGGAAGACGGGAGCTCATAAAAAGAGCCTGGTTGTGATTCCCTACTCCTGTTACAGTGGAGAAACTGTTATTCTTTCCCAATAAACGCGTTTACGCTAAAACTATTATTTTCACTGCAAACAGTTTGGAGCCAGATCAGACGCCGGGTAACCCGGCGTCTAATCAGGCTCCAAACTGTTTGCCACCAAGATAAAGATGAATTATCAGAATTGTCAAAAAGTTGTACTTTTCTACGTTTTAGTGTTTTGCGTTTGCGTACGTTTGCGTTTAAACGGGAAAGAATAACAGATTCTCCACTGTATCATCAGAATGATCTGGATCTTTATAGATATGCCCAGTGTAAAGTACCGATACATGCGACCTCGGTTTAAAGTCTCCTTTGTTGCACTTGGCTTGGTGGGACTTCTTTAAATGGGTATTCAGTTTTACTTTCATATTGTTTTAAGCAGCTATCTGCGTTAAAATTAATCACTCTACGTTGAACTACAAATGTAGTTAAAGATACATGGGTATTTCGCCTATTACATTGTACGCCAATAACCATGAAGGGCGCAGCCATTTTGGAAATTTTTGTCACGTGATCCAATTGGAACGCAATGACTGGATAAATTGGACATAGATCATTGTAAGACTTAACAATACGTTTAAAATGGAGATAGACCATTGTTATACTGGCAATAACTTCCAGTAGAAAGCTCAGATAAACATATGATGTGCAACAGGAGATAGCTCTTGAAGATAGCTTTCCAACGGTATATATAAATCTATTTGCTTACAAAATGGATATAGAACGTTGTAAGACTCATGCGACGAAGTATCATCGTACACTAATATGATCGGTATAAAAATCCTGAAGAAAAACATACACGATCTTAGTGTTTTAGAATTTCCCCATCGATTGTTCTTCTCCTAGCAAATACGGAGTAGATTTTTATTTTAAACTTCGCTATATACAATTTATTTTCCTTAAGAAGAGCCTTAATTGTTTATATCGTAGACCTGACCGCTATTCGTACATTGAACTCAAGTAGCTTGTTTGATAAAGTAGAGCTGTCACTTGCAATCTGGAGAATCTGTTATTCTTTCCCGTTTAAACGCAAACGTACGCAAACGCAAAGCACTAAAACGTAGAAAAGAACAACTTTTTGACAATTCTGATATTTCATGTTTATCATGGTGGCAAACAGTTTGGAGCCTGATCAGACGCCGGGTTACCCGGCGTCTGATCTGGCTCCAAACTGTTTGTAATAGAAATAGTTTTAGGGTAAACGCGTTTATTGGGAAAGAATAACGTTTTCTCCACTGTAGCATTATTATTAACCCCGTCACTGCCGAACCTCATTTTCAGTAGTTATTTAAAATAGGTTTGGATCCTGATCTGACAAGGCGTTATGCGGCGTTCGATCAATATCAAAACTTGTTTCACACTTATTTCCCTGTTTCTTAAGGCAAACTACCTAAACATTTCGATTCGAGAAACACATGCAAACGACAATTGTTTAAAATTGATGACGTCATGGCAGTGAATGGATGAAAGTTCTGTAAGTGATTTTCACATACCCATTACTGCGTTCATAGCCCTTCTGTAACTCGCAAATATCATTTATCTCAATACACAAGAGATACACGACAACCTTCACACTCGAGTCTGAAAACACTAAAATGTGCAAACAGTTTGGACAAGATGCGAATGCTGCTCATATCAATGTTCTTCATTAAAAAAGTCCTAGATAAATTGTTATGAATCAAAGATGCAAGTCACAGGTTTAGCCCATTACCCCACAGCCTGTTTCTAGTATTGAAGACAGGTGACCACTTACAGCAGGTTTAAAGATGTTTTTCTCTTATACAGTGGAGAATCTGTTATTCTTTCCCAATAAACGCGTTTACGCTAAAACTATTATTTGCAGTGCAAACAGTTTGGAGCCAGATCAGACGCCGGGTTACCCGGCGTCTGATCAGGCTCCAAACTGTTTGCCACCAAGATAAACAAGAATTATCAGAATTGTCCAAAAGTTGTTCTTTTCTACGTTTTAGCGATTTGCGTTTGCGTACGTTTGCGTTTAAACGGGAAAGAATAACATATTCTCCACTGTAGTATATGCTTTGGTTACGGTAGAGAACATGTAATTTTTTCCCAACTAATGCGATTGTGCAAAAATAATATTTCGGTGTCAAACAGTTTAACCCTTAACCCCATAGACTGTTTCTAGTTTTTTAAACAGTTGACTACTTAAAGCAGGTTGAAAGTAAAGCAGAATGCGCCTCAATGCGCATTCTGTTTAACTTTCAGCCTGCTTAAGCTTTGCTGTGACTGTATTAATTTAAACTATTGTTGTCAGAGGAACACTAAATCAAGGCGTTAAATTGGCGTATTAATGGGTTAATGGGTTAAAGCCAGATCAGACTGCTAACTTAAATAATTACAATACGATTGCGTTTAGTTTAGTTTAAAAAGGAAATTAGCGTCTTTTTCACTGTCAGCTATGCTCTATACTTAAAATTTGTTTATGCCTTTCAAAGGCAGTGCAGAAGTCTCAATTGTTCGAATACAGAAATAAATGAGTGAACTCCCAACCAGTGAGTAATACTAAATTGCAATACTTCTTAGCTCTGACTTTCAACTAAACTGTGCATGATACGTTTGGGAACCCATTTACACGATAGTTAAGCCATGGTTCTAAACTTTTTACATTGGGAAATATTATCAAGGTTTTGGTGGCATAGCAACGCGTTAAAACCGAAGTCCAAACGTTTTACTCACCATATCAGCACGGAAGAAACACATAGTTTTTATGGGTTCACCGAAGCCTTTTCAAACTACATGTAGTTTATAAGCTTTCCGTGGTATCATTTATTTAATGTTCATGGAAAAAAATATATTGAAGTGGGTTTATTATTTGAGTATACTATACACTTGGTTCCAATAAGTATCTATGTTCCATAATAGTTAACCCATTACCACATAGCCTGTTTTTAGTTTTGAAGACATGTGATCACTTAAAGCTGGTTGAAAGTCAAACAGCATGCGCCTTAAGCCTTTAAATCTGCTTTAAGCTACCATCTGATAGAATATAAAAAACATTTTATTATACATGTTCATGACTGTATCAATTTGATTTATTTCTTCAGTGGAGGAATAATTTTAATGCGCTAAAATACACTTCTATGGGGCAAAGAGATAACACTGTTAACACTGTAAACACTCATAGTACATCCAAATTTGAGTCGTTGCAATGGTCTGCATTGTTATTTCATATGAAATGAACGTATGCATGGACAACATCTACAGTGTATATTTAACTCTATCAATGCCAAAGTCATCGTCTTCTTCGCCCTATCACTGCCAAAATACAATGGAAATAATAAAAACTGATGCCTAGCCTATTATGTCTTACTATTTCTTTCCTGATTAGACAATATCAGGGTACAGTGGAGAAACTGTTATTCTTTCCCGTTTAAACGCAAACGTACGCAAAGCACTAAAACGTAGAAAAGAACAACTTTTGGACAATTCTGATATTTCATGTTTATCTTGGTGGCAAACAGTTTGGAGCCTGGTCAGACGCCGGGTTAACCGGTGTCTGATCTGGCTCCAAACTTTTTGCACTGCAAATAATAGTTTTAGCGTAAACGCGTTTATTGGGAAAGAATAACAGATTCTCCACTGTATGTCTATTTATTTCCTGATTAGACAATATCAGGGAAACGCATTGTCTGATCTGGCACAATACTGCTTGTACAATGATCCCTCCTTACAACGGCCCTCCGAACAAAGATTCCCTCTTTACAACAACGCGTGCCGCCTGTTCCAAACAAGTTTCGCAAAAGTGAATATTTGGACAGAAAACATAATGATGACGATTGGCCAACAGTTTGAATCATGCTCAGACGCCGTGTTACGAGATTCAAACCATTTACAATTGTAAGCCAAGTCATGTTCAACTATTGTCCCTCACTATTACAAGTCCCTCCGAAAAACACACACATATGTGTTTCCCTTTTGGGTGTTATTGTAGAGAGGGGGCACTGGGATAGACATTGAACATGTAATTGTTTTAGTATTAACCCTTTCACTCTCAATGACTCCTAAAAGCGCATTTGCAAAAATTTTGGATCCTGATCAAACTGTTTGGCACTACAGTGGAGAATATGTTATTCTTTCCCGTTTAAACGCAAACGTACGCAAACGCAAGGCACTAAAACGTAGAAAAGAACAACTTTTGGACAATTCTGATAATTCTTGTTTATCTTGGTGGCAAACAGTTTGGAGCCTGATCAGACGCCGGGTTACCCGGCGTCTGATCTGGCTCCAAACTGTTTGCACTGCAAATAATAGTTTTAGCGTAAACGCGTTTATTGGGAAAGAATAACAGATTCTCCACTGTAGTACAGACATTGTGTCAGTCATACTGGCTTAAAATTAACTTTGAAACGATATTGCAGACAGCCAAATTGAAGCAGGCGACAATGAAACGTCGAAGGGGTTAACATCTCACGTAAGATTTGACAATGAAAGGGTTAACTTGCGCCTGTCACTTGCGCTTGTCGATGTTCTTCTCAACACATTTCGCATTACTGAATGTCTGTTCTGGATTTACGTTTGCTGCACAAGGCCGGATTTCTCCCTTCTGGAGGTTTAAAGGTTTTGACTTATACAGTGGAGAATGTGTTATTCTTTCCCAATAAACGCGTTTACGCTAAAACTATTAGTTCCAGTGCAAACAGTTTGGAGCAAGATCAGACGTCGGGTAATCCGGCGTCTGATCAGGCTCCAAACTGTTTGCCACCATGATAAACATGAAATATCAGAATTGTCCAAATATTGTACTTTTCTGCGTTTTAGTGCTTTGCGTTTGCGTACGTTTGCGTTTAGACGGGAAAGAATAACGTTTTCTCCACTGTAAGCATGTCGTTATTAGTCCAATTTTTCCTTTCGTCATGTTTGCTAAATTAGTTTGGAAATGTATACTGGAAAGAAACCTTACTCTGGTTCTAAATGGCTTTATCTAATTAGCAATAGTGTGAACTCTTTCTAGGAGCATTTACATGAACATGTGCATATCAGGATATTAACGATATCCAATTTCATTGGCAATTACGATTAGAGTTTATATATTATATGGCTTGCTAGTTTTAACCTTTTCGTGGTTGTAATATCGTCGGTTTCTAAAGAAATATAGTTCAATTCTGAACGTTAGATTTATGGTACTTCGACCGGAGAAAAATCAAAACAAGTGTCAAATAAATTTGACCATTATCTTGATATTGGTCATCAAGTAAACCTCGCCAGTGTTATAAAGATTTCGAGTACAGCTTATAAATTTTGCTAAGATCCTGCGCTGGTCCTTTCGTAAGTGTGCTTTACATAATACTCTGTTTCTAGTTTAGTTTTGTAAAGTTGGTATGTTTTCAACGTTTCCTTCCCTATTAAGCTTTATTTCCTACATTTCTTTCTCTTTTTCCACAGTTTTTCTTTTATACGTTTAATACAATAATTATTTTTTTGACTTGTTGGCTTGCGCATTAGTTCATTTATCATTTATTATTTATTTCATTAATGAGTTTTACCATAGTTTTTTCCCAAGAATTCGTTACCGTTAATGACCTGTTGTCCTTACGACGCAATGTATTATCCGGAATACAGTGGAGAATCTGTTATTCTTTCCCAATAAACGCGTTTACGCTAAAACTATTATTTGCAGTGCAAACAGTTTGGAGCCAGATCAGACGCCGGGTAACCCGGCGTCTGATCAGGCTCCAAACTGTTTGCCACCAAGATAAACATGAATTATCAGAATTGTCAAAAAGTTGTACTTTTCTACGTTTTAGTGTTTTGCGTTTGCGTACGTTTGCGTTTAAACGGGAAAGAATAACAGATTCTCCACTGTAGCACGCAATTTGCACCATAAACGAACAGTTTCCAACTTTTGCTTTAGTCTACAAGATGTCCAGCCCATGTCACCTTTCGTGGCAACATTTGAAGCATATTTAGGTGTTCCCAGAAAATATCTACGAGCTTAATTAAGGACAGTATCGACCTCAGGATGATGACATTGACCCCAGATAAATACGAAAGACTCAAGCAGGAAACGCAACACAAACAATACACCCACCTTCTAAGCAGAACACACACACAGTCATACCATAACAAACACACACACGCGCAATACCATTCCTTCATCTACACACTAAATAGAAAACAACACGCAAGACAAACATAAAGCAAAGTGAATATAGGAGCCCGCCTTGGTACGGTCAGCAGCACTCAATAATTAATCATAAATTAATCATTAACCACCACTCGGGGGTTAAACCTGGGTTTAGGGGCGCCCAACATCACTCTTATATCCTATATTCACCTATAAAGACGAACAGTGTACATAAAATATAAACCCTGTTTCACAACCTCACAATCAAAAAGACCGCCAGCACAGTAAGTAAATACATGTAAAACATCTAACAAAAATTCTATGACAAGATCATTAGTAGCACGGGAAAGAATTAAACATTCAAGCCCGTGTTAAAAATAATCCAATATGGCAACTGTCAACTTGTACTCAAGCGACTAGTCTGTAGTCACGAGTAACTGTAAGGCATGGAAGGGTTCAGGGTACGACAGAGAGGGAGTGAAAAAACAAAGCACGAAAATCGGACATAACTCTCTTCCTGCACAATCAAATAAAACGGACTCGACAATTGTGTTTACAAGTTTGGTAAATGTTCCTTGTAGACTGTGCAATGTCCATGATATAGTGTCCAATGCTCGCATTTCTCTACCTAACATATTGATTAACCGCCTTTATCAAACAAATATATAGTTAACGGCATGTTTCGCTCCCTGAAGTATTTCTGAATACCTAAATAAAGCAATTTGTGTTTCCGTGTAAACTCGTCTTCGATTACGGTCACGTGATATTGAGTACTTGCAAGGATTCGGCAGTCAACTAGTAGGCGCATGGACAGCAATTCATTAATTGCATGGAACTACATGTAAGAAACAGTTTTGTAGAAAATGATGGGCGCATATCGTTCTTGTAACGCGTTGGCTTTAACGTGTTGAGATGCTTCATACAGTGGAGAATGTGTTATTCTTTCCCAACAAACGCGTTTACGCTAAAAACTATTATTTCCATTGCAAACAGTTTGGAGGCAGATCAGACGCCGGTTAACCCGGCGTCTGATCAGGCTCCAAACTGTTTGCCACTACATTTGTAGGATTAATATGAGTATTCAGAATTGGCGAAACCTTTTGCTTTTCTACGTATTACATGTATTGCAATGCGTTTGCGTTTCATTTGCGTTTAAACGGGAAAGAATAACGTTTTCTCAAATGTACTAGTGTGAGCGAAAATGCGTTTAGTGGGAAAGAACAACGTCTCCACAGTACAAGAAGTATAACACTTTTTCCCGATTCTATCTAATTAACCCATTTATACCCAGTGGATCCTTCCATGTTTATATATTGTATTAGTCCATTTTTTATCAAAGGGGTGCCTGATCAAAATTTTAATTGTAATTTTGTTTTATATTGAAATTCCTATCAGCAAACAGTCTGATCAGAGTCTACACTATTTGCCTATGTCCCATAATATGGGATCGTTGGCACAAATGGGTTTAAGTGCTTGTGTGGCGGCTGTAAAAAGTCGCCCCGTACTTCATTCTCAGTGTTGTTATACTTTCTGGTCCTTTGGAATCATTGATTTCAGCGCATTTACAGTTGAAAGTTGAATTCCGCTTAAGCCGGTGTTAGGGGCGTGAGCACTGTTGCATATTTCAGTATTGCTCATGAACAGACTCAATTAAACCGAGTCTGCGATTTTCAGTATTTGCTTTGTTTTCTGTGCTTTCAAAGGATCTCCCCTTATTTGGATTTTTTAAATCGAGATATTACGTATCTGTCAATAAATGGACTTTGTGTTTCACTGGAAAATCGTTACCATTTCTCAATACACAAGTTTGCGCATAAAATGTCTTTGGAAACAGTTTGGAGTCAGATCAGACGCCGGGTTACCTTTTCAGTAACATATTATTTTTCAAAATTTAGTTGTCCTGCGTTTGTATTAAGTTCAATTCAATTTAATATCTTTATTTCCTCCAAGAATGAAGAGACAGCATTGGTACATTAAACATATTTACAAATAGCATGTAACATATACATTTCTATGACGAAGTATATACAGTTTTATACAAAAAAACTAACTTTGTTACAGGGCATGTTAGGATTTGAATTATATCATTGGTTGAAATTGGAGGAAAATAGTTTCAATAAGAAATATTGTATGTAACTATATAGTAGCAAAAAGTAGCTTAAACGCAGGTTGAAAGTAGAGCAGAACTCGTATTAAGGCACATCCTGATTCACTTTCAACATATTATTAAACTGTTAAGTAAAATTGCTTTCCCATGATACAGGGCTGCCATTTCTCCGGATTCTTTTCCGAAATCTTCGTATTTTTCTTAATATCTCCGGACCTACGGATTTATCCGTAATCTTTTCTTTTTTTAAAATGAAATTTTATCCGTTTTTTTATTTAGGAAACAGTGATACGTCTGTTAAACAGTTTCGATTGAGATCAGACGCCGCGTTACACAGCATCTGATCTGGATTCAAATTGTTTTAATAATTGTGCTAGTGTTATAGAGTCTGGCAGCGCAATGGTGAAAGGTACATTGTACGATTTCTAAAATCGCGCTTGAAAATTTGTAAATCTTAGTAATTTTATTAGAAATTTATTGCAGCCCTGACGATATCGTAAACATACAGTGCAGAAAACGTAAATTTTTAACAAATAAACGCGTATACTCTAAAACTATTATTTCGAATGCAAACAGTTTGGAGCCAGATCAGACGCCGGGTTACGGGCTCAAAACTGTTTGCCGTCGAAGTTAAAACCAACATCCAGAATTGTCAAACAATTGTTATTTTCTTCATTATTTGCAATGCGTTTGCGTTTCGTTTGTGTTTAAGCGGGAAAGAATAACGTTTTCTCCACTGTACTGAAGTCTACTATATCACATAATGCTAGTGAAGAGGTAAACATATTATTCGACGACAAATACAGTAAAACCTCTCTCTCACGACCACTAAAAAAACTTATTGATTGTATGAACTACAGGTGAGCAATGTGACATTAAGGAGATTATTTGAGAGCTTTCTGTTTTACTGTCACATTGCTTTAAGCAGTCACCGGTGCAAACACCTACATGTACAGTGGAGAATGCGTTATTCTTTCCCAATAAACGCGTTTACGCTAAAACTATTATTTGCCGTGCAAACAGTTTGGAGCCAGATCAGACGCCGGGTAACCCGGCGTCTGATCAGGCTCCAAACTGTTTGCCACCAAGATAAACATGAAATATCAGAATTGTCCAAACGTTGTTCTTTTCTACGTTTTAGCGCTTTGCGTTTGCGTACGTTTGCGTTTAAACGGGAAAGAATAACAGATTCTCCACTGTAACACTTAGCACAGATGAGTGGTTATAGAGGTTTTACTGTATCTAAATAATATTTCCTTAGAAATGTATATTTCATTACTCAGAAAACTTCTTTTTGCCTGCGGTAGTTATGACGGTCTTAAAATTACGTTATAAAGTGGGATAAAATATCTATAAAGGTTTCGTGAAGCCATATTGTATCATTTTTTATAGTTGTAATGAAAACTTATTTTTTATATGTTAGCATCCATCCTTTATCTGTTATGGGAATAAACTGGTACTATCAAAAAGCTTGTACCCAGATAGGACGTCGAGTAAAGTGGTGTTTTTCAGTATCGAAACTTTGTGAAACTTGTCTCGATTTCTCTTTAGTTAATATATACTGACACGAAAAAGAAACTGTGCACTTTTATATTGAGTGTAACTTTATCGTTACTAAGTTCAGAATGATAAATCTTACATGTAGTACAGATTTTCACTGACCGATATCTTTACTGATTATGCAATAATGAAATCACAGTACATTTGAATTAAACTCGTTAACAAGCTGTCACGGCTTCAAGAAAACGAACGAATTCAGATAAAATAGCACCCTTAATCCGACGTCAGCGTCTCTGACGTCAATGGGAATTTGGATTGGCACCGAAATACCATCATGACCCTTCGACATTCTAATGGTCAATATGGAAGCGTTAGAGATCAATTAGGATCAAGCAAGCCATCACGTCAGGGTAGATACATGTCGTTGACGAATTTACGTCACAAGACGTTACGAAATGTATTGCATTGGTCAGTATAAATTGAGGATATTACACATACCGATTTAAAATCCATTTTCATTTTCAAAACTTTAGGAAATAATACCGATATGCAACTTTTACTTTTAACCTCTGCTTCATTCAAGCGTTAACAGTGCATTTATAAGAACACGAATTTGGTTAAAAAATAAGGCATCGTGTATACGAAATATTTACGAACATTTTGATGCCACACTTGCCTATATTTCCTTAAAGAAAGATGGAAATTTTAATTCCTTAAAAAGTGCACAGTTTCTTTTTCGTGTCAATATATGTTAAAACTAAAGATGAAAACTACACATGGTCCCAAGGTTATGAAGCTTTAAGTTGAGACTGAGATAGTTTTCAAGCATTTTATTGGTTTAGATTAGAGCGTTTGCTGAACAAAAGCTTAAATCTGACCAATGAAATGTTTGAGAACAATCTCAAACTCAACACAAAATCTTTATAAGCTCGGACCCTGCGCACCAATTGTCATGTCGTCCTAACGAAGCTGAGACGATGTTTTCCTGACTCCAAGTTTATAAAGCGGTTGAGTTGAGTCTGCAATCGTTACACCTTGGACCCTAATGGTTCATTTTCTGAAGCACAAGAAACGCTATGTGGTCAGGCGCAAAAAGCAATATTTAAACTTCATAAATATCTTTATAATTTTGAAAATATACCATTAAAGCATTATCTTGAATTATTTGATAAATTAGTTATGCCTATACTCTGCTATGGCAGCGAAGTGTGGGGCTTTTGTAAAGCAGATAAAGTAGAAAAGGTCCACCTTCAGTTTTGTAAAAGATTGTTAAACGTTAAGCACGGTGTATAAACCTGTACGGGTTGTTTGAACTCCGTACTGGTAGCTTATGAGCACTGAATCGAGAAATGTCACAATGGCAGACTTGTGAGACCGCTAAGGGGTGAGTAAATCCAATTCTGCAAACTTTCAAACATTGATTTCAATACTGAACGTATGACATACCCGTTTAGATATGTTCCAGGTGTGAACTTTTTAGCGTATTGAGCTGGTGTCTTGAATTTATCTTGTTGAATATTATCGGATACTGGCGAAGGCTCACCTTGTTTTCGATAGCGTTGTCATAAAGACCCAGTAGTTTTAGCCATTTAAACGACAGTTACTACATCTTAAACAACACATTTTATTATCAAAATATATTTTATATCTGCTGATACGATTCTATGGAAATTATATATTTGAATGTGCTGTTTAAAAGCCAGAAATCATGTAAACAATGTGATGCAAATTGTACGGTCAGCTCTAGAGGAAATGTAACGTCAGCTGTGAGAATGAATGAAACTTTTTGTACGGTCAGCTCAAGAGCTTTTTCTTTCTTTTTATGCACAGCTAGATTTAACTGTTATTATTGCGACTAAGTTTTCTACGTTTTCTCTGCAGCCGTCAATCACCGTGCTAAAACCCTTTAGGTCAAAACACTCAATTTGGAATATTACCAGGGCAAAAAATACACAAAAACTGCTCAATTATTCCATTTGAATTCAAAAAGAAAACAAAAAGTGATTCCAAACAACAAAACAGTTACAGTAAAAGTTTCAAGAAAACCATAAATAACACCAAGTCCAGTAAAAAAACAAAAAAGCTCCACGTCATCCAAGTTATACTAGATTTCTTAGCTGCAGACAAATACGGAGATGGTGATAAAGAAGAAGAACTTTTCGCAACTTCGTTTGCAAACATCTCAATGCACGACTCACAGGCAAATTACTCGGCAGAGGAGAGTCGTGGAGAAGCAGGAAATAATAGTGGTACGAATGAAACATTTATTGACTTGTTGCCAATGGTTGTAGAGAACATAAAATAGTTCACACATCTAGAAAATAGTCATCCATCTGTGTAGCAGAAGTTATCTGCCGGAAAAGAAAGTGAAGCAAGGGGAATGACTGAATGATATTGCTGCATTTCAGAAAATTGTGTGCAAGACACTTCTAATGATAAAACTTCTCATAAAAGATTTTTAATCCTGAAAAGCGTCAGTCATCAGTCAAACAATAGAAAATACTGTATTTATTTCATAATAATCATATGGCTATGCAAAATCTGAAAGAATGCGTCAACTTAATTTTGAAAATATCTTAGATTTTCAGTGATTAATACAGCTGCGAGTCCCGAGACCTATACTCATTAAAATTGCCAAAGACTCATTTGTCAAGAAACTATGATTCCCATGGACTCATAATAGTTTGGCCTTTATATAATATTTAAATCTGAAAAATTCAATGTTTTGCCCAAGGGACTCATTGTTTTACAAATTGTGCACCCCCAGGAAGACACACAGTTCTAATTTCACTTATCACTGGATTTATTGTTTAATTTTAATTGCAAACAACTTAATTACCACAGAATTAGAAATATTATTGAAAAACACTTTAATGTCGTCTACGGAATAATGGATGGTTTTTGACAGTGGGTCAATGTATATCTGTTCGAAATAGAATGAAGTGGGAAAAGATTATTTATACGCAATATCTATATTTTAATACATGTATATAAAAGTTTGGTACAGCTTCTTCATAATGACTTCATGATTTGAAGTTTAAGGTATTTTTAAACAGAAGAACACATAAACAGAAAATTCTGATTTTGAACTGACGGTACACATATGCTCGCAGCTGATAATACAGTGTCAGCCGTGTTTGAAATAGCTGACCGTACAAAACAGCATCAATTCTTCTGATCAAAAATGCAAATTGTGACCATACTTTCAAACAGAACGAATAAAGCTATCACATCGCATCAATTGGATTTGCTCTGACAAGCATATTTGTTTTGACCAAACAGTATAAACATGGATAGAGGCTGTATAAAGTGCAAAGTTTTGACGTCATCCAAAAGAATTCCGAGTGAGCCACCACTTGATTTATGCTTCGAAATAGATGTGCAGATGTATAGATTGTACCAAAGACGGTCGCGATTGGTTCATCATTCTCTCCGGTATTTGAAAATCATGCTTACCGACAAGACTTTTCAGTTAAAGAGAGGAAAATAAACAGGAGCTCATGTCACATACCTGTTGTTTTCCTCCGTTGCGTCGCTTCGAGGCTCAAAATCAACCAGTACATAGCTCAAAGTACCCGTACAGAGCTCAAAGTATTCGTACAGGTTTATACACCGTGTTAAGGTTAGTACACAGAATGACCTCATATATGGGGAACTTGGACGATATCCGTTACAAATTAACCGTTTCACTAGGATCATTAAGTATTGGTTAAAAATAGTTCAATGTCAGGACACTAAATATATTAAACTTATATACAATACACTAGTAAATGACCTTGAAATTTCCCCAGAAAAGAAATATTGGGCACTTTTAGTAAAAAATCTACTCTCGGAATTAGGGTTTTACGAGGCCTGGTTAAACCAGGGTGTTGGTGACACTAAATTATTCATATTCCTTTTTAAACAACGTTTATACGACACTTTTAAACAGAATTGGCATGCAAGACTAAGCGAGTCTCCAAAAGCACGTTTTTACATTCTATTTTCGTCATTCGGGTTTAAATCTTATTTGAATTTGATAAGTATAAAGAAATTTAGAATAGCCCTTTCTAAATTAAGATTATCTTCACATTGCTTAGAAATTGAACGAGGTCGCTATAAAAAAAAGCCACAGTCTACACCAATTACTGAACGGAAATGTACCCATTGTAATAAATTGGAAGATGAATTCCATTTTTTATTCGAGTGTAATATATACCATGATTTAAGAAAACGTTACATTGACAAGCGTTTTTGGCAAAGACCAAACATTCCAAACTTGATAACTCTTTTAACAACAGATAGTCCAAATGTAATAAGGTCTTTAGGTAATTTTGTATTCAAAGCTTTCCAAAGAAGAAATGGCACTATGTTATAATTTGGAATGCACACCGCTTTTGTAATTTTGTAATTTTTGAAATTTTCTTTATTCTAGTTTTTTATCGATGTTAATCTAACATCTTGATTATGTCCTTTATAAAATTATGCCATGGCATATTCGTCATTATTAGGTGTATGTGGACGCCAAAATTAATGAAATATGCACAAATATAGCGTGTTGCGATTAAAGCGCGAGCGATCTTACTAAAAAAGGAGCTAATACATAAGAATTAATATGAATATTATCGATTACCTCCCCTTTTCAGATCAGCTTAGCTTCATAATTTGGATTATTATTTATTATCATTATCCAGTTTACCATTCCCTCCGTTTTTACAGTGGAGAATCTGTTATTCTTTCCCGTTTAAACGCAAACGTACGCAAACGCAAAGCACTAAAACGTAGAAAAGAACAACTTTTGGACAATTCTGATATTTCATGTTTATCATGGTGACAAACAGTTTGGAGCCTGATCAGACGCCGGGTTACCCGGCATCTGATCTGGCTCCAAACTGTTTGCACTGGAAATAATAGTTTTAGCGTAAACGCGTTTATTGAGAAAGAATAACACATTATCCACTGTAGCGAGGACGCTACTGTATTATTGTACTGCATGCTATGAATATTATTGTGTAAGAAGCGTGTCAAAATGATAGCCTGCCATACAACTTGTCATTGCATGTTATTGCTCATGGACATGTTATGTCTTTTGCTGAATAAAACTTATCTATCTATCTAAATCTCAAGTGTGAAACCACATTGTAACGTAGTCAATTAAGTAAAACGTATAATAGGACAAACACACTATTATCCACCACTTTGATTCAACCGAATGGACAGTGCAATACAATTACCTTGTTCGAAACCTACATTGTTTTGAAAATAATGACTACGTGAATCTATTCTAATCTGTATAGCAAATATTTTGGAGTCTCTACAGGCGCCCCTCTTCCAGGCGTCCTAATCGGACCCCTAACTTGCTTTGCAATGGAATCCCTTATTTCGCCCAAAGCCGCGTTCGTAGGAATAGTCTCCCGTTTGCTCCTGTTGTTATCAATTCTAAAGCATTGTACGTTGTAAATCAGTCGCCGATTTTCTATTTAAGAAATAATAAATTCATACCAGTGTTTTATCGTGCAATCGAACACCGGTATGAGTTCAATTGTTGAGATGCGTAGTAATTCAATCGCGTGGCCGTAGGCCGAGCGATTGATTACAAGCATCTCAACGACTACCTGTAATCGATTGCACGATAAAATACTGATATTAATTTATTAATTCGATTCAAACACTTCAAATTAACCACAATTTGCACTTACGCAACGGCACTTCATTTCTTGGCGTATGCATTTTCGAAACCATATTACGTCACATTTTAGCCCTCACATCGCGTGCCTGTTTTATTGAGAATTCAAACAAAGTTGTGTCCTTCTTTGTTTATATAGGGGTGTGCGCGAGTTGTGTAAGAATATCACATTAACTTTGAAGAAAGAACACTACGGTATGTTAACACAGACAATATACCATGTTAAAGGATAGACTCATTTTAATTGATTTGTCTGAAGAATTCATTTCTTTTACTAATGTGTTTGAATTTGTTTCGTTCGTGCTGTGAATACGCCACGGGTGATATGCTTGCTAAACTCTTTAAATCTGAGACATAATATCATTTGAATTTTAACCCTAATCGTGCGAAGCGCGACTTGAGTTACATATGCAAACAGTCTGATTTAGATCCAAACTGTTTGGCAATTATATTCAATATTTCTTCGGTTTCAAAAGCATTAAAACTATTTTTGATTTTTTTTGCAGATTATGTATTTTTTTGAAGCAGACGAAAATTCAGCATGATAAAGGTTGAAACTTTCTTCTTTCTCAAGCCTTCTCTCTTTCGCTACTCTTCTTTTCTGACTGTAGTTATATAAACTATTTCTTATTGTGTTTAAATACATGTAGACAGAAAATATATCCGTTCAGAAACTAATAAGTACTATATAAAAATGTTTCATTGTTTGATTTGTATGTGTTTGTGTATATCGAGAAATGAAATATTTTCTACAAAAAATGATAACTTATTAATGGTTGAATATATTCGAAATATTGTCCTTTTCTTCGTTTTATTGCGATAGGTTTACGTTTAGTTTTGTGTTTAAATTGGAAAGAATGACGGGACTTAGAGAAGCTTTCTGTTTTACTGCCACATTGCTTTAAGCTGTCGCCTGTCGTAAACGCATGGTAATTATCGTAATAGAGCAGTTTTACTGTTATGTCGAATAAAATAATTATGTATTATAGTACATGTATGTATGTATTCACTCAATACAATTTCTAATTGGTCATTTTACTTTTCCAAAAATTCTCAAAATTAAATACGTATTTCGTTGAGGTTTCACAGAGGAATCACTACCCATGTATGAATTGATGAAATCGATGTTCTGATGACCTAGAAACTTAATCTTCGCAGCATTTGCATGCAAGCATGTTACATATGTATACATGATTTGCCATTCAGAAAACGCGCGTTGTTAAACACGTGTTATTTTCATACGACTGAAGTATGTTAATACATGCTGGACAAAAGTACACATAATATGACCAGGATGACATTACAAGAGCGAAATGTTGCCGTCGGAATGTTGGAAGATGGGACGCATTTGAGAGACTGAGGTTAATATTTCTTTAAACCAATTATTTATTTATTTATTTAACGAGATAGAACAAGCCAACGCTCCATGCCATGTCGCAAGGGGAACGCTGAAAAAATTCAGAGCAACTAACATTCGCCTGATTACAATTCCGTCCAAGAGCCCAGATGTAAACTCGATTAAACATATGTGTGACTTATTGAGACATAGGGTACAGTGGAGAATATGTTATTCTTTCCCATTTAAACGCAAACGAAACGCAAACGCAAATCACTTAAACGTAAAAAATGACAACTTGACGACAATTCTAACAACAATTCTATTTTTATCTGAGTGACAAACAATTTGGAGCCTGATCAGACGCCGAGTTATCCGGCGTCTGATCTGGCTCCAAACTATTTGTACTGGAAAAAATAGTTTTAGCGTAAGCGCGTTTATTCGGAACGAAAAACTTTTTTCTCCTCTGTACAGTACTGAACCTTATTAAATTAAATTGATAATCGCAAGCGAATTGCCATCGAATTGCCATCGAATCGGGCGCTTCAAAAAACAAATCCTACATTTGAATACTTTAACGCGAATTTTCAGAAGCGGTTGTGACAAAAATGGAATCGAAAAAATTAACGAAGGCATATTTGCGAACATTTGTGAGATACACCACTCAAGAAAACTTATCCGAGGGTAAATTAGTATTTTGAAATCACAAGCGAATCGTCATCGAATTGCCATCGAATTGCAAGCGAATCGCAAAAATTGTTAATTTAATAAGATTCAGTACTGTACGTGCACTACCTCAACAGTAGACTTTACGAGAATTAGAGCGTGACGTCATTCAGGAGTGGAACAACATATCACAGCGTTACATGTACCTACAGAGGTTTGCTTCAATGAGTCAACGTTGTCATGCCGTTATTGATGATGTTGGGGGGACATCCACACTACTAACATATCATGGATTGCAGAAAATGTGTATGTTTTTTTTCTAATTTTCGAAAATGTTCACTCGTTGTGTCATAAAATGATAATTACTGCTCGTAATATCATAATATCATAAAATCTCGTGTATTTATCAAATATGTAGCAATCCAATACAATTGGAATCAGGAAAGAGTCATTACTTGCTGCTGAAAATTCCCGAATAACGTAGGTGAAAAATTAGAAATTTTGTTGAGTGTAGTCTCCATGGGATGCAACATTCGGTATTGAAATTTCATATTATCAGTAAACGTCAACGAGAAGGAAAACATCACATAAACAATAAAACCCCTCCTTATCATGTAAGTGGGCTTCGGAAAATATCGCGATAGGAACAAATATAACACGAACAATGTCATGGTCGGATATATAATGACAACGTCGTAAATGAAAGAACGTCAGTTAAAACTTTCTCGTATAACCACTAAAAAGAAGCTAAGCAGTCACCTGTCGTAAGCACCTGATAATTAACACACTTATTGGTCGTAGTAGAATGTTACTGTATAACCCGAACAATGTCTTTGTCGGGTATATGAATGAGTTATTAAATTAACCTTTTGCACACTGTGTAATTGTCGTCTACAAAATGTATTGTCTGCAACAACTCTCAGAGTTGATTCAATGTCATTTTCTGTCTGAAAATAATACCAGATTGTCAAATAATGTGGAAAAAGATACGACGCCGAGCTTAATATTAAATGTATGTTGCAACAGTGAACCCATTACCCCACAAATACGCCTTTTTACGCCTCTAGATTATTCCCACACTGAAGAAAATACAGCGCTCTCTCCCTACAACGACCCTCCCAACAGCGACTCCCTCTCTACAACGACGCTTGGTGCTGTTCCACAAACAAACATTAATATCCAAGCTTTTCATGGCTGCCAAACAGTCTGCTTTAACCTGTCGTCTGCTGTTTTCTTCAAAGTTACATAATGGACATTTTGTCAGAAAAAAACTTAATGACAAGCGACAAACAGCTTGAATCCAGATCATACGCCGCGTTAAGCGGCGTCTGATTTCGATTCAAGCTGTTTGAAGATGTAAGCCAATTTCCCTCCCTATAACGATCCCCTCCTACATGTAACAACGAACACAATGTTTGTCTCCCATTGGGTGTCGTTGTAGAGAGGGGCGATGCAGGGCTGCCATAAATTGACATGAAAAATCCTAAGATTTCAAAATTTGCATTTTTCAAGTGCGATTTAAGGAATCGTACCTTTACCCCATATCCTTTTTCTTATTTTGTTGACATGCGACCACTTAAAGCAGACTGTAAGTAAAGCAGAATGCGCCTTATGGCGCATTCTGCTTTACTTTCAGCCTGCTTTAAGGTACCATGAACTGAGAAAAAATCCGGAGATTTAGGAAAAATCCGGAGAAATGGCAGCCCTGGCGATGTAGTTCCAATCTATAATGTAATGAATAATGTATCATTAGAAATATTTTCTATATTCTAGTAGAAAGTAGCTTAAAGCAGGCTGAATGTAAAGCAGAATTCGCATTAAGGCGCATTCTGCTTTACTTTCAACCGGCTTTGCGTGGTTATCTGTCTTCAATATAAGAAACAGGCTAGGCGTAATGGGTGTAACTCGCTCGCAACGTGCAGAAGTTCTACCGGTAGCATGACTAACATTTCACGTTCGCGAAACTTCTAAGAATCTAAGAAGGTTTTCCGTCTCTCCAAGTCAACATAAACCCGTTATGGAGGGGACGCCCAAGCAGACGTTAGTGTTATTAGGTTTCTTTAGTTTTCTTCTTTTTTGTGTGTTTGGTGTGTAAGTACGAATACATGTCCAGTATATAGAATCGATACATTGGAACTCGATTTTAAGGTCTCCACCTAAGGACTATTTGTAAAGTTATTTTAGTGCAGCGCGGAATCGAACCAGAGACCCCCTGAGTTAAAAGGCAAGTGTGTTACCACAAATTATGGGTTTAGAATCAGGTTCTTAATTGCAACTAAGTTTAAAAAGAAACATCAATATTTTGAAAAGGTTGTCATTTCCTCCATTTTATTGTATTGCCCTTGCGTTTCGTTTCGTTCAAACGGGAAAGAATAACGTATTTTAGTATGTGTACAGTGGGGAATACGTTATTCTTTCGCGTTTTTAAACGCAAACGAAACGCAAACGCAAATCACTTAAACGTAAGAAATGACAACTTGTTGACAATTCTTACTATCTATTTTAATTAAGTGTCAAACAGTTACATGTAAGAGCCTGATAAGATGCCGGGTTAATAATAGTTTTAGCGAAAAGAGATGAGGACTATTCGGTGTGACACTGATTGGACCAATTAGAAAACAACAACAAAATTAATACAGTGAAACCCCTCTAAACCGAAACCTCTAAATACCGGAATCCTCTCTAAACCTGACAAAAGCTTTGGTCCCGTTTCCAATCCTTTTTTATTTTTACCCATTCCACCATCAACACGCCTTATTACATATACGTCTTTGGTTTGTGCTTACTCTGAAGAAAATAGTTTGTACATGCTAGCAGATGGTAGCTTAAAGGAGGTTGAAAGTAAAGCAGAATGCGCCTTAAGGCGCATTCTGCTTTACTTTCAAACTGCTTTAAGTGGTCAGCTATCTTCCATACTAGAAACAAGTTAAAACCCCTCTTAACCGGAAACCCCTTTAAACCGGACATTTTTGTTGTCCCCACATATGTCCGGTTTAGAGGGATTTCACTGTATCTCTCAAACATGCCCAGAAACTGGAAAGTCCTTTTCATTGTATACTTATATTCTTAAGACAATAATTCTGAAATGCCACTAGAGGTAACAGTGATATCTTCAATAAAGGTACTACACGTAAGACCAGTTTTAAGAGTTGGCATTACAGTACTATTGTAATACAGTGGAGAAAACGTTATTATTTCCCATTTAAACACAAACGAAACGCAAACGCAATACACTAAAATGTACAAAATATCAACATTTCTACAATTTTCACCATATATTTTTATCTGAGTGGCAAACAGTTTGGAGCCTGATCAGACGCCGGGCTTTATGGAAAATATAGTTTTAGCATAAACGTTTATTGGGAAAGAATAACGTTTTCTCCACTGTATGAATAACAATAATAGTATGATTTATACAGTGGGTAGTGTACAGTTCCTAATAAGAAATATACATTGCCTGGGGAAAAACAAAACATTGTTCCAAAAGAGAAAGAAGAGTCTCCCTTTATAGTTAGCAAACTGAAAAGATTAACATTTGTCTTATTACTAGAATGTCTTTCTAGTTCTGTCTGTTTTTCATCATGATTATAAAACTTATTAATGTTTATACGAGTATATCCATGCCGGTAAAGCATGAAATACGTTTGCATATACATAAAGGATTATTATAATTTGGTGAAAAGCACATGGCTGCTAAACAAGGGAATTAACTCATGTTACATGTAATACCTTATAAGGCTGTTAGGCACCTCGTGTGGTATTTATGGGGTCTTCTCGTGACCAGTGGAATGACTAGAATTGAGTAAGAGGTAAGATAATAGACCATAAACTACCACTCGTCTACTTCCAAAAAATGTCGTCTGTATAATACTGAAATTTAGCATTGTGCTCCTTTAACATTGAAACCCCTCTAAACCGGACATGTTAGGGACAACATAAATTTTCGGTTAAGTGGGGTTTCTAATTTAGAGGAGTTTAAACTTATTACCCCATAGCTTATTTCTAGTATGGAACAAAGCTGACCACATAAATCAGGTTGAAGGTAAAGCAGAATGCGCCTTAAGGCACATTCTGCTTTACTTTCAACCTGTTTTAAGCTATCACTAGAATATATATATATTATTTCTGATGATACACATTTATGAATGTATAGGAATAAATCAAATGCGTAAAAAAAGGCGTAGGTATGGTGAAATGGGTTAAAATAAAGAAAGGTTTGAACCGGTATTAAGTGTTTTGTCCGGTTTAGAGAACATTCTGGTATCTAGAGTTTCCGGTTTGGAGGGTAACACAGTTCTTTGAAAGATACCTTTTATAGTTCCCATTATACGAAATGGTTTTATATACTGTGGAGAATGTGTTATTCTTTCCCAATAAACGCGTTTACGCTAAAACTATTATTCTCAGTGAAATTAGTTTGGAGCCAGATCAGACGCCGGGTAACCCGGCGTCTGATCAGGCTCCAAACTGTTTGCCACCAAGATAAATATGAATTATCAGAATTGTCAAAAAGTTGTCATTTTCTACGTTTTAGTGTTTTGCGTTTGCGTACGTTTGCGTTTAAACGGGAAAGAATAACGTTTTCTCCACTGTCCTCGTACCGACAATACTATTAATCTACTATTACCATGATTACCTCGTAGTTGATTTTTGTTATTGGAAGACACGTGGCCACTAAACAGGTTGAAAGTAAAGCAAAATGTGCATTAAGTGCAGTCTCCTTTACTTTCGGCATACTTTAAGCTACCGTTTTCTAGGATATCAAAATTAGTTCTTATGGTACAAATTCATGACGATATAAAGTTGAACTATTTGCTCCAGTGGATGTATGAATCTAAAGCGTGAAAGGTTTATTATGGTGTCACGATGATAGTTTTAAAACAAAGAAATAAAAGCAGAAACGTAGCTTGACTGTGACTTTCAGTTCTTCATTAACAATTTAAGCACATACGTCTATGTGGTAATTGTTGGAGTTATTTATGACAAGTCTGTTGGCATTGTATACACTTTCTAAGACAATTAGACAATACATTTACCAAACTATAACGTCTTAGACTAGCAATATTCACATTTAGATTGCTATGGGAGAATTTGTTGCTACGGTTGGGAAAACGTTATTCTTTCAAACAAACGCGTTTACGCTAAAACTATTTTGACCAATGTGAACAGTTTTGAACCAGATCAGACGCCGGGAAACCCGGCGTCTGATCAGGCTCCAAACTGTTTGCCACTCAGATAAAAATGAAAAGTCAGAATTGTCAAAAGTTGTCATTTTCCACATTATAGTGTTTTGCGTTTCGTTTGCGTTTAAACGGGAAAGAATAACGTATTCTCCACTGTAACGAACTAATTTAGTCGCCCATGGGACAGTTCCAGTTTCCATTTACATGTAGGTCTAGTCTATTTATGACTCTGTGTGCCAGTACAAATGACAAACATTGCAGACCATGATCAGATGGCACAATTAGCACCCCCCCTGGTATAGGTTTACCCTGCTTGCATAGGAAAACTGTACTCTCAACAGGTACACTGTTTGTATACTCGTTGCTAGGGTTTAACGTGTGACTCCGATGTATGCTGTATATTCATATGGTACATGTATAAAACTGTACATGCATGGCATTTCTGTACAAATATAAGTTGAATCAACACCTTGAAACTCTTACAACATTTTTTTCTTTGTTTTACATGCAGTTATTCTTTCTAATTAAACGCGTTTATGCTAAAACTATCATTTCCAGTGCATACAGTTTGGAGCCTGATCAGACGCCGGAAAACCCGGCGTCTGATCAGGCTCCAATCTGTTTGCCACTCAGATAAATATGAAAAGTCAATGCTGTCAAAAAGTTGTGTTTTTCTGCATTTTAGTGTTTTGCGTTTGCGTTTCGTTTGCATCTATTCGAGAAGGAATAACGTATTCTCCACTGTATAACGACTCCCTCCGAACAACATACCCAACGTGTCACCCTTTGGATGTCGTTCTAGAGAGGGAGCGCTGTTTTTAAATTTTACAAAACTTGGCGTCAATTCAAAACAGATGATTTTACGACAGTATAAGGGTTAACACAGTTAAGTGATATCCCTGCTATTATGTCATGATTTATTCGAATGCGCGGGGCGCCAAAGAACTGCGTACAGTGGAGAATCTGTTATTCTTTCCCGTTTAAACGCAAACGTACGCAAACGCAAAGCACTAAAACGTAGAAAAGAACAACTTTTGGACAATTCTGATAATTCTTGTTTATCTTGGTGACAAACAGTTTGGAGCCTGATCAGACGCCGGGTTACCCGGCGTCTGATCTGGCTCCAAACTGTTTGCACTACAAATAATAGTTTTAGAGTAAACGCGTTTATTGGGAAAGAATAACAGATTCTCCACTGTATCAGATAACTGAAACGTTTATAATTTAAAAACTTTTCAGATACAATTTAACAAACCTAATTCGACCAATAAGTTGTGTAAGTTACCAGGGATCCGTTTCATAAAACTACGTACAACAAATGTTGTCCTAAATCAGATGATAAAAGTCTCAATTATTATTTATATATCCATCTAATCCTGTATTGTGACATCTCTTTGGAATCGTATTGAAAAGAATATTCAAAAGAGATGTCACAATACAGGATTAGTCGTTTTTACGTACAGAGTTTAATGAAACGGGCCCCTGGTGCTTAAGGTAAGTGGAAATTAAAAAGGTGACAATTAGTAAAAACAGCAGAAAGCTCGTTTAAGAGCTTTCTGCTTTACTTTCATCTTTCTTTAAGCTGTCACTTATATTTTATACATGCAACATTAATACAGTGGAGAATCTTTTATTCTTTCCCAATAAACGCGTTTACGCTAAAACTATTATTTGCAGTGCAAACAGTTAGGAGCCAGATCAGACACCGGGTAACCCGGCGTCTGATCAGGCTCCAAACTGTTTGCCACCAAAATAAACAAGAATTATCAGAATTGTCCAAAAGTTGTTCTTTTCTACGTTTTAGTGCTTTGCGTTTGCGTACGTTTGCGTTTAAACGGGAAAGAATAACAGATTCTCCACTGTACAATCCACACAGTAGAAAGTTCATCAATCGTTTTTATTAATATTCAGACTATACAGTAAAACCTCTATACTACGGCCACTTAATTTGGTTAGTTATTGAGAGTTTAATGCAGGTGACTGCTTAAAGCAAAGTGACAATAAAACAGAAAGCTCCTGTAGGAGCTTTCTGTTTTACTGTCACCTTGCTTCTAGCTGTCACCTGTCTTTTACACACTCAATTGGCCTTCTTTTTAGTGTCCATTATAGAGAGGTTTTACTGTACAGTGTTACCTCTCTTTTACGACCACGTCATTAGATTACGCTGTTATTGTTTAGATCAGATGGTTGTTGGAAGCGGGGTGAAATTAAAGCGGATGTCTCCTTTATTAGTCTTCCCTTTTGCTTTCATCTTGCTTTGAGACACGCGCTGTTGTGAAGAGCACCAACTGATAACGTTTAGGTGGTCTTGATAGAGAGGTGTTACTGTACAACATTTGTTCAACTTGTGTAAAGTATCAGCTTGCAAGAGATGGTCTACATACAGTGGAGAAAACGCTTTTATTTCCCGTTTTCGGTTTAAACGCAAATGAAACGCAAACGCATTGCAATAAATCTAAGAGTATAATAACCTTTTGAAAAGTATGACTATTCATTTTAATCTGAGGGGCAAACAGTTTGTCGGGATTTCCTGGCGTCTTACAGTGGAGAATGTGTTATTCTTTCCCAATAAACGCGTTTACGCTAAAACTATTATTTGCAGTGCAAACAGTTTGGAGCCAGATCAGACGCCGGGTAACCCGGCGTCTGATCAGGCTTCAAACTGTTTGCCACCAAGATAAACATGAATTATCAGAATTGTCCAAAAGTTGTTCTTTTCTACGTTTTAGTGTTTTGCGTTTGCGTACGTTTGCGTTTAAACGGGAAAGAATAACAGATTCTCCACTGTATCTGTCTCCATACATTTTGCAATGGAAATACATGTAATAGCTTTCGCGTAAACGCGTTTACTGGGAAATAATAACGTTCTCTCCACTGTAAGCATTATGCGTTCGACCGAATCCTTTTGTGATATGCATTAATATACATTATGTATTGTGTGTTTATATGAATAGATATATTTAAACTTAAGTTCACCATCATGTACGGTGGAAAAGATGTTACATGTAATCGTTTCCAATAAACGTGTTTACGCTAAAACCTTTTTTTCATTGCAAAAAAATTGCGATAGATATTAAATATGTGTTTTTTGTTTTGAAAAACATTTATATTAGAAAATAATAGCATCTTCCCCACTGTTGCAAGGTGATATCATTGTAACAATTTTCTGCCCAGCTACATGCGCAATTTAACAATTTATGTATAGATTACAAGCTCTGCAATTCTGTCTCAAATTGAGTTCGCCTTAATATGCTTGCCTGCTAATATGATTGGTCTGTGCATTTCGATACAGTGAAGAACATGTTATTCTTTCCTTTCATGATCAAATTATTCAGGAGATGTTTACCCCTCACCGCTTTACGGTCGTCTGCTTCAAGTTTGTTGTCTGCAATGCCGTTTAAAATTTAAAATAAGGCAGTATGACTGAAAACATTTCAAAACGAGTGTCAAACAGTTTTGATCCTGATCAGACGGTGCGTGACGCGGCGTCTGATCAGGATCCAGACTGTTTGCAACCGCGCTTTCAAGCGTCGATGAGAGTAAAAGGGTTAAACGCGATTGAAACGCAAACGCATTGCAATAAAATTGGGAAAAATAGCAACATTTAAATAGTTCTGACTATCCATTTTAATCCGAGTGGCAAACAATTCTGAGCCTGGTCAGACGCCGGGTTACCCGGTGTCTGATCTGGCTCCAAACTGTATGCAATGGAAATACCAGTAAACGCGTGTATTGGGAAAGAATAACGTTTTTATCACTGTTACCTTGTGTAGTGGGCGTATAAAAGACGACCTTGATTAATCAGTTACAGTCGAGCATCGATAATTCGAATTAACTGTACGTGGGAATGTAGCCACGTTTAAAACATTGAAATACGGTTATATTCGATTACACGATATCGAGTTATTGAAATCCAACTGTCGAAATACAGATAATTTCAATTAAAGCAAGTTTATTTAGGCGTCAAACTGATTGCCATTATTTGACAAAATTCGACATATTCCAAAATAATCCCCGATATTTTCTACGTTTTATTTCTTTGTGTTTGCGTTGTGTTTATAAGAGGAAATATCCAAGCTTCAATTTATCTATAACTGACTCAAGGCTCCAGTTTGCCAACAAAATGTAATTCAAAAAGCGACGGGCAATTAAGGACATATTGGAAATATCTTTGGAAATTTGACCAGGTTTATTTGTCGGAAACCTGCCTAATAGACCAGAAGCTAATACTTGGTCAATCAGCATCAATCATTTCACTAGATTTAATATCACTTGCGCATATGAAAATACGATTATCACGGTAATTGTGGGGAAATAAAACCTATAAGGTCAGGGTCGGATGTATTAAGACCAATATTTCATAGTAACTTTGACTCTGTCGGGTGCCTATTTACATGTAAACATTGATTTCACGACGTATCGAAACTATGTGCGACAAAAACTAACGAATATAACAGGGCTGCCATAAGTTGGCATGAAAAATCCTAAGATTTTCAAATTTGCATTTTTCGATTGCGATTTTACGAATCGTACCTTTACATGTACCACATAGTCTGGTTCTAGTTTTGTTGACATGTGACTACTTAAAGCAGGCTGGAAGTAGAGCAGATTGCGCCTTAAGGCGCATTCTGCTTTACTTTCAGCCTGCTCTAAACTACCATGTACCAGAAAAAAATCCGAAGATTTAGGAAAAAACCGGAGGAATGGCAACCCTGATATAAGAAATAAGTTTGCTTAATTGGTGCAGTCCCCATGGCATATACGCGTTTCTACTACCAGAATATCATCTGTTAACAATTTGGAGACTAATTAGATGTCGATAAAACTATGAACTGTTTGTAACGTAAATGTTGGTGAATCGCCAGCCGTTTCAACAATATTTTATTTTCTGCTCACATATAGTTGCTTTTCGTTTGCATAAAGTTTCATTTTAGTAATGGGAAATAGTAAAGTTTTCAACTGTTACATGTATAAATACACTCGCATTCAAACAAGTGGACTACAAGTGTATATTACATAACAACTAGAGTAATATAAGTGTTTCATAAAAACAGTTTGTAATACACGTGTTTCGCGCATACATGTAACAATGAATGTGATATACATGTAAATGTTTATTATATATACATGTATACCTATTCATAAATGCAAGCAAATATAGACCCAACAATATTTTTCCGAATCAGATGGCTTGTATCAGATGGTGTATACATGTACGCTATACAATGTTAAAGACGCTGCTTTTATGCAACACAAGTTATACACGATATATTCAAATAAAGAAGCGTTGCGCATGAAGTTTGAGAATTATAAAGTTCGATGCTATTTTTTAAAAAAAGTTGAAAAAGAGCGTTGATGAACTTTGAACATGTTTTTCCATTTACAGCGTAAATACATGTACATGTAACCCACAACACTCACTTTACTAATGTTTTTCCTCCAAAGGATAATGCCTAAACAGTTCAATTCGTACTCTAAAATACCGTTATTTGCAAATCGCAACTTCTCAATCTGAAGATATAAAGGTATGTTTTCTCGTAGAAATCATATTCCTGAATGGCAGACGTTCGTATCTGTCCATAAACTGTTTACATTGCAACAAATACAGTGGAGAATCTGTTATTCTTTCCCAATAAACGCGTTTACGCTAAAACTATTATTTGCAGTGCAAACAGTTTGGTGCCAGATCAGACGCCGGGTAACCCGGCGTCTGATCAGGCTCCAAACCTTTTGCCACCAAGATAAACAAGAATTATCAGAATTGTCAAAAAGTTGTTCTTTTCTACGTTTTAGTGTTTTGCGTTTGCGTACGTTTGCGTTTAAACGGGAAAGAATAACAGATTCTCCACTGTAGTTGTAGCGTAAACGCGCTTATTTAGATAACATGCCGATTTCTCGACAGCAAAACAATGTGTAACTAACAGTTTATCTAACGCGTCATTATTCTTATTAAATATTTCATAACGTTTGTCCACGAAGTCCCGAAAACATTCAACCGCATTTAAATACTAGTACATGTACCTATGGTAATTTTGTCATCTTTCACTTCTGCTGGCAATGAGCTTTCGACTTTGTCCGTAATGTGGAAGCACTTTGAATTGACTTAATCTGTAATCTCATTTACATTACATGTAACCCTTTCGTGATAAAATTTGTCGTAGGGTGTTTACAGTGGAGACACCGTTATTCTTTCTCATTTAAACGCAAACGCATTGCAATAAAATGAAGAAAATGGCCACTTTTTGACAATTCTGACAGTTGAATGTAACATGAATGGCAAACAGTGTGGAGCCTGATCAGACGCCGAGTTACCCGGCGTCTGATCTGGCTCCAAACTGTTTGCACTGCAAATAATAGTTTTAGCGTAAACGCATTTATTGGGAAAGAATAACGTTTTCTCCACTGTACCCCTTCACTCTTTCATTGTCGTCTGCTTCAATATTGTTGTCTGCAATATCGTTTTAAAGATAGATTTCAGGCAGTAAAACGTTTGTTATTTCAAAACAAGTGGCAAATAGTTTTGATCCTAAAACTGTTTGTATTATTGAGAGTGAAAAGATTAAGGGCGACAACTCTTTGTTTACTTCCCGTGGTCATCATCCTATATTTGTCTCTCTGCACCACGCGCTCGCGGGATACACGACGTTTTCTCGTTATTATAGTTCTTCTATCATAATGTCCACTTATATGTAACTTCGAGAAAAAACAGCAGACGACAATTTTAAGCATTAAAACGTTAGACAGAATTGTCTTGTTTAGGGATCTGTGGCAAGAGTCGTTGTAAGCAGGGAGTCGCTGTTTGGGAGGGAGTGTTGTAGTTACAATCAGTACGCGAGTAATCTCCCCTTCCTTTTATTGATTTACCAGCATGTTACGGGTTCGATGCACTTATAAACACGCATGAGGGAAAAGCCAATGGTTCATTTAGTCACCCTGATCAACATTATCTATATATACAGTGGAGAATGTGTTATTCTTTCCCAAAAAACGAGTTTACACTAAAACTATTATTTGCAGTGCAAACAGTTTGGAGCCAGATCAGACGCCGGGTAAACCGGCGTCTGATCAGGCTCCAAACTGTTTGCCACCAAGATAAACAAGAATTATCAGAATTGTCCAAAACTTGTTCTTTTCTACTTTTTAGTGCTTTGCGTTTGCGTACGTTTGCGTTTAAACGGGAAAGAATAACAGATTCTCCACTGTATATACATGTATAAAGGGAATTGAGGTAAACACTAGAAGGACTACGGAATCTCATTTGGATAGGAATCTGATATGTGTCCAAGTGTAACAAAAACTCATTGCACATTAAACAGATACAGTCGTACCCCTTTAACTCGAACTTGCAACGCCTAAGTCGAAAATGGCTGAGCCACGTTTAACTCAGGCGTTTTAAAAGGAGCTCCATTTATCGCAAACCAACCAAAAAATATTCGGAAAAAATGACTAAAGCGAGTAAGAATTACCCGGTTTCGACTGTGATTTCTTTGTTCATCAGTGTATTTGTTGATCTGAATGTACACACAGAGCTCCAGATAAGGGGAGTATTTCAAAAACTAAAATCTTTATTCCTTAGTTAAAACCCTATGGTGTCACTACTCATTAGACTCGTCTCTTTGAGACGATTCTAATGAGAAGTAACACTATAAGATTTGATGCTGAAATGAGTGAAAAATGTTGGGTTTTATTCAGTTTACTCCCTCTTATATTGTATCTGGAGCCCTGTGTACATGTACAGTGGAGAATGTGTTATTCTTTCCCAATAAACGCGTTTACGCTAAAACTATTATTTGCAGTGCAAACAGTTTGAGCCAGATCAGACGCCGGGTAACCCGGCGTCTGATCAGGCTCCAAACTGTTTGCCACCAAGATAAACAAGAATTATCAGAATTGTCCAAAAGTTGTTATTTTCTACGTTTTAGTGCTTTGCGTTTGCGTACGTTTGCGTTTAAACGGGAAAGAATAACAGATTCTCCACTGTACCATAACAAATCTGGGGTATAGAGATTACTGATGCAGTGCAGTCGCTGTATTTGTTCAGTGCAGACATCGTTATTATTTCCCGTTTAAACGCAAACGCATTGTCAATAAATGAATAAAATGACAACTTTTTGACGATTCTGGATGTTGGTTTTTACCTGGACGGCAAACAGTTTGGAGCCTGATCAGACGCCGGGCTACCCGGCGTCTGATCTGGCTCCAGAATAGTTGCAATGGAATAACAGATTTAAGCGTAAACGTGTTTATAAGGAAAGAATAACGCTTTCTCCAATATAGGAACATACACATTCACCTGAAAGATATATTTTAAATATCGCCAAATTTATTTTATGTCTCAAATTCAGGCATGTCTCACGTTCAAATAATTTACATAAGATTACATTTAAGATAATTTATAGTTAAGATGGTTACAATCTTCATTGGTGTCACACAATTTGGATCCTGATCAGACGCATATAGATCTAAACTCGGCGCCTGATCAGGATCCAAACTGTTTGTCCCTCGTATTTTGTTTTCTTCCATGTAATTAAATGAAAACATATACAGTTGACATTTCTGAAGAAATTCAAGAATACCATAACAGCAGGTACAGTGGAGAATCTGTTATTCTTTCCCGTTTAAACGCAAACGTACGCAAACGCAAAGCGCTAAAACGTAGAAAAGAACAACTTTTGGACAATTCTGATAGTTCTTGTTTATCATGGTGGCAAACAGTTTGGAGCCTGATCAGACGCCGGGTTAACCGGCGTCTGATCTGGCTCCAAACTGTTTGCACTGGAAATAATAATTTTAGCGTAAACGCGTTTATTGGGAAAGAATAACACATGCTCCACTGTAGGGATATAAATGCAGATATAAGTAAACCCTCTCTATCATATAACACAATAGGTTGTCGGTAACGAACATGATGATCGACATCATAAAAGGTCTACACGGACTGTCATCATAAACCTACCACAATTGAGAAAACGTTATGCATTCCCAATAAACATGATAAACGCGTTAACGCTCAATCTATTATTTCCGTTGCAAACAGTTTGGAGCCCGATCAGACGCCTGGTTAACCCGGCATCTGATCAGGCTCCAAACTGTTTACCACTGATATCAAAATCAATAGTCATACAAGTTTATAAAACATTGTCATTTTCTCCATTTAATTACAATGCATTTGCGTTTCTTTTGCGTTTAAACGGGAAAGAATAACGTTTTCTCCACTGTAGTACAACAGCAACAATACAGTGGAGAATCTGTTATTCTTTCCCGTTTAAACGCAAACGTACGCAAACGCAAAGCACTAAAACGTAGAAAAGAACAACTTTTGGACAATTCTGATATTTCATGTTTATCATGGTGGCAAACAGTTTGGAGCGTGATCAGACGCCGGGTTACCCGGCGTCTGATCTGGCTCCAAACTGTTTGCACTGGAAATAATAGTATTAGCGTAAACGCGTTTATCGGGAAAGAATAACACATTCTCCACTGTACAACAGCAACAATAACAATGTTCAATCACATACAGTGGAGCAGAAGTTATTCTTTCCCGTTTACAAAAGCGCAAACGAAGCCTAAAGCAATACAATTTATAAAATTGACAACTTTTTGAAACATTTGAATGATCTTTTTACATGTAATTCGTCTGGTAAACCGTTTGGAGTCTGATCAAACGGCGGGTTACCCCGGCGTCTGATCTGGTTTCAAACTCTTAGCACTTCAAATACAGTGTTCCCTCCCTACAACGGCCATCCAAACAACGACTCCCTCCTTACAACGACCCTTGTCGCAGTTCCTTTAACACGACAATTAAGGCCAACCTATTCACGGTTGCAATGTCGTCTGCGTAAAATTGTCGTCTGTTGTTTTTTCTCAAAGTTACATAATGAACATTTTGACAGAAAATAACTTATTGGCGAGTGACAAACAGCTTGAATCAAGATCAGACGCCGCGTTACGCGGCGTCTGATCCGGATTTAAGCTGTGTAACAGTTTTCCTCCCTATAACGACTCCATCCGAACAACACACACAATCGTGTCTCCCGTTATATGTAGGTGTCGTTGTAGAGAGGGAGCGCTGTAATAGTTTTAGCATCAACTCGTTTATTCAAAAAGAATAACGTCTTCACCAATGCAAGAGGTTAAACACAAGTATACGTGTTCATCAGAAGAAATGTGTGTGACACGAAACGGAAAAAGAGTTCCCAAACACTGAAACAGTGTACAATGTTGATCTAGATCCAAACTATGGCAATAATAATCCAACAAAGACAGAACTTTTGTTTTGTTTATTCACGAAACCAATTTGTAAACACTATGTGAATAAATTTGTTTTACACCGAATATATGGCTTACTACAATCAATACATGTACAGTGGAGAATGTGTTATTCTTTCCCAATAAACGCGTTTACGCTAAAACTATTATTCCCAGTGCAAACAGTTTGGAGCCAGATCAGACGCCGGTTAACCCGGCGTCTGATCAGGCTCCAAACTGTTTGCCACCATGATAAACATGAATTATCAGAATTGTCCAAAAGTTGTTCTTTTATACGTTTTAGTGCTTTGCGTTTGCGTACGTTTGCGTTTAAACGGGAAAGAATAACAGATTCTCCACTGTACATGTATATTCTGGTTCCATATAGTAAAGCCTTCTATCGCTTTATGCAAGCAAAGTCGGTTTTGCAAACAAGTTATATGGCGTCTGATACAAACTATTTGACACTAAGGATCCAAGCATAAATTTGCAAACAATTTGGACATTGATCAAGCGCTGTGTAACTGGACGTCAAACTAGGATATAAAATGTTTAATACTCATTCAGACATGTACAGTAAAACTGTTGAGATGTTGTTCTTCTTTCCAGTTTAAATGCAAACGAACTGCAATAAGATGTGGTAAATAACATGTCTTTTAAATGTCTGATATCAAACTCATTTTAATCTGAGTATAGTGAACAGTTTGGAGCCAGATCAGGCGCCGGTGTAACGCAGTAGAATGACCCATCCCTGCTAAAATGACCCATGGGTCATGCCACTACGTAAATCAGTGACCCGGGTCATGTAACTACGTAGAAAAATGACCCCAGACCGTAAAAATAGAACCCCATCGACTCGTGGTAGAATGACCCCTCACGTTCTGGGGTCATTTCTCTGCGTAGTATAAAGACACGGGTCCTTTTGCACGGGTAGGTCATTCTACTGCGTTACACCGGAATAGCCACCGTCTGATTTGTATCCAAAGTTTGCAAACTGTCACAATTTAAGTTGCATAAGACAAAGTAAGGCTAACATAATCATGCTTATTGGGAAACAATAACGTCTTTTATAACATAACAGACGGCGTGAGCGTTGAATAACACCCGTTGTTTAAATGTCATATATAACTAGTTAAATAACTATGCAAATGAGGTACGCCACGACGTCGTTACTTGTGACGTCATAAAATGCGTTCTATGCGTTCAATTTCCACCGTATTCTTTCCATTATGTAGATTCAATTTATAGATTTTTGGTGTAATTAATCAATATTAGATCTACATGAAAGTGCTTATTATACATATAATAACATAAACATTATGCTAGTGAACGGGGTTAATTTGGAACAACTTTTTTCCTGTATAGATTCTAGATCTACATATATCGCGCTTAGAATTCACTTGACCTCAAAGGCTGCGATAAATAATTTTTCTAGGTTACACGTTTGTTATAAAAAGAATATAACATTCGTGTTAATAATGTACTGGCTTTATCAAACTCGTCGTTTTAGAAAACGATAAAAACTCGGCAAAGCCTCGTTTTTATCGTTTTCTAAAATACTCGTTTAATAAATCCAATAAATTATGAACACTCATGTAATATCCTATATTTCCGTTGTAATAACGTTTCTTCAATGCAAAGAACAGCTACAAGTATGTGTTCAAAATTATGTTAAACTTAGGAAAAAGCGGTAGACATATATGTAATTTGACATTTCAAGCTATAGGTTGAGGTCGACCATACATGTTACTGATGTAAATATGCATTGTCATAATGGAGACTATGTTAGTGAAGAAAACGTTATCCTTTCCCAATAACCGCGTTTTAAGCTAAAACTATTATTTCCATTGCAAACTGTTTGGAGCAAGATCAGACACAGGATAACCCGATGTCTGATCTGGCTCCAAACTATTTGCCACTCAGATTAAAATAAATCGTGAGAAATTTCGAAAAAGTGTAATTTTCAACATTTTAGTTAACTGCATTTGCGTTTCGTTTGCGTTTAAACGAGGAAGAATAACGTATTCTCCACTGTATCTTTCCCAAATAAACGCATGCCAATTTTGTCTTAGAAACAGTTATTTCTATTACAAACAGTGTTTAGTCTGATCATATGCAGATTAACACGACGTCTAACAAGGCTCAAAGCTCTACATCTAATCTATATGTTTTGATATACAAATAACTACCACTGGATGTTTGCTGGATTTTTTCTTTTAAGACACATACGGATAAACGTCCATAAATCAGAACAGTTTTGAAATAGCAAACTGTATATCCTGAATGACAACGTGTCACATGGCGCCCCACCAGAGTCTACAGCTAACGTCCTCTTTAGCAGACGGTACATCCTACATGCAGGGCCGGATCCAGAAATTTTTCAGTGGGGGGGGGCACAGGTAGGGAGGGTATGGGAGGGGTATATAACCCCTCCCATAGGTGGGGTACGGGGGGCCTCCCCCGGAAATTTTTTAAAACTTACATATCAAATGGTGCATTCTGAGGGCATTCTAAGAAGAAAGTTAACATCGATAAAATTATGTAAATACCCCCAATGAAACACCCAAAAAAGTGGTTTCATAAGACAAAGAGAAAAAAAAATCATAATCTGGAGAATTTTTTATAGCTTTATCTCCATTCTCAGAAATCTATCACTCCACACCATGGTCATACAAAGATTTTCATCAGTGCATTCAAAACACAGGCATTCAATTGATCTCAATGCAAAAAGTAGGAGTTTTTGAAGTGGAAAAGTAGAAAAAAGGAGGAAGATTTCCTATAAAATAGTAGGAAATGTTTGATACAAAATACCACACGGAGTCATTGTGCTCATATAAATTTAAGTAATCCAACAGGCCGAAGATGCGATCCAACAGATTTAGGGGGGTCCGGGGGTACTCCCCCTGGAATTTTTTGAAATCAAGCGCTTCATTTCCTGCATTCTGGGCCATACTGAGGGTGCTTGAAGACTTATTAGGAAAAAAGTAGGAGGTTTTGGTAGAAAAATAGGAAAAAGTAGGAAGGTGATCAAAGGTTGGAAAATAGTAGGAAAAAGTAGGAACTGTTGAAGGCCTGACAACAGGTAAAATACCTACTAACATAAATCTATGTAAAAAATCGACTCAAAATATATTGTTATTTAATCATTCTATGGTGAAAGGTTGTCGTCCAGCAATTAATCTCTAACCCTACCCCTCCTATTCATATGCATACTGTTACAAGGGGTGTCCGGGGGCATGCCCCCTTCTCCCACCCCCTGGAAAATTTATTCCCACATAATCAATGGTGCGTTCTGATGGGAGTTTTTTCGCATTCAAAATAGGTAAAATACTACATAAATCTATGTAAATATTCGATTCAAAATAGCATATCAAATTCTTTAATATAGGATAATACCTATAAATGCCTTGCTTTTTGTTACCCTTAAGTATTTTCATCAAATTTAATTGAATTAACAGGCCTATATGATATGCAATTTGGGGGCACAGATCTGAGGCTTAGCTAGACCATTTGTGTACGTGCTGAATGCTTTAGCACATTCAAAACGGGTAAACTACTTGCATAAATTTATATTAAGATCTAGGTAACATTTACTTACATATGTATTGGCAAAATTATTGGGGGGAACAGGGGCATTTTTATTTTTTGGTTGGGGAGGGGGGGGGGGGGCACACCGTCCTGTCCCCATCATTGTTACTACGGGCCTGTGTCAGGTTCGAACACAGACCAGGCATGCTGAGGATTTGAGGGGGCACAGGGGCATTTTTGGATTTACTGGCCTGTAGGTTATGCAATTTGGGAGCACAGGCACAGACATTTTTATTTTTTTGGTTGGGTGAGGGGGAACAGGGGGCATACTGCTGTGCCCCCATCCATGTTACTACGGGCCTGTATTGGTTGGGGGAGGGGGCACACAGCCGTGCCCCAATCATTGTTACTACGGGCCTGTGTTGGGTTCAAACACAGACCAGGCATACTGAGGATTTGAGGGGGCACAGGGGCAATTTTGGATTTACTGGCCTGTAGGTTATGCAATTTGGGGGCACAGGCACAGACATTTTTATGTTTTTGGTTGGGGGAGGGGAGGGGGCACAGGGGGCATACTGCTGTGCCCCCATCCATGTTACTACGGGCCTGTATTGGTTGGGGAGGGGGCACACAGCCGTGTCCCCATCATTGTTACTACGGGCCTGTGTTGGGTTCAAACACAGACCAGGCATACTGAGGATTTGAGGGAGCACAGGGACAATTTTTGATTTACTGGCCTGTAGGATATGCATATGCAATTTGGGGGCAAAGGCACATGTCATGTGTAGCTTTAAATATGAAACAGGAAATAATAACCTTTTTTGATTGTTATACAAACATTTAAACCCGTATAAAGCGACCCTTGAACGAAAATGATTGGTGACAAAAAAGATGTAACAGCTTAATACATGGCAAAAGCAATTGGAGCCTTCTGTATTCTTTTTGTCCTTTACATTAGGCTGATACGGTGATACATGTACCTACTAACACTATACAAATATACTAAGACGAAAAAGAAACGCAGGGTACATAAAATATTCAATATTTTTTTTATTACTTGGCCTAAATTTATGAAAATCGGTAGATTGGATGTCTTGGCTAATGTCCACAACTTCAGGAAAATAAAATTACGCAATCTCGTTAAAGTTCGCCGTACGCGGGGAAGGTGTGAAAATGCAAAATACCCGTGTAAAATTTTGATGACGAGATATTCAATTGTCAAAATCAGTCAATGGTGTACGTTTGAAGTTGACACATTGATTTACGGATTTAAAAACTCCTTTCAACATCTTCGAAGTATGGTACGCTTAATCAAAGTTCGGAATGGGCACGCTATTGCACCACTATTGGTACGTCGAGGCTAACCACAGGCTGTTTATTCAGTTCAATGCGCATTTCTCGACTATAGAACGTCTTGTTAGACGCATGCGAGTGACAGAAAGCCTTGCAAACCGACCGCGATCGGGATGTCCGTACGTCACGACGTCACGTTAGGACATGACTATCTACCCATCCCACCTGCGCAATCGTCACCGTACTGCCAGTTAAACGACTGAAAACACGTTAGGCAATCATAGTCAACATATCCATGCCGACACTTAACGGAACTGGTCAACGGTCTGCGAGCCTGACGTCTTTACGTTGGTTTGCCACTTGCCGCTCAGCGTCGCGCACACTGTAGCGGTGGTTAGCGGCACATTCGCCCAACAATTTTCCACTGATGTAGTGGAGACAGGTTCTTCGTCAATATGTTCAATAATGATAAGTTGTCAACATAAAATAATCGTTCTGAATACTCGATTAAATTATACCATTTAAAACTACCTTGCAAGGTTACCCTGCGTTTCTTTTTCGTCTTAGTATACATCTTTTTAAACGCAAACGTACGCAAACGCAAAGCACTAAAACGTAGAAAAGAACAACTTTTGGACAATTCTGATAATTCTTGTTTATCAGGCTCCAAACTGTTTGCACTGCAAATAATAGTTTTAGCGTAAACGCGTTTATTGGGAAAGAATAACGTTTTCTCCACTGTAGTTGATTAGCCCATTACTCCATAGACACGTATATTTTGTCTAATTCATTCCTCCACAAAAGAAATATTTTACAGTTTATTCAGTCATGAAAATGAAGTATAAGCTTGAATATTCTCTATATTCTAGCAGATGGTAGCCTAAAGCAGGTTGACAGAAAGGCGCCTTCTGCTTTATTTTTAAAATTAATTAATACGATCAGAATGAATGTAGAATCTATATATATCATGAACTAATTTCTATATCCCAGCAAACGGTAGCAAGCTAAAAATAGACCAGAGTACGCCTTAAGCAGCATTCTGCATTACTTTAAACTTAAGGCGCATGCTGCATTACTTTAAATGCTTACTTATCTTCAATACTAGAAAAAGACTATGGCGCCATTGGCGTAAACAGTTACAATGGAGTAGGCGTTATTCTTCCCAAAACACGTTTGTTTCCACTGCAAATAGTTTTGAGCCAGATCAGACGACGGGTAGCCCGGCTAATGAACAGGTTCTTAACTATTTGCACTCAGATTAACATGAATACCGGTAGTCAGAATTGTCGAAAATAAATGTTAATTTCTACGTTTTTGTATTGTGTTTTCGTTTCGTTTTATCTGGTAAGAATAACTATTTCTCCACTGTTTGTTCAGGACTCTAGATAAAGGAAGTCTTTCCAACAACTAAACTCTGACAGTATTTCTGCATTAAACCCTATGGTATAACTACTCATTAGAATTACCTCTTCGAGCCGATTCTAATAAGAAGTTACAACACTGGAGTTGTTGCTTAGATGGATGCGAACATATTAGATTTGTTCAGTTTTCTCCCTTTTATCTGGAGCCCTGGCTATAATACATGTCTGATTGTATACATGTATGTAAAGTCACAAGACATAGGGCTACTGATAACGGTGTAAACTCCACAAATCCAACATTTTCTCACTTATTTTAGTATCAAATCCTATGGTGTTACTTCTCATTAGAATCGTATGAAAGATGTCCATAAACGGGTTAATAGTAATCACTGACCATTATCAGTAACTGTGTAAATAATTGCATGGGGAAGGGCCGTAACTAATATTTTTGGAACTTGTGGCTAAACCCCATTTCCATGTTGAAATATTGGCACTTAAATATGTTTAAACTGTTAACATTAGAATCGTCTCTTCGAGACGATTCTTATGAGTAGTGACACCATAGGGTTAAAAGCAGAAATAAAGATTTTAGTTTGTTTGAAATACCCTCCTTATCCTGAGCCCTGATGACAGGTATAAACATGTCATCGATCACTGGCAAGTTTCTTCCTGATATCTACTACTGTGTCCTTGCCGCGAATCATATCAGCCGCTTTCTCCGCAATCATTATCACAGGGGCATTGGTGTTACCCGACACAACATTGGGCATCACTGACGCATCAACTACTCGCAGCTTTCCAACTCCTTTAACCTTCAGTTCCGGATCAACAACCGTAGTGGGGTCGTCAGGGCGTCCCATTTTGCACGTTGAGGTCGGGTGGTAGCACGTCTGGGAAAAGTGACGCAAAAAAGATTCGTAAAATTCGTCCGACTGAAACCTCAATCCCTTGAATATGTTTAAGTTCTTCAATCGTTCTGAGTTTGCCCCAATACTCTTAAAAGCTTTGGTTTCCATCATTTTATATCCGATTTTCATAGCACGTGTTAATTCATCTATATCCTCCTTTTCACTGAAGAAGTTCGGGTCTATAAGAGGGTGGTCAAATATGTTAGTGCTTGCTAATCTGACTGTACCCCGGCTCTTGGGGTGTAGTAGTATCGGTACCAGCGTCACGCCTTCCTGCTGCTCGTCGTAGAAGATGTCTTTAATCATTTCTTGGTCGAATTTGACATCAGGCCGTGATCCACAAGCTGGTAGAATATGAAACTGAAGGTCTGGGTATTTGTGTTTGTTTGCCTCGCTGCTTACGAAGGCAGTTCCAGACAACGGAGTGGATGCGAGTGGACCTTTCCCAAATAGCACATATTTCACCAAACTGGACAGGCTCTCAACTCTGGATTTCATCATGCTATCTTTTGTGCTGATATCTGAAGGTATAAATCCTAGAAGATGATCTTGTAAGTTTTCACCAACCGGCAAATCTCGCACAACAGGTATATTTTGTTCTTTTAAATGTTCTTTTGGACCAATACCAGAAAGAAGCAAAATCTGGGGTGATCCAAAGGCACCCGCGCATAGTATAACCTCTCGCATCGCATTCACTGTGGTTTCTTTGCCATCTTTATGGAAGACAATACCGGTAGCACTGTCATTGTTAACCAACACTTTCGCTACTTGTGCATTGACGACAACGTGCAAGTTTGAACGACCCATAGCTGGCCTTAAGAACTCCTTGGCCGTGCTAGCTCTCTCACCATTTCTCACTGTAACCTGGCTGACACTGAACCCCTCCTGCTGCTCGCCATTGTAGTCAACATCACCAGCATAGCCAAGCTCTTTCCCAGCTTCGACGAAAACCCTCGACAGTTTGCAACCAGACTCGAGGCTAACAGCAAGTGGGCCTCCGGTACCGTGGTATTTCGAGCCCTTTAACTCTTCTATTTGGACGTCCTCTGACTTGATGAAGTATGGCAATACGTCCTTATAACTCCAGCCAGTACAGCCGTTCTCGGCCCACTCGTCATAGTCATACCTACTGCCCCTCACGTACTGCATGTAGTTATAAATGCTGCTTCCACCTAGAACCTTGCCCCGTGGCATATAATGTCTGTTCTCACCCTTTTTCAAACTTGCCTTACTTGAAAACTTCTGTGGCACTGAGAAATATTCCCAATCTGACTCGGACTGCTGCAGTAGCGGTGCCGCTAAAGGTATCTTATGGAATCTGTTGCTCGTTTCCTCCCCGCCGGCTTCAACCAGCAAGACGGTGACGTCGGAATCCTCCGACAGGCGGGCCGCTAGGACGGCTCCCGCCGACCCGCCGCCGACGATAATGTAGTCATAAGCTTCTTTCACTTTAGAAACAATTTGGTTCCCTTTCCGTTTGAATATCTTAAACAGCACAAATCCAACGAGGCTGGCCAACCCAATGGTTTTAGCATATCCCCACAGCGTATCTTCCTCCATGTTTGCTGCCTACACAGTGTATTCTCTCGTGACTGTTCAATACGCTGACTGTCAAGCCGCTAACACAGTCACGGACACTTGTGCATATAAGCTCTGGTGTGTAATCTCTACGCCTCACAGCTTATGTAAACATACATGTAGACTTCTAACTGGTTTAAATATTGAACCAGAATCTACCCAATGAACAATGCAGTATAGACGCTTTAAAAACCCTCACTGTCATGATGTGTGATCGATGTTTTAAAAAAAGGTTGTCTGCTTTAAATCTAAGTTCTATTTTGACTATATAGATCTAGTGTCAAACTGTAGATCTAATGTACTTAGGGTATAGACAGTGAAGGGGCTGCCTAAACCCTAAACATGCTGTATTGTCCTCATGTTCAAATAGATTTATGTCGCCTGGACAGATTAATCGTGTCGCTGTTGTAAATTGTCGTCTGTTTAGAAAGTGTCTCCTGCTACAGTGGAGAAAATGCTATTCTTTCCCAAAAAACGCGTTTACGATAAAACTATCATTTCCATTGCAAACAGTTTGGAGCCAGATCAGACGCCGGGTAACCCGCCGTCCGATCAGGCTCCAAATTGTTTGTGAAACAGATTAAAAAAATCGTGAGAAATTTCGAAAAGTTGTAATTTTCTTCATTTTAGTTAACTGCGTTTGCATTTCGTTTGCGTTAAACGGGAAAGAATAATGTATTTACCACTGCACATGTCAAGCTAAAAGTTGCCCTCCACTAATTATTTATCGTCTATATTACAAAAAAAATGGGAAAAAATTACATGTTCTCTACTGTAACCAAAGCATATACTACAGTGGAGAATCTGTTATTCTTTCCCGTTTAAACGCAAACGTACGCAAACGCAAATCGCTAAAACGTAGAAAAGAACAACTTTTGGACAATTCTGATATTTCATGTTTATCTTGGTGGCAAACAGTTTGGAGCCTGATCAGACGCCGGGTTACCCGGCGTCTGATCTGGCTCCAAACTGTTTGTATTGGAAATAAAAGTTTTAGCGTAAACGCGTTAATTGGGAAAGAATAACAGATTCTCCACCTTTCTATAACAACGCCGAAGAAATAACACAAACCAGTGCATGGTTGTTATAAAAAAGGGATTCTAATACATTTTGTATGAGTTGTTACAACTCTATGTTCCGTTGCCATTTTAAGGAAAACAATTCATGTAGGTACATGCACACATCAACCTCCTCACTTTACTGATCAATGTCCGCAAGAAACCCTCGCCGGATTGTACATTGTACATGTATGACTACATGTACATTGTATGACTACAGTGGGGAATTCGTTATTCTTTCCCAATAAACACGTTTACGCTAAATCTTTTGCTTTCTTTTACAAACAGTTTTAAGTCAGACCAGACGCCGGGTGACCCGGCGTCTGATCGGGCTCCAAAATGTTTGCTACTCAGACTAAAATAGTTTTTTGGATTTTTTTTTTTTTTAAAAATGTCATTTTCTACATTTTAGTACATTGCGTTTCGTTTGATTTTCACCGGGAAAGAAAAACGTCATCCCCACTGTAAACTTTGGATGTTATAGCTACAGTGGAGAATGTGTTATTCTTTCCCGTTTAAACGCAAACGTACGCAAACGCAAAGCACTAAAACGTAGAAAAGAACAACTTTTGGACAATTCTGATATTTCCTGTTTGTCTTGGTGGCAAACAGTTTAGAGCCTGATCAGACACCGGGTTACCCGGCGTCTGATCTGGCTCCAAACTGTTTGTAAAAGAAAAACTAGTTTTAGCGTAAACGCGATTATCGGGAAAGAATAACAGATTCTCCACTGTATTTGCGCTCGCAATACGACGCTGATCAAGCGCCGAAACACAAGACGTCTGATCTTGATCTAGACTGTTAGAATAAGGGTGTGCTCGAGGCCACAGGGACCTTTTGTTACTATTTGTTTTAACTTTCGCGTCCCTGTGTTCGGGGCCAAGGTTGTGAAGACGTAAATTAACCCATTTATGCCCAGTGGATTCTTCCATGTTTATATATTGGATTAGTCCATTTTTTATCAAAGGGATGCCTGGTCAAAATTTTCATTTTCATTTTGTTTCGTATTGAAATTCCTATCAGCAAACAGTGTAGACTATGATCAGACTCCGCATAATGCGGTGTCTGAAAAGAGTCTACACTGTTTGTATATGTCCCATATATGGGATCGTTGGCACAAATTGGTTAACATCAATATTGTTATTTTTGATAGCTTTTATGTAAACTACATTCGAGAAATAGACATATTTTTCCCTTTTAAACTCGAAACATATGCAAAACTCATGGTAGTTACATGTAAATGTAGAAAATGACAACATTGAACGTTCATTTCAAACTATTAGTTTCATTGCAACAGTTTGGAGCCACTGTAAAAGTCATATTGGTTTTTTTTATACATGCGTTAAAGGTTAAAGGTGAACGAACGGCCATGCTTTAAAGATAAAGTTTAAGTTAAGAGGTCAAATAAATACTATGTCGAAATGTGTTTTGAAAATGAACGGACGATACACGAAAGATACAATGGAGACAATGGTATTCTTTCCCGTTTAAACGCAAACGAAACGCAAACGCATCGCAATCAAACGTAGATAAAGACAACTTTCCGACAATTCCAACTATTCATATTAATCTGAGTCGCAAACAGTTTGGGGCCTGTTCAGACGCCGGGTTACCCGTCGTCTGATCTGCTCCAAACTGTTTGCAATTGAAACAATATTTTTTTAGCGTACACGCGTTTATTGGGAAAGTATAACGTTTTCTCCATTGTAACGAGATAATGGCGGGTTAATTAAAAGTGATACGTTGAATCGAGCTTTGAAAACGACATACATCATCAGTGTACATGAAAGATAAATGTTATACATGTACAGTGGAGAATCTGTTATTCTTTCCCGTTTAAACGCAAACGTACGCAAACGCAAAGCACGAAAACGTAGAAAAGTACAACTTTTGGACAATTCTGATATTTCATGTTTATCTTGGTGGCAAACAGTTTGGAGCCTGATCAGACGCTGGGTTACCCGGCGTCTGATCTGGCTCCAAACTGTTTGCACTGCAAATAATAGTTTTAGCGTACACGCGTTTATTTGGAAAGAATAACACATTCTCCACTGTACATCATCAGTTCACATGAAAGATAAATCTTATACATGTACAACCAACTGATTTAAAGCACTACAGTAAACATGTTCATAACTAAACTGATATCAATTTAACGCTTTCACCCTCAATGACGCTTAAAGGCGAGTTTGCAAACAGTTTGGATCCTGATCAGACGCCGCGTAACGCCTTTATTTAAACTTTAAACGACATTGCAGACAACAAAATTGAAGCAGACGACAATGAAACGGTGAAGGGGTACATTTGTAAAATTCTCACGAAATAATTGATAGTGAAAGGGTTGTTTGTGTAGGGAATGGGAGAAAAAAAAAGAATAATTTTACCAAAGATAGGCCATTTTTAAATAAGGGTGTTTATTTCTTTTTCATTTTAATTTTATTTCTGATAGAATTTTGTGTTACCAAATAGGGCAGACGTAGATCAGATGTGGCTTTAAGACAAGGGGTGGCTGATACAGTGGAGAAAACGTTATTCTTTCACAATAAACGCGTTTACGCTAAAACTATTTTTTCTATTGCAAACAGTATAAAGCCAGATCAGACGCCGGGTAACCCGGCGTCTGATCAGGCTCCAAACTGTTTGCCACTCAGATAAACATGAATTATCAGAATTGTCAAAAAGTTGTACTTTTCTACGCTTTAGTGTGTTGCGTTTGCCTACGTTTGCGTTTAAACGGGAAAGAATAACAGATTCTCCACTGTATATAGGGGCCTCCGTGGCCTAGTGGTATAGTCACTGTGACTAACATTACTAAGCTCCTCACCGGTGTGAGTTCGAATCCCAGTAGGGTCGTTCGGATTTTCATGTGGGGAAGCCTTCCAGCATGTTTAGAAGGTCGGTGGTTCTACCCAGTTGCCGATTTGTGCCTGAAACAGAGCATAAAATGACTTCTAGGGTCTTCCTCCACATATAATTAGCTGGACGTCGCGATATGACTGAAATACTGTTGAATGCGACGTAAAATCAAAACATTTCAAATAAAAAATTGACTATAATGGGGAAATTGAAAGACAACTCAACATAGCAGGCTTGTGATAGGCTTGATTGAATAGTTTCCCTTTAGTCTTACATGTAACCCCTTTCAGATACACTTTTGTCTTTAGACACAAAAGCCATTAGACAAATGTATTGATTTAGTGGGGAATACACTATTCGTTCCCAATAAACACGTTTACGCTAAATCTACTATTTCAAATCCAAACAGTTTGGAGCCAGATCAGACGCCGGGTAACCCGGGGTCTGATCAGGCTCCAAACTGTTTGCCTCCAGGTTAAAATCAACATTCAGAATTGTCAAACAGTTGTCAATTTCTTCTTTTTGTTGCAATACGTTTTCGTTTCGTTTGCGTTTAAAGGGAAAGAATAACGTTTCCACTGTTCCACACGCTATCATATTATAAACTGACACCAGACCGACCAGTCAGGACAGGAAAACAGTTGAAATAGAGATAATCCTCACCGCTGTGAGTTCGAATCCCAGTAGGGTCGTTCGGATTTTTTATGTAGGGAAGCCTTCCAGCTGGCTTGCGGAAGGTCGGTTGTTCTACCCAGTTGCCAATTTGTACCTGAAACAGTGCATAAAGGACTTCTGGGGGTCTTCCTCCGCCTGTAATTAGCTGGACGTCGCGATATGACTGAAATATTGAAAGCGACGTAAATTCAAAACAAATCAAAATCTAGAGATAAAAATATTAGATACAGTAGTGAAATCTATAAAATACATCTTATTTCTGTTACTTTTACCTGCATCTAATCTCGTCTTGTGACATCGCTTTAGAATCTTCTATTCAAGACGATTCAAGACATGTTCCACGACATGATTGGATGGAGAAATAAATAATAAATGAGAATTTTAGAATTTGACTTACGACAATATTTGTCCTGCGACATTTCGCAAGACGGCCCCAAGAAACGTAATCCGGTGTCTGATCAGACAAAAATGAAAAGTCAGAATAATTATTGTCAAAAACTTGTCATTTTCTTCATTTTGGTGTTTTGCTTTTATGTTTCCGTTATGTTTAAACGGGAAAGAATATTTAACGTTTTCTCCCTGTACATGTACCATGCAAAGGGTTTGCATTCAATGGCTACAGTGGAGAATCTGTTATTCTTTCCCGTTTAAACGCAAACGTACGCAAACGCACAGCACTAAAACGTAGAAAAGAACAATTTTTGGACAATTCTGATAATTCTTGTTTATCTTGGTGGCAAACATTTTGGAGCCTGATCAGACGCCGGGTTACCCGGCGTCTGATCTGGCTCCAAACTGTTTGCACTGGAAATAATAGTTTTAGCGTAAACGCGTTTATTGGGAAAGAATAACACATTCTCCACTGTAAATGTCAATGATTCAGCACAACAGGATAGAAGAAAATTATTATACTTACAGTGGATAATCCGTTATTCTTTCACGTTAAACGCAAACGAAAAGCAAAGAACTAAAACGAAGAAAAGTGTAACTTTTGGACAATTCTGATAATGCATGTTGATCTGAGTGGCAAGCAGTTTGGAGCCTGATCAGACGCCGCGTAACCCGCCGTCTAACCAGGCTCTAAAACTGTTTGCCGTCTCGGTGAAAAATCAATAGGCAGCATTGTCAAAAAATTGCCATTTTCTCCATTATAGTGCAATGCGTTTGCGTTTCGTTTGCGTTTAAACGGGAAAGAATAACGTTTTCTCCACTGTAAGAGGGCAACGTTCGGGCGCAGCTATAATGAGTAGCGTGTAGCACCAATTTTAAGCTTAACCCTTTCGGTGGCAAATTAACCGTGAGCTTTTTACACTTTCACCGCCATAGTGTCGTCTGCTTCAATATTGTTGTCTGTTATATCGATCCAAAGTTAAATTTAAGGTAGTACGACTTGAAAAATGACGTCACCAGTGTCAAACAGTCTAGATTCTGATCAGACGCCACGTTACGCGGCGTCTGGTTAGGATCTAAACTGTCTGCATATAGTGGACTTTATATGCGACTTCGGTATGAAAGGGTTTACTAATGAATTACGTTTGCTTGAAAAACTTACTAACTGATTATAATTAGTTAATGTGAATGACATTTTGTGATTGTAGCTGTCAACAGATATAATTCTAAGTTAGAGACACTTAATAATAGCCTAATAGTATCTGCTTATGCAACAGTTCAATGGCATGTTATCTACGTACAAATGGGGCACCCGTGGTGTAGTGGTTTTACAGTTCCCACTAAATGAGTTTAGGAAATACATGTAATAATTATTCCCACTGCAAACAGTTTAGAGCCAGATCAAACGCCGGGTAACCCGGCGTCTGATCAGGCTCCAACTATTTGCCACTCAGATTAAAATAGATAGTTCGAATTTCTTGTAAAAAAGTTATTTTCTACGTTTTAGTGTATTACGTTTGCGTTTCGTTTACGTTTAAACAGGAATGAATAACATTTTCTCCACTGTAGTCACTGTGACTGACAATAACTATACATGTACAATGTAAGCTCCTCGCCGCTGTCACTAGCGGGTTCAAATCCCGGTCTGTGCACTTCGGATTTTTCATGTGGAAATACTGTTAAAGAAACGTAAAATCATAACAAATCCAAACAAATCTAGCTACACCCACACCTTTATTTTGTTTCTATATACTGCTACACACACCTTTAGGGCACTAGTTTTACGAGCAAGGGCACTTTTTAAATGTAGGTGTACCATTGGGACTGTACCCGGCCGGTCACTTTATCCTGACACCGTCGAACCAGTTGTAATGATAATCCGAAATCCTGAGCGCAAAGGCGGGAATCCATTGCTACCTATTTTTAAGTATTTGGTTTGACCCGGATGGGGATTGAACCCACAACCTCTCGCGCTGCAATCGGACGCTCCACCACTAAGCCACACATCTTTGACAGACACACTACCATATTAATTCCTCTCAAGATTGCCAAATGTTCACCTTCTTTGAAAGTGTCGTCTGCAAAATTTGTCAAATTAAGATTTATTCATCTTTTTTGAATTAAGAAGCTAACAGCGAAGGTCAACCCGTTTGTATCAGGGTCAGACGATGCGTAATGCGGCGTCTCATTTGGCTCCAAACTGTTTGTTAACACCAGTGAGTTGCGGTCGGCACAATAAGAGTTACAATGGAGAAAACGTTATTTTTTCCTAATTAACGCGTTTACGCTAAAACTATTATTTCAATTGCAAACAGCTTGGAGCCAGATCAGACGCCGGGTAACCCGGCGTCTGACCAGGCTCCAAACTGTTTGCCACTAAAATAAACATGAATTGTCAGATTTGTCCAAAAGCTGTACTTTTCTACATTTAATGATTTGCGTTTGCGTTTCGTTTGCGTTTAAGACGGGAAAGAATGACGTTTTCTCCACTGTAATCAATTGCTGTACAGAGATACTTCCCTGCAACTACCGATAGGAGACAAAAATTGTTCGCGTTGTTAAGAGGGAGTTGTTTCATGGAGGGAAATTGGCTTACATTTGCAAACAGCTTGAATTCAGATCAGACGCCGCAATACGCGGCGTCTGATCTGGATTCAGTCTGATTTTCACTTGTCATTAAGTTTTTTTTCTGTCAAAATGTCAAATATGTAAATTTAAGAAAAACAGCAGATGACAGTTTTAAGCAGATGCTATTGCAGGAGTGAAAGCGTTGGACATAATTGTATTGTTTTGGGAACAGCGACACTCGTTGTTCTAAGGAGGGAATTATTGTTGTCCAGAGGGCCGTTATACAGTGGAGAATGTGTTATTCTTTCCCAATAAACGCGTGTACGCTAAAACTATTATTTCCAGTGCAAACAGTTTGGGGCCAGATCAGACGCCGGTAACGACAGTTTATGTTTATCAGAAACAATAAAACCAGGCTTTTACAGTCAACCGATATTAGATTAAAGGTTACGAAAAGACGTTGAATTCACTGCTACTTTCTTCTTCAAGTCTATGTTGAACATTAAAATCGAACTTCCAACTTATATTGAAATTATTTCGAATTGGATCAATCGATTTTATTGTAAATTTATTTATTTATTTATTTATTTATCTATTTATCATTCCAGTGTACGATATATCAGTACTTACATAACATACCAATACTCCCTTTGTACATGTACACTACTATAGCGCTCCCTCGCTACAAGGACACCCAACGGGAGACAAAAATTATGTGCGTTGTTCGGAGGAGGTCGTTATAGGGAGGGAAACTTGCAAACAGCTTGAATCAAGATCCGACGCCGCGTTACGCTGATCTTGATTCAAGCTGTTTGTCACTCGTTATTAAGGGTTTTATGTCAGAATGTCCATTATGTAACTTCGAGAAAAACAGCAGACGACATTGCAGTCGTGAATAAGTTTGACATTATTGTCCTGATTAGGGGGCTGCGACACGGGTCGTTGTTAGGAGGGAGTCGTTGTTGGGGGGGCCGTTGTAGAAAGGGAACACTGTACTTTAATTACTCTGGTAGGTTATGTGTGTTCGCCAAATCATCTTTGGGTTTTCAAACCATAGTGGAAAGTTAGCGGTCTCAGCACATAGATAGACCAAGAGACTGAAATTACATGAAACATGCATTACCGCATTACCTGTCATTACGAAGTGCTAGAGGTATCCTCCAAAAGCTTAGTGCACAGTCTACAAGGGAGTAGCTTATTACAGTGCTCCCTCTCTATATAGCGACACCCAATGGGGGACACTACATGTGTGTGTTGTTCGGAGGGAGTCATTATAGGGAGATAAATTGACCTACGTTTGCAAACAGCTTAAATCCAGATCAGACGCCGCGTAACGCGGCGTCTTAACTGGATTCAAACTGTTTGTCATTCGTCATTAAGTTTCTGTCAAAATATCCATTATGTCACTTTTAGAAAACCACAGCAGACGACAATTCTAAGCAGACGATATTGCAGCAGTAAGTGTTAGACATACAATTGTCCTGCTTAGGGAACTGCGGCAAGGGTCGTTGCAAGGACTATTGAGGGTCCTCAACCTAAAAAAGGCAGCTTTCTTTTAAGAATCCTGCGATTGTTCAAAGACAGACACCTGGCTCAAAATAAAAGGTAGTTGATTTAACAAATTCAACATTTTTCTCACTCGTTTCAGCACCAAATCGTATGATGCTACTACTCTATTTTCGCCTCGATTCTATGATGAGCAGTAGCACCATAGGTTATGATGCGGAAATAAATTTTATTTTTTGAAATACAGTGGAGAAAACTGTTATTTTTTCCCAATACGCTGAAACTATTATTTCAATTTCAAACAGTTTGGAGCCAGATCAGACGCCGGGTAACCCGGCGTCTGCACAGGCTCCAAACTGTTTGCGATTCAGATTAATATGAATAGATCTAGTCAGAATTGTCGGAAAGTTGTCTTTATCTACGTTTGTTTGCGATGCGTTTGCGTTTCGTTTGCGTTTAAACGGGAAAGAATAACGTTATCTCCACTGTATACACATGTACTACGCTCACCTGTAGCCTGTCTGAGACAGCCTAGCGCAAGTTTCACTGTATTTTCCTAACGCCTTATGTACGAGGGCTTACAAATTGAATCTTTAATAACAAGTATCAAGATAAGATTTCTCTGTGTGGAAATGTGTCTGTATCTAATTAGGTTTCTGATTCACCAACACGTGATGAGAATCTGAACTAATGAAACCCCTTATCTTGAGATTTTATTTGCATTCTGATTTGCGAAAGATAAATGAAGCTGATAAAGTTGAGAAATAATTAATAAGCTTTTGTCTTAACTGAGCTTAATTGGAGACGAAGCTAATTGCCAATATACATCAAGTTGAAACACAACGCAATTTATACAGAATAATACAATGGAGAAAACATTATTCTTTCCCAATAAACACGTTTACTTTATAAAACTATTATTTCCAGTGCAAACAGTTTGGAGCCAGATCAGACTCCAAACTGTTTGCCGTCCAGTTTAAAACCAACATCCAGAATTGTCAAAATGTTGTTATTTTTTTCATTTTTTTCATTTTTTTGCAATGCATTTTCGTTTAAAAAATCGGGAAAGAAACGCGTTTACGCTAAAACTATGATTTCCTATGCAAACAGTTTGGAGCCATATCAGACGCCGGGTAACCCTGTGTCTGATCAGGCTCCAAACTGTTTGCCACCAAGATAAACATGAATTATCAGAATTGTCCAAAAATTGTCATTTTCTACGTTTTAGTGTTTTGCGTATGCGTACGTTTACGATTAAACGGGATAGAATAACGTTTTCTCCACTGTATGTGATAAAACAGTTTACGTGTTACGCGGCGCCTGCGCAGAGTCCAGACTCTTTGCAAATGCGCTTTGGGCGTTGTTGACAGTGAAAGGGTTAAACGAACTGCAAACACAACTAAGGTCCGTGAAGAGGGCACAACAGCACAGCACAACATCCCAGCAGAACATTGATAAACATAGGTGATAAACATATCATTAAATGTTGTGCTGGCAGAACATCTCAGCAGAACACCCTAGCAAAACATTTTCAAATTACCGTCGTGAATGAATGTTCTGCTGGCAGAACATCCCAGCAGAACATCCTAGAAGAACATTTTAAGATTACGTTCGTGGATGAATGTTCTGCTGGCAGAACATCCCAGCAGAACATCCCAGCAGAACATATATGTTGTGCTGGCAGAACATCTCAGCAGAACACCCTAGCAGAACATTTTCAAATTACCGTCGTGAATGAATGTTCTGCTGGCAGAACATCCCAGCAGAACATCCTAGCAGAACATTTTAAGATTACGTTCGTGGATGAATGTTCTGCTGGCAGAACATCCCAGCAGAACATCCCAGCAGAACATATATGTTGTGCTGGCAGAACATCTCAGCAGAACACCCTAGCAGAACATTTTCAAATTACCGTCGTGAATGAATGTTCTGCTGGCAGAACATCCCAGCAGAACATCCTAGCAGAACATTTTAAGATTACGTTCGTGGAAGATTGTTCTGCTGGCAGAACATCCCAGCAGAACATCCTAGCAGAACATTTTAAAATTACGCTCGTGAATGAATGTTCTGCTGGCAGAACATCCCAGCAGAACATATATGTTGTGCTGGCAGAACATCTAAGCAGAACACCCTAGCAGAACATTTTCAAATTACCGTCGTGAATGAATGTTCTGCTGGCAGAACATCCCAGCAGAACATCCTAGCAGAACATTTTAAGATTACGTTCGTGGATGATTGTTCTGCTGGCAGAACATCCCAGCAGAACATCCTAGCAGAACATTTTAGAATTACGCTCGTGAATGAATGTTCTGCTGGCAGAACATCCCAGCAGAACATCCTAGCAGAACATTTTCAAATTACGCTCGTGGATGAATGTTCTGCTGGCAGAACATCCCAGCAGAACATCCTAGCAGAACATTTTAAGATTACGTTCGTGGGTGAATGTTCTGCTGGCAGAACATCCCAGCAGAACATCCTAGCAGAACATTTTAAAATAACGCTCGTGAATGAATGTTCTGCTGGGATGTTCTGCTGGGATGTTCTGCCAGCAGAACATTCATTCACAAGCATAATTTTTAAATATGCTTGCAGAAATCAATTTTTTTCAATCCCAAGCTGCCAAATCTATAAATCCAGGGCTCCAGACAAGATAAAGCAAACTAGACAAATTCCACATTTTGTTCCTCACTTCAGCACCAAATCCCATGATGCGACTACTTGTCAGAATCGTCTCAAAGAGACGATTCTAACGAGCAATGACCCCACAGGGCCCAATGCCGAAATAAAGTTTAAGTTTTGACTATTACCTTTATCTGGAGCTCTGTAAATTACTTATAATTTCAGATAGTTTCAGACAGCGTGGCATCCGATCAGGACCCAAACTGCTTGACACTCATGTAAACCTTTTAGATCCTCTAATAAATTCATGCAATGTACTGAAAATATTGAGATTTTTTTTGTCATTTAAATATCTTTTCCCAAATAATAATGTATCTAAGTTCAGAGGTTGAAATTTACTAATTGAATGAAATAAAGTTGATCTTGGCTGTGTATAATTCTTACAGGTAAAGAAGAAATGTTCTGCATCTTCAATAGCTTCAGTACATGAGCAATAGGGATCCAATCTGAGGTGGTTATTAAACAGATCGTTATTTAGATTACTGCAATTGTTTCTAATTCTTGCATGTAAAACTGATAAGTATCTGTTTCCCTGTGAATAATATAATGGAACATTTATGAGAGATTTGTCATTTAATAATAATGTAATCTGCTGCGAGTGTCCCAGCATCTGGGGTAGGCAGCAGGCGGCTAGTTTGTCTGATACTTGATCTCCAAGCAGCTCTGTCGAGTGGGTTAACATCTAGGTTGCATGCATTAATGTTCTGACCATGATTTTCTTGGTCTCCCGCGCAGTCTTGGGCTCTGAATCTCCATGTTGGTGATGGACTTAATAGAGGAAGTGGATCTAACGACATGTCCATACCATCTAAGGCGCCTAGAGCGTAAGGCAGCTGTCACTTCCTGTAACCCAAGCCTGGTACACAACAAATGCGTTGGATTGTCATCATGGGGCTTGGCGCCATAGATCCATCTGAGCATTGCTCTATCATTTCTGCGTAGCCGCTGTAAGTCTGGAGCTGTCGGGGCCCATGTTTCGCTACCATGGAGAAGAGCAGAGCGGACACAGGTGTCAAACACTTTCCCATGGTTTGTGAGGGAGATGTGTTTGGATGTCAATATTGGCAGGAGCTTCCTGAATTTACCCCAGGCAGTACAACATCTGGTTACTATGGCAAGAGAGCAACCACCAGCAGCACACAACATGTCACCAAGATAGCAGAAGCTGGCTTCAACATCAAGCAGGGTTCTATGGAACGCCATAGCTGTCTTACGATGACCATTTTCTGTTTGTTGGGTTCATTCTTGATTATGTTATGTCCATTCTTCATTATGTTATGTGCATTCTTTATTATGTTGTGTACACTCTTTATTATATTATGTCCATTCTTTATTATGTTATGTCCATTCTTTATTATGTTGTGTACATTTTTTATTATGTTATGTCCATTCTTCATTATGTTATGTCCATTCTTTATTATGTTGTGTACACTCTTTATTATGTTATGTCCATGTTTTATTATTTTATGTTCATTCTTTATTATGGTATGTCCATTCTTCATTATGTTATGTCCATTCTTTATTATGTTGTGTACACTTTTTATTATGTTATGTCCATTCTTTATTATGTTGTGTACGTTTTTTATTATGTTATGTATATTCGTTATTTTGTTACGTACGTTCGTTATAATCCTGTGTACACTCTTTATTGTTTTATATACCTTCATTAGTATGATCTGTACGCTCTTTGTTGTGTTATGTACCTTCTTTGTTATGCTGTGTATATTTGTTATTATGTTATGTACATTCTTCACTATGATATTTGCACCATTGTGTTGTGTTACACCTCTACTTTTTTTCGTACAATCCCCATTCCAAATAGCATTTCGGTATGTGCATTTGTCATTATGACGATGACATTAATGGCACGAGTAAAATATAGTAAATTAACGCCGCTTACTAGATCCAAGATGGCATCCGAGATGGAGGCGGTGATGCGATCATTAAAGTTAGGCCATTTAATTAAAAAAATTGAAGGAGAAAATAATTTCTCCAAATATCGCATGTAAACTGTCATTTCACGAATTCAAGTTACTTGGTATGGATTCCAGTGGATATCATGAATTTGAGAATGAGGTGCATCAATTATGGAACACGTGGTGAAAAAAAGAAGTCTGAATTTGGTTATACCAAACGAAAAACTGAAGGCTTTGCTTAAAAGCGGCTTTAAACTCAGCGAGATATCAAAACTGTTATCTGTCATCACCAAGATTCACAGCTGCCTGTGGAAAGACAAACATATATGGACATGATCATTAGGAATAGATTTGTCATCTTAACCATTCCCAAGCTACATTTCATTGAAGACTCAAAACACTACCAATAATAATGTCATGCACTTAATATTTTTACTACTAAATTAAGATATTTTTATTTTTTCAGTACAAAGTCCACACTTAAATACAGAAAGACTGTATACATGACATGTCGTTCTCGGGCAAAACCGGTCTTAATGACAAAATGTTCGTTTTCTTTTTTTTTTTTGCTTTTTACAATCTACACATTGTTTTGGAGAGCATGTCAAGGTTTTAATATAAAATTCAAAACGGTTTTCAAGATATTGAACTTTTAACAACACAATATATTCTTGAAAAAACAATCAACGACGTCGAAAACGTCATGTTGACGTTATCATTAACTCACGTCATGTACTGTGGCGAAAACCTTATATTTTCGCGTTTAAAAGAAACGAAACACAAACGCGATGCAATTAAACAATGACAGCTTCTTGAAAACGTTGCCAATTTGTTCAAATTGATTGTCAATCAGTTTGGAGCGTGATCAGACCCCGAGTTACTCGGCGTCTGATCTGACTCCAAACTGTTTGCAATTGACCTCAGTTCTTCGAGTACGAGTATAAATTAATGCGTTTGTCGATAAGAATAACGTTTTATCCCCTGTACCGCCTGGCTACCTGGTACCGCCTGGTCCGTAACTCTAGCCACTGCCTTTCCAGAAACCGGTGCATGGTACGTTATTACTCATGCAATTGGTGACATCATCATAATAACAAAAGCACATAACAAAGTGTAAAGCGGACACAACGAAAAGAGCATTGTACAGAACAAAATAAAGACGGTACATAACAAAATAACGAATATACATAACATAATACAAAGTGTACACAACACAATAAATAATGTACATAACATAATAAAGAATGCACATAACATAATAAATAATATACACAACATTATAAAGAATGCACATAACATAATAAAGAATATAAACAACATAATAAAGAATGTACATAACATAATAAAGAATGAACACAACAAACAGAAAATGGTCATCATAAGACAGCTAGGGCGTTCCATAGGGTTCCATCTATGTCTACTTGTGTGACTGGTCTGCCATCGATTGGACGTGCTTGTCCAAGACATATAGGACACATGTAATTTGGGTTGGCAACAAGTCTCCCTTGAATTCCACTGCACTTCTTGTGCACCCATAGTAAGCACTGCGAGCACATGATGACATTAACTCCAACGCCGCTCCGACAGACTGCACAGGGGAAGGCACCAGTTTCACGGAGGACATCAAGGCCGGGTCCCGTGATCATGAATTTCGTCTTCTTCATGTTGACTCTCAGCCCTTTACTCTCCATACCCTCTTTCCATGTCTTCAGCTTTATCACGCATTCTTCCAGAGAGTCAGTCATGATGGCAAGGTCGTCAGCATAAAGGAGTTCCCAAGGCACACCAGAGCGGAATTCTCGAGATAGCGCTTCCAGAACTAAGATGAAGAGGAGAGGACTCAAAACAAATCCCTGATGGACACCAACTCCTACACTACACATATATCGTCAGAAACCGTATACCGTAAGGAAATCGTAGAAATTCAGTGTATGTGTATGTGTATGAAGGCCCCATTACATGTAACAAGATTTTGGTAATATCGAAAGAGTAAATGAAAATTGCACAAAACTAACAGCTGTGAACTTCACGTAGACTTGTCGATATGAATGTTCAGTAGTTAATAAGTTAAAACACCGACACGTTACACGCAGATTGAGTCCTAATTACAGAAACAGGCATAGTACCGGAATAATCTGATCTTATGTCGCTAATGACGACTTATTGGTGGATTTGCTACAGTGGAGAATCTGCTATTCTTTCCCGTTTAAACGAAACGAAACGCAAACGAAAAACGCTAAAACGTAGAAAAGAACAACTTTTGGACAATTCTGATAATTCATTTTTATCTTGGTGGCAAACAGTTTGGAGCCTGATCAGACGCCGGGTTACCAAACTGTTTGTAATAGAATTAATAGTTTTAGCGTAAACGCGTTTATTGGGAAAGAATAATGAATGAATGAATGGTGCTTTACGGCCCATCGACACAAAAAAGGTCATTTAGAGCCGAATAAATAATAACAATATTAAATTTAAAACAATATCAACTAATATATTACGTCAATGTCAGATCCGATCAACGGGAAAGTAAACTGGGAAAGAATAACACATTATCCACTGTACATGTATAATGAGTGTATAAGGGTGAACAGTCATAACTGATTGGACTGCTTGCACTTAAACAATAGTGTCAGTTTGGAGCTAATTCTGCGTCTGACAAGGCCCCATATTGTTTGACCTACATATGAATAAAACGCCAATGTTTACAAGACACTGCTATTTTCTTTATTGCATTTCATTTGATGTTATGTTGGGTAGATGTCTGTGTGTAAACACGTTTGATTGAAAATAATAACGCAGTCTCCTTTGTACAACTGAGTAGCAACACACACCGAACACAATAAGGCGAAGTCTCAATAGTGCATAAAAAATCTGATTCAATGAAGTGGATTTAATGCACAGGATGTGAGTGCCAACAGTCAGTAATGAATTGTGATGCATTCGACAAATCAAGAAACCCTGATTTTATTCCAAATCCAACACTTTTATATTTTCAAAACCAACTCTTTTATAATCAATGTCGTCCGTAGATCTATCCTTAATATATACAGAATAGGCGTACATTTTCAAATATTAAATTTATAGAGAATATGTAGCGCTCCCTCTCGACAACGACACCCAATAGAAGACAACACTTATGTGCGTTGTTCGGAGGGAGTAGTAATAGGGATGAAGATTGGCTTACATTTGCAAACAGCTTGAATCAAGATCAGACGCCGCGTAACGCGGCGTCTGATCTGGATTCAAGCTAATTGTCACTCGTCAGGAAGTTGTGTCTGTCAAAATGTCCATTATGTAGTTTTGAGAAAAACAGCAGACGACATTGCAGCAATAAAAGCGTTAGACATAATAGTTCTGTTTAGGGAACTGCGACAATGGTCGTTGTAAGGAAGGAGTCGTCATTGGAGGGAGGGAGCACTGTACCTGCAATAAACTACAATGACAAACACGTCATTCTTTTCCGTTTAAACAAACCTTAACCCGAACGCAATGTAACTACATGGCCATACGTTTCTAGACAAAATGCCTGGGAAAATTCTTAGCAATGCATGAGATTTGAACGTTTAATATCGATTTTTATAGCGGACAAAAGGGAAAATGCCAGATATTTAATTTCTGTTAATAAATTATATATAAAAACTGGGTGAAATGTCTGAGATTACCGACACAAAGCTTGACATATGAAAGCGCTGCAATTACATAAAAATATGGCATGTTTTACACGTACCGTCTTCCCTCTCAACAACGACAACCAAGTGGAGACAAAAAATGTGTACATTGTTCGGAGGGAGTCGTTAGAAGGAGGGAATTGGCTTATATTTACAAACAGCTTAAATCCAGATCAGACGCCGCGTAACGCAGCGACTGATCTTGATTTAATCTGTTTGTCACTCATCATTAATTAATTTTCTGTCAAAATGTCCATTATGTAACTTTGAGACAAACAGCAGGCAGACAATATTGCAGCAGTTATAACGTTAGACATAAGTGTCCTGTTAAGGGAACTTCGACAAGGGTCGTTGTAAGGAGGGAGTCGTTGTTTGGAAGACCGGTGTAGAGAGGGAGTGCTGTATTAACGATTATTTTGACACTGCTGACACTGGTGACACAGAGTTTGGAGCCGGATAAGTTGTTTGATCTGGCTCCAAACTTTCGATTGATATGAAAAATATATCACTCGAATGGGTTGTCATCTGGTTAAAAAACGAGTCCTATTCGAGTGATATATTTTTCATATCAATCCAAAGTAATTGATTATTCTATTATATAGGTTCTAATAACGTTTTTTACAGTAGAAACACAACAAATTAATTGTTTACGCGCGACGTCACAAATATTAGTGATGATATCAACTGTGACGATATGAAATTTGTCTAACTGAGAAATCTCTATAAATCATCGATAGGTACATGTACAGTGGAGAATCTGTTATTCTTTCCCAATAAACGCGTTTACGCTAAAACTATTATTTGCAGTGCAAACAGTTTGGAGCCAGATCAGACGCCGGGTAACCCGGCGTCTGATCAGGCTCCAAACTGTTTGCCACCAAGATAAACATGAAATATCAGAATTGTCCAAAAGTTGTTCTTTTCTACGTTTTAGTGCTTTGCGTTTGCGTACGTTTGCGTTTAAACGGGAAAGAATAACAGATTCTCCACTGTATATAATATAGCGAAAATCTATGCTTACAGCAACTGAAATGTTCCAATACTGCTACATGTACCAACCCAAGAACTTCATTTTATGTACTTTGTATCCTTTATTTTCTTTGTTCTTATCCAAAAGCATTTGTTTTTTAAACAATTATTTTAATTGCAAACAGGTTTTAGCCGGATCAGATTCAGGAGAAATATGTACAAGGTATTTTAGATTAATCAACTGGTTCATATTTAAGTTAATACTACATGTATGACGTATCTTTGCCTGGGTTGTTACGCACTGAAAAGCGGACACTTTACAATTTAATCAGAACTCGTACTAAATAATACAGAGAAGAAGTTAGTCATTCCCATTTAAACGCAAACGAAACGCAAATGCATGACAAATAATTGTAGAAAATGGCAATTTTTTAAAACTTCTGAATATCATTTTAATCTGAGTGGCAAACTGTTTGCAATGGCAATAATATATTTAGCGTCAATACGTCTGTTAGGAGAGAATCACGTATTCTCCACTGTACATGTGTACTGCATCCACCCTAGACAAATGGCAACAACATACTTGTACCTTGACTGATTGGCAGATCATTCAGATAAGCTAATGCTAACACTAGAAAGTAGAATGTATTGCGACATTTCACGAGTTCGTTATCAAATACACACTACAGTACACTATTCTGAGACCTTGACACTTCAAGAAAATAGTACGGGCTTAGAGAGGGTTTCTTGTTTACAGTAAAGAAGAAGGTACAGTGGAGAATCTGTTATTCTTTCCCGTTTAAACGCAAACGTACGCAAACGCAAAACACTAAAACGTAGAAAAGTACAACTTTGGGACAATTCTGATATTTCATGTTTATCTTGGTGGCAAACAGTTTGGAGCCTGATCAGACGCCGGGTTACCCGGCGTCTGATCTGGCTCCAAACTGTTTGCACTGCAAATAATATTTTTAGCGTAAACGCGTTTATTGGGAAAGAATAACACATTCTCCACTGTACATGTATTCTTTCCCGTTTAAATGCAAACGAAATGCAAATACAATACTATAAAATATAAAAAAGATACATTATTAATTTTTGAAATTTATATATATATATTCATTTTTACCTGAATGACAAACAGTTTGGATCCTGATCAGACGCCGGGTTACATGTATACGGAACTTGGCCTAATAAGGCTTCAAAATGTTTGCAATAGAAAATATTGTTTTATCGTAAACGCGTTTATTGGGAAAGAAAGCATCATTTATATGTCAGAGAAGTGCAAGAGCACATAGTGCAGATATGACATGGAGCAGTATTGTTTCGGCCTGTTACATGTACATGTCACACCGAGTGATCCGTAGTAGAACCTTACAAACTGTTATAAAATCATACACAATTCGTCGTAAAACCTACCAGCCCCTCTCACGTGTCAAACATTTGCAACACGTAGGCGTTTGGACTAAATTAAAACCAAACCTTTTATACGTGACAATTGGACTAGAGCTTACAGAGGAACAGATGTAATTCTTTCCCAATAAACGCGTTTGCGCTTAAGCTATCTTTTTTACTGAAAACAGGAAGCAAGTTTTGTGTTACCTGTTGTCTGACTGTAAACGGTTAGCCACTCAGATTAAATATGATAGTTAAAATTTCAACAAAGTAATAATTCTCTACATTTTAGTTCACTACGTTTGTGGTTGTTATTGTGTTTAAACGGGAAAAAATAATGTCTGTTCCACTGTAACCGCTGTACAGTACTCTAAACCGCGAATTAGTCTGGGAACACTCGGTTCTACTTCAGATTAATGATAGCAGGCAGATATTGGAACGAAACGAATGAGACTATTCGAAAGATTGTTGAAAGATAACTTGATTGTGTTTGTGACCAAAAGTCATCGTGATTCTGGTGAAAGCTTCATGATCAAAATTTATAGTGAGGTTTTATCCCTTCATCACCCTATTGTCGTCTGTTTCTATAGTTTTGTCTGCAATATCGTTTCAAAGTTAGATTTAAGGCAGTATAACTGACGTTATTTCAAATCAAGGGGCGAACAGTTTTGATCCTAGTCAGACGCCGCGTTTTGCGCTTTATGGCGTCATTCAGAGTGAAAGTGTTACACCTTTACCCCATCGTCTGTTTATAGGTTTTGAAAGTCATATGACCAATTAAAGAAGACGCATTCTGGTTTTTTTCTGCCTGCTTTAAGCTACCAATAACAAATATAGAATAGCATGACTTATGATGCATAACTATAATTTTTCTACATTGGAGGAATAAAGTAAATGCGTAAAATGCGTTTTTATGGAGTAATGGGTTTAATATCGTTGTGAATAGAATGGTGTAGCTTGCATTAATAGACAATGAGAATGAGGAACGCTAATTTTGTATAAAATAGCATATACTAATGAATGATGTTAAATCGAAACAATGCACAGACCGTCTTTGATCTTATTTGCTTTCGTTCAGTATTGAACACTCGCTAAATGTAGTTTATACAGTGGAGAATCTGTTATTCTTTCCCAATAAACGCGTTTACGCTAAAACTATTATTTCCAATACAAACAGTTTGGAGCCAGATCAGACGCCGGGTAACCCGGCGTCTGATCAGGCTCCAAACTGTTTGCCACCATGATAAACATGAAATATCAGAATTGTTCAAAAGTTGTTCTTTTCTACGTTTTAGTGTTTTGCGTTTGCGTACGTTTGCGTTTAAACGGGAAAGAATAACGTTTTCTCCACTGTAGCAGTCTTGATAAAACAGGTGTAAAATTAATAGATACTGGAATGACACTAGTTTGTAAGTTTCCTCTAATAGAAAGAAAAGTGTATACCTAAAGATCTACTTGAAAGATATACAGTGGAGAATCTGTTATTCTTTCCCGTTTAAACGCAAACGTACGCAAACGCAAAGCGCTAAAACGTAGAAAAGAACAACTTTTGGACAATTCTGATATTTCATGTTTATCATGGTGGCAAACAGTTTGGAGCCTGATCAGACGCCGGGTTACCCGGCGTCTGATCCGGCTCCAAACTGTTTGCACTGCAAATAATAGTTTTAGCGTAAACGCGTTTATTGGGAAAGAATAACGTTTTCTCCACTGTAGTTATTCTTTTCCGATAAACGCGTTTTCCCTAAAAATAAACACTAACATTGCAAACAGTTTGGAGCCTGGTCAAACCCCGGGTACAACTGTTTGGTCACTCTTGTTAAATACATGTAAGTGGTTTGATTTGTTTTTTAAATGTTATGTTTTACATTTTACTGCATTGTATTTTCGCTTCCTATGCGTTTTAACGAGAAAGAATAACATCTTCTCAACTATACACATCAATTAAATATTATGTTTTCTGCGACATTGTCAAAACAGGCGCTATTACGGAAGGTTAAGGATTGAACCTACTTGAGAGATTGACGGACGTTGTCTTAAGTACAATGGAGAAGAAGTTACAGTGGATAATAAGTTATTATTTCCCGTTAAACGCAAACGAAACGCAAACGCAGTTAACTAAAATGTAGAAAATTACAATTTTTTTTCGAAATTTCTCACGATTTATTTTAATCTGAGTGACAAATAGTTTGGCCAGATCAGACGCCGGGTTACCCGGCGTCTGATGTGGTTTCAAACTGTTTGCAATGGAAATAATAGTTTTAGCGTAAAAGCTTTTATTGGGAAAGAATAACGTTTCCTCCACTGTATTCTCTCCGGTCTAAACGCAAACGAAACGCAAACGCATCGCAATCAAACGTAGTAAAAGACATCTTTGTGACAATTCTGACTGTTCATGTTAACATGTGTGGCAAACACTTTAGATTCTGAGTTACCCGGCGTCTGATCTGGTTTCAAACTGTTTGCAATTGAAATAATAGTGTTGGCGTAAACGCGTTTATTTGGGAACGTCTTCTCCTTTGTGTTATAGATTGACCGTTCTACAAGTTCTAAAAATAAGTAACATAAGACGTCCCGCCATGCATAATGCAGTAATCGAACAGTTACAGTGGAGAATCTGTTATTCTTTCCCGTTTAAACGCAAACGTACGCAAACGCAAAGCACTAAAACGTAGAAAAGAACAACTTTTGGACAATTCTGATATTTCATGTTTATCTTGGTGGCAAACAGTTTGGAGCCTGATCAGACGCCGGGTTACCCGGCGTCTGATCTGGCTTCAAACTGTTTGCACTGGAAATAATAGTTTTAGCGTAAACGCGTTTATTGGGAAAGAATAACAGATTCTCCACTGTAAGAAGATGTCATTGTTTTTCAATAAGCGCGTTTACGCTAAAACTATTATTTCCCGTGCACACACTTAAGAATCAGATCAGAGGCCGAGTAACCCTGCATCTGATCAAGTTCCAAAATTGTTTGCCGCTGAGATTTAAATGAGATGTGGGAATTACCAACAAGTTGTCATTTTAATACGTGTTATTGCATTGCATTTTCGCTTCGTTTGCGTTTTACATGTAGTACAACCTTCTCTCCACGGTACTAAAGTACATGTACAACGTGATAAGCCGTGGTATTTCATGTCATTTGCAGGCAAACTGAATGGTGTATGTACATATGACGACGTGACAAGGTTATACGTTCTAACTAAACAATGGATGTCTGTGTCCGCTTTCTGGTAAACAGCTGCAGAGGAGACGCCGTTAATCCTTCTCATTAAAACCCCAAACGAAACGCCAATGAGATGCACAAGATAGAATGTTATAAAATGCAATTTTGACATTTCTATTTATTTATTTTTATCAGAGTGGAAACCAATTTGGAGCCCGATCAGACGCCGGGTTACCCGGCGTCTGATCCAGTTCCAAACTGTTTGCAATGAAAATAATAGTTTCAGCGTAAACGCGTTTATTGGTAAAGAATAACGCCTTTGTCGCCATTTTAGGTTTGTAACAGATTTCACCCGCAGTGTTCTAAGGTTAATTATTGTCCTATCAGGCTGTATAATTTTTTTTTATCCTACACAATCTCAAATTATTTTAGCGATACATACCGATATGTATACTTATCTACAACAATTAATTAGCCAGGTCTTAATACTCTGAAGAGCGACTGATTAAAACCGTGAAGAACTGAATACGAATCAATGTTAGACCAAGTTCATTTGTACGCGCTATTAACCCCTTACTTAGACCCAGTAAACTGACATTAATTTTGTAAACAGTTTAACTTCCGACCAGACGCCTCGAATCTTCCAAAGTGCGATCAGGTTCCAAATTTCTTTTTTACAAATATATTGATTGTCTTCAGCAAAACAAAACCTTGAAGTTTCCTTTAACAAATTAAAGCAAATGACACTCTTGAAGCCGTCTTATCTGGCAGTTGAGACCTTATTGCACTAACTACATCCCCGCGAATTAATGAGTTTCTACGTTTTAGGCGATGCGTTTCGTTTACGTTTAATCATTCAAGATTAACGTATTCCCAACTGTACTCAAATGTATCGATAGTGGGAGTCAATTCATACTTGTACTACTGTATTTACAAACAGTTACATGAAAGTCCCAGATAAAACGTTATGTTGGGTCTGGCTTTGAATCAAACTGTTTATCATATACCAACCGATGGTTTATAGAGATTTCTCAGTTATATAAAATTCATATGCGTCACAGTTGATATCATCACTAGTGATGGTATCACTTTTTCAGTCACGATATCATTTTGTGACGTCACGTCACAATTTCTTTTGAGACGTCGTGCGTAAATAATTTATTGTGTGTGTTTGTTCTGTAAAAGCGTCATTAAAATGCATATAATAAATATAATAATGAATTCCTTTGAATGGATATGAAAGACATATCACTCGTGGTAAAAGAACTCGTCCTGCGGACTCTTTTTTAACCAGATAACAGTGGATGACAGTTACAGCGATGATTTCAGCGTCAACGTCGGTGTCCATCAAGGATCAGTCCTCAGCCCACTGCTGTTTATCATTGTCCTTGATGCTCTGTCCAGAGAATTCCGCACCGGTTGCCCTTGTGAACTTTTGTACGCCGATGACCTTGCTGTCATAGCTGAAACCATGGAGGAGCTTGGTGAGAAACTCAAAGCTTGGAAAGAGGGAATGGAAGCCAAAGGACTGAGCTTCAACACCGCAAAGACAAAAGTCATGTTCAGTGGGCCTGAACTGCATGCACTGAAGGACTCGGGCCAACACCCATGTGCAGTGTGTAGAAAGGGGGTAAGGAGCCTCCCCATACAGTTTAACCATTGTTCTCTATGGGTACACAAAAATGTTCCGGAGTACGTGGCAGTCTCACACCAGACCCTGACTTCAAGTGTAAAAGGTGTCAGGGACTTGCTCGACTAATAGAGGGTCACCCTTGCAAGAAATGAAAGTTGGTGAAGACACTCTGGAGGTGGTGGACTCCTTCTGCTACCTGGGAGATATGCTGAGTGCTGGTGGAGGCTGTGAATTGAGCTCTACTATTAGGGTAAAGACAGCATGGGGAAAATTCAGAAAACTTCTGCCCATCCTGACATCTAGAGCCATCCCTGTTGCCACCAGAGAGAAGTCTATGACAGCTGCATCAGAAGTGTCATGCTGTATGGAAGTGAATGTTGGGCACTCTCTCAGTTTTCACTCGCTAGACTCCGTCGGAACGATAGGGCCATGATCAGATGGATCTGTCATGTTAAACCAGACCAGACCCAGCATGTTAGGTCAGAGACCTTACTTGAGACATTGGCCATCCAACCGCTGGAGGTTATACTTAGGGCTAACAGATTACGTTGGTTTGGACATGTTGAAAGAAGCAGTGGACCAATCAACTCATGCAGGGATCTGAAAGAATAACATCTTCTCAACTATACACATCAATTAAATATTATGTTTTCTGCGACATTGTCAAAACAGGCGCTATTACGGAAGGTTAAGGATTGAAACTACTTGAGAGATTGACGGACGATGTCTTAAGTACAATGGAGAAGAAGTTACAGTGGATAATAAGTTAGTATTTCCCGTTAAACGCAAACGAAACGCAAACGAAACGCAAACGCAGTTAACTAAAATGTAGAAAATTACAATATTTTTTTCGAAATTTCTCACGATTTATTTTAATCTGAGTGGCAAATAGTTTGGCCAGATCAGACGCCGGGTTACCCGGCGACTGATGTGGTTCCAAACTGTTTGCAATGGAAATAATAGTTTTAGCGTAAAAGCTTTTATTGGGAAAGAATAACGTTTCCTCCACTGTATTCTCTCCGGTCTAAACGCAAACGAAACGCAAACGCATCGCAATCAAAGGTAGTAAAATACATCTTTGTGACAAGTCTGACTGTTCATGTTAACATGTGTGGCAAACACTTTAGATTCTGAGTTACCCGGCGTCTGATCTGGTTTCAAACTGTTTGCAATTGAAATAATAGTGTTGGCGTAAACGCGTTTATTCGGGAACGTCTTCTCCTTTGTGTTATACAGTGGATAATCTGTTATTCTTTCCCGTTTAAACGCAAACGTACGCAAACGCAAAACACTAAAACGTAGAAAAGAACAACTTTTGGACAATTCTGATAATTCTTGTTTATCTTGCTGGCAAACAGTTTGGAGCCTGATCAGACGCCGGGTTACCCGGCGTCTGATCTGGCTCCAAACTGTTTGCACTGCAAATAATAGTTTTAGCGTAAACGCGTTTATTGGGAAAAAATAACAGATTCTCCACTGTAGATTGACCGTTCTACAAGTTCTAAAAATAAGTAACATAAGACTTCCCGCCATGCATAATGCAGTAATCGAACAGTTACAATGTAAGAAGATGTCATTGTTTTTCAATAAGCGCGTTTACGCTAAAACTATTATTTCCCGTGCACACACTTAAGAATCAGATCAGAGGCCGAGTAACCCTGCATCTGATCAAGTTCCAAAGTTGTTTGCCGCTGAGATTTAAATGAGATGTGGGAATTACCAACAAGTTGTCATTTTAATACGTGTTATTGCATTTCATTTTCGCTTCGTTTGCGTTTTACATGTAGTACAACCCACAGGGACCCGGCACGATTTATTTTTGAGAGAAAAAATTGTCAAAAGGTTTATATAGAGACTCTATATATACCTTCTGACGATTTTTTTCTCTCAAAACGCAATCGTGTCGGGGCCCTGTGGTACAACCTTCTCTCCACGGTACTAAAGTACATGTACAACGTGATAAGCCGTGGCATTTCATGTCATTTGCAGGCAAACTGAATGGTGTATGTAAATATGACGACGTGACAAGGTTATACGTTCTAACTAAACAATGGATGTCTGTGTCCGCTTTCTGGTAAACAGCTGCAGAGGAGACGCCGTTAATCCTTCTCATTAAAACCCCAAACGAAACGCCAATGAGATGCACAAGATAGAATGTTATAAAATGCAATTTTGACATTTCTATTTATTTATTTTTATCAGAGTGGAAAACAATTTGGAGCCCGATCAGACGCCGGGTTACCCGGCGTCTGATCCGGTTCCAAACTGTTTGCAATGAAAATAATAGTTTCAGCGTAAACGCGTTTATTGGTAAAGAATAACGCCTTTGTCGCCATTTTAGGTTTGTAACAGATTTCACCCACAGTGTTCTAAGGTTAATTATTGTCCTATCAGGCTGTATAATTTTTTTTTATCCTACACAATCTCAAATTATTTTAGCGATATGTATACTTATCTACAACAATTAATTAGCCAGGTCTTAATACTCTGAAGAGCGACTGATTAAAACCGTGAAGAACTGAATACGAATCAATGTTAGACCAAGTTCATTTGTACGCGCTATTAACCCCTTACTTAGACCCAGTAAACTGACATTAATTTTGTAAACAGTTTAACTTCCGACCAGACGCCTCGAATCTTCCAAAGTGCGATCAGGTTCCAAATTTCTTTTTTACAAATATATTGATTGTCTTCAGCAAAACAAAACCTTGAAGTTTCCTTTAACAAATTAAAGCAAATGACACTCTTGAAGCCGTCTTATCTGGCAGTTGAGACCTTATTGCACTAACTACATCCCCGCGAATTAATGATTTTCTACGTTTTAGGCGATGCGTTTCGTTTACGTTTAATCATTCAAGATTAACGTATTCCCAACTGTACTCAAATGTATCGATAGTGGGAGTCAATTCATACTTGTACTACTGTATTTACAAACAGTTACATGAAAGTCCCAGATAAAACTTTATGTTGGGTCTGGCCTTGAATCAAACTGTTTATCATATACCAACCGATGATTTATAGAGATTTCTCAGTTATATAAAATTCATATGCGTCACAGTTGATATCATCACTAGTGATGGTATCACTTTTTCAGTCACGATATCATTTTGTGACGTCACGTCACAATTTCTTTTGAGACGTCGTGCGTAAATAATTTATTGTGTGTGCTTGTTCTGTAAAAGCGTCATTAAAATGCATATAATAAATATAATAATGAATTCCTTTGAATGGATATGAAAGACATATCACTCGTGGTAAAAGAACTCGTCCTGCGGACTCTTTTTTAACCAGATAACAGTGGATGACAGTTACAGCGATGATTTCAGCGTCAACGTCGGTGTCCATCAAGGATCAGTCCTCAGCCCACTGCTGTTTATCATTGTCCTTGATGCTCTGTCCAGAGAATTCCGCACCGGTTGCCCTTGGGAACTTTTGTACGCCGATGACCTTGCTGTCATAGCTGAAACCATGGAGGAGCTTGGTGAGAAACTCAAAGCTTGGAAAGAGGGAATGGAAGCCAAAGGACTGAGCTTCAACACCGCAAAGACAAAAGTCATGTTCAGTGGGCCTGAACTGCATGCACTAAAGGACTCGGGCCAACACCCATGTGCAGTGTGTAGAAAGGGGGTAAGGAGCCTCCCCATACAGTGTAACCATTGTTCTCTATGGGTACACAAAAATGTTCCGGAGTACGTGGCAGTCTCACACCAGACCCTGACTTCAAGTGTAAAAGGTGTCAGGGACTTGCTCGACTAATAGAGGGTCACCCTTGCAAGAAATGAAAGTTGGTGAAGACACTCTGGAGGTGGTGGACTCCTTCTGCTACCTGGGAGATATGCTGAGTGCTGGTGGAGGCTGTGAATTGAGCTCTACTATTAGGGTAAAGACAGCATGGGGAAAATTCAGAGAACTTCTGCCCATCCTGACATCTAGAGCCATCCCTGTTGCCACCAGAGAGAAGTCTATGACAGCTGCATTAGAAGTGTCATGCTGTATGGAAGTGAATGTTGGGCACTCTCTCAGTTTTCACTCGCTAGACTCCGTCGGAACGATAGGGCCATGATCAGATGGATCTGTCATGTTAAACCAGACCAGACCCAGCATGTTAGGTCAGAGACCTTACTTGAGACATTGGCCATCCAACCGCTGGAGGTTATACTTAGGGCTAACAGATTACGTTGGTTTGGACATGTTGAAAGAAGCAGTGGACCAATCAACTCATGCAGGGATCTGAAAGAATAACATCTTCTCAACTATACACATCAATTAAATATTATGTTTTCTGCGACATTGTCAAAACAGGCGCTATTACGGAAGGTTAAGGATTGAAACTACTTGAGAGATTGACGGACGATGTCTTAAGTACAATGGAGAAGAAGTTACAGTGGATAATAAGTTATTATTTCCCGTTAAACGCAAACGAAACGCAAACGCAGTTAACTAAAATGTAGAAAATTACAACTTTTTTTCGAAATTTCTCACGATTTATTTTAATCTGAGTGGCAAATAGTTTGGCCAGATCAGACGCCGGGTTACCCGGCGTCTGATGTGGTTCCAAACTGTTTGCAATGGAAATAATAGTTTTAGCGTAAAATCTTTTATTGAGAAAGAATAACGTTTCCTCCACTGTATTCTCTCCGGTCTAAACGCAAACGAAACGCAAACGCATCGCAATCAAACGTAGTAAAAGACATCTTTGTGACAATTCTGACTGTTCATGTTAACATGTGTGGCAAACACTTTAGATTCTGAGTTACCCGGCGTCTGATCTGGTTTCAAACTGTTTGCAATTGAAATAATAGTGTTGGCGTAAACGCGTTTATTTGGGAACGTCTTCTCCTTTGTGTTATAGATTGACCGTTCTACAGTGGAGAATCTGTTATTCTTTCCCAATAAACGCGTTTACGCTAAAACTATTATTTGCAGTGCAAACAGTTTGGAGCCAGATCAGACGCCGGGTTACCCGGCGTCTGATCAGGCTCCAAACTGTTTGCCACCAAAAAAACAAGAATTATCAGAATTGTCCAAAGGTTGTTCTTTTCTACGTTTTAGTGCTTTGCGTTTGCGTACGTTTGCGTTTAAACGGGAAAGAATAACAGATTCTCCACTGTACAAGTTCTTAAAATAAGTAACATAAGACGTCCCGCCATGCATAATGCAGTAATCGAACAGTTAAGAAGATGTCATTGTTTTTCAATAAGCGCGTTTACGCTAAAACTATTATTTCCCGTGCACACACTTAAGAATCAGATCAGAGGCCGAGTAACCCTGCATCTGATCAAGTTCCAAAATTGTTTGCCGCTGAGATTTAAATGAGATGTGGGAATTACCAACAAGTTGTCATTTTAACATTGCATTTTCGCTTCGTTTGCGTTTTACATGTAATACAACCTTCTCTCCACGGTACTAAAGTACAACGTGATAAGCCGTGGCATTTCATGTCATTTGCAGACAAACTGAATGGTCTATGTAAATATGACGACGTGACAAGGTTATAAGTTCTAACTAAACAATGGATGTCCTCTTTCTGGTAAACAGCTGCAGAGGAGAAGCCGTTATTCCTTCTCATTTAAAACCCTAACGAAACGCCAATGAGGTGCACAAGATAGAATGTTATAAAATGCAATTTTGACATTTCTATTTATTTATTTTTATCAGAGTGGCAAACAATTTGGAGCCCGATCAGACGCCGGGTTACCCGGCGTCTGATCCGGTTCCAAACTGTTTGCAATGAAAATAATAGTTTCAGCGTAAACGCGTTTATTGGTAAAGAATAACGCCTTTGTCGCCATTTTAGGTTTGTAACAGATTTCACCCACAGTGTTCTAAGGTTAATTATTGTCCTATCAGGCTGTATAATTTTTTTTTATCCTACACAATCTCAAATTTATTTTAGCGATACATACCGATATGTATACTTATCTACAACAATTAATTAGCCAGGTCTTAATACTCTGAAGAGCGACTGATTAAAACCGTGAAGAACTGAATACGAATCAATGTTAGACCAAGTTCATTTGTACGCGCTATTAACCCCTTACTTAGACCCAGTAAACTGACATTAATTTTGTAAACAGTTTAACTTCCGACCAGACGCCTCGAATCTTCCAAAGTGCGATCAGGTTCCAAATTTCTTTTTTACAAATATATTGATTGTCTTCAGCAAAACAAAACCTTGAAGTTTCCTTTAACAAATTAAAGCAAATGACACTCTTGAAGCCGTCTTATCTGGCAGTTGAGACCTTATTGCACTAACTACATCCCCGCGAATTAATGATTTTCTACGTTTTAGGCGATGCGTTTCGTTTACGTTTAATCATTCAAGATTAACGTATTTTCAACTGTACTCAAATGTATCGATAGTGGGAGTCAATTCATACTTGTACTACTGTATTTACAAACAGTTACATGAAATTTCCAGATACAACTTTATGTTGGGTCTGGCCTTGAATCAATAGAGATTTCTCAGTTATATAAAATTCATATGCGTCACAGTTGATATCATCACTAGTGATGGTATCACTTTTGCAGTGACGATATCATTTTGTGACGCCACGTCACAATTTCTTTTGAGACGTCGCGCGTAAATAATTTATTGTGTGTGTTTGTTCTGTAAAAGCGTCATTAAAATGCGTATAATAAATATAATAATGAATTCCTTTGAATGGATATGAAAGACATATCACTCGTGGTAAAAGAACTCGTCCTGCGGACTCTTTTTTAACCAGATAACAACCCATTATCGTGATAAACTCTTAATATCAATCCAAAGGAATTGATTATCCTCTATTTATCCTTTCGGTTATTATTAAATAGACTGAACCAATTTCAAAATTCAGCAGACAACGTTTTGTGTACATAAAAGTTACACATATAAGGGCTGAGTACCTGTTAGAGACGCATATTTGATGTTGCGTTTAAATAGCTACATTAAAAATAAAAACAGTGATTGGATTGATGACGACAAACATTAATGCACAATGATACAAGAACCTTTAAAAGTGGTCTGTTTTTTGTTCTACAAGGTGATTATCTAGAATTTCAATAAATGTTGTCATATATATACAGTATCTGTCTGTTCGAGACTATTGAACGCTTTGATTCTTTTCAGCCATGCAGTATATACAATAAGTCTCAAAATGGATGTAACTGTCAAGGAATAATATATCGCCAGACTAGGTGTAGCGTAACTAGGCGACTCACTCTGGTACAAAATCGTTTAATCGTTGATCACAATCTTGACTTAACCGTATTAAATGTTCATTGATGATAACTACAGTGGAGAATCTGTTATTCTTTCCCAATAAACGCGTTTACGCTAAAACTATTATTTGCAGTGTAAACAGTTTGGAGCCAGATCAGACGCTGGGTAACCCGGCGTCTGATCAGGCTCCAAACTGTTTGCCACCAAGATAAACATGAAATATCAGAATTGTCCAAAAGTTGTTCTTTTCTACGTTTTAGCGCTTTGCGTTTGCGTACGTTTGCGTTTAAACGGGAAAGAATAACAGATTCTCCACTGTAATACACCTACAGTGGAGAAAACGTTATTCGTTCCCGTTTAAACGCAAAAAAAACGCAAACGCAATGCGCTAAAAAATAGAAAATGCCAACTGTTTAACAAATCTTACTATTAATATTAAGCTGAGTAACAAACAGTTTGGGACCTGATCAGACGCCAGGTTGCCCGGCGTCTGATCTGGCTCCAAACCGTTTGAACTGAAAATGATAGTTTTAGTGTAAACGCGTTTATTGGGAAAGAATATCGTTTTCTCCACTGTTAGTTGCCGGGCTGAAAATGGAAACCCTCCCCCCTCTCCGAAAAATTGGTGACCTATATAGTATTTAAGAAATAACAAATTCGTAGGTGTTCATTACCGTGCATTAGATCACAGTTAGGAGTTGAGATGTGGAGTCATTAGATCACGAGGCCTTTAGGCCGAGTGATCTAATTACCCACATCTTAACGACTAACTGTGATCTAATGCACGGTAATGGACACCTTCGAATTTGTTATTTTAATTCTAACGTGACTTTTATTATAAAAATACTATTTATGTATTACGCGTATGGAGCAAATGGAACAGCGGATGGAAACGCCGCGCGTGCAGTTCATTATCGCGACGTAATATACGTTTCTCGGTATTCTTTGTCTCTATTACGTAGGTTTCGAGACGTGTTAGAATTAAGACTTAACAAATTTTAATTCTAACGCGACTTTTATTGTAAAATTACTATTTATGTATTACGCGTATGGGGCAAATGGAACAGCGGATGGAAACGCCGCGCGTGCAGTTCATTATCGCGACGTAATATACGTTTCTCAGTATTCTTTGTCTATATGCCGTAGGTTTCGAGTCGTGTTAGAATGAAGGTTAATATGTTAGAAAATGAATGGCACTTGTTGGATGTTTGAAACTGTCCATTTTAAGGATTTATGGGGCATGAGTTATCTGCCCATGCAATTTTTGCTTAATCGCGAAATAAAATATACCACATGATAAGAGGTATTAAAATATGTTTCAGGATAATTGAAATAGTCATAAGAGGACAAGGGCATGATATTATATTTTACGACTAAAAGTAAAGTACCCCTCACTCCAAAAATCCAAGATGGCCGCCATTTTCTAAGATGGCGGCCAAGATGGCCGCCATTGACATACAGCATTGAAATTTAGGATGAACAATATCACAAAAATGATGCAAATCAATGTATTTTAATTTTATAAGTCTTTAAAAAGGCTTATAACATTAAACTGTTTAAGATTGATACAAGATACACACAAAACCTCACTTAAAAGGTCCAAACAAAATTACTGTTAGACTTTAGAAGAAACAGTTGACACATTGTTTTTATATTGTGTTTTCAAAAGAGTGCTTGTCGTTGTTAATTTGTTAATCAATCTACGGCATTCTACGCTATCTTTGAAATTTAACAGTCAAAATCTTGAAAGATATCTTAAATAAACACCAGTTTCCCTATTGGTTACCTTAAAAATATTTTATTAGCACCATTAATCACCATTTTCACCGCAAGCATGGATAAATACCAGGAAGATGGTGTTAGGGGATGTTGGCAACAGCTGAATGAAGGCCTTCTGAGCAGTGCCAACACTGTGTGTGGGCTGACGAAGAAGCGCCAATGGAGGAAAGAGACTTGGTGGTGGGATGAGGCAGTGAACGATTCAATCAAGGAGAATAGAAGAGAAGATGCTTCAAAGCATGGAAGAAAGGAGGTAGTAGAGAGGAGTACTCACAGGCTAAAATATCTGCCAAGAAGGCTGTGTTCTCAGCAAAGCAAGAGGCTGCAATATCAAATTTTGGTCACCTTGACCCAAAGAACAATGATATTTTCCGTATCGTCAAACAAATGAGAAAAGAGAACCAGGATGTTGTGGGTGAAAAGTGCATCAAAGATGATGAAGGGCAACTCTCTCTTGACAATAAGAGCAAACAAAGAGCCTGAAAGCAGCATTACGAAAGGCTACTAAACGATGAGTTCGCTTGGAATCCACAATATCTATCTGAAGAATATCCAGTACAAGGCCCACCTATCAAGATCAGCACTGAAATGATCAGCAAGGCGCTGGAGAAGATGAAGAATGGCAAGGCGGCAGGACCCTCAGGCATTGTTGCTGAAATGCTGAAGGCATCGGGTGAGACAGGCGCTCAGATCATGTCAGACCTTGCAAACGCCATCATTAGGGAAGAATGTGTGCCAGAGAGCTGGGAAGAAAGCTACATCATCAACTGCTACAAAGGCAAGGGTGACGCTTTGACAAGAGGCAACTATAGAGGCATGAAGCTCCTGGAACAATCAATGAAGGTTATTGAAAGAGTCTTGGACAACAGCATCAGACAGCAGATTGACATTGATGGCATGCAGTTTGGCTTTTTACCAGGGCGAGGAACGACAGATGTCATCTTCATACTTCGTCAAATCCAAGAGAAGTACATCGGGGCAGATAGAAGGCTCTACTTGGCATTCGTCGACCTAGAAAAGGCATTCGACAGGGTCCCCAGGCAGGTAATATGGTGGGCAATGAGCAAGCTAGGTGAAGAGGAGTGACTTCTCCGGCTAGTACAGAGTATGTACACTAATGCAAGAAGCAGAGTGCGGGTGGATGACAGTTACAGCGATGATTTCAGCGTCAAAGTCGGTGTCCATCAAGGATCAGTCCTCAGCCCACTGCTGTTTATCATTGTCCTTGATGCTCTGTCCAGAGAATTCCGCACCGGTTGCCCTTGGGAACTTTTGTACGCCGATGACCTTGCTGTCATAGCTGAAACCATGGAGGAGCTTGGTGAGAAACTCAAAGCTTGGAAAGAGGGAATGGAAGCCAAAGGACTGAGCTTCAACACCGCAAAGACAAAAGTCATGTTCAGTGGGCCTGAACTGCATGCACTAAAGGACTCGGGCCAACACCCATGTGCAGTGTGTAGAAAGGGGGTAAGGAGCCCCCCCATACAGTGTAACCATTGTTCTCTATGGGTACACAAAAATGTTTCGGAGTACGTGGCAGTCTCACACCAGACCCTGACTTCAAGTGTAAAAGGTGTCAGGGACTTGCTCGACTAATAGAGGGTCACCCTTGCAAGAAATGAACGTTGGTGAAGACACTCTGGAGGTGGTGGACTCCTTCTGCTACCTGGGAGATATGCTGAGTGCTGGTGGAGGCTGTGAATTGAGCTCTACTATTAGGGTAAAGACAGCATGGGGAAAATTCAGAGAACTTCGGCCCATCCTGACATCTAGAGCCATCCCTGTTGCCACCAGAGAGAAGTCTATGACAGCTGCATCAGAAGTGTCATGCTGTATGGAAGTGAATGTTGGGCACTCTCTCAGTTTTCACTCGCTAGACTCCGTCGGAACGATAGGGCCATGATCAGATGGATCTGTCATGTTAAACCAGACAAGACCCAGCATGTTAGGTCAGAGACCTTACTTGAGACATTGGCCATCCAACTGCTGGAGGTTATACTTAGGGCTAACAGATTACGTTGGTTTGGACATGTTGAAAGAAGCAGTGGACCAATCAACTCATGCAGGGATCTGAAAGTGGCCAGTCATAAGAAAACCGGACGCCCAAAGAAGACCTGGAGAGAAACCATCAGGCAAGACCGTGTACAGTGGCAGATGGTGAAGGTGGACCCCCACGACCGTGATCACTGGAGAAGATTTATTAAGACAGCCAGACAACGGGGGGGGGGGGGTACAGAGGGCCCTGCATCTATGTATATCCCTTGGTGGTTCTTAATCTGACAATAATGACATATGTCTAAAACACCTATCACATCTAGAGTAATATAAGCTTTCCAATTGGGAAAACACATCCTTAACCTTTTCATCGCTGATGTCGCATACAGTCGACTTTGCAAATAGTTTGGATCTTTATGAAACCCCGCGTAACACGGTGTCTGGTCAGGATCCAAACTATTTGATATTCGTTTCAATATTTCTTAAGTCAAGGTGCTAAAATCTAATGTTGAAACGTTATTGCAGACAACACTATTGAAGCAGAGGACAATAAAGAGATGAAGGGCTAAATACAGTGGAGAATCTGTTATTCTTTCCGAATAAACGCGTTTACGCTAAAACTGTTATTTGCCGTGCAAACACTTTGGAGCCAGATCAGACGCCGGCTAACCCGGCGTCTGATCAGGCTCCAAACTGTTTGCCACCAAGATAAACATGAAATATCAGAATTGTCCAAAAGTAATACTTTTCTACGTTTTAGTGCTTTGCGTTTGCGTACGTTTGCGTTTAAACGGGAAAGAATAACAGATTCTCCACTGTACGTCATGTTAAAATTGGTGAGAATGGGTTAAGGTCATAGGACATAATTATTCGTCACTCTACAAAGAAGTTTCGTACATTTATCAGTTTTTATTAACTGTTTATTATAATTAAAACTCTAGAAAACATTCAGTGTACAGTGGAGAATCTGTTATTCTTTCCCGTTTAAACGCAAACGTACGCAAACGCAAAACACTAAAACGTAGAAAATGACAACTTTTGAACAATTCTGATATTTCATGTTTATCATGGTGGCAAACAGTTTGGAGTCTGATCAGACACCGGGTTATCCGGCGTCTGATCTGGCTCCAATCTGTGGGGGTGCACTGCAAATAATAGTTTTAGCGTAAACGCGTTTATTGGGAAAGAATAACACATTCTCCACTGTAGTTCTGTTTGGCTTTAAGAGTTGGAACAAGGATCTGTTAAATGTTTTCTAGTCTCAAACTGACCATGTGATTCTTTGTTTGTTGTTGCTAGGTGCGCTATTCTGTGGGAGAATATGTTTTTGTTAAATAAAAATGTTCTTAAATTCTAAGTATTGGTCTCATTTATTACCATGGCAACTGGTTTAGTTGACACAGTCAACTTTTGTCATTTATATTCTAAAGTCGCATAGCAACAGAATTTTGTACCGAACAGCAGAGAAAACTATAAAAACCTGAAAAGCAAACACACTACCTTTTAAACTGGCATACACCGTAATGTTATTTTTTATTCCACAGCTTTGTCGAAGCACCAGTAATATAGAAAATGTATGGCAAAAATGCGAAAATGTCGTTGCTTGACGAAAAAGTATGTCCCATAGAAGGCCACTAATGAAATTGGATCAAAGTCGGTACTCTACGTAGTTAAATTAATCGGCCATTTCGTCAACCTACTCCAGCATTGTTCGGTACGTCCGTCAATTAAAGAAAAGGGTATTACATGTACACATAATACCGATATTTATCGACATTGGCCCGGTCTTATTTGGAGCATACTACGATAACAGATCAACTTTGTAAACACGTATCCTATACAGAACAAAAACATAGATACTGATGGAGAATCTGTTATTCTTTCCCGTTTAAACGCAAACGTACGCAAACGCAAAGCACTAAAACGTAGAAAAGTACAACTTTTGGACAATTCTGATACTTCATGTTTATCTTGGTGGCAAACAGTTTGGAGCCTGATCAGACGCCGGGTTACCCGGCGTCTGATCTGGCTCCAAACTGTTTGCACTGCAAATAATAGTTTTAGCGTAAACGCGTTTATTTGAAAAGAATAACAGATTCTCCACTGTACAGTAGAAACTCCCTATTAAGACCACTAAATTGTGATAAATATCATGCATTTAAGGCAGGTGACTGCTTAAAGCAAGGTGACAGTGAAACAGAAAACTCCTTCAGAAGCTTTCTATTTCACTGTCACCTTGCTTTAAGCTGCCACCTGTCTTTATTCAATCCGTTAACCTTCGTTTTAGCGGTCGTAATAGAGAGGTTCTACTGTAAATTGTTAGTCAACTATGTAAAACAAGTAATGCTCACTTACATTACTTGCAAATGTATCCACTAGATACAGTGGAGAATGTGTTATTCTTTCCCAATAAACGCGTTTATGCTAAAACTATTATTTCCAGTGCAAACAGTTTGGAGCCAGATCAGACGCCGGATAACCCGGCGTCTGATCAGGCTCCAAACTGTTTGTCACCATGATAAACATGAAATATCAGAATTGTCCAAAAGTTGTTCCTTTCTACGTTTTAGTGCTTTGCGTTTGCGTACGTTTGCGTTTAAACGGGAAAGAATAACAGATTCTCCACTGTATCTCACATCAGTAGAACCGTTGAGGAGACGTTTTTCTTTCCCAACAAACCCGTTTGTGCTAATACTAATATTCCCAACGCTAACACTTTGGAGCCAGATCAGACACAGGGTGATCCGGCATCTGATCTTGCTTCAGACTGTTTGCCAATCAGATTAAAGAAAATGGCCAACCTTTCAAAACATAAGTTTGCGTTTCAATTGCATTTAAACGGGAAGAAATAGCAGCATGATACTGTATTATAGAATTAATATTGGTTTGTTCACAATATCGAACGGTTTCAAACTGATGTTTTGTTTGTCTATACCAGTAATAATATTAATAAAAATATTTTAAATTTTTTTTTGACAAGTCTGACTTTTCATTTTTCTCTGAGTGGCAAACAGTTTGGATCCTGATCAGACGCCGGGTAACCCGGCGTCTGATCAGGCTCCAAATTGTTTGCAATGGAAATAATAGTTTTAGCGTAAACGCGCTTATTGGGAAAGAATAACATTTTCTCCATTGTAAGCATATAGACGGTAATAGTTTGCCTCATATATTGCCGTACTGGAGTACACAATCATCGTTTATGTTTCAGAAGATATAAATCATACATTTTTTGTTTTTGAGTTTATGTACGCCCCTATAGAAATAAAGAAGAGACGTATCTGTGTTTGAATTCTCAATAAAACACTCACGCACTATAACGTTCTAACGTGACGTCATATGGCTTTGAAATGCGTACGCCAATAAATATAGCGCCGTTGCATCGGTGCAAATTAAGGTTAAATTATTTGTTAGAATCGAAATAATAAACTAATACCAGTGTTATCGTGCAGTAAAACAAAGGTAGTCGTCGAGATGCTGGTAAATAAATCACTCGGCCTTCGGCCTCGTGATTTAATTACTACGCATCCCAACTGCTACCCGTGTTTTATTGCCATGATAAAACACTGGTATGAATTTATTATTTATTAAGTATACATTTAAAATACATAAAAAACCCGGCAATTTAAAGTAGCTGAAGTCAAACAAACACTCATTTCCACAGTTGTATTTCACCAAAATGAATCGCTGAAATATGAACATACCCCTATTTCAAAGTTGATACGTGGTAAAACCATATTTGGGTTATACTTTCAAATATTGGTATGTTCAACTAAATTGAGTTCGAGTATCAGGATTTGACTGTATAACCTTTTGAACTAATAAATCATTTTTGTCTGGAACATTCACCAAGATAAATGATAAAACAGAACAGATAGACCGTAATGTTTTCTAAACCTCGCCTGAAGTATTGACATACTATAGTATAAGTTTACCCTACAGAATAATCATTAATGTCTCGGGGTATTACCGGGATATAATTCAGTCATTGCTTAATATTCTTTTCCCACAGAATCACAGTTCCTTAAACATATACATGTACGCACCAATGAACCTCACGCACATATTACTGAGACAAACATAGTGCAGCGCCCCCTCTTTACAACGACACCAAACTGGAGACACAGATTGTGTGCGTTGTTCGGGGTGAGTCGTTTTAGAGCGGGAAAATGAAGAATTGGCTTACATTTGCAAACAGCTTGAATCCAGATCAGACGACGCGTGACGCGGCGTCTGATCTGCATTCAAGTTGTTTGTCATTAGTCATTATATTTATATTTTATATCAAAATCTCCAGTTATATGAATTTTTTAGAAATACAACAGACGACAATTGAAATTAAACGATATTGCAGCAGTAAACGCGTTAGACATACTTGTTCCGTTAAGGGAGCTGCGGAAAGGGTCGTTGTAAGGAGTGAGTCATTGTTGGTAGAGCCGTTGTAGAGAGGAAACACTGTATATAAATATTAATGTCTCGGGGAAGAATAACGTTGTCTCTACTGTATCAGAGAATGATGCACTTCTGTGTTTTTGTTTGTAAGGGCTAGTGTTGGCCAATGCCCCTTTAAGCCCATTACCCCTTTGTCTGTTATAAGTTTGGAACACACGTGACCGCTTAAAGCAGGTTGAAACTAAAAGAAAATATGCACATTTCGCTATATTATCAGCGACTACCATCTGCTAGAATTTATAAAATATTTCTTATGGGACATGTTCATGACTGTACACATTGTAATAATTTTCTTCATTGAAGGAATATATTAAAATTAATGCGCTAAAATGCATTTCTATCGGGGAAAGCATTGAACAAAGCGGCGTCTGCTAAAATTGCGCTACTTTTTCGATTATACAGAGTAACTAGACATGAGTAGCAAACAGTTTGAAAAATGGTCAGACCAACAAACAAATGTTGCACTTGTTGTTGTTTCAAATTCCTCCGATGTCTTGACGGAGCACCCAGGACCCGAGAAGTCCTTGTGAGTAATAATGGCGTTCTACTGGAAGTCTAAGACTTATATAATTTCAGAAATAAAAAGAACACGTTCTACAGGCATTGTTGCTTGCGGGTCCGTGTAATGGCGACCAAATTTCACATGCACATGTCAGTTTTACCGGTTCGTTGCAGGTTACACACAGAAAACCTGTTGCTACCTTCACAGTCACCAAAGCAGCATACGTAAGAAACTATGTGCATGAAAGTATTGCACTACGAGTTACAATTGTTAACGGTTCGTTGCAGGTTACACACAGTAAACCTGTTGCTTCCCTCACGGTCACCAGATACAGCTTCACACAGGTAAAATGTATGTGCAGGAAAACATTTGTTACATTGCACTACGAGTTGGAACTGTTAACTAAAACTGCATATTTATAGTCTATTCTGAGAGCTCACAAAACACGCCCGTTTAGCTCGACTTTCAGGCTTGCAAGTTCACTTTTACTTCGAGGACATGTGGGTTACATATAATTAACTAACAATTGAGTTAAATGAAGTCAGCACGTGGAGTGGTCTGGAAGTCTAAGACCAATAAACATTTTGGTGATAAATAAAATAAACGATAAAATGAGGATAATTATGTAAGAATCATGGAGACGTGTAAGTCTATCTGGATGCACTCAGCCCTGAGTTAAATAAAACCTAATAATGTTTCAGGCAAATGTTCGAATGGCCTTGCGGGTCCGTGTAATGGCGACCAGAATTCACATGTAAATGTCAGTTTTACCGGTTCGTTGCAGGTTACACACAGAAAACCAGAGACAGCTTCATAGTTTGTACGAAAAAGGTATGTGCAAGAAAACATTGCACTACGAGTTGAAACTATTAACTAACATTGTACATGACTTGTATGGTATAATCTGAATGCTCAGGAAAAGGCGTCCGTTCAGCTCGACCACTACACTTTCGACTAACCGGACTTGAGTAACAAATAGTTTGAATCTTGGTAAGACATACAAATAATGTTGCCATATTTAGACCAAAACTGTTTATAAGGCTACAGTGATAAAAAGAAAACGATTATTTTAAGGACAAGTTGTTTTTATATGCACAATTAACGTCTGAATACAACATTGATATACGGTAATATGTGTAGATGCCTATGGGATGGGCAGCTAGAGACGAGTTGTCAATAGTTGGTTGACAACTGCGGAAATCAAATGTCTGTGTTTAGTAAATGTGCGCCAAAACATTATATGTTCTGTAGTTAATAGTCTGTATACGATACTGCTGATTCCAGAAAATGAGAAAAAAATTCTAACAGTTATTGATGAAGTGGAGTTCTTACATCATGCAATCGTCGTCTTAATGTGTTACTTTCATCGATGAAGATAATCTATTTCTGCTGAAACGTTTTTTTGCCGTTGCAAAAGAGTTGGAGTCAGAAATATTTTTCAAAAGGTTTCATGTTTCAAACTTCTTGCGTTTTAATTTCGTTTAAACGAGAAACTATAATGGAACAACCACATTACTTAACCTTGTTTGCAAAAGCACGAATCTCAAGTGTCTCGATATGTTTGCTTTTGTAATTCCTTGGGAGTTGAAAAAATATCTGTCAGATTCAGTAATAATTCTCGCATGTGTTTATTACAGTGTTTCAGTATTACTTTTTTTAACAAAAAGATCAACAACGCAATATGATAAAATTACGGCTCTGACAGGTAGTACAGTGGAGAAAACTGTATTCTTTCCCGTTTCAACGCAAACGAAACGCAAATCCATTGCAAATACAGGAGGAAAATGATAACTTTTTGACAATTCTGGATATTGGTTTTAACCTGGACGGCAAACAATTTGGAGCCTGATCAGTCCAAACTTTTTGCATTCGAAATAGCAGTTTTAGCGTAAACGCGTTTATTGGGAAAGAATAACGTTTTCTCCACTGTATAATGCATGGCGTCTTTAATTATTCTTGTCTTTATTGCTAGTTACGTAAGTCTGGCAGTATAATTGCTGACTTTGTACATGTAACACGGGTTTTAGTATTACAAATCACGAACGGTTTATCTAATTGGACACAACAAAAATGCTTTTAACGTGTTCGTACAGAGTATCATAAAACGATTTGGAACATATGGAATCATCAGCAACCTAAGGTGCACTTTGCAGGAGAAAACGAGATCCATTTCCTTTGACCTACTGATATACATGTAATAGTGGCCGACGTGCTGTCCTAGATAAAACAATATACAATGTCCAATGGAGAAAAGGGTATTCTTTTCCAATAAACGCGTTTACGCTAAAACTTTTATGTCCATTGCAAACAGTTTGGAGCAAGATCAGACGACGGGTAACATGAAACGCAAACGTAAAAGGAAATACAAGCGTAAAGCACTAACATGTAGAAGATGACCACTTTTTAGCTCGCCTATTCGGAGAAATAGGGGGGGGGGGGTGGCTTATTGAATCACCCCGGCGTCGGCGTTGGTTTTTAATGGTTAAAGTTTTGGGGAAAGTGTTGTAATGCACTAATATTTCATGAAATATTTATATTAGGAGCTGATACATTGTATTTGGAATAGAGGTGCCCTTTGGGTTGAACATGTATAGATAAATAAATACGAAAGACTCAAGCAGGAAACGTAACACAAACAATACACCCACCTCTCAAGCAGAACACACACACACAGTCATACCACAACAAACACACACACACACACACACACGCAATACCATTCCTTCATCTACACACTAAATAGAAAACAACACGCAAGACAAACATAAAGCAAAGTGAATATAGGAGCCCGCCTTGGTACGGTCAGTAGCAATCAATAACCAACTATAAATTAATTAATTATGTTGTGTTGTTAAAAAATTAAAACAAAAAGTTTGAATTTAGTCAAAATTACACCTCTTTTGGACTTAGATTTTTCGACTAATTTCTCATGGTTAAAGTTTGGGGTAAGTGTTGTTATGCATCAATACTACATAACATATTTGTATAAGGAAGCTGGTATGTGGTATGGAGGTGCCCTGTTGGTGGAACATTGATGTTGCGTAGTTAAAATTAAAAAAAAAAATAGTTTGAATTTAGTCAAAATTTTACCTGTTGTGGAATTAGGTTTTTCGGCTATTTTCTCATGATTAAAGTTTTGGGGTAAGTGTTGTAGTGCACTAATACTACATGAAACATTTATATTAGAAAGTTGATATTTGGAATGGAGGTGCCCTGTGGGTTGGACATTGATGTTGCGTAGTTAACATTTGAAAAAAAGTTTCAATTTAGTCCCAATTTCAACTATTGTAGACTTAGGTTTTTCGGCTGATTTCTCATTGTTAAAGTTTTGGGGTAAGTGTTGTAATGCACCTATACTACATGAAATATTTGTAAAAAGAAGCTGGTATGCAAAAAAAATAGTTTATATTTAGTCAAAATTTTACCTGTTGTAGACTTAGGTTTTTCGACTAATTTCTCATGGTTAAATGTTTGGGGTAAGTGTTGTAGTGCACTAATACTACATGAGATATTTGTATTAGGAAGTTGATATTTGGAATGGAGGTGCCTTTAGGAAGCTGATATTTGGAACGGAGGTTCCCTGGGGGTTGAACATTGATATTGCGTAGTGAAAATTGAAAATGAAATTTTATTTAAGTCATAAGTGTACCTGTTGTGGACTTAGATATTTGGGACTGACATTTCAAAGTTAGTTATGGAGTAAGTGTAGGATTGCACTTATAATCGTCTTTAATTAAAATCAAAGAACATGTTCAAAGGTATTGTGACAAGACTTACGAAAATTCTGGACTTAATCTGTTTTGGTCTATCAAAAACTCGAATGAAATTTTGGCGAAACTTGAATATAGAAAATACCAAGCTTGCAATATAAGTACGTATGACTTTTCAACACTATATACTACCTTACCTCATAATCTAATAAAAGCTAAACTTATTCAACTTATTGAAAAGACTTTTGCCAGAGAAAGGAAGCTATTTCTGGCGTGTAATGCTGATCGTGCATTTTTTACAAATGACACGGTTAAGCATTACACTATGTGGACTTGTGTTATGCCTGAGGCCACGATCTAAGTTGGGATTCTAAAAACAAAGAGTTGAACCTTTTCAAGCTTCTTTAATATTCGTAGTCTAATTGTATGATAATTCTCTCGACTGTTTACTAAACAGTTATTAATTAAAACAAGCATGCACGGTGTTATTTATGCAATTAAAGATTATTACATTTACTAAAAGAAAGGTATACTTAATATGTAACCTTAATTCAGAATAAGGAATTAACATTTACTAAACTATTAACATAAACTAAACTCATTCTGTGTCCAAAATGCAGAAATTACCAAAATAAATGTATAAGAACTTAAACTTACCTAAAAACAAAGAGTTGAACCTTTTCAAGCTTCTTTAATACTCGTAGTCTAATTGTATGATAATTCTGTCGACTGTCTATTGAAAGTTCACTATATAGCAATTCAATTTCGAGATGCTGACCAATCAAAAGCTGATCAATTAATTCAGAGGCGTGTTATTCGTGTTAAACCTGTGTTTTTACTTGTCGAAGTAACCACACTGACCAATGGATAAGAGTTCTGTGATGGTAGGAACTTTTATCAAACAGCCACATGGCATTTAATCAAGATTAATGGCTACTGACCAGTTGAATTAAAAGCCGGTCTGCTACAAAAACACCATCACACATCGCTCGTTATTTCTAATCTGTTTAACGACATTGACTAATGCACAAATTTATTATGATAAATTGCAAGAACAACAAGGAGCTCGGCGTCTCTAAACCTGCTTTACCATTTTCCCACATAGACGGTGAGAACTATTTGGTTCACCCTTAATAATTTCAAAACGCAAAAATGCTGAATTTCTACAGCACAACACTACTCCCCTTTTAAAATCAGACTTTATTCCTATAAAGTTGAACACAGAATGGTTTCTACAAATGAAGGTGAAAACTACCAGTCCAACTACATGCATAAACATATATAAATACCACATTTTGCCAATTGTTTTAAGTATCATAATTATGTTGATATATTGGACATGATATGCATACAAAATATTTTCTGAAATAAAAGCAATATACAATATAGAATGTAAACATTTAAAATATTAACAAATTCAATGTGGCATAGGTGCTTTTCTTTTCCTTGTAGGGCATTGGTCTAAGAGTACATTATGATCATGGAAAACGTAGCAGATATCATATTTTCACAAGCTGAGTATCATGTTTTAGCAGCTTTCCTTCCAGTAGACGAGGCAATACATTTATTTGAATAGTTTTGTCGTTAATGTTAATTGTGCTACGTTGAAGATCTGAAATGCCCAGTTCTGTGCGAAAACTTTATTTATTTATTCTCAATTTATTTTATTTGTGTGTACATTACTATTTCTACAATAATCAAATTTAACGGAAGAGTTTTGAATTTTACTGTTTTTAGTTTGTTGAACCCTAGTTTTTTCAACTTTGATACTATTTTGTCCGTCTACTGGACTGAAATTATCGTTCCTGCAGACAGACGCGAGTCCCTATTTTCTGGGCATTACGTTCTGTTGGCCAGAAAACGAGTAATCTCTGCCTCTGCTACTTCTGCACTTGGAACCAAAGTGGTTTAATTTTCCGCATTTAAAGCAAGTTTTGCCCTTTGCCCTTTGCCCTACAAGAATTTAAAGAGTAGCACCTACCTCCACATCGATTGCATGGCGGAGCTTCCTCCTTCTTCTTGTCGTCAAGGCTGGTGGCTAGTCTCGCTACAGCAGCGGTCAGAATGTCAATATTGTTCTCAAATTGAGAACCACCTGTAGCGCCCTGTGCTGTATGAATCCCAGGTTTGTCACTGTTTAAGGGTGTCTGTAATTGTTCAATTTTTGAAGCTTGTTTCTTCACTTCATCCAATGTTTGTGGGGAATGGGTACTAATGGCTGAGCCCACAGCTCTGTCCATACCACTGAGTGCAATTTGCACTTGTACACTTGGCTCCACTGTCTGCCATGGTGGAAACTCGTTTCACAACAGACCCCTAAATATCCTGGTTTCTAAAATTATAATAGGATGGCCCTGCTGTAAATGGCATATTTTGTTAGTCTCGCTTAGTCTTTGCGGAGGTTCGGGATTGAACTCTCTACCCACCACGTGTTATGCCTGAGGCCACGTTCTAAGTTGGGATTCTAAAAACAAAGAGTTGAACCTTTTCAAGCTTCTTTAATATTCGTAGTCTAATTGTATGATAATTCTCTCGACTGTTTACTAAACAGTTATTAATTAAAACAAGCATGCACGGTGTTATTTATGCAATTAAAGATTATTACATTTACTAAAAGAAAGGTATACTTAATATGTAACCTTAATTCAGAATAAGGAATTAACATTTACTAAACTATTAACATAAACTAAACTCATTCTGTGTCCAAAATGCAGAAATTACCAAAATAAATGTATAAGAACTTAAACTTACCTAAAAACAAAGAGTTGAACCTTTTCAAGCTTCTTTAATACTCGTAGTCTAATTGTATGATAATTCTGTCGACTGTCTATTGAAAGTTCACTATATAGCAATTCAATTTCGAGATGCTGACCAATCAAAAGCTGATCAATTAATTCAGAGGCGTGTTATTCGTGTTAAACCTGTGTTTTTACTTGTCGAAGTAACCACACTGACCAATGGATAAGAGTTCTGTGATGGTAGGAACTTTTATCAAACAGCCACATGGCATTTAATCAAGATTAATGCCTACTGACCAGTTGAATTAAAAGCCGGTCTGCTACAAAAACACCATCACACATCGCTCGTTAATTCTAATCTGTTTAACGACATTGACTAATGCACAAATTTATTATGATAAATTGCAAGAACAACAAGGAGCTCGGCGTCTCTAAACCTGCTTTACCATTTTCCCACATAGACGGTGAGAACTATTTGGTTTACCCTTAATAATTGCAAAACGCAAAAATGCTGAATTTCTACAGCACAACACTTGCACTGATGTCTGTGAATCACTATCATTTCTTCTGGATAATATTTATGTACGTTTTGGGAGTACTATATACCGCCAAGTGATTGGTATTCCTATGGGTACAAACTGTGCGCCCCTTGTCGCCCCTATTTTTGTACTGTTATGAGAGGGACTTTATGCTTAGTCTAAAACCTGATACACAGGCAGATATGATCGAAGCCTTTAATAATACATCGCGCTATCTAGATGATATTTTTAATATAGACAACCCATTTTTTGATACGTTGTTTCCTTTTATTTACCCAACAGAACTACGCCTTAATATAACTAACGAGTCAAATTTGTCGGCACCATTTTTAGATTTGGATCTTTTTTATAAATAACGGAATTGTTTCTTCTAAGATTTACGATAAACGAGATGATTTTGATTTTAGTATTGTAAATTATCCTCATCTAGATGGCGATGTTCCCCGTTCCACATCTTACGGAGTTTATATTTCACAACTTATTCGCTTTGCTAGGGCCTGTACCTCTGTTGAGGACTTCCACATTCGTAATAAAACTATTACTGAAAAGCTTCTTAAACAGGGGTACAGATTTCATTAACTTCGTAAAACATTTTCTAAATTCTTTTATAGAAATCTTCCTCTCATTAACAAGTATAAATGTAACTTAAAGTCTTTTCTGCGGCAAGGTATTTCACATCCGGAGTTTTATGGTGATGTGATTTACAGACTTCGTAAGATTCTTGGACATATACATTTTCAAAACCTATTTGTGAAACGTATTAGATTTTTCCTCAAAAAAGATTATGATCCAACTATATTGCTGCGCACTTCACGTTTGGTTATCGATCAATCTACAATTGATAACTATGCATTCCTCTTTGGTTGTGCGACGACAGACAGGGCTTAGCACTACATGATGATGTATCTCTAAAGCCGTCCTTAACCGGGAGAGTTATGTCGGATTTTCGTGCTTTGTTTTTTCTCTCCCTCTCTGTCGTACCCTGGACCCTTCCATGTCTTACAGTTACTCGTAACTACAGACTAGTCGCTTGAGTACAATTTGACCGTTGCCATAGTGGGTTATTTTTAACACGGGCTTGAATGTTTAATTCTTTCCATGTTACTAATGATCTTGTCATAGAATTTTTGTTAAATGTTTGACATGTATTTACTTACTGTGCTGGCGGTCTTTTTGATTGTGAGGTTGTGGAACAGGGTTTATATTTTATGTACACTGTTCGTCTTTATACGTGAATAAAGGAGATAAGTGTGAGATTGGGCGCCCCTAAACCCAGGTTTAACCCCCAGTGGTAGTTAATGATTAATTTATAATTAATTATTGATTGCTACTGACCGTACCAAGGCGGGCTCCTATGTTCACTTTGCTTTATGTTTGTCTTGCGTGTTGTTTTCTATTTAGTGTGTAGATGAAGGAATGGGAATGGGAGTGTGCGTGTGTGTGTGTGTTTGTTATGGTATGAATCTGTGTGTGTGTTCTGCTTGAGAGGTGGGTGTATTGTTTATGTTGCGTTTCCTGCTTGAGTCTGTCGTATTTATTATTTGCATTAGTAAGCTGATATTTTGAATGGCGGTTCCCTGTGGCTTGCATATCAATGTACTGGTACACTTTTTTTATTGATAGTTACCTATTTAAGAAAGGTACCTATTTAAGAAAGGTTTCATTAGGCGAGCTTTGTTGTTCTCCGACAGCTCCTGTTGCAATTACTAAGTACTGTTTGTAATCGGAGTGGCAAACGAATTCGAGCCTGATCAGACGTCGGATCACCAGGAGTCTGATCTTGCTCCAAACTGTTTGCACTGAACATAACGGTTTATTGGGAAAGAATTACGTCTTCTCCACTGTACATGTTGCTGTGTCATTGGAATATTGCGTGCATTGCGTGTGCGGTTAATCATGTAATATTAGTGGAGCACTGGTGAAAATGGTAGTAATTTACAAAGACATTAGTTACATTGGACTCTGAACAATTAGAAAATGCACTTAGGCTCTAAAGACAAATACTAAACCACTCCCTTAAGGCTTACTTTTGCGTACTAATATTAACCCTTCTGCTGTTGAACAACGATTGGCAGCTTAAAACAAGATGAAATTAAAGGAGAAAAGAGGACATTTTCGCCTTTTTTTATCTTGCTTTGGTCAGTGTTCTGCCTAAACACAATTGGATAAAAGGTAATTTTCACATTTTCTGTGGAGGAAACGGTTAAGGATACACGTACAGTGGAGAATGTGTTATTCTTTCCCAATAAACGCGATTACGCTAAAACTATTATTTCCAGTGCAAACAGTTTGGAGCCAGATCAGACGCCGGGTAACCCGGCGTCTGACCAGGCTCCAAACTGTTTGCCACCAAGGTAAACATGAAATATCAGAATTGACCAAACGTTGTTCTTTTCTACGTTTTAGCGCTTTGCGTTTGCGTATGTTTGCGTTTAAACGGGAAAGAATAACAGATTCTCCACTGTAGTACGGATGTCCCTAAAAGTTATACTTGTTAAGAGTTTGTCTTGGCATTATCCCAATAGACTATCTGAAAGACCGCCATTGAGTATTTCCTTATTGATGTGCTTCAATAAATAAACCAATTGCAAAAACTCGGTTCCTGATTGGGTTCAAAACTGTTTGAAGTTAAGTTTGATTTAGCACTTAAAATTTCTTGTCTTGCAAACCCAACCCTGTCATTTTTAGCATTCTGTTACATTTTCATTCCGTTCAGTTTCGTTCAACCCTCAACACCATAGCCATTTTACCACTTAAAGCATGTTGAAAGTAAAGCAGAATGCGCCTTAAGGCACAATCAGCTTTACTTTCAGTCTGCTTAAGTTACCATTTTCTAGGATATATAAATATTTCTTATGATACATAGTCATGACTGTATAAATTGGCCCTATTTTATTTAGTGGAGAAATAAATTACATGTAAGCAAAGCGCTTCAATTGGGGAAGGTTTAAACCGAAAGGAATGCCCGATCGAGTTTAAAAGGCAGGAAACTTCAAAGCATAAGGAAAACACAAATTTGTCACACATTACAACACACTGTTATATTTTGAGGAGAGCATTCGTTTGTCTCTATACTTTATTCAGCTCAAGTATTAAGAAATGTTTTCAGTTTATAGAAGCTCGTCAACATGTAATATGTCCGTGATGACATGGTTTGACGTTAGACAGCTAAGTACTGATTAGACGCTTCCGTTTAACCTTTCTGCTACGGTAAAACCGATCGCTTTGAAATTGTTATTTACAAAATAAGTAAAATCAAATTCTGTGCATGTTCTAATTGTATATTCTAAAAACGTGTGTGGCAAACAGTTTGTAGCCATATCAGACGCCGCGAAACGCGGCGTCTGATCGTGATTGAAACTTTTTATAAATATAAATCAAATCTCAATCTGCATGCGGGAAAGGGTAAATCATGTTTTACCATTTTAACTTAAGTGCTAGATCACATTCACTATGCCGACCACTATAATTATGGGAGACAGTTGCCATAAAAAGGGGATCCCATGTCTACACGTTAGGTGATCGACTCATAAAATTCTAAGAGGTTGCAGAGAAATTAGGTTAAGAAGCATTAGTTGTACAGTAAATCTTCTCTCTTACGACCACTACATTAAGGGTGTATCAATGTCATGACTTTGGGAAACTTTCAAAGTATATGAAAACACTCTATGATGGTTTTATATTGAAGAGCTATTTAAGATGAATGAAAAAATAGAAAAAGTGTACATTTTGGTGAACAACAGTTGGCTCTACGGCCATGTAAAATTTACCCCACCCACTTCCTCTTATTTTGTCCATTTCAAACAGCCCGCTTCAATAAAATCCATTTTAAATGAAAACAAATATGATAATTTGGTTTTGTGTTATTTATTTCCTATCTATGGTAGTATTTCTTCATACAAAAACTAATTTAAGAAAAAAAAGGCACCAAATATGAAATTTATAAAGCTCTAAATAGCATCGATATGGTACTTTTTTGTAAATTTTGTAAGGGGAGATAACTCTTTTTACTTTAATAGCTCAAAATTTTCAACACTGACCTTTCAATTTTTTTTCATATTTTGAACTGCCTTAGCATGGGCTTTCATGTGGTAGAATATAAGAAAAAGTTAAATACTAGAACTATTTCATTTTCAAACTTTTTTACTTTTTTTCATAAAATAAAAAATCTAATAAAATCATGCCCTATACAAAGCATATTTTTGATATTCAAGGATCGATATTGTTCAAACCTGGTGCCTGCTTTGTCTAAATTTGGTTTCTATATGTGAAAATACCACCATAGACATGAAATAAATAATGGAAACCCAAATTATCATGTTTGTTTTGTTTCGAAATAAATTTTACTGAAGCTTGTACCCTGAATGGGTAAAATTTGAAAAAAAAGTCCAAATTTGACATACCTTTTTCAAATCGCTGTAGCTCAAAAACAAGGACACCACCATATATTTTTTTTTTCATTTTTTCATTCATCATAAACAGCTCTTTCAAAAAAACAATGTTAGAAAAAAAGTTAAATACTTTGAAAAAATAGCTTATGACATTGATACACCCTTAAGCTCACTTTTTGATGTTTAACCCTTTACCTAATAGCCTGTTTCTTATTTTGAAGACATGTAACCAATTAAAGCAGGTTGAAAGTAAAGCAGAATGCGCCTTAAGGCGCATTCTGCTTTACTTTCAGCCTGTTTTAAGCTACCATCTGCTAGGAATTATAAAAATTTCTTATCGTATATGTTCATGACTGTACAAAGTGGAACTATTTTCTTCAGCGGAGGAATAAATAAAATGCGCTAAAAGTCGCTCCTATTGGGGATAGGGTTACATGTAAGACAGGTGATTGCTTCAGTCAAAGTAATAATAGCTCCTTTAGGAGTATTCTGTTTTACTGTCACTTTGCTTTAGTTTGTCACCTGTATTTTATACAATCATTTAACCTTAGTTTAAGTGGTCGTTATAGAGAAATTATACTGTATTGTTAGTCTATAAACTATTTAATGTTTGTGACTATATTTATTTGAGACATCATCTTGTAAATTGTATAGAGCAATGCAATATTACAGTGGAGAAAACGTTATTCTTTCCCGTTTAAACGCAAACGTACGCAAACGCAAAGCACTAAAACGTAGAAAAGAACAACCTTTGGACAATTCTGATATTTCATGTTTATCATGGTGGCAAACAGTTTGGAGCCTGATCAGACGCCGGGGTAGAAAATATAAATGGTAAAGTAAAGTACCAAGCTATCATCTACTTTCAGTCCGACTGGCCGTTCAGCTGACTGTACATCATTGAGCATTTGACCTATTACAGTGGAGAATGTGTTATTCTTTCCCAATAAACGCGTTTACGCTAAAACTATTATTTGCAGTGCAAACAGTTTGGAGCCAGATCAGACGCCGGGTAACCCGGCGTCTGATCAGGCTCCAAACTGTTCGCAACCAAGATAAACATGAGATATCAGAATTGTCCAAAAGTTTTTCTTTTCTACGTTTTAGTGCTTTGCGTTTGCGTACGTTTGCGTTTAAACGGGAAAGAATAACAGATTCTCCACTGTAGGCCAAATAAAAAATACCTCTATTTCCTATTACATGCCCAAAATAATTCGGGATGGGCGGTCGGAAAATGTTTTTCTTTCCTATAATACATTTAACTTTCTGATGGAGATGAAAATGTATAAATGTATTTTATTGTGCAGAGTCCTGGGCCATACATAAAAACCCTTATTTTCTAATTCGCTTCGCTCAACCGAAAATAAAATATTTATCCTCTAAAGAATCATTCAGGATTATATAAAAGACACAGTAAATAGCAATAGGCCAAAGGCATTACGGATTTTTATTTTTCACACAGTAACATTTCAATGAACTGTACACACAGGGAAGATCAATATTCTCATATATCATAGTCTGTTCTCTGTTATTTCCAACATGAACAATAGAAAAGGCATGATTAAAATTAAAAATGCAATAGGATAATAGATGCACAACAAAATTACGTTCAGTCTAATAAGTCTCCATCAACTTTATGTCAAATGCATGTACAGTCTTAGCTATTCCTTACTCTAGCCCTTAAGGAAATATACAAAACTATAACACCATATACTGATTGTTACCGGACACAGCTTGTATTGTGGGGGAAAAAACAAAAACAAAACGTACATGTGAAGTACAATAGAACATAATACATGTATATGTATGAGTGCAAACACGATGCAACACCTCTTTTAAAGACCACAATGGCGTTATAGTATAAATGCGACTGACCGGTCAGAAACAACCAGAGATAAAAAACATACATGTACCTAATAATATGGTAAAAAACTCTGGAAATCTGTGCCTATTGCTATTTACTGTATTTAATGTATTTATTCACGTCAGATACATTCAGGTGATTCGTGCACATGTTATTGCACGAGTTGGGGGCAGACAGGCCCAAGCTACATTTGGCAAGCAGCTGCCAGCCCCGGAACAGAAGCCATCAGTTTGAAGATGAGTATTTGTTTGATCAGACTAATGTTAACGCTCATATACTGATAGCTCATACAAACTATTTGTATATCAGAAGAAATTCTCTCTAAGAGAAAAGAGTCCGTTAAAGGCAGGCTACGTAAAAACAAGCTATTTTGGCTTTATGTTATTTGCGCAACAGAATACATAATGGATGTTGTTTCCAAAGGTTATTAAAATTGTATTCCGTTTTTGGAGACACCGCCTAGCTTTTTTATGAAAAATAACAATATGCTCTTAGAAATTCGGAGCTGTCGCCGAATTAATAAAAACAGGTTGTGTTTTTGAGGTTTATTTCATTCCATATTTGGTAAGCTCGTTTTCTGTAGCCTTTAGCAGCTCTGGATGGATGAGTTGGGTGTTACGGCACTGCGACACAAAATAGGTCATTTAGCGCCGATGAGTAATGAAGGATGATGAGATGATGATGATTTCAGGAAGATGATTTTGGCTAATCTCATCTGTTGCTTAGCAGCACATGAGATCAACACCACCGACCTGCCTTCCTTTCGTTCGGGCCTAATAAACAGAAAAGATTCCCTTTGACAATTAAGCCCAAGAACTGCGGCAAAGTAGGAAGGTCTCTTGGGTTAGCAGCTCTGGTAAACCTCGTTTGATTTTAGATTTTAGTTTAATGAATAAATACGTCTGGAAAGAACATTTCAAATTTGAAGATAGGTCCGTTGCTTATGAATATTTGATTAAAGACGGTCTTATGTTCAAACAAGATATCTCGTCCACTTATCATCATATTGAAATTGCTGCTTCTCAGCATACCTTTTTAGAATTTTCTTGGAACAAAGGTGTACAGAAGTACTTCGTTTTTACTGTACTCCCTTTAAGTTTAACCTCAGCGCCTTTTTCTGGTCGAAATGCTTAAGACCCATTGTACGATTCATCAGAGAAAATGGTATATGATTCGTCTTGTTTTTTGATGATGGTGGGGTGTTAAAGATTTTTCCTCAATCCATTGATGGAATAACCCCCATTGTCTCGATAGGTGTGAATTTTAACTATCAAAGTATGCATCACATGCTATACCAATCTCTATTTACCTGGTGAGGCTTAGATTATACTCATGCTCTAGTGATTTTCATGTTTATTTCTAACCAATATATCAAATATAAAGGTTGGGTCTCACACGAGAAGCTTAAAGGTTCTTTGCTACTCACATGTCTATTAGATCCATGCTTTTTGCAAGGAAGTTGTCTGACAAGGCGTTATGATCGGAAGGTCGTCAGGAGATGTCTTTAACAAAACCGTACAGGCAACTATAGCAGATGTTGATTGTGTATTGTCAGTGTTTTCAAGAGTTGGTTTTCTTTTGAATATAAAAATGTCTGTATTGGAACCTACTAAAATTCTTGAGTGGTTAAGATTACTTTGGAATTTAAGGGACAATTGTCTAGATTATAGATATTCCTGAAGACGCATTGATAGGGTCTTTAAAATCATTGATTTCTGTTTACAAAGGAGTCAGTTTTAACAGATAGAGACATCGCGAGATAAACGGGCAGAATAATCTAGATTAGTCAGACGTTTCCAATGTTCAGAGTCTGTAACGATATATAATCGGATGCAATAACGTGGCATTTGCAGTATTTATACAATGCTGTTCTGATAAGGTGTATCATAGAAATTGGTCAGAGTCTGAGAGTCTACATGGCGTGAAATGATGGCCATATTGTCTTTTATTCAGAACTTTCATATCCTTATTTTTTGTCCGGTATTTAAATAAAATCAAATTTTTTGGTTCTGATAGATTTAGCAGCAAGTCTTCAGTATTAGTTTAGAAACGCCAATCTCTGTTTGATTTTATAGCCGTAATATTCAGGCGTTACTGTATTATCGATCGGTTTCCTTTTTACGGAATTGACCGGATTTTAATAAGAGTTGTTCGGAAATATTCGGGGTTGCATTTGATTGGTCGTTTGTAATCTTTACTGAGGCGCGTCGAAGCGGAAATTTCCATATACGTCGCTTCATACAATGGAATGTTACTATGGACCACGTGCTATTTAGTATTGTTATTCATTCACCTGTTATACCCCCATGCCACGAGACGGCGATCTATGGCGCTCTGTCAGAGCGCCGCAGGTCGCCATGCAGAGCGCCGAGGTCGCCAGGAGCGCTACCTGAGCGCAAATGGATCGCTATCTGATCTCCATGATCGCCGTCGGTTTACTCCCCTGCACAAAGATCCGTTGCGCTCCGGCCAGAACGCCATCAGATCGCTAATGGATCGCCTAAGTCGCCATCGGAGCGCTACTTGATCGCCAAGATCGTACATGTAACAAGAGCGCTATCGGATCACCTTAGAGCGCCACCATCATCCAACAAAGCAAATCAGTAGATACTTCGCGCCCCGTGGCGATCTGATAGTGAGTCTCTGCATTTTAAAATACCCGATAGTATTTTCTATTAATGTATCCAAATTGCATGATGTAACTCGACGTCTCATCCGGATCCAAACTGTTATACACCCATGCAATGATGATACCGAAAAGTGTGTTAACCCTTAGCCCGCCAAATAAATTGTCGTCTGCTATATTTCTCGTCTGCTTCAAGTTTCAAAGTGCTTCAAAGTTGCTCAAAATTGCTGAAAATGTTGTCCGAGTGTCAAACAGCTTGGATCCGGATGAGACGCCGAGTTACTCGGCGTCTCATCCGGATCCAAGCTGTTTGCATATGGAGCTATAGCCGTGAGTGGCAGGCTAAGGGTTAATATAATGGCGTTTAACATTGATTTTGATGTGCGTTAGAACATTTGTAGTAACTATTAAATGACAAAACACAGATTTCTAGTGACTTGTGGCAGTACGAACGTAATGCAGAAAGCTCTTATAGGAATCGTCTGCATTACTATGTTACTGCATTGAGTGGACACAAGTAAAAAAGAAAGCAGCTATATGTATGGCTATTTGCCTAAATATCTGCTAGCGAATTTAAAACGAATGAGCGCGGCAGAGCGCCACATGTCTTCATAGGATATCTCCCTAATCAGATCAAGTAGAGCGCTAACAGAGCGGTTTTGCTGCGTTTACACTCAGCCACGATAGCTGCGATGCCCACGATTTGAGGGAATCGCGGTGAGCGTGGCGGATCGTTGGACGAATCGTGGTGATATTGAGAGAGCGTGGAAGAATCGGGAGAATCGCAAGGATCGTGGCACATTTTTTGACGGTCAAAAATGTTGGCACGATTATGCCGATTGGTTTTTATATCGTGAGAGAGCGTAATAGAACTTGGGAATCTAAGTAGAACGTCGTGCAGCTTAACAGAGCTTAACAGAACTTAACAGAAAGCATCACAGCGTGAAGCCCAAACGTAGGAGATCTTTGTTAACTTGGAAAGGCGATTTTTTAAGTTTGTACATGTATTATTAAGTTAATATAGTGCTCCCTCCCTACAAATGCCCTCCCAAAAGCGACACCCTCTTTACAACGGCACTTACCGAAAGTTCCTTTAAACAAGACATTTACCGTATTTCAAGCGCTTTTACTGCTGGACTTGTGTCTGCTACAAAAGTGTCGTCTGCTTCTTTTCCTCAATATTACATAAAAGTTGACATTTGGATAGAATAAATATAAATACGAGTGACAGGTTAAGCTTCCCTACAAATATTTTCAGATGCGTCATCCCAATGTAATCAATGTTTGACACCAGCATCTAGAGAATGAGTGGGTGACCCATGCCTCCTTTTTATACCCCAATCTTTCTCAAAACGCAACATTCTTGGTGAAATCGTTACCATAAATCGCAGGAGAGCTTAACAGAACGTTATATCGTGTTAGATCTTAACAGAACGTGATAAAACGTGATAGCGTATCGTGGTTACCGTAAAAGAGCTTAAGAGAACGTGATGACATCGTGGCAGATCCTCATCAGAATCTTGTTGGGATCGCAACAAAACGCTGCAGGAGGTAACAAGACGTGCATAGAGCGTAAGAAAGCGTGGTATAGCGTAGAAAAAGATAATAAATCGTGAAGCTCTGCGCTTTTTCTAAATCGTGGCTATCGGAGCTATCGTGGCTGAGTGTAAACGCAGCATAATGGATCTCCATCGGTCGCCGACATCGCTATCGGATCTCTTTTGAGCGCCATAGGTCGCAGTGGTCGCCATCGGAGCGCCAATAGAGCGCAATAGATCGCATCTTAGTCGCCTTTGAGCGCCAACGGAGCGCAATCTGAGCAAACAAGAGCGCAACATTTTTATGAATTGGGTGGCGACCAATGACCATGAAGTCGCTATCGGATCTTACAGATCGCTAACGGATCGCCATCGGAGCGTAATCTGAACGCAATCGGATCGTAAATGCCGTTAGATTGCATCATCCTGAGGCGACCTATGGCGCTCTGTCGGAGCGCGGAGATCGCCATCGAGCGCCGTCTCGTGGAATGGGGGTATTAGGTGAAACAGGTGCGTGGGAACATTTCTCTGAGATGTGTTTACTAAATGAAGTTTGAAGTTTGAGCATGTACTGTATTACATGTAAGAGTACGTTCAGTGTCATAGACAGGTCGACACTGTGTTTAGTGTCATAGACAGGTTGACACTGTATTGAGTGTCATTGACAGGTTGGCATTATATTAGAGTGTCATAGACATGTTGACACTGTGTTTAGTGCCATAGACAGGTTGGCACTGTTTGATTGCCTTAGACAGGTTGACATTATTTAAGAGTGTCATAGACATGTTGACACCGTGTTTAGTGTCATAGACAGGTTGGCATTGTTTGATTGCCATAGACAGGTTGGCATTGTTTAGAGTCATAGACTGTGTTTAGTGCCATAGACAGGTTGACATTATTTAAGAGTGTCATAGACATGTTGACACCGTGTTTAGTGTCATAGACAGGTTGGCATTGTTTAGAGTGTCATAGACGGGTTGACACTGTTAGTTTGCATGTTTTCGTTGATGATGCATGAATGCATATGATATCGAAGCATTTTTGAAGAATCACTGAAAGGTTGATTCTGATTTTGATCTTTCAAATGAATTTAGTTGATTATTTCGTTTTTGAACAATTGTAGTTAACCTTTTAGATCTGCATACTAGAAGATGTGAAAACACTGCTGAACTAGATCAAACAACTTCTCTGTTTATTGTTTGGCTAATTTTATTCAGTTTGTATATGTGATTGGGCGTATTTTGCAAGAGTTTAAAAGGTTAAATACATGTTTTGCCCCCAACTCGTTGCATAGACCCTGTCGGCATGGCGACGAATCCTTGGCCGGGGATGGAACTAACTCAGGCTCCTTGAAACTGGACTGGCATCCGGAGTGTTCTTGGACAACCTTCAGCTTTTAAATTGCTGGACACTTGAATTTAGCAAATCATTGTTTTATAGCTTAAACGGGCGAATGACTTAGCTGGTATTAACAGCAGCCCCTGCGATTCGCAGTTAGTTAAAACATTCAGGGAGGCAGCTCATCGGATTTTCGGGCATTCTGTGACTTAAAAGGAGCATGTAACTCCTGTTATTTCAAATAAATTGAAATCAATTTTGGGTAACAAACTCTACTTTGTTAGATTTAAGAAATTTGAGCATGTGTTTTATAGCTTATGCTGCATTTCTTAGATTTTCAGAGTTGAGCAATATTAGAAGATCTGATTTACAATTTTATGACGAGTGCTTTTCTGTTTATATCCGTTTTAGTAAAACGGATTTATACCGAGAGGGTAATCGTTGTATAATTGATAGGACAGGAAAGTTTACTTGTCCAGTTAAATTGTTAGATAGATACTTGTGTTTGGCTAATATTGACAAGGATTCTGAGGAATTCATATTTCGATATATATCGTATTGTAGAACTTCCTATACTTATATGTTAAAGGGTGTCAGTTGCATTTCTACGGCAATTGGTTTAGATAAAACCTAATTTGGACTTCATAGTTTGAGGTCAGGTGGTGCCACTGCAGTTGCAAATTTTGGGATATCGGAGAGACTTTTCAAATGACATGGTCGTTGGCGCACTGAGAAGGCTAAGATGGTTATGTGAAAGATGACATAGACAAATTACTTTCAGTATCGAAATGTCTAGGGATATAATTTGATGCATAATAAGCGCTTTTATATATTGGACGATAATTCAGTGTTTACATACTTTCTATTCCCGTTCTTTGTTTTTGCTCGAAAAATCCGTAATGCCTTTGGCCTATTGCTATTTACTGTGTTAAGTCTTTTATATACTCCTGAATGATTCTTTAGAGGATAAATATTTTATTTTCGGTTGAGCAAAGCGAATTAGAAAATAAATGTATCTATTCACGTCAGATACATTCAGGTGATTAGTGCACATGTTATTGCACGAGTTTTCCGATATTAAGTAGTCACGTGGTCAGCTATACAAACTTTCAAACTTTCAAACTTTTATTTATCATAATTGTATAAGGTCCACTTCACCGTGGACAGCATTAACATTATACAAATATTGAATACATACAAATATAAATAGGGAGGTCATTAGTTGGGAACACGCAAACTATTAGAATTTTGAAATTTATCTAAAGTCTAAATAAAAATGTTTTAGTTGAATATATCGATGTTTATCGAAATTCTTTCCATAGACAGTTATATAATTATGTATATGGTCTGACAGATTAGATTATGACCAGGCACCATGTGACTCGGCGTCTCTTCATAGTCTATGTTGCCTCAAAATTCACACTTTCAATTTTGATGTTGAATTGTAATAGTAATTTACAAGATAAGTCGAGGTTATGATGAGAGAGAACGAAAAGATAAAATACATGTATTTACAATGTATCAAACTCAACTAAATAGGATGAAGAACATACTAGGTTCATTATTGCTGCTAGTATTGCTGGGGTACCCACTCAATGAGCTTCTCCAGCTAAACGAAACAAGGAGAAGACATACGGGTACACGCAGCAGACTACTACCCAAGAGTAGTACATGCGAATATATTTGCCAATTTCTCCAACGAAACGAAGCTTGGAGATAATAAATGTTGGATACGAGTTAATAAATTATATGGTAATTACTTAAAGACAGGCACAAGCAAACATACAAACTAAGTAACTTACTACAAAAAAATACCCACATGTAAGACAATACACTTTGAGTACATATATAGAGAAAGAGAGAGAGAGATCATAAGTTTAGAAACTTCGAGAGAGAGAGAGAGAGAGAGAGAGGGAGATAGAGACAACGGAGAGATAGAGGGGGAGAGAGAAAGAGTGAGAATAGAGAGAATAGAGAAAGATAGAGAGGGGAATGATACATTTACATACGCACATGCCTATAAAGCTACATAACTCAAATACAGACCTAAATAGTTACATTATAATTAACTCATATCATACTAATTTGTTGTTCTCTTCGAATACATGTATAGTTACATTATAATTTAACTCATATCATGCTAATTTGTTTTTCTCTTCGAATACATGTACATGTATATCGTCTGCGTAAAATCTCAAAAATAAATAAATAAATAAGAAAATAAAAAATGAAGGACACACAGTTTGGGCTCTTACCAGACTCCACGTCATTTGGCGTCTGGTCTGGATCCAAACCTTTTGCAAAAGTTTTCTTGGTAGCTCTTAGTATGATAGGGGTTTACAAAGTGAATTTAAATAAGATGTGTGATTGCAATATAATACACTGCACTGTCCGGTAGCAATTGTATTCGTGACGCTGTGCCATAGGCATCATGATAACCGTTAAAAGCGTGCAATTGTCGCAATAATTACAAAAGGCAGAGTAGCCATTTAATCATATGTGAAAATGGATATACGCAGGCGATCAACGGGTAGGGTTACCAGAAGCCAGTCCAAGGTAAGCAACAATTAATTTGCTAAATAGAGCATTCTTTCTAACACCCAGTTGTCCACGGACGAAATGGTAACAGCATTTGCTGACAATTGTGGGTTTAGGTTGCACCCCGAGTAAATCGGCATCCAATCAATATCAACAATGTCGAACAAATCAGACCAAAACAAAAGCACACAACATCATACCGACAATATTCCGTCCATTGGCAACTGTCTAGCAGGCTAAAGGCGAACAACTCTTACCCTACCGATCCGCCCTCGGAGAATAACCGTCCAATCAGTTTGGATTCTGATGCGCCGCCGACCCACTCGACGTCACACCTGAATACATACTGCTTGCTGGTATCTATCAAACGTTCTCTAGCACGGTAATAGTTTGCATTTAACAGATTTCCACCGTTATACCTGTTGCAGCATAATTCAATGTATCTCTAAGGGCTATAGTTATACAAAATATATAGACTTACATCAATGGTCATCTAACAATACATGTATAAATAAAAGCATACTTTAGCTGTATGGAAGCGCTTATGCGCCAATACCGACCGGTGCGCAGTATTTGTTTTTCGACAGTTTGGCACAGATCACACACTGACCTTTTCTGTATGTGATCTGCATCCAATCTGCCGACAAAAAAACAACAACAAAACAGTAGAACAAAATTCGTATTTACTAGGGTTGGAAATTGAAACATAGTACTATTTACATACACTTTTACCAAGTATCATGATTTCTGAAGTAACCATAGGTACAGATTTCAATCACTCGAGGTAAAAGCATTACGGATAATAGACGTGTATTAGATTCCCTCCCACCCGCCCTTAAGCTTTTTGATAAGTTAGATTGTTGTATTCAATGGAATATTATTTTGATGCGGTTCGATAGTATAACATGAAAATGTTGTTTTCGCGGTTCTTTTTCATGACGTCACATGGTTGTGTACTCGTGCGCACGTGATCGTGCACAGGGCGTAGTTGTCTGGCCATTCTACCGTTCACTGTCACACTGTACAGACGTATTGTTGAAACAGTCATTTCAATTTTCAAATTTTTAGATTGTATATGTTCAAGTACTAGTTATTTTAATTATAATTATAGCAAAGTCATTTACTCTAGACTCTAAGTTAATGTTTTTCTCTGTGTAAGTTGCACAGATTAAATGGTGCAATTGGATAAGGAATGGCATTTCGTATATAGTGCGTGTGACCAAACACTGGGCGATTTGACATGGCAAATTGGCACAGATTTCCAGAGTTTTTTACCATACTATTAGGTATGTTTTTTTTTATCTCTGGTTGTTTCTGACCGGTCAGTCGCATTTATACTACATGTATAACGCCATTGTGGTCTGTATCGTGTTTGCACTCATACATATATTATGTTCTATTGTACTTCACATGTACGTGTTTTCCCACAATATAAGCTGTAACCGGTAACAAGCAGTATATAGTGTAATGGTTTTGTATATTTCCTTAAGGGCTAGAGTAAGGAATAAATAAGACTGGTACATGTACATGCATTTGGCATAAAGTTGATGGAGACTTATTAGACTGAACGTAATTTTGTTGTGCATCTATTATCTTATTGCATTTTTAATTTTAATCATGCCTTTTCTATTTTTCATGTTGGAAATAGCAGAGAACAGAATATGATATATGAGAATGTTGATCTTCACTGTGTGTGCAGTTCATTGAAAAGTTACTGTGTGGAAAATAAAAATCCGTAATGCCTTATGAGCATTAAAATTAGTCTGATCAAACAAATACTCATCTTCAAACTGATGGCTTCTGTTCCGGGGCTGACAGCTCCTTGCCAAATGCAGCTTGGGTCTGACTGCCCCCAACTCGTTGCATAGACCCTGTCGACATGGCATCGAATCATTGGCCGGGAATGGAACTAACTCATGCTCCTTGAAACTGGACTGGCATCTGGAGCTTGGACAACCTGACCGCAAGCAACCGAATCCTCCACAAGCGAAGCCCTGGATGTCCGGTGTAGTTCGGCGAAAGGAACGAAAAACAGGCATAAACCCAGTACTAGACTCGTCCAACATAGCACTTGACCTATCCGAGCCCCTGTCGGTATAATTAGCCGTGGATCTGCCACGTAACTCTCTATATCATCAAGGATATCGGAGTTAAACTCGAACTGTTTCCGGTTACTAATCCATTTAAAGTCTCTTGCTTTGGATGTCCTTCAGCTTTAAATTGCTGGACACTTGAATTTAGCAAATCATCTCTTAAGGGATGAAAAAGGGAAGAAAACTGTTTGTCCAAATAACAAAATGTGGAAGTAGAAGTAGACGTAGAACTTTCTTCATTAGAAACACCACGTATCGCGCTCTCTGAATTTTCCATCACAAATCTACTACACGTCTATTATCCGTAATGCTTTTACCTCGAGTGTATACATATCCATTCAAATTGTTTATTTTATTCATTGGTCCCATTACCAAAGTTATAAAAATCTAAACCGGTATGATTGTTTATAATATTGATATACCAAGACGGCAAAGAAGTGACTTATATATGAGAGATGGCATGAATAATAGTTTGCAATGTGTTGTATGCATGTCAAATATTTCATTAAAATGTGCCGTCTGCATGTTGAATGTGCCAATGTCCTACTTATCTCCAAGGAAGCTACTTTATGGCAGATTTAGAGCAAATTTCACTTCGATATTTGCTTAATCTTATTAAATAATCAACTTTGAAAACACTTAAACGTCTATACATGAGCTTTTAAAACAATTAAATTTTTTTAATGGAGATTATATTCTATTTCAAATTCCTCCAAAAATGATTGTCGCAAAAGTGGCCGACATTTACCAATACATTTTTCGAAAAGTGAAAAAAAAGTTTAGGGTCGGGGGAAACAACTAGGGTCGGTTGGGTTACCGGAAACATAGGTACATGTACTTTTTTTATTTGGTCTAACATCGATCACTGCTATCACATTGTGCGTAGGCAGCCGCAGTATCGTCGCTGCCTTACAGTGGAGAATGTGTTATTCTTTCCCAATAAACGCGTTTACGCTAAAACTATTATTTATTATGCAAACAGTTTGGAGCCAGATCAGACGCCGGGTAACCCGGCGTCTGATCAGGCTCCAAACTGTTTGTCACCATGATAAACATGAATTATCAGAATTGTCCAAAAGTTGTACTTTTCTACGTGTTAGTGTTTTGCGTTTGCGTACGTTTGCGTTTAATCGGCAAATAATAACAGATTCTCCACTGTTTTTGCAAACCGTGCGGTTCGTATTTGTCTGATCAGGATCCAAACTATTCGACACTCATTTCAACATTACATTGTCTTAAATCAAACAACATAATCTTTCTATTTGGGTTATAAAATCAGACGACAATTGTTTAAAATTGATGACGTCATGTCGGCGAAGGAGTTGCCTGGTGAAGTATCATTTGAAATTTACTAGAATTTATATTCAATATTGAGTGCAATAACACACTTTGCAAGAAAATTACGACTATCTTTAACACTGTTACTGAAATAGTTATAGTGAGGTGTTTATCCCTATACCGCCATATTTTCGTCTGCTTCAATATTGTTGTCTGCAATGTATTTCAGGAAGTATGACTGGCGAACTTTTGAAACGAGTGGTAAACAGTTACAGTGGAGAATCTGTTATTCTTTTCCGTTTAAACGCAAACGTACGCAAACGCAAAGCGCTAAAACGTAGAAAAGAACAACTTTTGGACAATTCTGATATTTCATGTTTATCTTGGTGGCAAACAGTTTGGAGCCAGATCAGACGCCGGGTTACCCGGCGTCTGATCTGGCTCCAAACTGTTTGCACTGCAAATAATAGTTTTAGCGTAAACACGTTTATTGGGAAAGAATAACACATTCTCCACTGTATGCGGCGTCTGGTCAGAATCCAAACTGTTTCCATTAATACTTTTTAGCGCCATTGACAGTGAAAGATTAAAACAATAAAAACCTGTATTTGAAGACAAAAGAAAGTACTCAAATGCAATACACAATTTTGACGGTATCGTTATATATATTAAGTTAGCATTAACCCTGTTTCGCTCTCAATGACGCCTAACAGCGCGTTTGCAAACAGTTAAGATCCTGATCAGATGCCGCGTTAAATATCGATACTTCTTCAGTCATATTGCCTTATTTTTTCCAACTTTGAAACGACATTGCAGAGAACAAAATTGAAGCAGACGACAATGAAACGGTGAATTGGCAAAAATCTCATGAAAAAGTTGGCAGTGAAAGGGTTAGGGAAGTATGATCGGTATATCAACATCATCAAGTAAAATAAATGAATCTTAGTTTTGTCTTAACCCTTATCCTGCGGTGATGTCGTCTGCTTTGCAATTGTCGTCTGCAAAGTTTGTTAAATTTAGATTTATACATTTTTTAAGTAAATAAACCCAAAGACGAGTGTCAAACAGTTTGGATCCAGATCAGACGCCGCGTCACGCGGCGTCTGATCTGGATCTAAACTGTTTGCAAAAATCAATAAAGTCGCGATCAGCAGGCAAAGGGTTAACATTTGTTCTACTACGACCTAAAACGAAGTACAGTAAAACCTCTCTATAACGACCACTAAATTATGTTAATTATTAGGGTGTTTACAATAGGTGACCGCTTAAAGCAAGGTGACAGTGAAACAGTCTGTTTCACTGTCACTTTGCTTTCAGCTGCCACCTGTCTATTATACAATCAATTAGCCTTAATTTAAGTGGTCGTAATAGCGAGGTTTTACTGTAGAGTGTTGCCTCCCAACAACATCCCTCCCAATAATGATTCCCTCCTTACAACAAGCATTGCTGCTGTTCTCAACAAAATTAAATTGTCTAAAACGTTCACTGCTGCAATATCGTGTGCTTCAAATTGTCGTCTGCTGTTGTTTCCCAAAGTTACATACAGTGGAGAATGTGTTATTCTTTCCCAATAAACGCGTTTACGCTAAAACTATTATTTGCAGTGCAAACAGTTTGGAGCCAGATCAGACGCCGGGTAACCCGGCGTCTGATCAGGCTCCAAACTGTTTGCCACCATGATAAACATGAAATATCAGAGTTGACCAAAAGTTGTTTTTTTCTACGTTTTAGCGCTTTGCGTTTGCGTACGTTTGCGTTTAAACGGAAAAGAATAACAGATTCTCCACTGTATTAGTGAACATTTTGACAGAAGAAATTTAATGACGAGTGACAAACAGCTTGAATCAAGATCAGATGCCGCGTGACGCAGCGTCTGATCTTGATTCAAGCTGTTTGCAAATGTAAGCCAGGTCTTAATCGTCCCTCCCTATAACGACTCCCTCCGAACAACACACACAATGTGTGTCTCCCATTGGGTGTATTTGTAGAGAGGGAACAATGTAGGTGTTTGTAATACATTTTGCTACAAACAACTCATATAGTATATAATAAACAGCCAGATAAGAATGGGTCTGTGTTCGAAGTGGCTAAAGCGTCGGCACAATATTACGTATCTTGTTTTAACTTCTGGACACGGGTTTGATCCCTGATCGAGCCCAATGTGTGTTTCTTTTCTTTGAATTTTTTAGCATGGATCCGTTTACTAAACTAGCATCATTTTAGGCCTGTCACCCATTTAAAGAAAAATGTTATCGGATAAAATTAGGTTACAGTAATTTGAATATTGTGATCTCTACACATTACATACAACAAAAGTGATCACTTGTTTTGGTGTGTATTCACAATCAAAATTTTTCTTTTTATCTACAGGCTATTTATCATTTATAAAATTTTGAAAACATTTGCTTTTTTATGCAGCTGTATTATGCTCACTTGAAACATTAGAAATAACAAACAGAAATATAAACTGTAATAAAAAGCGATACTAGTTTAATATTATCATATTATGTCTTCTGAAATGTTAATTCTGATTAAAACAGTATGCCGTTAGGCTATAGGTTGATGAACTGTAAATGATGGTCATACAGTGGAGAATCTGTTATTCTTTCCCAATAAACGCGTTTACGCTAAAACTATTATTTGCAGTGCAAACAGTTTGGAGCCAGATCAGACGCCGGGTAACCCGGCGTCTGATCAGGCTCCAAACTGTTTGTCACCAAGATAAACATGAAATATCAGAATTGACCAAAAGTTGTACTTTTCTACGTTTTAGCGCTTTGCGTTTGCGTACGTTTGCGTTTAAACGGGAAAGAATAACAGATTCTCCACTGTACCTGTTTCGAAGACTGTTCAACACAATACAGTTACGCATCTCTATTACGATCTCTATAGTGTGTTAATTATCAGGCATTTAAGGAAGATGACTATACATGTACATTATTAGTTATACAGTTTCTTCACAGTGTACATGAGAATTTCTTCCCGGCTGAGGTAAATCATGTTGCCCGAGCCGTTAGGCGAGGGTTACATGATTTACCTCAGCCGGGAAGAAATTCTCATGTACACTGTGAAGAAACTGTATAACGAATTTATTATACTGCAAAGTTTTCACTGTACAAACGCAATATTTCGGAATTTGTCGTGTACAGCGCTTATAATAAACTATAACAATATCGCGCCAAAGCAGATAACGTTGAGCGTAAACTTGTGACGTCATATGTTTTTGACGTTGCTATTCATCAGAAATAATGCGACTGTTGAAAGATCCAAACAGCGAATGGTTCTTAGCCGAAATGGAATTAAAACGGAGGATGCACGATTGAATGCACTCACTCCTGTCGAGCAATCGGCCATCTTATTTTCCGCAAAGCAAGACTCAGGGACCTGTCAGCCAATGAAACAGCTGCATTTCTATGTACCCTGTCAGCTCACAGGGTACTTCGTGTTATGTCTACGGCTCGTTGACCAATGAAAAGTAAGGAATTTACTTTGCAGTATAATAAAAAGAAAGGTGAACCTAAAACAGAAAGCTCCTTTATGAGCTTTCTGTTTTAGGTTCACCTTGCTTTAAGGGTGTATCAATGTCATGAGCCATTTTTTCAAAGTATTAAACTTTTTTTCTATCATTGTTTTTTTGGAAGAGCTATTTATGATGAATGAAAAAATGAAAAATAAAATATATGGTGGTGTCCTTTTTTTTGAGCTACAGCGATTTGAAAAAGGTATGTCAAATTTGGATTTTTTTCTTCAAATTTTACCCATTCAGAGTACAAGCTTCAGTAAAATCTATTTCAAAACAAAACAAAAATGTTAATTTGGGTTTTCTTTATTTATTTCATGTCTATGGTTGTATGTTCACATATATAAACCAAATTTAGACAAAGCAGGCACCAGGTTTGAACAATATGGATCCTTGAATATCAAAAATATGCTTTATATAGGGCATGATTCTATTAGATTTTTTATTTTATGAAAAAAAGTAAAAAAGTTTGAAAATGAAATAGTTCTAGTATTTAACTTTTTCTTATATTCTACCAGATGAAAGCCCATACTAAGGCAGTTCAAAATATGAAAAGAAATTGAAAGGTCAGTGTTGAAATTTTTTAGTTATTAAAGTAAAAAGAGTTATCGCCCCTTACAAAATTTACAAAAAGTACCATACCGATGATATTTAGAGCTTTATAAATTTCACATTTGGTGCCTTTTGTTTTCTTAAATTAGTTTTTGTATGAAAATTATATACTAATTCCTTGAAAAAGCCTAACGGCGAAACGTTGGAAGATAATTTAATTCGTGTTGGTGTTGTTATTTTTCTTATATTTTTGTATGAAGAAATACTACCATAGATAGGAAATAAATAACACAAAACCAAATTATCATATTTGTTTTCATTTAAAATTGGTTTTATTGAAGCGGGCTGTTTGAAAAGGACAAAATAAGAGGAAGTGGGAGGGGTAAATGTTACATGGCCGTAGAGCCCATAGATATCTTAAGAGACTAGATCGGCCACCTAGCGCTGAGCTCCCATTGGTCGACGGTCAGAGAGACGCCATCTTGGTACGTGTATCATACAGTTTCCCTCCGGAAACAAAATATGATTTACTTTCATTTAAGAATGAATTCGTACTACATACATCTTGTAACATAAATATGCACCGTAAAACGACAATCAAACGATAATAAGCACAAAATGATGGTAATTCTTATTTAACTGAATAAAATCATCGATTAATCATAGCAACTATGGAACGGTTCTTAGCAACTTCTGTAGTCAATGACGCACCGTCAACGTAGACGGGATTACTGCGCACAGCATGTAACGTCATTAATCTACCGCAATACGACGTGCACCAGACCATTGGAACATGAATAGCATACACGAACCAAGATGGCTTCTCGATGACCGTCGCTGATTGGCCTATAGCCGATCTAGGTTATTTTAAGATATCTATGGTAGAGCCAACTGTTGTTCACCAAAATGTACACTTTTTCTATTTTTTCATTCACCTTAAATAGCTCTTCAATACAAAACCATCATAGAGTGTTTTCATGTACTTTGAAAAGTTCCCAAATTCATGACATTGATACACCCCTAAGTTGTCATATGTCTTGTATAAAGTCAAAAACCCTTATTTTTAGTGACAGTAATAGCGAGGCATTACTGTACATAGTGTGTTCAAGGTTACAGTAGAGTTAGCGTTCGTTTTCCCCGTATAAATGGAACGAAACCAAATGCAAGAAGGTGGTTGACTTTTCCAAACACTGAATATTTACTTGCAGTGGAGAAAACGTTTTTCTTTCCAAATAAACGCGTTTACGCTAAAACTATTATTACCATTGCAAACAGTTGGGAGCCAGATCAGACGCCGGGTAACCCGGCGTCTGATCTGACTCCAAACTTTTTGCCACTCAGATTAAAATAAATCGTGAGAAATTTCGAAAAGTTGTAATTTTTTACATTTTAGTTAACTGTGTTTGCGTTTCGTTTAAGTTCAAACGGGAAAGATCAACATATTCTCCACTGTAAATCTAAACAGTTAAACGGCTAATAGCCTGGTATGACGACGAGGTACCCGGCGTCTGTTCTTATCCCAATGTTTAACAATGGACTTATTATTGACTTCATTTGGGATATACTGTAATAAGGTCATTCAAAGTATAGAAAATTACTGCTTATAAAGCGTTTAATGTGAGTCTGAGATCTTTTTCAACCATTTAGCTAAAAACGACCAATAACAAGTTAGAGAACAACCTCAGACACATTTTTAACTGTTAACCCATTACCCAATAAATATGCCTTTTGACGCCTTAATTTCATTCCTCAATGGAAGAAAATGGTTCAAAGTTATTAAGCTATGATCGTGTACTATTAGAAAAAGATTCTTTATCCAAGCAGATGATAGCTTAAAGCAGACTGAAAGTAAAACAGAATGCGCATTAAGGCGTATTCTGCGTAACTTTAAACCTGCTTTAAGTGGTCATCTATTTTCAAAGCTACATGTAGAAACGGGCTATGGGGTTATAGGTTAACGGTCCTAAAACATAAAGGCTGTTTTTAAGCTTAGGAGTGGACATATCGATGAGTTTTTCATGTACATGTATCTGAGCTAAATTTCTTTACATGTAATTACCCTTATGGGCAAGTCATCACAATAACATAACATATTAATAACAATTATTGTTCATGTCTATAAGACAGTTGTACAAGATGTCTGTTCTACCATCATATTGCTTTCAGAAAGAATTTTCTTATACATGTACATGTATACCCAACAACAAAACTTTTCTTTGTACTACAGTGGAAAATGTGTTATTCTTTCCCTATAAACGCGTTTACGCTAAAACTATTATTTACAGTGCAAACAGTTTGGAGCCAGATCAGACGCCTGGTAACCCGGCGTCTGATCAGGCTCCAAACTGTTTGCCACCATGATAAACATGAATTATCAGAATTGTCCAAAAGTTGTTCTTTTCTACGTTTTAGTGTTTTGCGTTTGCGTACTTTTGCGTTTAAATGGGAAAGAATAACAGATTCTCCACTGTACCAGACAAAACATGCCTTATTGCATTGCAAACCACCGTTGGCATCACTGACTCTGCATCTGAGTTTGTCTACACTGTCAAATACCGTTGATAAATTGCTAAATACAATGCTTTAGATGATTGTGGGTTTCAAACAGAGTAAACCAAGACCAGCCACTGCGTCTTTGATTTGATGTACACTGTGTTTGCAATGCATTAAGGCATGTTTTTGTCACGGCACGGCTCATTTATTAATTTGTTTCAAGCTAACCCGACTGATTTTCTAATGCCAATATAACGCTTATAGTGGAGAATATGTTATTCTTTCCCGTTTAAACGCAAACGTACGCAAACGCAAAGCACTAAAACGTAGAAAAGAACAACTTTTTGACAATTCTGATATTTCATGTTTATCATGGTGACAAACAGTTTGGAGCCTGATCAGACGCCGGGTTACTCGGCGTCTGATCTGGCTCCAAACTGTTTGCACTGGAAATAATAGTTTTAGCGTAAACGCGTTTATTGGGAAAGAATAACACATTCTCCACTCTAACCCGACTGATATAACGCTTATCATGTTCAGCAGCATTTGACTGATTTTATTGCAACGAATCTATTTCCAAATCAGACAATTAGTGTAACTCTAAGTCAGATCCCAATCGAAATTGCTCAATACCCATATTAATAGTTTGTCAGTCAGCTAATAATAGAAGTTTTGATTATGAACAGACAGCAATTTCAGCACACAGTAGTTCGTTAATCACCTAACGAACATAACAGCGAATGCTTCTGATGGTAACAACATTCTATGTTACAGTGGAGAATCTGTTATTCTTTCCCGTTTAAACATAAACGTACGCAAACGCAAAGCACTAAAACGTAGAAAAGAACAACTTTTGGAAAATTCTGATATTTCATGTTTATCTTGGTGGCAAACAGTTTGGAGTCTGATCAAACGCCGGGTTACCCGGCGTCTGATTTGGCTCCAAACTGTTTGTAATTGAAATAATAGTTTTAGCGTAAACGCGTTTATTGGGAAAGAATAACGTTTTCTCCACTGTAGTTCGTTAATCATCTAAATAACATAAAAGCGAATGCTTCTTATGGTAACAACATTCTATGTTAAGCATCATTAATCATGCTATTAGTGATTTTTTCGGACGCTTCGAGAGGGCATGTGCTTTTCGAATGTATCTCTTTCAACAACATGCTTTCTTGTAGTTCCGATTTTTGTATGTCAAAAAGGGCAGTAGACATCATTCTATTTGGATGATTATAGTGGAGAAAACGTAATTCTTTCCCAATAAACGCGTTTACGCTTAATCTATTATTTCCAATGAAAACAGTTTGGAGCCAAATCAGACGCCGGGTGACTCCAAACTGTTGCCGTCCAGGTTAAAACCAACACCCAGAATTGCCAAAAATGTCATTTTCTTCATTTATTTGCAATGCGTTTGCGTTTCGTTTGCGTTTAAACGGGAAAGAGTAACGTTTTCTCCACTGTATGTAATTGGGAACAAAACGGTCAGTCATGGGAACTAGATACAGTCGAGAATACGTTATTCTTTCCCGTTTAAACGCAAACGTACGCAAACGCAAAGCGCTAAAACGTAGAAAAGAACGACGTTTGGTCAATTGTGATATTGTATGTTTATCTTGGTGGCAAATAGTTTGGAGCCTGATCAGACGCCGGGTTACCTTGGCATATGATCTGGCTCCAAACTGTTTGCACTGTAAATAATAGTTTTAGCGTAAACGCGTTTATTGGGAAAGAATAACACATTCTCCACTGTAACAGCGAATGCTTCTTATGGTAACAACATTCTATGTTAAGCATCATTAATCATGCTATTAGTGATTTTTTCGGACGCTTCGAGAGGGCATGTGCTTTTCGAATTTATCTCTTTCAACAACATGCTTTCTTGTAGTTCCGATTTTTGTATGTCAAAAAGTGCAGTAGACATCATTCTATTTGGAGGATTACAGTGGAGAAAACGTAGTTCTTTCCCAATAAACGCGTTTACGCTTAATCTATTATTTCCAATGAAAACAGAGTTTGGAGCCAAATCAGACGCCGGGTGACTCCAAACTGTTGCCGTCCAGGTTAAAACCAACACCCAGAATTGCCAAAAATGTCATTTTCTTCATTTATTTGCAATGCGTTTGCGTTTCGTTTGCGTTTAAACGGGAAAGAGTAACGTTTTCTCCACTGTATGTATTTGGGAACGAAACGGTCAGTCATGGGAACTACAGTGGAGAATGTGTTATTCTTTCCCAATAAACTCGTTTACGCTAAAACTATTATTTCCAATACAAACAGTTTGGAGCCAGATCAGACGCCGGGTAACCCGGCGTCTGATCAGGCTCCAAACTGTTTGCCACCAAGATAAACATGAATTATCAGAATTGTCTAAAAGTTGTTCTTTTCTACGTTTTAGCGCTTTGCGTTTGCGTACGTTTGCGTTTAAACGGGAAAGAATAACAGACTCTCCACTGTAGATACAGTCTATAAACTCGATACAGTGCTCCCTCCCTACAACGACCCTCCTAACATTTTGATTGAATAAATAAAATGACGAGTAACAAACAGATTGGATCCAGATCATTCGCGTTACGCGGCGTCTGATCTGGATTCAAACTGTTTGCAAATGTAAGCCAAGTCTTAATTTTCACTCTCTATAACGACTCCCTCCGAACAACACATACAATCTATGTCTCCCATTGGGTGTCGTTGTAGACAGGGAATACTTTAGTTCGAACTCTCTTTAGTTCGAGCATACAGTACCCATGCATAATTGAAAGTAGCTTAGCCACGTTTTAACTTTACAATACGTATATGTTCGACTGACGTGGGATATGGTTACACATGTATATAAATTTTACTTAATATGAAGTACTGGCAAGGCCGATTAAATCGGGTTCAAAGTATCGAGTGTTGACTGTAATATGTCGATGAAATGTAAGAAACTTGCAGAATACTATTTTCTTATCAAATGAAAATGTCATTGTAATAAAACGCTTACAATGGCAATGATTTTAGTTGTAGTTGAAGGCCTCCGGCCCAAAATACCATCAATAATACATTTGATGTTTTGTGATATCAATATTTCAGTTAACATAAACATAAAATGTATGCATGCAAAGTGAACAGTGATACAGTGGAGAAAACGTTATTCTTTCCCAATAAACGCGTTTATGCTAAAACTATTATTTGCAGTGCAAACAGTTTGGAGCCAGATCAGACGCCGGGTAACCCGGCGTCTGATCAGGCTCCAAACTGTTTGCCACCAAGATAAACATGAATTATCAGAATTGTCTAAAAGTTGTTCTTTTCTACGTTTTAGCGCTTTGCGTTTGCGTACGTTTGCGTTTAAACGGGAAAGAATAACAGACTCTCCACTGTAGATACAGTCTATAAACTCGATACAGTGCTCCCTCCCTACAACGACCCTCCTAACATTTTGATTGAATAAATAAAATGACGAGTAACAAACAGATTGGATCCAGATCATTCGCGTTACGCGGCGTCTGATCTGGATTCAAGCTGTTTGCAAATGTAAGCCAAGTCTTAATTTTCACTCTCTATAACGACTCCCTCCGAACAACACATACAATCTATGTCTCCCATTGGGTGTCGTTGTAGACAGGGAATACTTTAGTTCGAACTCTCTTTAGTTCGAGCATACAGTACCCATGCATAATTGAAAGTAGCTTAGCCACGTTTTAACTTTACAATACGTATATGTTCGACTGACGTGGGATATGGTTACACATGTATATAAATGTTACTTATGAAGTACTGGCAAGGCCGATTAAATCGGGTTCAAAGTATCGAGTGTTGACTGTAATATGTCAATGAAATGTAAGAAACTTGCAGAATACTATTTTCTTATCAAATGAAAATGTCATTGTAATAAAACTTTTACAATGGCAATGATTTTAGTTGTAGTTGAAGGCCTCCGGCCCAAAATACCATCAATAATACATTTGATGTTTTGTGATATCAATATTTCAGTTAACATAAACATAAAATGTATGCATGCAAAGTGAACAGTGATACAGTGGAGAAAACGTTATTCTTTCCCAATAAACGCGTTTATGCTAAAACTATTATTTGCAGTGCAAACAGTTTGGAGCCAGATCAGACGCCGGGTAAGCCGGCGTCTGATCAGGCTCCAAACTGTTTGCCACCAAGATAAACATGAAATATCAGAATTGTAATAAAGTTGTCATTTTCTACGTTTTAGCGTTTTGCGTTTGCGTACGTTTGCGTTTAAACGGGAAAGAATAACGTTTTCTCCACTGTACATTACTTTGAAACCATTCACAGTTTCCTCCTCCTTGACTACATGTACCCTATTGCAAGTAGTCAGGTTCCCGGATGTTTGATTTTTTCATATATCAAAGGTCAGGCACGGACTGGTAATGGCGGAATGCGCAGGGTAAGATTTTACATTGAAGTTAAGAACAAATGTTGTTTAAAATGATTGATCATCTGATATTAACACAATAATTCAGTAACGTTAAACAAAATAAAGCCATTTGAGTGTGTTTTAACTGTAGATCACCAATGGAACAGCTGAATTCTCCTCATAAATATCCAGAGGATACACAATTCGGATAAACCTATTTCCGGATATTTAACTAAAGACACATTTCGGGGTAGAATTTACTTTGCCGGTCCCCTCAAAAGTTCGGGAAATAATGATATGAACGGAATATTACTATACTTTGCATATCTTATGCACCAGATCACTCGAGTTGTGTGTGTAAAGGCTATATCCAACGAGACCGAAGGTCGAGTTGGATATAGCCTATACACACACAACGAGAGTGATCCGGTACATAAGATATGCAAAGTATAGTAATGTTCCTTTTAATATTTACGTCTTATAATAAAAATAAAATGAAAAACGATAGAAATGTTTCGAGCGTTACTATAAATAAACGGGATTTCGCATACGTCACACTTCGGGGAATGGCGCGTGAAAGTAAATACTCGCTATTACGACCACTAACACGAATGCTTATTGATTAAATAATATAGAGGTGACAGCTTAAAGCAAGGTGACAGTGAAACAGAAAGCTCCTAAGGCTATATCCAACGAGACCGAAGGTCGAGTTGGATATAGCCTATACACACACAACGAGAGTGATCCGGTACATAAGATATGCAAAGTATAGTAATGTTCCTTTTAATATTTACGTCTTATAATAAAAATAAAATGAAAAACGATAGAAATGTTTCGAGCGTTACTATAAATAAACGGGATTTCGCATACGTCACATTTCGGGGAATGGCGCGTGAAAGTAAATACTCGCTATTACGACCACTAAAACGAATGCTTATTGATTAAATAATATAGAGGTGACAGCTTAAAGCAAGGTGACAGTGAAACAGAAAGCTCCTAAGGCTATATCCAACGAGACCGAAGGTCGAGTTGGATATAGCCTATACACACACAACGAGAGTGATCCGGTACATAAGATATGCAAAGTATAGTAATGTTCCTTTTAATATTTACGTCTTATAATAAAAATAAAATGAAAAACGATAGAAATGTTTCGAGCGTTACTATAAATAAACGGGATTTCGCATACGTCACACTTCGGGGAATGGCGCGTGAAAGTAAATACTCGCTATTACGACCACTAAAACGAATGCTTATTGATTAAATAATATAGAGGTGACAGCTTAAAGCAAGGTGACAGTGAAACAGAAAGCTCCTAAAGGAGCTTTCTGTTTCACTGTCACCTTGCTTTAAGCGGTCACCTACCGTAAACACCCTAATACTTAACATAATTTAGTGGTTGTGATAGAGAGGTTTTACTGTAGTTCCGAACTTCCGACTACACAGTAAACGTTCTTTTCCCATTACACAAGGTACATGGGTAATACGGAATTTTCAATCCGTCAAGGTGTATTTGTTCGATAAAATACAGAAATATTTCGGGCAGAACATTTGTAGGTACATAATAAATTATTGTATGTGTAGAAATCCCTGTGAGAAACAGATTTCTGACCTCAAATCGGACTTTACATACTTTTTTCCAACAGACCATATTCAGCAGATTCAGACTTATCAGTCCCCCCCCCCCCCAAAAAAAAACAAAAAAAACAAAAAAAAACACAACCTCTTTGGTAGCTTCGTAATGAAAGGCAAAAAGTGGGGACGCTTTTACTCTAGCATGGCGACCTATTGATAAGGAAGATCGTGGGGACAGGCAAAGTATATTCTATCCCAATTTCTTCCCCACAGTTGATGAGTTCATATTAAGCATCATATTTATTTACTTTTGCTTTGCACGGGGATGAACTTTTAGGTTGTCATTATTACACGAAGGGTAAAATTGCAACAGAACAAAATAATCAGTTTAGTGAATATAATTGATAAACTCTTTGCACATACTTGACATACAAGTTACATTTAAAGTTACATCAATACCCAACATCTTACAATATAATGTGGCAGTTATGGCCCCTGATGCGACAAAAAATCCCAGGGAAATGCTTCATGCTTATGAAAAACTATGATGCCATGAAGGAACTGACAGCGACTCCCCACATTCTGCAAGGTCCAATCCTTACAGCAAACCAATCGTAGGTCCAATCCTACGCACACCAGCCTCTACTGGCCGGTTCCCTGCCATAGGTCATCATTATGGCCTTCCTTACTTACTCTGACCAATCACATAGCAGGTGCCTATGGTTGGTACAAATATACCCAATCCATAGCGGATGCCTATGGTTGGTGCCATACCTACCAACTCATAGCGGATGCCTATGGTTGGTGTAAGCCCTACCAACTCACAGCGGATGCCTATGGTTGGTAAAAAACCCTAAAAATGGATCGGTCATCAATCAGTTCCTTCGTACATACAATCCAATTCCCTTTACAAATCATATTAAAGCATTTCCCCGGAATTTTCTGCCATACGAACAATGTTCGCCCCAAAATTCCGACCATTTACTACCTTCCAAAAACTTTGTCCAAAGCCTCCTTAATATCAAATAAGAATAAATCAATGCCCACATCAGAAAGATGAACACCATCTCTGAAGTACAATCCAGGGGTATCCGTAGAGATATCTTCATGATTCACAAATAATCCTCCATCGTGTTCCACCAAACGTTTCACATATCTGTTCAACTGTCTACGTTTCTTTTCAATCTTATCTACAGGGATAGATGTTCTGTCCCATACCAATCTTGGCAGCAAGGCAGATACAATCAGAGTAGTGTTCGGAAAAGTTTGAACAATTGAAATAATATCCTCTTTCAAGGCGTGTCGCATGACCACGCCTTTCTCAGTCCCTAAATCATTGGATCCCAAGTGAATTATAATGGCCTGTGGAACAGGATTATGCAATGCCAAATACTGAATGTTATGTTTGAGCTGCGCCCATTTCATGCCCCGCAAACCCATCCAATTGATGGCCTTCACCTTCACTAAACCTAAATTTCTGGCGGTATTACGACGGTCTGCACGCTGCTGAGCCCAATATACATATGAATCCCCTATGAGCCATACATCTGAAAATATACTTAGATAGGTGTTAGAAAAAATCTGTGAATAGCAAATGTTACTCAGTTCTTACAATCTAATGTACCTAAGGAAGGCGTCAGAAGACCACCTACCCATATGCTTTATAGTATTGTATGGAATGCCTTGCTGGGCCAACCAAGTAGCTGCCCCAATACGAAACGAATGAGTTTTAAAATTTGTTGCAGGAAGGCGTGTACTCTTAAGACTGCACCAAATTGATATCTTGTTAATGGAGAACCATCAATATGACAAAATAACAACCGACAGTTTTGAAACTGAGGACGGATCTCGAGATAATCAGTCATAGCAGCAACCGGACAAACTGCTGTACCTGTCGCTGTAATCGGGATGATAACTGGGGCACCTTTTTGATTTGTCAACCTGATGTGGTGATGAGGACATTTAACCCCGCAAGTGGCATCGATTAAACGCCGACAAAAAGGGCGACCAGGTACAATAGCCCTACACATGAAGTTTAGCGAACCCAAAACCGACTGCAATTCCGTCAATGTCACGCTATGCTTATGAGTTAGAATGCTTTGGATCTGAGACACCAATAAATGAAGTTTATCCTGTGGAATCCTAACCTGCATTAAGACTGAATCCAGTTCTAACCCTAGAAAAACCAAAACTGTGCAAGGACCTTCTGTTTTCTCTTCAGCCACGGGTACACCAAATGCTTTACAAATGTCCGAAAAGGAAGTTAATAGGCATGAACAATGAGAAGTACCTCTTCTTCCCCCAAACAGAAAACCATCGAGATAGTGTTCCAGTTCCCCTACTGAGCATGAAATACGAACCACCCACTCCAAGAAATTGGCAAACATCTCAAATGTTGCACAAGAAATACTACAGCCAAAAGGAAGAGACTTGTCAAAAAAGTACTTCCCATCAAATTTAAAACCCAAGAGCCTAAAGTTATCCTTCGAGACTGGTATTAAACGGAAAGCAGATTTTATATCGGATTTAGCTAGCAAAGCACCTTTTCCCAAATGTTGAACCATCTTAACAGCAGCATCAAACTTGGTATACTGTACCGAGCAGAGCTTTGGATCAATGTGATCATTAACTGAATCCCCTCTTGGGTAAGAAAGATGATGTATCAGTCTGAAATCTCCCGGCTCTTTTTTTGGAACCAGACCCAAAGGCGAGACCCTGAAATTTGGAAATGGTGGCTCACTAAATGGACCCTCCACACGCCCTAAATTAACTTCTTTAGTAATTTTATCCCTGACAATCTCTGGATATTGCTTAGCAGATTTTAAATTTGTGGATTCATAAGTTTTAATAGGTCCATCGTAATGTAAAGGAAACCCAAACGAAAAGCCATTATAGATTTTCAATGCAGAAATTTGATCAGGATATGTCCTTAAAAACCTGACCATGACATCCAACTGAATTGGTGTGTTTGATAGTGTAAATTCAGTTTTGGCCAAATTTGGGTTGCCTTTGACCTTGCCGATTTGGACGATTCCCCCCTCGAAATGCCTCAGAACCAAATGATCGAGGACAGCTCTGTTGTGCGTGTGAACCCATGCAAGCTAAACAGACGTGATCATATCTGCAGGGTTTAAATGAGCAACCATGAATGGAATTGAAATCAAAGCATGGGCGTACAAATTTTCTGGTGGTAGCCGCACTGGCTGACCTAGGTGCCACAGGCACCTGCGCCAGCATATTTTGTGCAGGCTGCTGTGACAATGCAGGCACATTCATTGTTCTGGACCACGAATCAGAATGAATCACCGCCCATGATTGAGGCTGGATGGCCTGGCGCATCCTAAATCTTTCGTCATATCTACGCCAAGCAAACGTTCCACCAGACATGGTTTTTGCATCCCTGATGATCGCCATATATTGCAGTAAATCACCTGCTTTCTAAGGAAATGTCCTAATGAAAATAGCTGCGAAGATCAAGAATGCGTCAGTCCATTCCCTAATATTCTGCACCATTTTCCCCTGCCCCGACTTCCATTCCAACTGTCCCTGCTTGTCAACTAAAAGTTTGGAAGTGGAGGCATGGGATTTATTTAGCAGCAGCGCCAAGTTAAAATATTCCCCAAGCCATTTTTTTTGCCACAGCTCTTTTGTGACATGTAGTGTCAAATCGGCTGCACTACTGAGTGCAGACGAAGGCATTGAAAACTCAGACTGAGATGGCACAGTGCATTGTTCATGTTGTTGAGTAGGGGGTGGGAAAAGATTAGGAAAGACGTTGGTGATACCAGATACTTGGGTTTCCGTGCCCAACTGCACCACCTCCGGTCCTTCACGATCACCACCTCCGATATGGCGTCCTGTTTGGAGAGTCACCTCCGGTCCCTCCGTGTCCTCAAGATCACCCCTGCCAATATTGCGCCTTGTAGAATACGGCGTTCTTCTTGTGGATGATCTGCGATTTGCCGGCGCTCCCCTTTTCCGCTGACGAGGCATCTTTACCGTCTTCGCGATATTAATTACGTACACATATTAGTAGAATTGATTAGTAAATTAATTGATTAGTAAATTTGCAATGAGCAAGATGGTGGCGCGATAAATTCCCGCGGAATGAGTGGTGATTTGTATTTTCCACTATTTTATAAAACCAGCTAGCCGGTGCTTATATTTTCTACTACTTCAAACGGTGTAACGGTAAACAAATAATCAAGCGGAACCGTGAATGAAGCAATTTTACTAGTAATAAATCGGTCTATTTAAATCAATAGACTTTCATTATTTTCAATAAGTGGCCAAGTTGGTTATACAGTGAAATTGCAGTAACACGTGTTTGAACTGTAATTATGTGTAACGTGGTGAGAAAAATATGCAGCCAGACCGGGGCTCGAACTGGTGACCCCTTGCTTACAAGTTACAGGGCAAGTACAATATCCACTGAACCACAGGGTCGCTTACACATATCTCTGACCATTTAATCATAAACTCAACCCATCTACACACACAACTTCTACACAAGAATTCATACCGAATTCTTACTAAAGATGGAATGCTCCACGAGTTTCTTATTATTGTTTCTGTATGTCAAACACTCTACGAGTTATATATACATGTATTATCCTATGGGTTATTTACGTTGGGCGCCAAATGTAACATAGTGACACAAATATGCAGCCAGACCGGGACTCAAACCTGGGACCCCAAACTTGCTTACAGGATAAGTGTTCTACCCACTGAACCACCGGGCCGCTTACACATATCTCTGACCATTTAACCATTTAATAATAAACTCAACCCGACTATACACATGCAATTTGAACATTCACATTCTTATTCTTCAGCAATATGTCGCAGTCATCAGACCATCTATACCACAACAGTGGTACACAAGATAGGACAGTCAGAAAAGAAAAATAATGGCACCCCAGTGTGATCCAGTTCCATGGGCATGGTACAGTAACAGCAAACCCGCTCTTTCAATTCCCCGAAACAGTTGTTGGAAGAGGGAGAGCATGGAGAGGGGCACCCCAACAGGCAAAACTTCTCAAAATCCCAATAAAAGAGATAAACCTCAGGTTAGAATGCCAAATGCTTTAGGAATTCTATTTGGAACCCTTAATCAATGTAAATGTTTTACCACTAATAGTCCAGTCTGTGTTTGAGACGGGGTATTGCATACAACAAGATGAAAGCTAACCAGAAAGCTCCTTTAGGAGCTTTCTGATTTACTCTCATATTTTTTAAGTCGCCACCTTTGGTGGGATTCGAACCCGTGACCCTCCATGCGGAGACACACATAAAAAAAATGAGGAAACACCTTTACCCCCTCAGCTACCAGCGCTCTGTATATATATGGTAGCGAATTAACGTAGTTCACTGGTAGCGATTGATAGTACTTTATTCGGCTCGGGTTTATGTCTGAGCCCGTGTAGATAAGCAACAACAACAACTATACCGTCAGCTGACGCTATAGAAAAACGACGGAAAATATCTAAAGAAACTAAGATTCGGTGACGATTCTTGAGACTTTTTTGGACTGATCATATTTTTTTAATGTCAGAAGCCAAATAATGCCACAAATTTGCTTTTATTTGAGTATTTAATTTAATTTTGACAAGTACACCATCCGGTTGCGAGTCCCTTTAAGTGCTTATCAAGTTTTCATCTAAAGAAAATTGAAATTGAAATTGTCCTTAAAACTAGAAACAGGTTATGGGGTAAAAAATGAACAGTAACTGGTAGAGTGGAGGAAAGAGTCAATCAGTTAATTGTAATGATTGTTGTAGTGTATGCAAGGGGTGCATGAATTGGTAATTAAAGCAAAATACATTTGTATGTTCACACTATTTTGTTAAAGTACTGTTGAGCAGGTGATTGTACAAATTCAAAGAGATTCCCATGGTTTGCTGTCTGAAAAAAATGAAAAAATAATATTATGGTCATTGTCATTTCTGGTACATCACTTCTTTAATTAGCTTCAAAGTGAATGTGAACCAATGTTCAAGTTAACTCTTTCAACACATGGTAACTCTTTGGGGTTATTAGGTTCCCTTGTGGATCATTTGAGTTACCCAAACATGAGCCATTCTACTTGGAATTCTGTGTAGTTTAATAAATACTGGTCTAAATTAACAAACAGTGTAGACCCTGACCAAAGCCCTCAGATAAGGGTCTACACTGTTTGTAAATGTAATTATTATAATTCAAACAGGCATATGGTGTAGAAATAGAGAAATGTTTGACGCAAGGGAATTGTAAAGAAAGAAGTTATATTAAAAAAAAGTTTGACACTTATTTTCAAGAGAATACTCAATGTTTCAAAGTATTCTACACAAGTGGGAATAAACTTGATAACCATTGAATTTGTCTAAATCAACACATATACAGTAAAACCTCCCTGTTACGGCCAGTATATTGTGTTAAGTAAAAGGTATTTATGGCAGGTGATAAATGCTTAAAGCAAAGTGACAGTTAAGTTTTACAGTCACTTTGCTTTAAGCTTTAACTTGTCTTTTACATAATCAATTATCCTTTGTTTTATAGAGGCTTTAGTGTATATGGAAATATATCAGTAGTGCACAAAATTGTAATAATCATTTATTTTTATTTCAGTTTCATCAACAGATATTGCAACAACAGAGTGCATCTTCAAGGATAATACGAGGGGTGTTCAAATAGTTTTGATACTTGATCAATAACTTCAATACAATAAGTGCAAAATGCATGTGTGATATATCATTTTAAAGAACAATCTTTCACCTACACGATGGTATAATGCACGATAAGATCACATAACTCGATGAGTCACAACATGAACCTAAATGACCCCTACTGGAGGACACTGGAACATAGCACTTTTCAGACATTACTTTTTGACGTAATACCTTCTTAAAGAGTACAATTTCCAGATTTATTTTGGAAATATATCAGTGTATGTCTGAATTTTAATGTAAATACAATTTTATTTCTATTGAAAGAGTTAACTGTTTAAATCTCATGTTTTCAAAATCAACATTTCTTATTTTGCTAATGACAAAAGTGGACATGGTTTTTCGAAGGCTACGAAAATGTTCTAGATCAGTATATCTACATTTTGATTTTAAAACATGAAACCGATTTTCAATGGCTTCCCTTATAGCCTGGTTTGATAATAATAAGAGAGTTTGTAGTTTCCCTAACTAATGTTATACATAACAGGAGATCAATTTTTTATTATATTTTCAGTACGTGTTTAGAATTAGCTCTATATTTGGTATTTTATGTAATTATAACATTTAAAACTATGAAGTGTTTGCATAATTGTCTTATTGTATTTGACAGAAAATTTAATAAACTTATTCAAAATAATAAAGCCGTAATAATAATTATAGTATCAAATTGTGTTTAGAAAATTAACTGAAATATACACAAAAAAGGGCCAGTGTCCTCGAGGAGGGGTCATTAAGGTTCATGTTGGGGCTGATCAAGTAATGCGATCTTATCATGTAAGAATGGATCTTTAAAATGATATATCACACATGCATTTGAAACTTATAATAATGAAGTTATTGATCCAGTATCAAAACTTTTTGAACTACCCTCGTACATCGAGACAGTCTATGACACTCATTGAACTATATTTTGAATGATTGATAAGTCATACCAATCGTACCAGTTAGAAAAACAAATTTTCCATTGAGCTTGTTCTGATCAAATTTAATTAAATATTACATTTGTGTATTAAGTTTTGTTGTTTTGTATCTCCAACAATGATCATCAATAACTTTTTGTGTCTTTAACTTGTAAAAAACTTGAAGAACTAACCATCTATAGTACTAAACTTTCCCTTCATAGAACTTTATCAGTGTTTAAAACAGATGATAACTTAACCCATTGAACCCTAGAAATGAGTACATGTATACTCATCATTTTCAACCAGTGGTGTGTGAAGAGTTCACTTGTCCTGTGCAAACAGTGTATACACTGATAAGGGTGCTCCTAAAGCAGAACTCTGATCTTGGTCTGCACTGTTTAGGATTTTGCGATGTATAAAATCAACTCTAAATATGGACATGGCTTAATTGGAAACAGGAAAATGTCCACTTGATGTTTTATGGGTGAATGAGTTAACACATTCAATCATAGTAATGAGTAACAGTATACTCATCTTGTACAGTGTATCTATAAGATTGGTGCTTCTTTGGTTGGTGCATAAGGAAGGCTCTATTTAATGTCTACAGCTAACTACAAAGCAGAATGCTCCATAACCCTTTCGCTCTCTATGACGCTTTAAAGCATGTTTGCAAACAGTAACACAGCGTCTGATCAGAATTAAAACTGTTTGAAACTCATTTTGAATTTTCTTCAGTTAGAAGAACTTCAGCTTTTTTTTTAAAACATTGAAACAACATTGCAGACAGCAAAATTGAAGCAGACTTCAATGAAACGTAGAAGAGGTAAAACTCTCAGAAAATATTGGCAGTGAAAGGCACTTGCTGCTTTTAACTTTTAGCCTGCTTTAACCCTTTACCCCATATGATAAATACACCGTTTTACGCTTTTAATTTATTCCTCCTCCGAAGAAAAGACTTACGATTTATACTGTAGTGAATGTATATAATAAGAAATAGTTTCTATATCCTGGAAGATGATAGCTTAAAGCAGGCTGAAAGTAAAGCAGAATGTGTCTTAAGGCACATTCTGCTTTACTAAATTACTTTCAACCATCTTTAAGTAGTCACATATTTTCAATACTAGAAACAGGTAATGTGTTAAGCTACCACCTGCTAGGATAATGTACATATTTCTTATGGTGCATATTATTGACTACAAAAAATTGAACTACATGTTACATAGTATTTGGAGGCATAATTTAGGTGTAAATTAATTTATTTTACACCTTAAAATGCGGTCAATATTAGTCAACATTGGTACTCTACAGAAAGCGATCTGCGATTCTTGCTAACTGCGGGCCCATACATAATAATAAACCATGCTATATAAGCATGGTTCAGAACGGACCATTAGTTGAAGTACACGCCAATTTTAGTCTGATTTCAATACAATGATTAGGAGCATTGGAACCAATTAATATTTTCTGCAAAATAACGAAAGGCTCCGACTTCATCTACAATGTTACTACATTTTTCATATGATGCATTATGAGTTTACTCTGTATAGCTGAAATTAACTAAAATTTACTGTGACATTGTCTATTTGTCCAAGGTTCTAGGGCCCCCTACATACTTGATAAAAGTGAGTTTGCATAATTCACCAAATATGTAACCCGGCGTCTAATCTGGCTCCAAACTGTTTGCACTGCAAATAATAGTTTTAGCGTAAACGCGTTTATTGGGAAAGAATAACAGATTCTCCACTGTATCATACGTTAACGTTCCAATGGTTCAGTCAATAATATGTTATACTTACCCGTTTTAACGCAAATGAAACAAACACACAATGCACTAAAATGTAAAATATTACACTTTGTTTGCATTTCTCACTTTTTATTTTACTTTAAGTGCCAAGCCGTTAAAAGCCTAATCAGACACCGGGTTACCCGGCGTCTGATAATGCTCCAAACTGTTTGCCACACAAATGAACATGAATCGACAATTTTTTCGAAATGTTGTCCTTTTCTGCCTCAAAACTGTTTGCAACGGAAAACGTAGTTTAAGCGTAAACGCGATTATTTGCAAAGAATATCGTCTTCTCCCCTGTATATTCATATCAGAGATAAGGTCCTGTCTCGTTGTTTGTTTTGCAACATTTTGTAAACATAGCCCTGCATATTCAAGTATTGACTAGATCTACTTGTAATTGAACATTGATTTATCTATATTACGTTTCCTGGGTCAATTGGGTCAGCGACATGTCACCCGAGAGTCAAATCATCTGTAGCATGTTCAGTTGCCACTGTTTATGCCCCGTGTGCAGCGTGCAGAGTACAGTAGAGAAAACGGTTTATTTCCAAATAACCGCTTTTACGCTTAAACTAGTATTTCCATTGCAAACAGTTTGGAGCCTGATCAGACGCCGGGTAACTGTTTGCCACTCAGATAAATGGTAGTCAGAATGGTTAAAATGTTGTCATTTTCTATATTTCATTGCAATGCGTTTGCGTTTGAACAGAAGAATAACGTTTCCTCTACTGTATTTCAGACCGGTAGCCAACTCGCAATCCATGGCCATCGATGGCCATCGATTTCCTTACTGAATTCATGTCAGGAGTTCCTCCGCGACGCGTGCTTACAGTGGAGAATCTGTTATTCTTTCCCGTTTAAACGCAAACGTACGCAAACGCAAAGCGCTAAAACGTAGAAAAGAACAACTTTTGGACAATTCTGATAATTCTTGTTTATCTTGGTGGCAAACAGTTTGGAGCCTGATCAGACGCCGGGTTACCCGGCGTCTGATCATGCTCCAAACTGTTTACACGTTTTAGCGTAAACGCGTTTATTGGGAAAGAATAACACATTCTCCACTGTACATGTATCAAAACTGTATACAACTCTTACAGTTGTGAATACCTTTTTTATCCCCAATAAAACTAAAACAATTTTTTCACTGCTAACAGTTTAGAGCCAGATCAGACGCCTTGTAACCCGGCGTCTGATCAGGCTCCAAACTGTTTGCCACACAAATCAACATGAATTGACAAACATTTCGAAAAGTTGTCCTTTTCTAGGTTTTATTTCGGTGGGTTTGCATTTCGTTTTAAACGGGAAAGAATACCGTAGTCTCCACAATATTATAGTTTTGCCCACAAAGAGCTAAAAGTTACGAAAGACACTATCGTTTTGTAAGACTGCAAATCTTGTCATATCCAATTAACGAATATTAACGACTGATTATAATTAAAGTTAATGACAAGAAGCATCTCAATTGCGAAAGGTAGTTGTAAAATGTATTATATTTATGTACACATCCGTCCTCATTTTATATGCTCAAATTAAACTGACAGAATTTGATGAATGAGTTTCTAATTCAATTCAAATGATTAATGCGGCGTAATGATTATAAGATAGAGTTTTGATTAATTTGAGTCATTTATTTCACTGCATTAATTTCAGTACTCTGTGGCGTGTTGCCAGGGTTGTTATGTTTGTTCGATTCTCTAGCGGACAAATACAGTGGATAATCTGTTATTCTTTCCCGTTTAAACGCAAACGTACGCAAACGCAAAGCACTAAAACGTAGAAAAGAACAACTTTTGGACAATTCTGATATTTCATGTTTATCATGGTGGCAAACAGTTTGGAGCCTGATCAGACGCCGGATTACCCGGCGTCTGATCTGGCTCCAAACTGTTTGCACTGGAAATAATAGTTTTAGCGTAAACGCGTTTATTGGGAAAGAATAACACATTCTCCACTGTACTCCAGAGAACCACAAACATACACGCAATGAATGATCTCTCTTTCGGATTAAGTCAACAGTTACAGACAAATCTGGTCCTAGAGCTCATTTCGCAGAATATTAACTCTTTCACTGTGACAATTGATCGTCTGCTTTAATCTTTCACCTAAAAAATATCGTCTGCATTGATAGTTTCGTCTGCAATAATTTTTTTGACTGAAGAAATTTAACGAAAGTGTCAAACAGTATGGGCATGCGGCGTTTGAACTAAACACCAGCCATCGTAGACCGGTGGGTTGCAACCAACTAAAGGTCAAAATATGCAGAAAGTTTCCAAAATGTTTTTTGCATTGTTTTGTCCTCCCAAACGCAGTCACCAATATGTTTAAGATTTTAATCGTTGAAATGCAAATATCGCGACAACAAAGGAATGCATAAAAAGAAAATAAGAAGTATTGAACTGATGGCCATTGCAAACAATGTGAGGCCAAATCGGACGAAGAATAGCATGGTGTCTTATCTGATTCCAAACTATTTCCAGCTCGGACTTAATATTATCATAAAAAACGTAGTACATGTATCTACATTTTAAAGAAGTTCGAGAGTGACAAGCTTTGTGTAAACAGGGAAGAAATACGTCTACTATATATATATAGGATATTACACGAGTGTTCATAATTTATTGGATTTATTAAACGAGTCTTTTAGAAAACGATAAAAACGAGGCTTTGCCGAGTTTTTATCGTTTTCTAAAACGACGAGTTTGATAAATCCAATAAATAATTAACACGAATGTTATATTCTTTTTATAACATAAGCTAGAAAATTTATTTATCGCAGCCTTTGAGGTCAAGTGAATGCTAAGCGCGATATAAGTAGATCTATACAGGAAAAAAGTTGTTCCAAATTTACCCCGTTCACTAGCATAATGTTTATGTTATTATATATATGATAAGCACTTTCATGTAGATCTAATATTGATTAATTACACCAAAAATCTATAAATTGAATCTACATGATGGAAAGAAGACGTTGGAAATTGAACGCATATAACGCATTTTAATGACGTCACAAGTAACGACGTCGTGGCGTGCCTCATTTGCATAGTTATTTAACTAGTTATATATGACATTTAAACAACGGGTGTTATTCAACGCTCACGCCGTCTGTTATGTTATAAACTATATTATTATTGTCCATATTATGTATTATATAGAAATAGTTTAACCTGCTAACCCACTAACCGCTGCAATTTTCAAGTTGACAGTTCCCTTTGATCAGTGGCTACGCTGTTTACTCGGGACAATTGTATTCCTCATCTTTACACCGTTGTTAACCCATTCACTACCTTACCCCGAGCACAACAGTTGTTTTGCAAACAGTTTGGATCCTGATCAGACGCCGCGTTATGCGGCGTCTGGTCAGGTTCCAAACTGTTTGAGACTCATTTCTATATTTCTTCAGTCAAAATAGCAAATATAAAAGTTTAAAGAATAAAAGCAGACGACAATTGTTTCAAAATTGATGACGTCACGGCAGTGAAGGGGTTATAGAACGACTATATATTAGGCACACTTACCTATTTCATACATACTCAGTGCATTTACCTTTCAGTCTCCATATAAAATGCACTTAAAGCATAGATCTATTTATGTTATTAAAGAATGATAAAGTTAATGCCGATGTATAAACATTAATCTAGCCTTTAATAATTAATGGGTTGAATTCACATAGGGTTAAGCAAGCACATAAATCAGAGCAATTACTAGTATGATGGAAATGACTGTCGCCTGGTAAATAAACACTCTAAATATGTTTATTTACCATTTCATGGCAAATTTCATCGTGGGGTTTTACCCCTTCACTATACAGTTGAACCTCTCTATTACAACCACTAAATTGTGCTGATTGTTAGGCGTTGAGAACAGGTGACTGCTTAAAGAAAGGTGACAGTAAAACAGAAAGATCCTGTAGGAGCTTTCTGTTTTACTGTCACCTTCCTTTAAGCTGTCACTTGTCTTTTTATACAACTAATTATCCTTATTTTAGTGGTCGTAATAGAGATGTTTTACTGTATATTGTTGTCTGCTTCAGCCCCGTTTTTTTCATTATTGTTTCAAAGTTAGATTTAAGGCAGTGTGACTGACGAAATTTCGAAACGCGTGTCAGACAATTTTGATTCTGACCAGAGGCTGCATAACGCGATCAAAGGGTTAGTACGATGTAACATACAGTCAAGAAGATGGTATCATTTCTCTCGGAAACAAAAGTAAATGCAACCGCACTGCAATATATTGTTGAAAAAGACTGGTAGTTGTACATGTATACTCATACATTGCCCCCTCTCTACAAAGCACCCAATGGGAGACAAAGAGTGTATGTGTTGTTCGGAGGGAGTCATTGTAGGGAGGGTTTATTAAGACTGCTTACATTTTCAAACAGCTTTAATCCAGATCGGACGCCGCGTTACGCGGCGTTGGATCTGGAATCAAGCTGTTTGACAGTTGTCATTATATTTATTATATCAAAATATATACTTAAAAACGACAGGCGATAATTTAAAGCAAACTATATTGCAGCAGTAAAAGCATTTAACAAAATTATCCTGTTTAAGGGAACTAGGCAATGTCCGTTTTAAGGAAGGGGTCGTTGTTTGGAGGGCGGTTGTAAGGAGGAACACTGTATATACTAGTAGTTTAGTTTCAGATACACACAACTTAGAGGCTAATTCACCACCTCCAATGTCTGTCGTGCCGTCTTCAGCGACGAAAATAGATAATCAAAGTATCGCTTTCAATCCGTCTTTGCTTTTAGTTTAAACATATTTATTTCCAGAAGTACATATGATTACAATTATACATGCTAACGTTATTTTACAATAATTAGGAAAAGGATTGAAACGAAAGAATAAACTTATTGAGTTTCTCTCCTTATCCGTCTTTGCTTTTAGATGTACAGTGATAATAACGTTATTCTTACCCGTATCAAAGAACGCAGACACGATGCAATACAACGTTACCCGGCCACTGGCCTGACTCTAATATTTTAGAAATGGACTGTTTTCATTTTACAGTGTCCCTCTCTATAACGACCCTCCCAACAACGAACTCTCCTTACAACGACCCTCGCCGCAATTCGCTAAACGCGACGATTATGTTTAACACTTTTACTGCTGCAACAATGTCTGCTTAGAATTGTCACATACATGTATAAGTGGAGATAGAATAAATATAATTACGAGTGATAAACAGCTTGAATGCAGATCAGACGCCGCGATACGCGGCGTCTGATCTGAATTCAAGCTGTTTGCAAATGTAAGCCATTTTCCCTCCTTTAAATGACTTCCTCCGAACAACACATACATTCTTTGTCTCCCATTGGGTGTTGTGGTAAAGAGGGAGCACAGTATAAGCAAACACGTGTTTTATTGGAAAGTCTTTACCACTATCGAACATTCTCCGCATTACATGATAATACAGATGGTCTTATCTTATTCATAAATGAAAAAACAAGACAGCCCTTAAAAAGATGCTGATAGAGGTGTAAACTTCTTGTAGAGATCGAATGCCGAGATACATAAGGGACTGCATGACATGCTTTATTCTAACCTAACAGATTCATTTGCACTTAAACAAAGGCGACAATTGGAAAATCAGGAAAGACTTGAAGTAACTCAAGTTACACCATTGACTGCCCAGACATCAAACCGTGTACTGCTAATTGAATACATCGTCATCATTGTCAAGACACTGCTACTTTTTCCATTTTATATCATTGTACAGTGCTCTCTCCCTACAACGAACCTGTCAAGAACGACTCCCTCCTCACAACGACCCTTGCCGCATTTCCCTGATTATGTCTTACGCTTTTACTGTTGCAATATTGTTTGCCTAACATTGTCGTCTGCCTTTTTTCTCAAAGTTAAATGGACATTTTGACAAAAAAACACTTAATGACGAGTGACAAACAGCCTGAATCCAGATCAGACGCCGCGTTACGCGGTGTCTGACCTGGATTTAAGCTGTTGCAAATGTAAGCCAATTTCCTCCCATAACGACTCACTCCAAACAACGCACACACTCTTTGTCTCCTATTGGGTGTCGTTGTAGAGAGAGAGCGTTGTATTTACATTAAATTACTTTAAAACAAGCGAGTATAAGTTGTCCCAACTGTACATGGTATTTGATTGAGTTTTAAAATATTGTTTGTGAATGTCAGTTAAGTCGGATATATAGTTCAGGCACCAGTAATCATTGTTTTAGACTTTGCCTTGTAAGCACTTTAATCTAAAGTTTTGAGGCAATCCTTCTGTGTTTCAGTACATTCTCATAACGTTCTCCCTAGACAGTCATACAACAATTGTCTAACATTGATATCCTTAATGGATGATATACGAATACTATATTGAGACGTATTTAAGTTCGTTTACAATTCAATAAACCGCTGGTTGTCTTCCAGTAAACATCTACACGATTCAACATGTATTGGAACAATTCGATGAAGTGAGAAACATTAGGGAAAAACAACTGTACTTCGGCTTGTCCAATAAAGAAACATAGCATCCCATTCACAACTAGTGCACATGTGTGCGTGTTTGCCAAACAGTGTACATAAAAATGCCCTATGCAAACAATGTAGAACCAAGAGTCCTCATGCAAGAAGCATGTGACCAGGATCTGCACTGTTTGCCATTTTGCAATGAATTGCAGAACACACTCCTTAACAGTCGTGATGGAATATCATTTACTGAAACCATGAAATGCTTATTAAAATGTTAATGGGTAAACAAGTTAAACAATATCTTTGTGCAACCCCCTTGTGCAATGTTTTAAGGAGTTATTAGTGACCCAAACAAAGATAAGGTTGAGATGAAACCATAACTCAAACCTGAAGAAAAAACCCTGACTAGTTGAACAAAACCATTCAAAATCAAAACTAAAGAGATATGAGTATCTCATGCACTTAACCCTTTCACTCTCAAAGTCATAAAGCGTATTTGCAAACAGTTTTGACCCTGAACCGCGGCGTCTAATCAGTACCAAACTGTTTGCCACTTGTTTTAAAATTACGTCAGTTACATTGCTTAAAATCTAACTTCGAAAGTGCATACAACAACATTTAAGCAGACGACAACATGACGATGAAGGGTTAAAAACATCACGATAAATTTGATATTGAAAGGATTAAATCGACACGCTGAGTCTACAACATACATAATAATCGTCATCGTTCCTAATGCGACATACTTCACATTTACAACAGTTAAGCATCAGGGGCCCGTTTTACTAAACAACTTACGCAATTTTTTTGCGTAAGTCAAAATCGTTTAACTCTTAATTTTCGATCATAAACGTTTGCAAACAGCAAATAGCCAGATCAGAGGACGCGCTAAATGCGCGTCCTCTGAAATGGCTATTTGCTGTTTGTAGCAAGAGGTTATAAAAAAAATATAAATTAGAATTTAAAATTTTGACTTACGCAAAAAGTTTGCGTAAGTAGTTTAGTAAAACGGGCCCCTGGTCAGACGGTCAGTGGATGATGTAAACTTTTGTGTATTGGTTTTATTCCTTAACCACTGAACCCTTATTCATATTCAATGATAGTACGAGGGGGCATATTTTAAGTAGTGGCAACTGATCAGTATCTTCATTATTATAAGTGCTAAATGCATGTGTGTATATCATGTTTAAGAGCAATTTGTGGTGTAACGCACGATATGAACACATGAGTCGATAAGTCACAACATGAACCTAAATGACCCCTACATCAGGACACTATAAAATAGCACTTGTCAGACATTATTTTTTGACGTAATTACATCTTTTTTTTTCTCATTTTTTAAAACCAACATTTTTTTTATTTTGTCGTTGAAATATATCAGTAAAAAATTCATTACAGTTGAAAGTGTTATCTGACTAAGATATATATTTTTCAAAAACAACATTTCTTAACATTTCTTATTTTGCTCATGAAACCCCTCAAGATGTGTTTTCGAACACTATTTCGACATTTTGAGTTCACCGCATAAAAATCTACTTCAATGACTTTAATTATAGCCTGGTTTACTGAGTTTATTTATTTCATGTATTATTATTATCTATTTTATAACAGAAAATTTCATAAATTTATTCAAAATAATAAAGCCGCAATAATTATTATTGTGTACAATTTTGTTAAAACAATTACATCTACAATACACAAAAAAGTATAGTGTCCTGAAGTAGGGGTCATTAAGGTTAACACATTTAATTTATTCCTTCACTTAAGTAAATAGTTTAATTTTATACAGTCCTGAATATGCACAATAAAAAAATCCTTTATCTAAGCAGACTGTACATATTTTACGCAGACTGGAAGTAAAACAGAATGAATCCTGCTTTAATTTCAGCCTGCTTTATGCAACTATCTGTCTTCAATACTTAAAATAAGCTATGGAGTAAAGGGTTAAATATCTATTGCAATTATTGGGTTGCAACATACCAGCCATTCATTATGAAACTTTGTAATCATTGTCAACTTTTACAGTCAATCTTGTATTAAGTGATCACTCTAGTGAAGACCCATATTTTGTCTTATATGGAGCTGTCTGTTTAATGCAGAATAAAACTAATTCAGAATGCTTCAGTATGAGTTTTCTTCACTATTTCTACCCTGAGTTGTTAACTAGTCTAGTGTCATATTGAAGAGGTATGCACACTTATTCGCAAGGTGGTTGCTTTATACAATATTGACTAAGTACTGTATTTTCCACATTTCTTGCTGGAGAATATTGTTTTTCTTGCAGAACAGAATTTGTAAAACAGACAATAGCTATTAAATTGACAACTCTTGTGAAATCAACAAATATTTGCAAATAACAGTGCATGTTACACCAACAACCTTCAATTTTCCTTCATTTTACTTTCCCACAAAGTTTGAAACCCTCTCAAACACAATTTCATTTTTCTCAAGTTACATCAGGTCAACCCTCCTAACTTGTTTTCTATTTTGTTCTAGAGACATGGTAGATACTTTTATGTGTGGTCACCATGAATGCCCCTGCCTATTTTTTGTAAAAAATCTCAGTTTTACTAAAATGTAAAAAATGATTTTTGAGAAAAAATGGAGTCATAGATTATTTTTTCCGAAATATAAGATTTAATTTTATTGTATTATGCAAACTATATAATTTTTCTACCTGTATTAGTATAAAACAATGTCTTAGGTATAAATGCATAAATAAATTTTGATTTTTTTTACTAATATTTGTAATTTTTATCCTCGAAAAGAAAAAAAAGAGGGATAGTCAATTTAGGACGTTTTTTGAAAAGTAGAGTACCAAGACAAAAATACTCATAATTACAGTTATAGCTGGTGAAACATTTTTTAACTCTGGAAAATAGTGTAGAACTGAATACTGAATAAGATGGTGTATAGCTTTTGCGGATTCGTTTCGGAGAGCATTACACTTCTAAAACCTTAAATCATGAATGTATGTCAATAGATTAACTACCAAAGGTGTTTTGTTGATTGAAATAAAGGAGTAAAACCAAAGTCATTGCCACGCCATTGTCACGCGATATTCTACTGTTTAGCATCAATAAAAGTCCCCTAGGTATAATCAATCCTTAGTGCATGTAAACTGTATCCTTCAATGACAACGTTTGTTTGGAAATGGTTAACACTTTTGCGTCCATGTGCACCTTTATATACTTGTCACTGAAACGGTTTTATGATATTCCAACACGTTTCTGTATTACATCGCTCCCTCTCTACAACGGCTCTCCCAACAAAGAATCCCCCCTTACAACGACCCTTGTCGCTGTTCCCCAAACAAGAGAATTATATGCCTAACACTTTCACCTTTGCAATATCGTATGCTTAAAATTGTCGTCTGCTGTTTTTCTCAAAGTTACATAATATACATTTTGACAGAAAAAACTTAATAATTAGTCACAGGCAGCTTGAATCCAGAGCAGACGCCGCGTTACACGGCGTCTGATCAGGATTCAAGCTGTTTACGAGCATGAGCCAATTTCCCTCCCTGTAACGACTGCCTCCGAACAAAGCAGATATTTTTGTCTCCTGTTCGGTGTCGTTGAAGAGAGGGAGCGCTGTAAATCCTTCATTGCCAATGGTTCCAAAAGGCTACTTTGAAAACAGTTTGGATCCTGATCAGACACTGCGTTACACCACGATCCAAACTATTCGAAACTCGTATCGACATTTCTTGAGTCACAACAATACACAAAAAAAACCTGGAGTAGGGTTCATGTAGGCTCATGTTGTGACTTATCGACTAAAGTGATCATAGCGTACGTTACACGATCGTGTCGGCAAATAAATGTTCTTTAAAATGATATATCACACATGCATCTTGCACTTTTTATATTGAAGTTATTGATCAGCTGCCACTACTTAAAATGCCCCTCGTACATGTACAAGTATACTTAAGAAATGTTCATTTGATATAAGAAAGTACAGCAAATATAGTGTAAATATAAGAACTGAACTGAATTGTCGGCGTTTAAGCAAAATAAACGACAGAAAATCAATCATAGTTTAACTACATGTATCATTTTATGTCGTTCATTGCGCTTAAACGCAGAAAACATTTAGTTCATTTCTTAAACAGTAAGTACCAGGGTCCCGTTTAATACAACTTCGTACGACTAAAACGGTCGTAAGTCAAAACTTGAAAATACATTTAATTTCTGATTTCTTTATCTAATCCTGTCTTGTGACATCTCTTTGGAATCGTCTTTTCAAGACGATTCCAAAACGATGTCACAAGACAGGATAAGATAGAGAAATAAATAATAATTTAGACTTTTATAATATGATTTACGAAAACATTTATCTTACGAAGTTTTATGAAACAGGCCCCAGAGTAATACTCAAATACTGGATCACGTTACGTTGGAGAAGGTTTACATGCTGACACTGTAGAATATTGCTAGTGGTAATGGTGCCCTTGGGGCAAAATACTACGTGATTTAAACATGGCATCACATCATTTTCCAGGGCACCAGATAAAAGTGCGCACAACATAATATTCTCAACGGTTTCCCCATTGTACAGTGGAAAATGCGTTATTTTTTCCAGTTAAAACGCATACGAAACGCAAACACAATGCAATTAAATAAGGAAAATAACATTTATTTTTTTTAAATTTACGATTAATTTTAATCTGAGTGGCAAACAGTTTGAGGCATGATCAGATGCGGTTCTCCGTTGTCTGATCTGGTTCTAAACTGTTTGAAATTGAAATAATAGTTTTAGCGTAAACGTGTTTATCGGGAAATAATAACTTTTTCTCCACAATACCTCCAACACTGCCTTGACGTGACTACAGTGGATAATGTGTTATTCTTTCCCAATAAACGCGTTTACGCTAAAACTATTATTCCCAGTGCAAACAGTTTGGAGCCAGATCAGACGCCGGTTAACCCGGCGTCTGTACACGCTCCAAACTGTTTGCCACCATGATAAACATGAAATATCAGAATTGTCCAAAAGTTGTTCTTTTCTACGTTTTAGTGCATTGCGTTTGCGTACGTTTGCGTTTATACGGGAAAGAATAACGTTTTCTCCACTGTACCTCCAACACTGCCTATGACGTGACTACATGTATATTTTAGAATCATTGAAAAGCTCGGGTTTAGCGATTTTTAGTTATTCTTTCCCGTTTAAACGCAAACGTACGCAAACGCAAAGCACTAAAACGTAGAAAAGAACAACTTTTGGACAATTCTGATATTTCATGTTTATCTTGGTGGCAAACAGTTTGGAGCCTGATCAGACGCCCGGTTACCCGGCGTCTGATCTGGCTCCAAACTGTTTGCACTGCAAATAATAGTTTTAGCGTAAACGCGTTTATTGGGAAAGAATAACAGATTCTCCACTGTACCAGTATAATCTGTCAGAGTAGGGTATTTTTCATCACGTTTTTGTTACACTAACAGGTCACTCGCAGAATGGGGTTGAACCAAGCTTAGTGGTTGAAATTATTTTTCAACCAATGAGAGTTAAGTATTTTTGAAAGTTTTCGAGGATTAATTTTTGTAAGTCAGTACTATCAAACATTGTCATTTCGGCGCAAACCATTCTAATTTGGAAAGGATATAAATGAACTGATTTTTGTTTCTATTTAAAGGCATGTCCATTTCCTCTGACATCTCTTTGTCGGTACTATTTAAATAGGGTGTTTCGGGAAGTACAAACGTTTTATTACTTCCAATTGACGGTGTAGCTCTTTGTCGGTACCAAAAAAATAATTTCAACCACTAAATGGGTTAGTGTCTATTAGTCTATTTTAACAAAAGATTAAAAGTCGCTCGGGTGCCCCTCGCTTGACTTTTAATTTTTGTTAAAATCGACTAATATACACTAACCTATACTTCTGGCAAAATACCATAGAATCGGAAGTAGAAACCCCCTTTACGCTATCACCATCCATGAAAACGAAAATGTCATTATAGTCCCTGGGGTACTTAACAGTTTTGCTAAGTATATTTTGAAAAATACTCACCTTATCTGGAGCTCTGCTCATCGCAAAAAGGCATACTTACAGTGGAGAATGTGTTATTCTTTACCAATAAACGCGTGTACGCTAAAACTATTATTTCAATTACAAACAGTTTGGAGCCAGATCAGACGCCGGGTAACCCGGCGTCTGATCAGGCTCCAAACTGTTTGCCACCAAATTAAACATGAATTATCAGAATTGTCCAAACGTTATTCTTTTCTACGTTTTAGTGCTTTGCGTTTGCGTACGTTTGCGTACGTTTGCGTTTAAACGGGAAAGAATAACAGATTCTCCACTGTAGCTGTTGCATTCAGTTAACCATCGATGACGTATATATAGGCGTGATCTAATACTAGTATAACTGGGACAAGTTTATTATTCTATGCAAAGAGTGTGGATCCCACAACAGTTAGTCATTTGGCTTTTTACAATGTACAGCGCTCCTTCCCTACAACGGCACGCTCAACAACGATTCCCTCCTTTCAACGACGTTTGCCGCTCTTTCCAAAGGCAAGACAGTTATGTCCAACTTATTCACGGCTGCAATGTCGTCTGCTTAAAATGTTTGTCTGCTGTTTTTCTCAAAGTTACATAATGGACATTGTGACAGAAATAACTTAATGAGGAGTGACAAACAGCTTGAATCCAGATCAGACGCCGCGTTACGCTGCATCATATCTGGATTCATACTGTTTGCAAAAGTAAGCCAATTTCCCTCCCTGTAATGACTTCCTCCGAACAACGGACATATTTTGTGTCTCCCACTGTGTGTCGTTGAAGAGAGGGAGTGCTGCATTGCCAAATATAGCTCTAAATAATAAAAGTTGCTGAGATGCAATTTGAAACTGGGTTTGTCTATTTGCCAGGGACTCTGGAGTTACAGTGGAGAATGTGTTATTCTTTCCCAATAAACACGTTTACGCTAAAACTATTATTCCCAGTGCAAACAGTTTGGAGCCAGATCAGACGCCGGTTAACCCGGCGTCTGATCAGGCTCCAAATTGTTTGCCACCAAGATAAACATGAAATATCAGAATTGTCCAAAAGTTGTTCTTTTCTACGTTTTAGTGCTTTGCGTTTGCGTACGTTTGCGTTTAAACGGGAAAGAATAACAGATTCTCCACTGTAAATGCTACTGTTCTCAGTTACATGTAACGTTGTCGCGAGAGATTTATTAGTGTTTTCTTAAGACCTGTCCAAGTTATATTTAGATTGGAACATTCTAAGAATTTGAAAGAAATGAGTATTCTCTACAGCCAGTTAGAGATACGGATAGCTGAATTTTTTGTGCGTAATGTACAATAGAGGATACTTTATTCTTTCCCGTTTAAACGCAATCGCAATGCACTAAACTGAGGAAATTGACTTTTAGAATTTTTAACTATATTTTTAATCTGAGAAGCAAACAGGTTGGAGCCTGATCAGACGCCTGGTTACCCGGCGTCTGATCTGGCTTCAACCTGTTTGCAATGGAAATAATAGTTTTAGCGTAAACGCGTTTATTGGGAAAGAATAACGTGTTCTCCACTGTGTACTTTCAATATGGTGACGTAAGAAAGATGCTCTCTCCAGTGATGTTTTCCTGAGAGAAAATAATTTGGGAGCGTATTTGATTCCATATAAACATTTGTTTCGAAACATAAAATGTTTTTGTTATAAAAAACTCATGATAATGCACGTTATCGGGATCTTAAGAGAAGTGTCAATTGAGTCTACGGATAGTTACGGGATAGATATGGTTTACCGCGACAGAATGGTATGAGAAACACATGTGTTCTACTGAATTATTATCGTAAATCTTCTGTTCCATTTCCAATTTGGTTATCCGTCTTACTTATTCCAAAGAGAAGTCACAAGACAAAATTTGATGGAGAAATAATAGTTGATACTTTTATAATCTGACTTTACGACAACATTTGTCGTACGAAGTTTTATGAAACGGGCCACTGTTTCAAACGTATTATTAACACATTAAACCCTAGCTATGAGTATACTCGTACTTGAAAACATGTACATGTACAGAGTACACTTGTCCTATGCAATGTCTGACCAGAGTCTGCACTGTTAGTCATTTTTACAATATCTCGTACAATTCAACCCCAAATAGTCAATATTTAACTAAATATTTAATTGGGAACTTGATGTCTCGATTACAATTTCAAGTGTGAACGAGTTATCATTGAAAGGCATTAATTGCATACGAAGAAAACCATCAAAATTCGAGATCTTAACACATACAATCGAAACTCGATAATTCGAACTCGCGTTAGTTCGAACATACCCCATATTTCAAAGTTAAGATGTGGCTGAGCCACGTTTTAACTTAGTAATACGGTCATGTTCGACTTAAGCAGACCGAGTTATCGAAATTCAACATATGAAATACTGGTTTGGTCTATTTAACCCTTTACCCCATAGAAGCGACTTTTAGCGAATTTAATTTATTCCTCCGCTGAAGAAAATAGTTCCAATTTATACAGTCATGAATATAATTCTGAAGAATTATTTTAAGTTTCCTTGCAGATTATAGCCTAAAGCAGGCTGAAAGTAAAGCAGAATGTGCCTTAAGGCACATTCTGCTTTACTTTCAACCTGCTTTAAGTAGCCATCTATCTTCAAAACAAGAAACAGGCTATGGGGTAAAGGGTTAAGCAATTGGAAGTACATGTAATGGCGGTATTATACGAGGAAACGAAAAGGGGTATTACGAAAATAAACCATTAGAGGTTGTTCCATATTATAAATATATTGATACTTATTTCACAACAATGCTGAAATGGACACGTAACAAGGATTGTCTTGCATTACAAGCAATGATGGCTATGTTTGCTATTTTCAATTTAAAAAAACACTTTCGTTACTTCCACCATCAGGATGCCTTTAAATTGTTTGACTCGTTGCTAAGTCCTATCCTTACTTTCTTGTCTGAAATATGGTGAGACGACTACTGTCAACAAATTGAGCTTGTACATGCCAAATTTTGTAAAAGAATCGCCTGTTCAAATCAAAATGTGTCAAATGTGTTTGCTCTTACTGAGTGTGGACGTTATCCTATGTATTATTATATGACAAAATGTGTCAAATATTGGCTGAGACTTACAGAAATGCCAAATATAAGAGTTCCAAGACAATGTTATTTGATGTTGCGCCAATTGGATGAAGCTGGAAGAAACACTTAGGCAACACAAGTAAACATCTTTTATTCCAATATGGTTTTGGATATGCATGGATTGCAGGTGAAGTTGGGAATCCAGTGTTGTTTCTGGAACTGTTCAGGAAAAAAACTGAAAGACAAAAGCTCGCAAAGCTCTTTTCGTTTATAAATAATTCGTACAAAGCATTATCGTCCAAACCATTTAAAAGTACCATAGAACCTGAGAAATATATTTGTATGCCACTCCGGTATATCTTAAAAAGAACACTATCAAATTGCCGGTGTTCCTTTCATAACCTCACGATAGAAGTTGGCAGATATGAAAATATTGACAGTGACTAAAAACTAAAAAATTCAAACTGTGTCTTAACCCTTTACCTTATAGCCTGTTTCTAGTTTTGAAGACAGGTGACCACTTAAAGCAGGTTGAAAGTAAAACAGAATGTGCCTTAAGGTACTTCGCATATGGGCGTAGTTTCCATACGATTGTTATGGAAATTGTCATGAAGAATGATAATAGCCTAAGAAACAATGTGTGTAAATATAGGCAAAATATATCGTGTGGTTTGTCTTTAAGGTCTTTTTTCTGACAAAAACCTAGAATTTTGATGATTTTATTTTTCTTAAAAATGAATAAAGCTAATGACTATAATTCTCGCCCAATAAGTAGTCCACAACATTCATTACAAGAAAAGCTAAAAACATTTTGAATAAAGGTGTTCAGAAAGATGTTATCAGCTATTTAAATTTTGCAAAATGCTAAAAAATTGAATTACAAAAAACTGACTAATTCAATGTATATTTGTTTTCATTTTATTCAAATATATGGTTGATGAACTAGTCAGTCTGAAAAAATTAGAAAATATTACAGTCAGGATTTGTTGTAATAACATATTTTCTTATTGAAATGTGGGATATATGTTGTTTAGATACAGTTACCTACCTTAGAATTAAAACTTTGTCATTAAAATGCATTATTATTTATTCATGGACTTGCATACAAGGTTTATTATATTGTTTGAACATAATTTTAATGGGCAATATCGATCTTGAAAAGGTTAGCGTATTGATAAGCTTCAAGGTGTGGCTTTATAGTTCGATCAAATCGTTTACATGTATACCGATTTAATTGACTTGTAAGTCATTAAACTAAAACGTACAGGTAAGTGGACATATACTTGGACCGTAAACATCACTAGTACTAATCAACGAAGACTAAACATAACATGTCTCTTGATTACTGCGTTATGGATTGACAAGTCAATAAATCGGACACTAAAAAAAAATATTTGGATCGGATGGGTCTCGAACCTATGACCTTTGGATTGCTAGTCAACCACTATAGTCAACCACTATACTAACTGCGCTATGAAGGATTATACTCATTTATATCAACATTTCCTTTATATAAATTTTCTAGTACAAACACGTACGAAAAAAGTATGTGTCGTCCAGACGCATATCCGCTCGCCCGCAAGACCGACTTCCGGTAGCGAAAGGCCTTAAGGCACATTCTGCTTTACTTTCAGCCTGCTTTAAGCTAAAATCTGCTAGACTATATAAAATATTTGTAATGGTAATTGTTCATGAGGTTATAAACAGGAACTATTTTCTCCAGCGGATGAATAAATCATATCCACTAAAAGGCGCTTCTTTTGGGGAAAGGGTTAAGAGAAGAGTTTGTGAAAATAATGAGTGCAAAGTGCCTGCACGAAGCGTTCAATTTACGGAACGATCCGTTGATAATTGAACTGGAAGCAACATTATAAGTAATCAGATGTTGTGTTGAAACCTAGCATGTATTGATCCAGAGATGTTGGCTCACTGGAAGGTCTTCCGTTTTATTCCTTTTAACTACTGTTTAGACCAACGATAGCTAGATCGAGTAAAATGGTCAATTTTCTATAAATACTTTCTGCAATTGATCAATTTGTTAATGCGATATACAATTACTATGCACAATAAGTATAGTTATGTGTTATTCATAAAAAAGCAACAGTATATTAAATACATGCTATATTCAACATGTCTTATTTGTCAAATGATTTGTTTACATCGTATATTGAAAAATGTTTCTTTTTTGTATAATGTTTTGCTATAACATATTTAATGTACATGATAAGCATCACTCTAGACATATAGAACGAATGTTTGTATCTTGGGCCGGTGGCCTTGAGTTCCAAATAAACCAGTATTGTTTTGTATTGTATTGTATCGAGTTTTGACTGTACACTCAGTGCAAAAAGAAAAGAACATCGTGCTCATGCGCAGAGAAAGAATATTTTCTTGAAGAAAATTAGAATACTAATACCATATCTCAAGATTGATTTAATTCTGTAACAAGTTCAGAAACAAAAAACTCAAAACCAGTGTGCTGCTTTTTAACCCTTTCACTCTTAATGACGCCAAAAAGCGCGGCGTCTGATCAGGATCCAAACTGTTTGACACTCGTATCGATATGCTTCAAGTCATTCTACATTGAATTTTACTTTGAAACGATCTTGCAAATAACAAAATTGAAGCAGGCGACAAAGAAACCGTGAAGGGGTAAAACCTCACGATTAATTTGGCAGGAAAAATTAACTGCAGCTTGTTTAAAACACCGTACCGATTAGAACAGGTTGTGATGCTACCAATTCAATAATGATTTAATAATAATTCACAAATACGTTCCTTTTACATACAAATAATATTTTGATAAAAGATGTGCGTTTCTTTTTGCGCTGAGTGTATATGCTTGTGTAACGCATCAGTGAAGGCGCTTCTCCACTAAATACTTGTTCGCCTTCATAATGATATTGATACAGTGGAGAATCCGTTATTCTGTCCCGTTTAAACGCAAATGAAACGCAAACGCAAAGAACTAAAATGTATAAAATGGTAACTTTTGGACAATTCTGATAATGCATGTTGATCTGAGTGGTAAACAGCTTGGAGCCTGATCACACGCCGGGTTAACCGGCGTCTGATCTGGCTCCAAACTGTTTGCACTGGGATTTATAGTTTTAGCGTAAACGCGTTTATTGGGAAAGAATAACACATTCTCCACTGTACCTGCATTTATAAATGCGTTTTTTTCTCCAAATACATTCATTTGTATTAAAATAACACAGTTTGGGTATCAGATCAGACGTCGCGTTACCAAGATCCCGATTTCATTTCAAGCTGTTTAAATGTCAGGCTAAAAGCAATCGTTTTACATGTTCAATAACCGGTAGTTGTGTATATTGTATTGCACTTAATTCGCATTTGCAGTGGAATAGATGGGGGTTTTACCACTTATACGCAAACATAATCTGACTGTAATGCAATGAAATGTAAAAAATCGCTTTTTGAAATTTCTATTTATTTTAATCTAAGTGGCAAAAATGGTCGGAGCCTGGCCATACGCCGGATTACCAGAAATCTGACCAGGCTCAAAACTGTTTGCATTGGAAACAATTGTTTTAGCGTAAACGCGCTTATCGCGAAATAATAACTTCCTCTCCGATGAAGTTCCGTTTCAACGGGACAGAATAACGTATTCCTTGCCATACAATTCGTTTTAGTCTAGTAATGTGCAAACAGTTTGGAGCTTGATCAGACTCCAATTTAATAGTGTTGGAAATAATGGTTTAAATACAGTGGAGAATGTGTTATTCTTTCCCAATAAACGCGTTTACGCTAAAACTATTATTCCTAGTGCAAACAGTTTGGAGCTAGATCAGACGCCGGTTAACCCGGCGTCTGATCAGGCTCCAAACTGTTTGCCACCATGATAAACATGAAATATTAGAATTGTCAAAAAGTTGTTTTTTTCTACGTTTTAGTGCTTTGCGTTTGCGTACGTTTGCGTTTAAACGGGAAAGAATAACAGATTCTCCACTGTACAATCGTATTTATTTTGAAATAATAACGTCTTCTCCATTGTATTTCACATTACGCACATGTCTGCGCCTAAATGCCTGTTTCCTTTTCCCATTTCCCGAAGGATCACATTTTTATTCTTATCGCTCCACTCTAAGTTGTATTGTAAATTGCTCATTTATCATTATGTCACAATGCAACCATGGGGTTTACCGTGGATACGCCTACGAATTTACCGATTATTATCTAATTGAAGGATAATTTGATGCATAACTTAAGACGAATGGTAACAATATTTATAAACTCTATGTTTTCGAACTTTCGGGGATACTGGGCCGCGAGGCCCGCGACCCTTTCCTTACAGATACTATAATTGTGTCGTGTTAACTGTCAGGTTCTCTTTTGATTCTAATTTACAAACAGTTCAGATTGGTTTTGTTACATCATAAAGACAACGGATACCGCGATATTAATTCCAAATAAAATGGTTTGTGCTAAAAGCAATGTTTTTCCGTGCTAACAGTGATGAGCCAGATCGGATGCCTAGTACAATAACATATAATACCGAAACATGTTTTCTACCTAAATAATGCCAAAATAATCTTAATTGCAGTGCAAGAAATATGCAGCACGAAGTTAAACAACATTTTGTTTGTTTGTTTGGGTTTAACAGCATTGTAAATCAATTATGGTTATATAGCGCCGGTGTGCAAGCATGCCTGTGAATGTATAATTGTCACATTTTAGTGGAGTCTTACCACTCTACCAGTTCGGGCAGCGGGTGTATTCTATCCTCTCCCATCCAACTGGAGGCTAAGCACTCTTTTTTTTCGACAAAGTTCTTGTAATATAAGTGGAAGTATACACGTTATCGTTACACGTCGTTGTTTTTTCAAAGCAGGCGTTTGGGGAGCGTAAATTTCTAATTTACTGAAAAAACAATTCTGGGGCCCGTTTCATATAACTTTGTACGACAAATGTTGTCGTAAGTCAGATTTTTAAAAAGTTCAATTATTATTCATTTCTCCATCTAATCCTATCTTGCGACATCTTTTTGGAATCGTCTTAAAAGACGATTCCAAAGAGATGTCACACGACAGGATTAGATAGAGAAATCAGAAATTAAATATATTTTATAGTTTTGACTTACGACCATTTTTGTCGTACGAAGTTTTATGAAACGGACCCCTGGAATTTAAATAAGTCATTGCTCATATAATGTTTCAGGGCTACAAATACAACTGTACAACCAGTGCGTCATCCAATGAAACAATGTCATTTTGATTTAATATATTTTAGAGTAAACCCCTGCTATTTCAAACAATCAGGAGACATGTCAAGTATATTTGCCTTTGCTTTAGGTGAGCCATGAAACTTCAAATGGTAAATTACTGTTTCCGGGTAAGTTTAAACCGGCGTTGACTATCTGGTATTGTGTTTTATTGCATATAGAAAATGACACATTGTACAGACTATGGCCAGACGGCTCGAATAGGAACCTCTCTCTGCAGTTTAACTGTTTGCAATAGACAAGTATAGTCTTCAAGTGTACAATGTTTGTACCTTAATTCCTAACTTTAGTATTCGACCACCAAATGTCCTACTACCTCAAAATGTTTTGATTACGTTATATTTTACATGTAATTACAAAACTTATTCTTTGTTTTCTTTGACAAATAAAATGATTGTTCTGTTCTGTAAAGTACGTGTATACTATTCGCAAGGATTCAATTAGATAAGCATGTTGTATGTTAACCCAAAAGATACATATATTTTGATATATTAACCAATTTACGCCCATTGGATTCTTCCATGTTTATATATAGGATTAGTCCATTTTTTATCAAAGGGATACCTGGTCAAATTTTCCATTTTCATTTTATTTGATATTGAAATTCCTATCAGCAAACAATGTAGACTCTGATTAGAGTCTACAGTGTTTGCCTATGTCCCATATATGGGATCGTGGGCACAAATGGGTTAGTAAGAGGTTATCGTATGAAACGTATGAAAATGTATGAAAGATAAATCAGTCAATTATTCTGACCATAGATTGCAATTAAGAAATGACTTGATTTTTTTCGGTGATCAAGCGAAATGAACGACAGAAATGTATTGGCAAATACCATGAATCGCGTTAGCGATTCATGGTAAATTTGCCGATAATTTTCTGTCGTTCATTTCGCTTGAACACCGAAAAAAATCTGTTCATTTCTTATATTTACATTATTTAATCTTTATATTTGTTATGAAAAAAATATCAGACGTTTAGTTTTTAAAGGAGAAATGGTTTTGAAAAGGGGAAAAGTACGTCGAATAAATTAACTTGAAAGAACAGCTTTAACGAAGTAACTCCGCCCCCTGTAACCAAATAACATAGCTAGATCTATACTGCGCGGATATAGAGAATAACCTGTCAGTGGCAATATCCGCCACTGACAGGTTATTCTATTTATCCTGTCACCAAACAGGTTTTAAGAATTTAAAAGGTTTAAATTTGATTTTTCCGTAAGTTTCTGTCCGTTTCTTTTTCTTAAAATAGAATGTTCTATAAATAGAACTATAGCTCTAACCAAATTACTTTTAGCTACCACATTACGGAAAGGAAATAATCCTCCCATTGTGTGCTGATATAATCACGAAAAAGAATCATAAAGGATGGACATTAAAAATCGAATCGGAATATACATATTCTTAATCGAATTAAACCTAAAAGAGTACATGTCAATTCAGTTAAAAGTTCGCATAACTTACGTAGAATCTCGTTCGGCATTTACCTCCCTTTAATGATTTATTCTCTTTTTTCCTTTGTTTCAACTGATATCGATGATTGTACTGATTAAAATGACGGAGACAACTTCTATCAAAGTCAATTTAATTAAAAGTAACAACAGTTTATCTTTATCAATAAAATTATATATATGACCTTTTTATTGGTAAGAATGTTGATATTGAAATAAAAAAAATGCACAAGTGTTTTAGCTGACTATGTCAGAATCATATTCCAGTGGTTACGGACACAGGGACTACCGATTCGAGTCTCAACTTCACAAAATAAAATAACCAGCTTCTATTTCCCCAGTCTTTGATGGACTACACCCCCTTGTCCTCAGTTGGCGTGAAAGTAAATAGAGGAGTAAAGTGTGCTTAGCTTAGTCACTAATCTCAAGTTGTCTAGAGAGGACCTGACTCAAGGATTTTTTCAATGGGTTTTACTAACCAAACTAACAAATTCAAGGTGCGGGCCTCATATGAGACGCCTGGATGAGTATATCCATAGACAAGATAACAGTAACAGCACAACTAGCACAGGGTTGCATGCTTTTATACCTGGTTTTGGTGTTTCCACCGAAAGTAGGTCAGGAATTTTCTTTAAGTAGATCTAGTATTTAGTATGTATCTTGAATCCGGGTTAATATATGCATGTATTAGATTCTGATTCCGGGCATGTCAAAGAACCGGTGGTTACTTCAGCAGTGGAATATTCATGCTTATCCTTGCAACTCAACCCAAAACTAAAGTAACCAATTTCTATGGCATCACCATGATAGGATAACTCAATATAGAGTGACGTTAATCCTGTTTATAAATCTAGCCAAATCTGACCTGATTGAGATTGATGCATACTATATCTGTATAAACATGTACATCGTATTCGAGCTCCTTTTGTATCCTGTTCAGTACTAAGAGAAGGTTTCGAAAGTCCGTTTATACTCCCCCTCCCAAACAATCATACTGCCTAGTTGGTTTGATTGAGTTGGGGTTTCACGGCACCCGCACGCATATAAATTGGTCATATTCATGGCGCCGACCTAAGTGACTAATATTATTTAGATCTATCTAGAACCTAATGTAGACTGCAAATTGTGTCGTCTTCTTGTTTTTTGTTTTTTTTTAGCAGCTTTTTTTATTATTTTTTTCGAGTCCGACAGATGTAGATCTAGTACATTTTCCATACATTTTATAACTAAAAATTGTAAAAATAATTGTTAAAAATGTATTGCACTAATTTCCGATAAATTCGCAAAACTAAAGCCTGTTTTATCGTAAATATCAAAATTATATTACATATTTTAGATTCACATTAAATTTCGCCAACGCCCAGCGTCACAAATTAGTGACCGCTATTTGTTATACTTGTAAACGCAATCAAAGGAGCGACTGTAGACCAGTTACACACTCAGAATTCATAAAACGGGTGATAATCTTATCTCGAGCATCATTGTTGTGATAAAAATAAAATCGTAGCAGACGGACAAAGTTTCGGAGCGCTTCCTACTGCACTTTTGTTCACAATGAGTGTAAATAATTCATATCAATATGAATATAAAATATATATATATATATATATTGGTTTTTAGTGATTGGGGAATAAACTAGATTCAATCTAGGTCAAATACAACGTGGATTTCTAATTTTAGAGTAGTGAAGATTAATGCACAGCGACTTAACCCTAAGCTCCGCCTCCTAAGGTTTGAGTGTTTATAAGAAATGAACACCGATTTTTACAATCATGGAAAGAGATAGGGCGAATGTAAATATTCTCTAATAGTTTCACTGCTTTTAGGATGAAGTTATAAAGCATACTGAGTTCAATGTTAAAAACACCCATTACATTATTGGCCAAGTTAAAGTAATGCAGTATGAAATGGTTAAGATAATATGATAGACAACAATATTCAATTCAAAATAGGGTCAAACAACATCAATTTTGTAGAATACATCATTTCGTTATTCTATTACTGAAACTACAATGTAAATATATGACTTTACTTATGACCTATGACCTATTCATAGATTGATTTATATTTTAGAACACCACAGGAACATATACAGCGTTCCTTCTCTACAACGACACCCAATGGGAGACAACAAATATATGCGTTGTTCGGAGGGTGTCGTTATAGGGAGGGAACTTTGTTAACATTTGTAAACAGCTCGAATCCAGATTCGCGGCGTCTGATCTGGATTCAAGCTGTTTGTCATTTGTCATTATGTTTTTTCCTGTCAAAATGTCAGTTATGTAAGAAAAACAGCAGACAACAATTTTAGGCAGACGATAATGCATCAGTGCAAGCATAAAACATAATTGTCGTGGGAACAGCGATGAATGTCGCTGTAAGGAGGGAGCTGTTGTAAGGAGGGCCGTTGTAGAGAGGGAACGCTGTACTATTAAATATGTACTCTTACGACGAAATGGGGCATAATGTATACCAAAACCCGTTCTTTAAAGTGAATGGCCTCAATGTGATAAACTTTTAAAGGAAAATAACCATTGTTTGCAGCTTCTCAACAGTTTGGCTTGGTCCGTTTTTAACGTTCATTTACAGTGAAGAATCTGTTATTCTTTCCCGTTTAAACGCAAACGTACGCAAACGCAAAGCGCTAAGACGTAGAAAAGAACAACTTTTGGTCAATTCTGATATTTCATGCTTATCTTGGTGGCAAACAGTTTGGAGCCTGATCAGACGCCGCGTCCAAACTGTTTGCACTGCAAATAAAAGTTTTGAGCGTAAACGCGTTTATTGGAAAGGAATAACAGATTCTCCACTGTATGTCATCTATGGGCTAATTGGACGACCAAGAGAGAGGGCAACGGATACAGGCAACCCGGACGCGATGCCCTATCCTTATTATCGGCAGAGTTATCTAGTTTTTTGGATGTACCATGTAAAACACTGATATATCAGAACTCTGTGTATAAAGTCTCATCCGAAGGACTTGATCCGGCGGGGATCGAACTCATGGCCTCTAATATCGTAGTCGAGTGTTCAACCACCGGACTACGTCCGCCGATTTTCTCACAAGTGCTACAGTCTTTAAATACAACAAAATTCAGGGCAATGGCTGATTCATCGTCCTTTCCATGAACTATAGTGTGCTTGAAACCAACTTTAAGATGGACAGATACATGGCTCCGAGGTTATAAAGCGTTTTAGTTGAGTCTGGGTGGGTTCAAATGCTTGGGAACGAGTTTAGACTCAAGTCAAAATCATAACCTCGGAGCCAGAAATTCCTGAATAAGTTCATCTAGAAACTGTTTAAGCCGGTCTGATGAAAAATTGTCAGTTCAGTTTGTTCAGCCTCAATATTCATATGTAGGGACTCAGGGTCCACACAGTTTGTCATTTGACATTATATGGTATACATAACTATTAATAGCCAAAAGATTGGCGAGTCTTATTTGAAAACCGGACTTATCCATACGAACTTTTTAAGGGGTCAATAGGTTTATTGCCCAGTCGCTTACACATTTATCATTTGTGTCAGTTTTAAGACCATCGAGGGATATAGAAGTGTTATTGTTCATGATTTAAGAGATCTTGTCAGACAGACAGTCTTAACATGTTACTGTACAAGACAACTAAACGTCAGAGATATAATTCCAAAGTCTCTCTCGCTTTTTTACAGTGGAGAAAATGTTATTCTTTCCCGTTCTAACGAAAACGAAACGCAAACGCATATCAATAAAATGTAGAAAATGACAAAGTGTTGACAATTCTGACTAGACTGACTCATTCTAATCTGAGTGGCAAGCAGTTTGGAGCCTGATCAGACGCCGGGTTACCCGGCGTCTGATCTAGCTTCAAACTGTTTGCAATGGAAATAAACGTTTTAACGTAAACGCGTTTATTGGGAAAGAATAACGTGTTCTCCACTGTAATTCCAAAGTCTCTCTCTCTCTCGCTTTTTCCAGTGTACTGTAAAACTTCTTTATAAAGGTTCAGTAAAGGGGAATCACAGTTCCAGATATGGGGAGTATTTAAAAAACTGAAATCTTTATTTCCGCATTAAATCGTATGGTATCACTTCTATTATTAGAATCACCTCTTCGACAGGATCTGGTGCTGAAATGAGCGAGAAAATGTCTGATTGGTTCAGTTTACTCCCTTTTATCTGTAGCTCTGATTCTTTTACGTTTAAACGAAACGTACAGTAGAGAATCTGTTATTCTTTCCCAATAAACGCGTTTACGCTCAAACTATTATTTGCAGTGCAAACAGTTTGGAGCCAGATCAGACGCCGGGTAACCCGGCGTCTGATCAGGCTCCAAACTGTTTGCCACCATGATTAACATGAAATATCAGAATTGACCAAAAGTTGTTCTTTTCTACGTTTTAGCGCTTTGCGTTTGCGTACGTTTGCGTTTAAACGGGAAAGAATAACAGATTCTCCACTGTAACGCAAAAATAAGAAAATGTAGCAAAGTGTCAAATCTTTTAATCTGAACTATCAGACCCCGTGTTAACTGATCAATCTGACTACAATCTGTTTCCAATTGAAACATGTTTACTTGAAAGGAATAATATCTCCCCCCCCCCCCCCACTGTTAGTTTTAGCGTAAACGCGTTTATTGGGAAAGAATAACGTTTTCTCCACTGTACATGTATATCTTTGGAGCCCTCTAATAATCTCTAAGATAATCCGTTTGAAAGCATTGCTTTCAATGGACAATTGTACTACTGGTACATTTGTATCCATAGGTAAAGTTGAGAAAACGTTATTCTTTCCCACTAAACGCGTTTACGCTTTAACTATTATTTCCAGTGCAAACAGTTTGGAGCCAGATCAGACGCCGGGTAACCCGGCGTCTGATCAGGCTCCAAACTGTTTGCCACCAAGATAAACAAGAATTATCAGAATTGTCCAAAAGTTGTTCTTTTCTACGTTTTAGTGCTTTGCGTTTGCGTACGTTAGCGTTTAAACGGGAAAGAATAACGTTTTCTCCACTGTAAGCAACTCGATGAGCCACTTACGTGTTTAACCCATTACCCCATAAATACACAATTTTACGCCTTTATTTTATTCCTTCCCTGAAGAATTGTTTTCAATTTATACAATTATGAACATTTATCATAAGAAATATTTTCTATATCCTAGCAGATGGTAGCTTAAAGCAGGCTGAAAGTAAAGCAGAATGCGCCACGAGTCGCATTCTGCTTTACTTTTAACCTGCTTTAAGTGGTCATCTACCTTCAAAACTAGAAACAGGCTATGGGGTAATGGTTTAATATTATGATGATACTTGAGGTAATACAGTGGAGAATGCGTTATTCTTTCCCAATAAACGCGTTTACGCTAAAACTATTATTTGCAGTGCAGACAGTTTGGAGCCAGATCAGACGCCGGGTAACCCGGCGTCTGATCAGGCTCCAAACTGTTTGCCACCAAGATAAACATGATTTATCAGAATTGTCAAAAACTGTCATTTTCTACGTTTTAGTGTTTTGCGTTTGCGTACGTTTGCGTTTAAACGGGAAAGAATAACGTTTTCTCCACTGTATAACATTATGCATAAACACAGATAATCGTATATGCCGTACCTCGAGTACAATGATTATTTGCAATCAGTATGGATCCTGGTCAGACGCCAGGCAACGTGGTCTGCTCATGATCCAAACAATTTGATACTCCTATACTACCACGAACGGGATTGGCGTGAGGATCTCTACAGCCAAACTTAATCCTTTAACTACCACAATAAACCGTCTAACTAGTCACTGCCATATTATCGTCTGCTTATACTTTTCGTCTACTTTTACTTGGAAAATTGAATTTTAGTGCGTTTTTGACTCAGCAATCATTTGTACATGTATGATTGTCAAACAGTTTTGATTCTGATCAGACGCCGCATAGCGCTGTTTGTAAATGTACAGTGGAGAATCTGTTATTCCTTCCCGTTTAAACGCAAACGTACGCAAACGCAAAGCGCTAAAACGTAGAAAAGAACAACTTTTGGTCGATTCTGATATTTCATGTTTATCTTGGTGGCAAACAGTTTGGAGCCTGATCAGACGCCGGGTTACCCGGCGTCTGATCTGTCTCCAAACTGTTTGTAATTGAAATAATAGTTTTAGCATAAACGCGTAAGTAGGTCGTCCTTGGTAGTGAAATGTATGAACTCTATAGGATGGTTCGTTCTTCATTAACAATGTACCTATGGATACCAGTAGTACAATTGTCCATTGAAAGCAATGTTTTCAAACGGATTATCTTAGAGATTATAAGAGGGCTCCACAGATAAACATGTATACTGTTTCCATAAAACACGTGTACTCGTCACAGGTACTTTGTTTGCAAAGGACTAGTTTACTTGTAAGGGTTAAATGGATTACTGATTACGTTCAACCGGGTCCGTCTAACAAAACTTAAGATCACTTTACACAGTTACCTCTAAATATTACCTCACTATCCTAATAGCCTGTTCCTGGTTTTGAAGACAAGTATTATCTTAAAGCAGGTTGAAAGTAAAGCAGAATGCGCCTTAAGGCGCATTCTGTTTTACAATCAGCCTGCTTTAAGCTACAATATGCTAGAATTATAAAAACTTGCTTTTAAAAGTGGTTTTGGGAGGTTTGGGTAAGTTTGGGGAGGTTTGGGATTTTTAGACGGACCGCGTTCAACCTCTGTCTTTTATAGAGTTGATCGCAATGTGTATATGGTGAGGTTAAGGTTAAAGTAGACGAGACACATATTTCACTCGTCAGAATTTGGCAAACGGGAACTTCAATAATTGATTATGAACTACAATGAATAGAGCGACGACCTATTAGTCAGACTTCTGGTATAGTGAGTTCATTGAACCATCGTTTGACTTTTCTTTAAATTTATTCTAACAACTCAATTATCTGTAATTGAATTATCTAGGCAGTAGGGAATTGTACAGATGATATGTATGTATATATTGACATATATGCTTATACAATTAATCACATATATGTCTGGCAATTCTCACAGCAAGTTTCACTTATTGTAGTTTGAAGGGTTCATTGACATTATTGGAAACAATATATAGTAAATGTAAAGTCGGGGCAATGAACGTTGCAATTAACTAATACTTTCTTGAATGACAAAACATCAATACTTGAACAAATAGCAGGGAAAACAAATATCATGTTTCGTATGTTGTACAGCGGAGAAATCGTTATTCTTTCCCAATAAACGCGTTAACGCTAAAACTAGTATTCCCATTGCAAACAGTTTGGAGCCAGATCAGACGCCGGGTAACCCGGCGTCTGATCAGGCTCCGAATTGATTGCCACTCATATTAAAATACAATTTATTAAAAATGACAAAAAAGTGTTTATTTATACATTTTAGCGATTTGCGTTTGTGACTCAGATTTATATAAATAGTCAGAATTGTCGGAAAGTTGTATTTATCTACGTTTGATTGCGATACGTTTGCGTTTCATTTGCGTTTAAAAGGGAAAGTACATGTAAAACGATTTCTCCACTGTAGTAGTTGTAGTTTCAAATGTGAACATTCTTTTATACGTTCGTATGTTACTCGTTCCCCCTTAACCCTTTACCCCATAGAAGCGACTTTTAGCGTATTTAATTTATTCCTCCGCTGAAGAAAATAGTTCCAATTTAATCAGTCATGATTATATAGTATAGGGAAAATTTTCAATATTCTAACACATGGAAGCTTAAAGCAGGCTGAAAGTAAAGCAGAATGCGCCTTAGGGCGCATTCTGCTTTACTTTCAACCTGCTTTAAGTAGTCACCTATTTTCAAGACTAGAAACAAGCTATCAGGTAAAGGGTTAAGCGAGTAGGCTGAAACTGTTATTTTAAATGCAAACAGTTCAGTGCCTTATCAGACGGCTGTTAAGGCAAAGTCTGATCAGACTCCAAACGGATTGCCACTAAGATTAAAAATATAGACCTTTTAAAAGGCGGTTATTTTCTACATTTTAGTGCATTGTGTTTGCGTTTAGTTTGGGTTTAAAGATGAAATAAACGTGTCTTCTCCTCTGTATAAGTGTAAATTGACGCTGTTTGAAAACCGTGTACAGTGGAGAAAACGTTATTCTTTCCCAATAAACGCGTTTACGCTAAAACTATTATTTGCAGTGCAAACAGTTTGGAGCCGGATCAGACGCCGGGTAACCCGGCGTCTGATCAGGCTCCAAACTGTTTGCCACCATGATAAACATGAAATATCAGAATTGTCCAAAAGTTGTTCTTTTCTACGTTTTAGCGCTTTGCGTTTGCGTACGTTTGCGTTTAAACGGGAAAGAATAACAGATTCTCCACTGTATTACAATATCTGTCTTTACAGAAGAGCATCTTGTATTATAGAATAGCAAACAGAATATACAGTGGAGAATCTGTTATTCTTTCGCGTTTAAACGCAAACGTACGCAAACGCAAAGCGCTAAAACGTAGAAAAGAACAAATTTTGGACAATTCTGATATTTCATGTTTATCATGGTGGCAAACAGTTTGGAGCCTGATCAGACACCGGGTTAACCGGCGTCTGATCTGGCTCCAAACTGTTTGCACTGTGAATAATAGTTTTAGCGTAAACGCGTTTATTGGGAAAGAATAACACATTCTCCACTATACATGTACATGTACCAAGCACAATGTTAAATGGCTAGTCTAAATATATCGGCTGCTTTTTATTCTAATATCTGAAAATGTAGGCATTTTGAAATAAATAGAATCTAACATTTTAGTGTCTAACAATTACGAGGCATCTGATAAGATCAAACCTATGTGAAAAATAGAAGTATAGGCGGGCTTAACAATGAAGGGTTTGACACGTTTATCAAATTTTTGTTTTAATAGCGGATTTAGCTGTATCTTATTAGTGTTTTCTTCTGACCTGTCAGAGTTATTTTTAGATTGGAACATTCTAAAATTTTAAAAGGGATGATCACCGTACTCGTTGATTTCCGTACGGTCAGCCAGGGATACGGAAAGCTGACTATTTATTGTGTAATGTACAGTAGAGAAGATATTATTATTTCCCGAATAAACGCAAACACAATGCACTAAACTGTAGAAAGTTAATTTTATTTTTTTAATCTGGGTGGCAAACAGGATGGAGCCTGATCAGACGCCGGGTTACCCGGCGTCTGATCTGGCTCCAACCTGTTTGCAATCGACATAATATTTTTAGCATATACACGTTTATTGAGAATGAATAACATAGCAGTAAAATTAGCGCAGCTGTCTGGTGCTGCACGAGGATCATGCTTATCTCAAGTTGGAAAGTGTACGACAATATAGATCCAATGTAACCCTGTTATCTATTTACCATTATGAACTATTCTGTTCTAAAAATAACTCTGACAGGTCAGAACAATTGTACAATAACCTATTCACTACCATGACGTCATCAATTTAAACAACTGTTGCCCGCATTTAGTACTCACATTTAAATATTGAACTGACTGTCAAATAAATTAGAATCCTGATCAGACGCCAGGTTACGCGGCGTCTGATCAGGTTCGAAACTGTCTCAAGATAAGTATGGTACTCGGGGTAAGGCAGTGAAAGGGTTAACATATTATTGTTGGAACGAATGTTCATGATACAGTGGAGAATATGTTATTCTTTCCCGTTTAAACGCAAACGAAACGCAAACGTAAAGTACTAAAACGTAGAAAATAAACATTTTTGACAATTCTGATAACTCATGTTTATATTGGTGGCAAACAGTTTGGAGCCTGATCAAACGCCGGGTTACCCGGCGTCTGATCTGGCTCCAAACTGTTTGTAAACGAAAAAATAGTTTTAGCGTAAACGCGTTTATCGGGAAAGAATAACAGATTATCCACTGTACGTGTCCCTGGTTATTATCAAGCATAGTTCATTATCCTAAAAAAAGTCCATATTGTCGTGATACATGTAGTAAACCTTTATGAAGGAACGTACAAAAAGAGCCTTGTTAGTTAGATTGTGGGTGAATCCTCATCGCCTACGTGCAACGTAAGCAAACCCAGAAGGTAAGAACTTAAAAACATTGCTTGTGACGAGATGGAACTTTATTCACTCACGTACAGTGGAAGAAACATTATTTCCCGTTTAAACGCAAACGAAACGTAAACGCATCGCAATCAAACGTAGATAAAGACAACTTTCCGACAATTCTGATTATTCATATTAACCTGAGTCGCAAACAGTTTGGAGCCTGTTCAGACGCCGGGTGACCCGTCGTCTGATCTGGCTCCAAACTGTTTGCAATGGAAATACATGTAATAGTTTTAGCGTAAGCGCGTTTTTTGGGAAAGAATAACGTTTTCTCCACTGTATTAGGGATTCTTTAAACCAAACGTTTTCCACAAACAACAGTATGTTTGCATCACAAAGTACATTTTGTATCATGAACAGCTTAATGCAGATGAACATTTAAAAGTTTTAAGCTGATTTGACATTTTTAATTGTATATGCATGTGGAATACAATAGACGGTTACTCTAATCAGGTCACCAGTATGTATAAGTTTGCATTATAGGTTGTAATCAAAACGCTTAACAAACTAAATGCCCGGGCAGTTAGCTGGTTCAGTTACAGGTCAACAACATTCTATTTAGCATCCAACATGATCTGTGGATCAGCGTGGAATACTTATGACTGGGTTAACTATCTCCGGTACTCCTGTTACGTAACGCTTGTGATTGACATGGTAATGTTGTAGTCTCTTGTTAATTGCCACTCGGAGTAAGTGCGCAGTACTCCGAAATTGTCACACTTATCCTTGAAGTTTCTGATGTGTTTTCTCTTTCCTGTATATCAATCTGAAAACCGTTCAGTTGTTTTTATAAAAACAACTACTGGTTCTATTCTGTTGAAGTCTGTGAATTACTTACATTATACAAGTAAGTTTTCTTATCTTTTTTTACGTACAGTTATGCTAATGGGTTCGTTCCGTAACGACTTGAGAATATAAGCCGACCGTTAATTTCCGTCAACGTCGGTGAATCGGAAAGCCATTCGGATGATTACGTGGAAATCACTGCGTTGTTTACGTGGACATCACTGAGCTATGTTTTTAGCTCAAGCATAAACTATCTCATTTAGGCTTTATCACGATTAAAACGTTCTATTTCTCTTAGACGTCCATCTGCTGTCGAAAATGCCGTCAGCTTGATTAATGCATTTCAATAAAAAACAAACGTCAATTTCTTACCGGAAAATATCAATTACGTATGGCTGTTAAGTCTTTTAATGAATGATGCATGAAGACGGCTACAGAACAGAACAGAACTTTATTCACTCAGTCATACAAAGTACGAAACAAGAGGTTGATACAGTTCACACATACACAATATAAGTGATCAACATGGTTGTCAGGCTAGGTTGTATAATTATGATGAATTTTGAAAAGATCCAAAACACTGGAATAGAGAAAAACTTGGGGAAAAGATTTCTTCGTTATATTATTTATAACTCACATTTGTTTTAGGTCCACTTTAAAGGGGGAATTAACTAATTTTGCCTATTTGCTTAGACTATTTTCTTCTTTTTTTTTTCCTTCTGAGAGTTAACTACTACTTATATGTTTTCAAACATTCATTTAGCTTTCATACAAAGTTCCTAATACAACATGCTTGTAAACAGTGAAACAATATAACATCTATTACTCGCCATACATATACACACAAACCTTTCTATATATTCTTCATTTTCAATTTACAATTAGGTCTGTATAATTCTATATTTGGTTATTAAGAGTTGAATTTTACAATAATTTGCACGAATTCTTACAGTGCAGACCCTGGTCAGGGGGCTTATTCAGGAGCTCTCTGATCTGGGTTTACACTGCTAGCATAGTGCAACTGTTCTATACACAGGTACCCTGGTGCTAAATTTCGAGTTACTCGTTTCTAGGGCTCAGTTAATTATAGGTTTACAAGTTAAATAATAGAATTTAATGTAGATAAGACGTTTAAAATATTTACACTGGTTGTAACGTAGTTGTCTTAATTAGTTTTATGCCAGACTAATACTTATAATAGTACCTCTTTATGTCGCACCCTATCGAAACGAAACACAGGGATAAACTAAAGGTATATAGAGTTGCGTGAACACATATTTAACCTTTATCATGCTGATCGAGACTCCATTGATTTTTGCAAACAGTTTGGATCCAGATCAGACGCCGCGTAACGCGGCGTCTGAACTGACCCCAAACTGTTTGACACTCGTCTTTAAGTTTCTATAATTCAAAACTGTATAAATCTAAATCTAACAAAGTTTGCAGACGACAATTTCGGAGCAGACGACTTTACAGCAGGAAAATGGTTAATACAGAAGTTAACATTCTTTATGATAAAAAAGAGTACATTTAGGGAAGTCACTCGAACAGATATTTAGAAAATACCCTTAATTTACAACAGTTTCTCAAGCTTTCTTTAGAACGTACAATAATTAATGTAATTATTTTGTTTGCCTAAAGGGAGCTCCTTACTCTGCAGTCAAAATAAAAACGCTGTCAGTTTGATGAATCCCTTTAAATCTAAAAACAGATAAATAAGATGATAATATTATGATCACTATGGCCAAGGGTGGTAAACCCCCCAAGGCCAAAATCACTGGATAAATAAGGACTGGATTAATTTTGAAACACGGGTTGTCCACATGAATGTTCCGGACACACTTTGCCTTATACGATTTCAGTATGCCTGTACAAATGTGCATTGCTTGATAGCGTTTCTTTGGCAGTTATATCTGACGTGCAGTTCACTTTCGCTATGTCGCGACTTAAGCCAAATAAAACGGAAATGGATGGACGCTGGCGGAAATAGGAAATGGGAAAGGAGAGAGAATGGCCTGCGCTTTAGTCTGATTTGCCGGGAATCAAGAGACTGTAGGTGCAGTATACAGTAGAGAGGACATCTTTATTTTCCATTTAACCCTTTTTCCCAATAGGAACGCCTTTTAGCGCATTTAATTTGTTAATCCGCCGAAGACAATAGAAGCCGAAGAAAATAGTTCTAATTTTTACAGCCATAAACATGAACCAAAAGAAATATTTTTTATATCCTAGTAGATGATAGCTTAAAGCAGGCGCATGTGGGCGCATTCTGCTTTACTTTCAACCTGCTTTAAGCAACCCTCTGTATTCAATACTGAAAACAGGCTATGGGGTAAATGGTTACGTATATAGGATTTAAACAGACTTTTGGGTATGAACGTTATTTAGATATATTAGATCTAAGGACGTTTAGATTTGTTTTTATCAAGCTTTCGAGTAAGTTGCCATGATTTGGAAATCGAAAGGGGTCGATATAGAAATTTGCCAAGAGAAAATAGAATATGTACATTATGTAATAGAAATCTTATAGAAAATGAATATAACTTCCTGTTGATTTGTAATGTTTATGAAGACTTAAGGCAAATGTATATACCAACCAAGTATACAAAGATTCCAAATGTATTCAAATTTAATATATTAATGTCAACACAGAACGAAAATACTAATTAAAGCTACGGCTACATATTTATATTATGGTTTAAAAAGAAGGAAACAGCTCAGAAATTGAAAGCTTTAATAACGTCTACTATCGTTTGTTTATACATACATATTTCATGTTCATGGGCACGGGGTATTGTGTATATGAATATATGAATCTTGCCAACTGAAAATGTATATGTAATATATGTTAATTAATAGTTAATGGTCAGACACTTTCTATATTGTAATTATGTTGCTATGTATATATTTTGCATGGGCTGGTGGCCTGGAAGCAATGAAATGTTTGTCATTGTCATTGTCATTGGTTAAACGAAACTAAATGCAAACGCACTGTTACGTAGAAAATGGAAAGTGCTTGAAAAAGTTGACAATAAGATATAATCTGAGTTTAATATGGTTTGGATTCTGATAAAACGCCAAATAACTTGGCGTCTGATTTTGTTCCAAATAATTCGCAAATGACATAAAGCTTTTAGCATGAATTCGTTTACTGGGAAATAATAACTTCTCTACTGTATATTATTGAGAGTAGAATATGTAAAGTAAAATAAATATGTGAATATACAGTGGAAAAACGTTATTCTTTCCTAAAAAACTCGGTTACGCTAAAACTATTACACTGATATTTCTCTCTACAACAACACCCAATGGGATACAAAGGTCATGTTTGTTGTTCGAAGGAAGATGATATAGGGAGGGAAAACCAATACCCTAAGAGTGCTGGCCATGCATTGGCTTACATTTGTAAACGCTTTAGTTTAAACATAGTTTATTCATATAAACTTACAAACATGTTAATACATATCATATAGTACAAAATGATTAGGTCGAATGCATACTGCTGATGGAGACCATCTCCTCAACACTGATGTTTTTACACAGGTGGAACAAACGTTGTAGCGGCAATAGACAGTTTCATCAGGAGTGACTACATCGTCTTCATAACGTAGTTCATGTAACAACAGGGTGCTGTATATAGTTTTAATTGTAAAAAAGGTTATTTTATCCATGGAGGATGATGGCTGTCTCATCGCTCGACGTAGGTCAACTTTATAGTCTAAAGAAGACTCCTGACCTGTTTCTGGAAGACGAAGACAAAAGGGCAGCGGGAGTCTCAGAGGATGATGAAAGCAAAGCGGAAGGCTTATAAAGGGGCCATTCGCTTTACTTTCATCCCTCCTCCAGCAGCCACATGACCTAAACAATAATAACGTATGCTCAAGTACAGTGCCCAATTAGTGGTCTCAAATAAGAGATATTACTGTATATCTGTCAATTTAAAAGAACAGGATGAAAGAAGGAAAACATTCACGCCAATTGTATTTTGTATGTAATTGTTCTGGAATCAAATACCGACACCTGAGAGAGATGTCCATCTCGGTCATGTCACTGCTTCAGTGGAGAATGTGTTATTCTTTCCCAATAAACGCGTTTACGCTAAAACTATTATTTCCATTGCAAAAAGTTTGGAGCCAGATCAGACGCCGGGTAACCCGGCGTCTGATCAGGCTCCAAACTGTTTGTCACCATGATAAACATGAAATATCAGAATTGTCCAAAAATGTTCTTTTCTACGTATAGTGCTTTGCGTTTGCGTACGTTTGCGTTTAAACGGGAAAGGATAACAGATTCTCCACTGTACCAAGTTCTCTTAACTCATTGAGCCCTAGTGACGCATATATGCGTACTTTACCAAAGTGTACCTGTAAAGAGTACATTTGTCTAATGCAAACATTGAAGTCCCTGTTTAGAGGGCTCCTGCAGGAGCCCTCTAATCAGTGCCTTCACTGTTTGTCATTTTGCAATCTTTTATAAAAAATAAAACAACCCTAAATAGTCTTTATTGTAAACTGGAATTGTCCATTCAATTTGGAAGTTTCAGGGGATAATGATTTAACCTTGCTCTCAATCAAATCGCTTTGTTTGCATAATGAAAGATTGCACTGCACTAAAGTGATCTTGTTGGTTTCAGTATTTAGTAAGGCGTCGCCATAAAGAAACAATTTAGTTATTGCAAGCCGAGTCGAATTTACAATACATGTACTAAAATATGTGTTTGTTTAAGTGAATACTTAGGACAGGTGAAAAAGTACTGTTGAACAACTGAATAGATTGTTTCCAAGCTCAGAATTGGACATATTGCCTACGTCAAGTGACCCGCAAAACTAGCTCACAGTACTGACGAAGGAGGTGCGATACCTCCGATAATTACAGCTAACAAGAAATAAAAAACTCATCAATATATACTGTGTACATGACGAGCTATTGCAATACCCCCGGTGTAGTCGTCGTCGTCGTCGTCGTTGTTGTCGTCGGCGTCGTCGTGAACGGCGTAAACAATTTTAAGAAAATGTATATAACTTCTATGTCCCTTGAGGTATTGCTTTCATAGTTGGTATGTGTGTGTATATGGACAATACCTTCCCATGCACAGACAAATTTTGACCCCTGTGACCTTGACCTTGAACTTAGGGCCTGCGTTTAGGTTTCGAAATCTGCGTTTAGGTTTTGAAAAATGCCTTTAACTTCTATATCCCTTAAGGTATTGCTTCCATAGTTGGTATGTGTGTGTATATAGAAAAGACCTTTCCATGCACAGAAAAATTTAGACCCCTGTGACCTTGACCTTGAACTTAGGGCCTGCGTTTAGGTTTCGAAATCTGCGTTTAGTTTCGAAAAATGCCTTTAACTTCTATGTCCCTTGAGGTATTGCTTCTATAGTTGGTATGTGTGTGTATATAGACAAGACCTATCCATGCTCAGAAAAATTTAGACCCCTGTGACCTTGACCTTGAACTTAGGGCCTGCGTTTAGGTTTCGAAATCTGTGTTTAAGTTTAGAAAAATGCCTTTAACTTCTATGTCCCTTGAGGTATTGCTTCCATAGTTGGTATGTGTGTGTATATAGACAAGACCTTTCCATGCTCAGAAAAATTTGGACTCCTGTGACCTTGACCTTGAACTTAGGACCTGTAGCGCGTTCAAGTACCGTATCGATGCAATCGATTGCATCGGAAAACGGTAACAATTCACCTTTAATAACTGTTAGGGTGTTACCGATTGCGAACGACACGAACGGCCTCAGACGTAGTTCGCCATCCCCAACAAGGAAAACAAAATGGCTACCAAATGAATTTAATACAACCGGCGAACAGTCCCGACTTAATTTCTCATCAATAAACCAACATTTTCCGATACTTAATGTATCAAATAAAGCAGCTTACATCTGAGCAGCTAAATCTTATTTTTATATGCAGTAAAATTGATGCATTTCAGTTGATTAGTGCACTTTTGCTTGTGTTATTAAGATCGCACATAAATCGTTCGTACCCTTGAAAAGTTAATAAACTTTGGGGCGCAATGAGTTATTATTGAAGAGTATCGGTGAACGTTAGATGTCGTACTATATGGGTTGTTTGCATCGGTTAACGTTACTGTTCGCTGGTACGGTACTTGAACGCCCAACGGCGTTTAGGTTTCGAAATCTGCGTTAAGGTTTCAAACATGCCTTTAACTTCTATGTCCCTTGAGGTATTGCTTTCATAGTTGGTATGTGTGTGTATATGGACAAGACCTTTCCATGCACAGAAAAATTTGAACCCCTGTTACCTTGACCTTAAACTTAGGGCCTGCGTTTAGGTTTCGAAATCTGTGTTTAGGTTTAGAAAAATGCCTTTAACTTCTACATCCCTTGAGGTATTGCTTTCATAGTTGGTATGTATGTGTATATGGACACGACCTTCCCATGCACATAATTTTTTTTACCCCTGTGACCTTGACCTTGAAATTAGGGCCTGTGTTTAGGTTTCGAAATCTGCGTTTAGGTTTCGAAAAATGCCTTTAACTTTATGTCTTTTGAGGTATTGCTTTCATAGTTGGTATGTATGTGTATATGGACAAGACTTTTCCATGCACAGAAAAAATTAGACCCCTGTGACCTTGACCTTGAATTTAGGGCCTGTGTTTACGTTTTGAAATCTGTGTTTAGGTTTCTAAAAATGCCTTTAACTTCTATATCCATTGAGGTATTGCTTCCATAGTTGGTATATGTGTGTATATAGACAAGACCTTTCCATGCTCAGAAAAATTTGGACCCCTGTGACCTTGACCTTGAACTTAGGGCCTGCGTTTAGGTTTCGAAATCTGCGTTTAGGTTTTGAAAAATGCCTTTAACTTCTATGTCCCTTGAGGTATTGCTTTCATAGTTGGTATGTGTGTGTATATGGACAAGTCCTTTCCATGCACAGAAAAATTTGGACCCCTGTTACCTTGACCTTAAACTTAGGGCCTGCGTTTAGGTTTCGAAATCTGTGTTTAGGTTTAGAAAAATGCCTTTAACTTCTATATCCTTTGAGGTATTGCTTTCATAGTTGGTATGTATGTGTATATGGACAAGACCTTCCCATGCACAGACATTTCTTTACCCCTGTGACCTTGACCTTGAACTTAGGGCCTGTGTTTAGGTTTCGAAATCTGCGTTTAGGTTTCTAAAAATGTCTTTAACTTCTATATCCTTTGAGGTATTGCTTTCATAGCTGGTATGTGTGTGTATATGGACAAGACCTATCCATGCACAGATAAATTTTTACCCTTGTGACCTTGACCTTGAACTTAGGGCCTGTGTTTAGGTTTTGAAAAATGCCTTTTACTTCTATGTCCCTTGAGGTATTGCTTTCATAGTTCACTGTTGGTTTAAGTGTGTATATGGACAAGACCTTTCCAGGCACAGCAAAATTTAGACCCCTGTGACCTTGACCTTGAACTAAGGGCCCATGTTTAGTTTTCGAAATCTGTGTTTTGGTTTCTCAAAATTTTTATTTTACTCCTATGTCCATTGAAATATTCCTTTCATATTCAGTTTGCTTGTGTATATGGACAAGATCTTTCCTTGCATGCAAACTATTTGAGCCCTCTGACCTTGACCTTAAACTTAGGACTTGCGTTTAAGTTTCAAAGTCTGCGTTTAGGTTTCTCAAAGTTTCTTTAACTCATATATCCATTGAGATATTTCTTTCATATTTTGCATGCATGTGTATATGGACAAGACGTTTCCATGCATGCAAAAAAATTAGCCCAGTGTCCTTGACCTTGAACTAAGGTCGTGAAAGGTTTTATGTTTCGAAATCTGCGTTTTGGTTTCAAAAATGCTTATAATTCCTATGTCCCTTGAGGTGTTATTTTCATATTTGATTTGCCAGTGTATATGGACAAGACCTTTCCATGCAGGCAAAAAGGTTGACCTCTTTGACCTTGAGTGTGCTTTTAAGTTTCTAAAGGTGCCGGTGACGAGCTTTGTTGTCTCTCTGACAACTCTTGTTATGTCTCTACAAGTACAAAGTGAGTTTAATTTGGGTACGAAGTGACCAAGATGTGGGTACGAAATGTCTTGGGTACGAAATGACTTAGGTACGAAATTACCAGTTCCCGTACAAAGAGGTGAAACGATAACATCTTTTTGAAACTAAGTAAGATTTAAGCTATTTTAATTAGTTTGAAGTCAACTATGTTATATATGATCTGTTCAGTTTCCATAATAAAAGTAACATGGTATATTAGTGGAAACAGTATAAATATTCATTGAACTCTTAAAAGATAATAGAGTATTGGAATTTCTAATTTTTACAGATAATGAGTTCCAATCACGAATCACAGATGGTAAAAAATCATAGTAAAGTTGTGTCCTAGCATAGATGGAATTTACGTTATCAGCATTTCTAACAGGATATCTAGATTATTTGCCAACAAGAGGAGGAACCAGTTTGTAGAGATATTCTGGTGTAAGGTGATTGATCATTTTGTAAAAGGATATGTTCTTTGGTTTTCCTTTTTGCTTCAAAACATTCCCAACCTGTTTCAATTTCTAAATTATTGATTTGGTACAGTGGAGAAAACGTTATTCTTTCCCGTTTAAACGCAAACGTACGCAAACGCAAATCACTAAAACGTAGAAAAGAACAACTTTTGAACAATTCCGATATTTCATGTTTATCATGGTGGCAAACAGTTTGGAGCCTGATCAGACGCCGGGTTACCCGGCGTCTGATCTGGCTCCAAACTGTTTTCACTAAAATAATAGTTTTAGCGTAAACGCGTTTATTGGGAAAGAATAAGGTTTTCTCCACTGTAGCCCCAGTACAATTCTGGCTGCTTCATATTTTTTTTTTCTGTTTGAGTATAAATGTTCCAATTTACATCTGAATATTCTCGTAAAGGTCTAATGAAACTTGAATAAATACTTTCCAGTGATTTTCTATCCAATTTATTTTTAATCTACGCATTACATTATTTCTCTGACAGGCCTTTGATTTAATGTTTTCAATAAACACAAAGATGTGTGAGTGTGATTCATATTCCCAAATTCTTGTATCTAACATGTTTAGTTCATGATGAATGGGTTTTATTTATTCTCCTATAAATGGTAGGAGATTCTGTTTTAGAAGAATTATAAGCGACAAGCCACGCATTTGCCAAATGCTGTAATTTTGACTGTGTCTGAATACAAAGTTACAGCAGTAGTGTTAGCCTGTTCAACAACTAAATATAAACGTGTATCGTCAGCAAAAAATCTTATATTATATGAATATCAGTGACAATGTCATTAATTTAATGTAACTAAAAGCTGACCAAGTATCAAACCCTGTGGTACTCCAGCGTTTATTGATGACCAGCTAGGCTATACCCCGTGTATGACTACACGGTGTCGCCTATTTGAAATGTAGTTTGAAAACCATTTTAAAAGTGTTTTGGATATACCAGTTGATTTAAGTTTTGCAAGAGGCCCAATATGCCTTACCCGGTCAAAGACTTTACTTATATCGAAAATTACTGCAAGGATTTCTTTCCTTTATCAAGAGCATTACAGAATTGCTAATTGATTTACAGTGGAATCCCCGGGGATAAATCTGTCTCGGAGGTAATTATATTGGTGTTTAAAAATGATATGTTCTAAAACTTTATCAAAGCTACTTAGAATTGATATTGGGCGATAGTTACTCACTGAAGATGGACCTCCTTAAAAACAACACATACGTGGGCCTCTTTCTATGTTGACGGTACAATTCCTTCACTAAGAGATTTATTCATTTGATCACAAAGTGGATAACAAAATACCAAAGAGAGTTCCAGAAGAATACGATTATTAATTTCATCAGGCCCTGAGGCTTTACCTAAGGTGAACATATTTAAAGTAGATTCAACTTCTTCTGGTGCAATTATAAAATCAGGCAGTATATTATTAGTTGCATGTAAATTTGGAACAGAAACATTAACATCATTGAGAATAGTTTGACTAGTGAAATTGGCTTTATCAATTGTTTCAATTGCTTGAATATCTTTAGCAGTAAGTGTTGGTATTGAACATATTTGATCAGAAACAGTGCAAACAGTTTGAACACTCCTTAATCGTAAAACTAAGGACAGGATAAGTTTAACAATAGTTCAATCAGTTGCCCACCTGAATGTTTTGGACACAATATGAGTTACATTTCAATATGCATGTACCACTGTGCATTACTAGAAAGTGTCTTTGGCAATTTTATCTGACGTGCAGTTCAATTTTGCCACGTCGCGAATTAAGCCTATTACACGGAAATGGGTGAACGCTGGCGGATACGGGTTCAAACTGTTTGTCACTCGTCTTTTTGTTTCATCTGTCAAATTGTGCAATACATACTTTGATAGAATAAACAAAACTAGCAGACCACAAACCTTTGCAGGCAGCATTGCAGAAATGAAAGTGTTAGATATTAATGTCTTGTTAGGGAACAGCGACAATCATTTTTGTAAGTAGAGGATCGTTGTGAGAAGGGTCGTTGTAGCTCCATTGCCAACAGTTTATTACCAGGTCAGACGGGGAGCGTTGTTAGGAGGGTCGTGGTATGGACGGAACATTGTAGTTCATTGCAAACAGATTGGTGCCAGGTCAGATTAGGATCGTTGTAAAAAGGGTCGTTGAATGGAAGGAGCATTGTAGTTCCATTGCCAACAGTTTGTGCCAGGTCAGACGGGGGGCGTTGTGAGGAGGGTCGTGTTATGGACGGAACATCGTAGCTCCATTGCAAACAGTTTATTACCAGGTCAGACGGGGGGCGTTGTGAGGAGGTTCGTGTTATGGACGGAACAATGTAGTCCATTGCCAACAGTTTGTGCCAGGTCAGACGGGGAGCGTTGTGAGGAGGGTCGTAGTATGGATGAAACATTGTAGTTCATTGCAAACAGTTTGGTGCCAAGTCAGATTAGGATCGTTGTGAAAAGGGTCGTTGTATGGAAGAAACATTGTAGCTCCATTGCCAACAGTTTGTGCCAGGTCAGACGGGGAGCGTTGTGAGGAGGGTCGTGGTATGGAAGAAACATTGTAGTTCATTGCCAACAGTTTGGTGCCAGGTCAGATTAGGATCGTTGTGAGGAGGGTCGTGGTATGGAAGAAACATTGTAGCTCCATTGCCAACAGTTTGTGTCAGGTCAAAGGGGAACGTTGTGAGGAGGGTCGTTGTATGGAAGAAACATTGTAGTTCCATTGCCAACAGTTTGTGCCAGGTCAGACGGGGAGCGTTGTGAGGAGGGTCGTTGTATGGAAGAAACATTGTAGTTCATTGCAAACAGTTTGGTGCCAGGTCAAATTAGGATCGTTGTGAAAAGGGTCGTTGTATGGAAGAATCATTGTAGTTCCATTGCCAACCGTTTGTGTCAGGTCAAAGGGGAACGTTGTGAGGAGGGTCGTTGTATGGAAGAAACATTGTAGTTCCATTGCCAACAGTTTGTGCCAGGTCAGACGGGGAGCGTTGTGAGGAGGGTCGTGGTATGGAAGAAACATTGTAGTTCATTGCCAACAGTTTGGTGCCAGGTCAGATTAGGATCGTTGTGAAAAGGGTCGTTGTATGGAAGAATCATTGTAGTTCCATTGCCAACAGTTTGTGTCAGGTCAAAGGGGAACGTTGTGAGGAGGGTCGTTGTATGGAAGAAACATTGTAGTTCCATTGCCAACAGTTTGTGCCAGGTCAGACGGGGAGCGTTGTGAGGAGGTTCGTTGTATGGAAGGAGCATTGTAGCTCTATTGCAAACAGTTTGGTGCCAGGTCAGATGCCGGGTTACCCGGCGTCTAAGCAGGCTCCCAACTGTTGTCTACTCAGAATAAAATGAGCAGTTTAAATTTCAAATAGGTTTCATTTCCCCCATATTAGCATTGCTTTTGCGCATCTCCATTGAAAATACCTATTACGAGAAACAAAGAAAAAGATGCAATTCTGAGTTTTGGAATTTTACATCAAACATATGGGATACCTGAAACAGTAAATATAATTGATGAACATACATGTAGTCTTAAAACATTAGGAAGTGGTTGTTCCTTTCCAATAAACGTATTTGTGCTAAAACATATTGCCTCGTGCAAACAATGGGGTGTCTGATCAGACGTCGATAAACTTAATAGAATAGAATATAATATATTGCCAATTAAGGGCCCTCTCGGATTCACTCATTATCCCCTGAAACTTCAAATGGACAAATCCAATTTACAATTAGGACTGTTCCATTTTATACCTTTTAGGGTTGTTCTATATAACATATTGCAAAATGCAAACAGTGAAGTCCCTGATTAGTGGGCTCCTGCAGGAGCCCTCTAATCAGAGACCTCGCTGTTTGCAGTAGACAAGTGTACTCTTCACACGTACAATTTAGGAAAAGGACGCACATATGCGTCACTAGGGCTAAATGAGTTAACAAATCACAAACATGCATTTGAAATAATAACTCAATAATCCTGAAACACAAAGCTGAACTTTCATTTTACCAATTATGTTAAGTTCTTATCTGACCACATTGGATAATATGCTGCAAAATGACAAACAGTAGAGACCCTGCTACTTTTACGTCATTGTTTTAACAGTGTATTGGAAAAATATAACATCTGTACACTCTGGAGTCTTCTTCAGAATTTTTATCCAAGACAACCTTTTTAGCTCGCCTGTACGTAGTACATGACGAGCTATTGCAATACCCCCGGTGTAGTCGTCGTCGTTGTTGTCGTTGTTGTCGTTGTTGTCGTTGTCGTCGTTGTCGTCGTCGGCGTCGTCGTGAACGGCGTAAACAATTTTAAGAAAATGTCTATAACTTCTATGTCCCTTGAGGTATTGCTTTCATAGTTAGTATGTGTGTGTATATGGACAAAACCTTCCCATGCATAGAAAAGTTTTGACCCTTGTGACCTTGACCTTGAACTTAGGGCCTGCGTTTAGGTTTCGAATCTGTGTTTAAGTTTAGAAAAATGCCTTTAACTTCTATGTCCCTTGATGTATTGCTTTCTTAGTTGGTATGTATGTGTATATGGACATGACCTTTACATGCAAAGAAAAATTTCGACCCCTGTGACCTTGACCTTGAACTTAGGGCCTGTGTTTAGATTTCGAAATCTGTGTTTAGGTTTAGAAAAATGCCTTTAACTTCTATGTCTTTTGAGGTATTGCTTTCATAGTTGGTATGTATGTGTATATGGACAAGACTTTTCCATGCACATACAAATTTAGACCTCTGTGACCTTGACCTTGAACTTAAGGCCTGCGTTTAGGTTTCGAAATCTGTGTTTAGGTTTAGAAAATTGCCTTTAACTTCTATGTCCCTTGAGGTATTGCTTTCATAGTTGGTATGTGTGTGTATATTGACAAGACCTTTCCATGCACAGACAAATTTGGACCCCTGTGACCTTGACCTTGAACTTAGGGCCTGCGTTTAGGTTTCGAAATCTGCGTTTAAGTTTAGAAAATGCCTTTAACTTCTATGTCCCTTGAGGTATTACTTTCATAGTTGGTATGTATGTGTATATGGACAAGACCTATCCATGCACAGATAAATTTTGACCCTTGTGACCTTGACCTTGAACTTAGGGCCTGTGTTTAGGTTTTGAAAAATGCCTTTTACTTCTATGTCCCTTGAGGTATTGCTTTCATAGTTGGTTTAAGCGTGTATATGGACAAGACCTTTCCATGCACAGCAAAATTTAGACCACTGTGACCTTGACCTTGAACTAAGGGCCCATGTTTAGTTTTCGAAATCTGTGTTTTGGTTTCTCAAAATTTTTATTACTCCTATGTCCATTGAAATATTCCTTTCATATTCAGTTTGCTTGTGTATATGGACAATATCTTTCCTTGCATGCAAAATGTTTGAGACCTCTGACCTTGACCTTGAACTTAGGACCTGCGTTTAAGTTTCAAAGTCTGCGTTTAAGTTTCTCAAAGTTTCTTTAACTCATATATCCATTGAGATATTTCTTTCATATTTTGCATGCATGTGTATATGGACAAGACCTTTCCATGCATGCAAAAAAATTAGCCCAGTGTCCATGACCTTGAACTAAGGTCGCGAAAGGTTTTAGGTTTCGAAATATGCGTTTAGGTTTCAAAAATGCTTATAATTCCTATGTCCCTTGAGGTGTTATTTTCATATTTGATTTGCCAGTGTATATGGACAAGACCTTTCCATGCAGGCAAAAAGGTTGACCTCTTTGACCTTGAGTGTGCTTTTAAGTTACTAAAGGTGCCGGTGGCGAGCTTTGTTGTCTCTCTGACAACTCTTGTTTATGTTGTTTCCAAGAACTGGTGGGATATTATGCTTAGGAAATGTACAAAGTCAGGGTCGTATTTCTAGAAAGAACATTCAATAAAATATCTATATTACGACCAATAAAACGCAGGCTATTTTTTATGAAAGACAGGTAGCAGCTTAAAACTAGGTGACGGTTAAAAAAGCTACCAAAGGATCTTTCTGCTTTAAGCATTCACCAGTTGAAAGTACCTACTTATTAACAGAAAGTTGTGGTCAAAATAGAGAAATTTTACTATAGCTACTAAAATGGTCAAAAGCAATCAGTGCTAATTATGCCAGAGTATGCCCACTGGGAGACGCTTTCAACCTTTATCGCCAGGATAGCGTTTGCTGGAAAGTTGATGCTGCAACGTGTTCAGTTACCACTGTTTGCTGTTTCGGTTTGCAGTTTGTGCCCCGTGTGCAACGTGCCGAGTACAGTAGAGAAAACATTTTCTTTCCAAATAACCACGATTACGTTTAAACTATTATTTTGCATTGATATATCCTGATCAGACGTCACATTCCTCGGCATCTGAGCAGGGTTCAAGCCATTTGCAAATGCCAGTGCATGCGGGCTTAGTGACAAAGATCTACTTATAGGCCGTGAGCCGGAGGGGTTGGTTAGTACCAATCGGGTGAATAAGGTTCACTATGATTTTCGGAAAGATCAATGTGTGACTAGTTAAGAAATGTATGATAGCAGTAAAATCATGGCAGCTTTGTTGACTTTTTAGGCATTTGTACTACCCCACCCACCAATTTTAACATTGCAAAAGGACCATCATTATCACAATCATACTTTTGGTAATGCATGAATTTTTATTGAAGCATCATATTGAAAATGTATTGTAAAATGCCACTTGACATTATTGGAATTGTTTAAGTAATTTACTTTGGCAAAAAGGCATATTTGTTACCCCACCCACCAAGTTTAACATTGTAAAAGGACCATCATTATAACAATCATACTTTTGGTAATTAATGCATGCATTTTTATTGAAGTATCATATTGAAAATGTTTTGAAACATGCCATTAGACATTATTGGAATTGTTGAAGTAATTTACTCTAGCAAAAAAACAAATATTTGTTACCCCACCCAACAAGTTTAATATTGTGAAAGGACCATCATAATCACAATCATACTCTTGGTAGCGAATGCATCTTTATTGAAGCATCATTATAAAAATGTATTGTAACATGCAATTACATGTAGACATCATTGGAATTGTTGAAGTAATTTACTCTAGCAAAAAAGGCATTTTTGTTACCCCATCCACCAAGTTTAACATTGTAAAAGGACCATCATTATCACACTCATACATTTGGTCATGCATACGTTTTTTTGAAGCATCACATTAAAAAAGGTATTGTTACATGCCATTAGGCATTATTGGAACTGTTTAAGTAATTTACTTAAGCGAAAACAATAAATTACGTCATCCTTTTCATAACGAAAACTCCTTGTTTTGGCTCCTGGAATCTATTGATGCAGGTGGAATAATTTAAGTAAACGCCCTGTTCGTTCGTACGAAGTCAACCATATCTTATCATTTTATCTAGCATAAAAACAAACACTAGAATGCCTTGAACCATTCCCAGCTATGTTTGAGCTATTTCTTGGTAAAATAGATTTTACCGTTTCTCCAGAGTTATTACTTCTTTCTGGAATGATTTGATCATTGCATACTGAATACATTGAACCTTTCGAAATCCAGGAATATCACCAAAGCTCGGTTTGGCCTTGGACTTGACCTAATTTGGACCTTGAAAAAAATCAGAATAAACAGTACTGCTAAGGGTGCCTCCGGGGTTCACTAAAAGCAGTAATGTTCTAAGACATTGTTACTCTCTTCTTGTGCTAAGGCTTATATTGTAAAAATCCTTGACTCTGCAATTTTCAAATATACCTACTAGCACATAACAGATGAAAAACATATATTTCGGGTCAAAGCATTTAAGTTTAAAGGCAAACTATTGGCGTTAACTTACAAACTATTGACAACAGTGTTATGAAAATGTCTAAACATCTAGTCGGCATTGAAGAATAATCAATGCATTACAACCACTGACGTGTAGGTTGTAATTCTTATGTAAGAATACCAATTCTCACATCTCCTTCACTCTCAATGTTTTCAGCCTCTTCCAGTGGATGTTCTTCATCATCAGATTCTGTACTAGTTGCCTGATTATCACAGTTAGGGAGTTTGCACATGTTCGTACTATTCAAACCATAAGAAATGCATACACATTTAGGCAAAGTACATTTACTAGCACAGCTCCCCGCTAGTAGTTCAAGCATCCACGTCGGACCTGTTGTCTATCCAGCAAGTCGTCTAATAGCTGATCAATCTCACCCTCTTTCACAACTTTCCATCCTCTTCCTACAGGACTTGGAATATCATCGACTCCAAATAGTAGCCTTGAGGTTAGCTCTTAAAGTGTGCTTATCTAAAACAGTCCAGACATTCCTATCTTGTTGTATTGTTGTGGGTTAATTGTCATACGGAATTGTTTCTCTTTGTTAGAACGAGATTACCCCCTCTTCTAAGAACTAAAATTAATGAATACAGGTAGATGGTTTTGATCTTATTTGCTGTTTTGCAAAGGACGAAATTAGTCAAAATCATCTGTGCGAAGTCATCGTCATCATCTCGTCTCATCATTTCCCCATCATTCACTGGCGCTTTATGACCCATTTTGTGGCGCAGTGCCGTAAACCAAAATAATTTATCCATCCATCCAGGCATGAGTTGTAGCTTTCTGGCGCTCTATCTTACCCTATGTGGTACATAATAAGCCGTACCGCTGATCATTCACTTTTGCTGATGACGCTTACAGGGCATAGAGCTGACGTTTATATCCCAAGTCTGTAAATCAAAGCAGGAGGGGTACCCCTTTCCTATTCAAATTCTGGGAACATTTTTGAGCTTCAGCATTACCATTCATCAATTTCAGTGCGCGTGTTTTATTCTTACGAGCAAATGCGCTGACCGTGTCACAACATGTTAAACCATACATTCAATTCAGTGACTTGCAAACATCAGTGTCAATCGCGTCCTCAATTTTCAGGATATCATATATAACTTGTGCGTGTCTTTGTCCAGCATTTCTTAAATACGTTCATTTGCTATTTCTTGGCTGCTTGAAAGACCCTGTACCTCCTCGCATCCATTGTTTTTTATTTTGAAGCATTTGATTTCAAGGTAAGGTGCGATATTTTCCTCTGTAACCTAGGGGCCTCCGTGGCCTAGTGGTATAGTCACTGTGACTTACATCACTAAGCTCCCCACCGCTGTGAGTTCGGATCCCAGTAGGGTCGTTCGGATTTCTCATGTTAGGAAGCCTTCCAGCTGGCTTACGGAAGGTCGATGGTTCTACCCAGTTGTCGATTTGTGCCTGAAACAGTGCATAAAGGACTTCTGGGGTCTTCCTCCACCTATAATTAGCTGGACGTCGCGATATGACTGAAATACTGTTGAAAGCGACGTAAATAAAAAAATCAAATCAAATCCTCTGTAACCTTTGACTGTGCTCAGTTTTCATCCATTGATGCACCAGGAATGCTATAAGAATATTATTATTGACCATATTGCTAAAGAAGCGTCTCCCCTGTATATATCTATTATATCACTGTCACTGCCGCCTCGAGTACCATCGATAGAATAGTGCTTGCGCAGTCACAAAAATGCATTGGTATCTTTTGACTCCTTCAGCTAAGCCAAGCGTTTTCTGTTAGCTCAATGCAAATGCAGCATTGTTGGATTTCTTAGCAAACCATTTGATGTTGAGAAAGACTATTGCCAAAGAGCAATAAGTAAAATAATGAAATTTATCCTGAGATTGCGTGTGTGTGTCATAACTATGATGCGACCGAACAAAAGCATTATCAGCTATAAGAACTGCCAGTCTTCCACTGGATTTCACTTTCATGCTGATTGAGGTCTAAACTTTGTTGCTCTTCATTCCATCATGGTTGTTCTCCTTTAAATTGTGCATACGAGCATTGACCAATAGCATCATTTACCAATCGCATGCGCACTCAGAAGGTCTTTTGCGATGCCTCAATGTACTGCATTAACGGTGGATGTGCTAATCAGATCTTGATTTATTTCAAATGGGTTGAACCAGCCTCTTATAAGATATGTTACTTTAGTAACGTTTTCCTCGTATTTCTGCATTTGTGACCTTTTCAGCTGTGTGTGAGAGTTCTCGTGTTTCGTATCTTCAAGAATGTCTCTAAATTGGCTGATAGATGCACTGTTATATAGTAACGCTTGGTGGCACAACTGTTCAAGCGGAAGTGTATGGTACCAATGCGAGTTTGTGTGTCCTCATTGACAGTGATCTCTGTGGTATTATCAAGGTAAACACAAGGTTGGGTGATATGGATATATTATGAATGGTACAAGGCGACAACTGTATATGTATCCTAGTATTTGATTAAGCGGTGCTAGACGAAAAGATAAAATCTATTTAACCTTGACATAGCACATAAAACATATTCTTAGTCCACAATAAGGTCAAGGTCAATGCCAAATTAAGTTTTGTTGATACTTGTTGATTGGGAATTATCGAATGTAACAATTGTGCAAGTCTCAAAGCATTCTAATAAAAGTTGTTAATGCTAGATGAAACGGTAAAATCTAGTTAACCAATAAACATCCCTTATAACAAGTCCGAATTCAGTCACGGTCAAGGTCAAAATGGAGGTTGGGTGATATGGGTGAACTGAGAATGATTCTAAGCCATAACTGTGAAAGTTTCATAGCATTCTAGTAAGCGGTAATAATGCTAGACGATGCGGTAAAATCTAGTTAACCAATAAAACAGCCCTTATAACATATTTTAGTTCCAAATTCGGTCAAGGTCAAGGTCAAAACTGAGGTAAGGTGATATGGGTGAATTGGCAATGATCAAAGGCAGCAAGTATCAAATCATTCTTATATGCGGTATTGATGCTAGACGAAACAGTAAAATCTAGTTAACCAATAAACATCCCTAATAACATATTCGTAGACAAAATTCGGCCAAGGTCAATGTCAAACTGAGGTTGGATGATATGGTTGGATTAGAAATTACCCTAACCAACAACTGTTTAAGTACCAAAGCTTTTATTACACGGTGATATTGCTACAAGAATCGGTAAAATCTGTTTAACTCGTACGCACCGCCAATAGGATCACCATATGCCATCCACATCAAAAGACATTTGTCTAAAGGCATAAAAAGGTGATTTTTTCGTTTAAAAAGGTGATAAAAATTTGGTTTTAACCAAAGTTAAAACCTTTAATAATGTCAATAACATTTTATGACATGTTGCAATACCCGTTTTGATATTAGGCACCAATAAAAACGCATGCAGTACAAAAAGTACGATTGTGATAACAAAGATCCTTTTACAACGTTAACTCGGTGGGTGGGGTAACAAAAATGCCTCAAAAGCCAACAAAGCTGCCATGAATTTACTGCTATCATATATTTACTAAAAGCAGAGGGTTTGGGGTTCCTGAAAATCATAGTGAACCTTATTCACCCGAATGGTACCCGTACCTCAAATTTCAGGTGCCTGGCTCACGGCCTATTACTAGGATAACTTCCAGGTAAAAAGCGACTGAAAGCAAGCATTTTGCACCCCGATGAAACTTAAAACTCCCAACACGTTAATGTTTAAGGGTACGTATTTTAACTTTTTTCCAATGTAAACGAATTATAAGCAAATCCGTAAACTGTAGAAAATACATGTAGCAGCATTTTCAAAATATTGAGCTTTAAACAAAGACTCATAGATTGCCGTTATCAGGTTTTGAATTCAATTATAGAAAAAAGTTTTAAGCACCTACAGTAGGTTAACTCTTTGTGCCCTAGTCCTGCATATAGGCGTCCTTTTCAAACAGTGTACATGTGAATAGTACACTTGTCCTGTGCAAACAGTGAAGACCCAGATCAGAGGGCTCCGAAAGGAGCCCTCTGATCCGGGTCTTTACTGTTTGTCATAATGCCAAACATTGACAAAAACAACCCTTAAAAGTCAGAAATGGACTAGACTAAAATGGAAACTGGAATTGTCCATTTAAAGTTTCAGGGAGGAAAGAGTTAAACAATCGATTGCGTTGAAATGTTGTCATTGTCTAGATTTGTTTAACCCTTTCACTCTCAATGACGTCATAAAGAGCATTTGCAAACAGTTTTGATCCTAACCAGCCGCCGTCAACGCGGCGTCTGATCAGGATCAAAGCTGTTTGTCACTTGTTTTGAAATGACGTTAGTTATACTACCTTAGATTTAACTTTGAAACGATATTGCAAACAACAAAACTTGAAGCAGACGACAATGAAACGGTGAAGGGGTAAAATACCACGGTTAATTTGGCGGCGAAAGAGTTAAACATATTGATTGCCTTCAATATACATGTACACGCAGGGGATCAGATTATACGTTTATGCACCATTATATAAAGCCCATTCCCCAGGTGCTACCAAAACAGTGACATGACAATGATTGAGATGAGCATAAAATTATAGTACAGTATAAATAACATTGCAATTTGAAAACAAACTGCCATTTTCTAAACTGTATGTTCCAAATAAACGATTTCATATTCAAGATTGTTACAGTGGAGAAAACGTTATTCTTTCCCAATAAACGCGTTTACGCTAAAACTATTATTTTCAGTGCAAGCAGTTTGGAGCCAGATCGGACCGTCTGATCAGGCTCCAAACTGTTTGCCACCAAGATAAACATGAATTATCAGAATTGTCAAAAAGTTGTCATTTTCTACGTTTTAGTGTTTTGCGTTTGCGTACGTTTGCGTTTCAACGAGAAAGAATAACAGATTCTCCACTGTACTGTCGTTGCAAACAGTTAGGGGATATAGAAGACACCGGATGACCCGGCTTCTGATTTTACTGAAAACTGTTTGACGCTTAGATTTGCATTAATCCTTTCATGCCAAATATTTCGTGAGGTTTTTACCCCTTCGCCGTTTCATTTTCGTCTGCTTCAAAGTTGTTGTCTGCACGTCGTTTCAAAGTTAAAAAATAAGAGCGTATGACTGAAGAAATTTCAAAACGACCGTCAAACAGTTTGGATTCTGATCAAACGCCGCGTTACGCGGCGTTTGATCAGGATCCAAACTGTTTGCAAACGCGCTTTCAAGCGTCATTAAAAACGATGGGTTAATCGTCACTATATTCCGATCACGCTGCCGTTTGCTACATTTCTATTGATTTGGATTTGTGTTGAGCTTGGTTTAAACGAAAAAAAAAGAATACAGTGCTATCTATACTGTACTCAACAGCTCTCGTGTGCTGATTTCTCTTTGTTTTAAAATAAAAAAAAATTCTTTATTTATTACATATGTAATAAAAAAGAGAATATGTTTGCCGTACAATGACGTCACCGATTTTATTGATTTGACGTCATCGGAATTACGTCGTTACTTCCAATCTTGGTTTCGTGTTCTTCCGTTGAGTGGTTCGCGACATATCGGGCTGCCGGAATTAAACGATAAGACACGATTGACTATGATTCTCTTTGGGTGTCCTACGGGGAAGCACGCGTGACGATAATTCCACTGCTTGAAACAGTGAAATTATTAAAAGTGATAATACACTGCTATTTCCTAGTTATCCACCGAAAAGCATAATTATATATATTTGTATTCTTATTGAACAGTGTGTAAATCCATAGGGTATCTTATAGACATCTGTCTCTTTATTTGTATTATACATTCAAGGATTAATTGGTGCAAAAGTAGTTCCGGACATGTTCTTTATTTGGAAACCGCCTACTCTTCTCTTGAACTGAATAATACCGACAGACGTTTAAATGATATCATATATTACGAGCAACACTATGAATATGCTGCATGTATCTTCTTTTTCAAACGTACAATACTAAACAACATGAAAATGTCGTCAGGCTGTAAATCATGCTTTGTTTTATCGCAATGCAGCGCGTAGGCAGATATTCCGTGATATGGCAGAGTGGAGAAAACGTTATTCCTTCCCAATAAACACGTTTACGCTTAAACTATTATTTCATTTGCAAACAGTTTGGAGCCAGATCAGACGCCGGGTAACCTGGCGTCTGATCTGGCTCCAAACTATTTGCCACTCAGATTAAAATAAATCGTGAGAAAGTTTGAAAAATTGTAATTTTTTACATTTTAGTTAACTGCGTTTGCGTTTCGTTTGCGTTTGAAAGGGAAAGACATAGAGGATAATTGGGTTTTTTCAGTATAAGATAGAAATTTAATCCATTGAATGAACATCAGACGTTATATTTTCACGAAATGGATTAAATTCGATCTTATACTGAAAAAATACAATTATTCTATTTATTTATGCTTTTAAGCCACTTTTTAAACGAAATTGTTCGACAATTGTGAAAGCGAAAGTACATGATTTACTCCGTGTTGAGCCCCAAGTTTACATCGAACACATTAACGAAACAGTTTCCCGTACGATGACGTCACTTATTTATCGATTTGACGTCATCCGAATTACGTCGTTGCTCCCGATTTTGGATTCGTGTTCTTCCGTTGAGTGGTTCGCGACAAATCGGACTGCCGGAATTTAACGATAAGACACGATTGACTACGATTTTTGGGGAGCCCTACGGGGAAAACGGCGATTGGTGATAATCCACTGCAGTGGATTACCAAGTGATAATCCACTGCTATTTTCCGGTAATCCACCGAAAAGCATAAATAAAAACGTATTCTCCATTGCATTTAAGACACTGAAGAAAACGTTATTTTCCCCGTTTAAAGGCAAACGACTCGCAAACGCAATGCACGAAAATGTAGATAAAGGTAACATTTCGATAGTTCAAACAATTCATTTCAGTATGACATTCATTCTACGCTAAACTACATTATTTCACCAAGCACATGTCTCCCTTATTTATATTAAGTCTGAAACAAGTCAAACCCATATTTGCATCCTGATTTGTTTCATACTACCTACTTGAGAGTATTTGCCTAATTAAATGCTTTGTTTTGTGTAGTTATTACCTTTAACGAATTAGTGAAAGGGTCACATTTGTATAGAAAACAGCTGTCCTTTAAGCACATCATATTGTACTGACTTGAAAATATCAGTAATTGATACAACAGAAACACTGTTGTTAGTTGTTTTATATCAGGAATGGGTATTTATTTATATTCAAATGAACATTTTAAATGAGAATGATAAAAAAGATTACCTACAATTTGTATATCACGTGTCCTTCATAGTAAGATCAGATACGTTAATTGTTTTCATGTGGGTAACAAACGAATATATACACATCAAATATCAAATGTTCTGAAACAAATTTGGTCTGAAACGTTAGTTCCTTTCGATCGGAAAAAAATGTTTACCAGTATAATCCTTTTAAAAGCTGAAATTAACAGTTCATTTTGCTATATGCAAAAATGTATTTTCCGAATCATCAGATACGTTAAATCAGTAAAATGTATTTATTTCTATTACAGTGATTATTTTGGTTAAAACTCACGATAGATATATTGCTGTGTTGGTGTGGTTATGAAATAAAATTTGGGCGTGACATAATGCATCAATGGGTCGGCTCAGGGGTGACTATATCAAAAAGGTCATCAAATACGTTAAGTATCAAATACGTTAATGCATATAATCAATACACTGTTTTGTACGTCAATGATCCTTAAAATAATCGAGTGTGCGACGTTTTGACGTTTTACACTTACGCAATAAATCGTTTACACTTATGACGTCACTGCCTTGAATACACATGCTGTATAGTGGATATAATAGCTCGATAGTTTTCCGACCTTTGATCTGTCGCCGTACCGGCCATAAACAGGTAGGATTTTACGTTATATCATGTTTCACGTTTGTATTATAAGTTGAACATGCATAGTATTGTTATTAATGAATAAATTATAGTGTTTAAAACTTTTGCAATGTATATTACACTACTTACCTCATTTCTATAGATTTAACGTATCAGATATGTGTTTAATCACAAGTTGGTTTTTTATCATAACTGTTCCAATTATAATGCTTTTTACGTAGAATGGATGATGAGTAGCAAATAGTTTGGAGTTTGATCAGACACCGGGTTACGCGGCGTCTGGGCTGGCTCAAAAAGTGGTTGCATTTATGTGTTTAAGTATAAGCACATTTATTGAGAAAGAATAATCTCTTTTCCACTGTAATTCCCTTTGTTTGAACAAGTTATATGTGGTTGACATTTATCGTTCACCTGCCACAATATCGTCTGTTTTCAAATCCTCGTCTCAACATATGCTCAAATTAAAGGTAATGCATTATCAATGTTAAGTAACCTAAAGATGACGGTGAATAGTTTATATTTGTCCGCGCTACAATAGGTTAACCCTTTTATGCCAAATGGATTCTTCCATTTTTATCTATTGGATGAGACCATATTTCGCTTCAAGAATGCCTAGTATATTTTTTATATTATTTTATTTTTGATAGGAATTCCTGTTAGCAAACAATGCAGACTCAGATCAGACGCCGCATTATGCGGCGTCTGTTCTGAGTCTGCACTATTTACTCATGCCCCATTAATGGAAAACTAGGTACAAATAGGTCAATCATCCTAACATCGGCATGAAAATGAATTGTTACCGTTTTACTACTCATGCACTGACGCAAATTGCAAAATAATAGAATAGAATAGAATAGACTCTTTATTATGCAATAACTCTAACATGAGCCATGAGCATAGCAACAATGATCACATATCAGGTAAAACGGTATGGCAAGATGGCGTTTGGCAAACTACTTTTGGACTACGTATGTAGTTTTTCAAGAATGAACCAATTTCTCGAGGTTCAAAATATGATTTATTATCGTAATATGTTTTGGATACGGGAGAGACAGGCCCATACACCTATGGCCTTTTGCCGACGGTAAAATCATACTTTGCCAGAACACCATATACATGTACATGTGTATATCAGTTTCGAAAATAAAGATCAGTTTCGAAAATAAAGTTTTCATAAAAACCCGTTTCAAGAAGATTTCTGCACAAATATGCTTAACGGGGGCGTTTTTAAATTTCTCTTGAGATTGTATTCGGGTATAATGTATAGTTTTTTAAGTTTGGTATAGCAATATGTAGCATATTACTGTACAGTACAGCACAACACAACAAATTACATAATAGAGAAGTGTTTCACAGTACAGCGCAGTAAAAATATAGTACACTATAGCACCGTATAGTTTAGTATAGCAAACAATAGCAGCGTAAGCATAGTATATAGTACTCTACAGTATCGTACAGTTTAGTGCGTCATTATATATCACCGTATACAATATTATAACATATTACAGCATATTATAACGATTAACACTATAATATTAGTGATGGTATATCACATGGACAACATATATTAGTATCGTATCCACATTTACAGTTAATATAAAGAGAGAAACCAATTTCTTTGGGTTAATATTAAAAATCTCAAGAGAATTGGCTGTTATCCCGTTACAAAGTATTAGTCTACAGTGGGATACACTGTACAATGGAGAAAACGTTATTCTTTCCCAATAAACGCTTTTACCCAAAAACTATTTCCTATCCAAACCGTTTGGAGCCTGATCAGACGCCGGGTAACCCGGCGTCTTATCAGGCTCCAAACTGTTTGTCATTCAGAATCAAATAAAAATTCAGAATTGTCAAAGAGTTGTTATTTCCTCAATTTTATTGCGTTTCGTTTGAGTTTGAACGGGAAAGAAGAACGTATACAAAGTGATTGCTCATTTGAAAAATGTTGTGGATCTGTTTAAACCTACATGTAAGTGATATGCAGTTTTGAACCTGCTCAGACGCTGAGTTACTCGGCGTCTCTTCGTGCATCTAACTGTTTGCCGAATACATGTATGTTTAAGCACAATACACTTGTGGAAGGATTAGACTTTTCCCACCATTACTACAGTAGAGAATCTGTTATTCTTTCCCGTTTAAACGCAAACGTACGCAAACGCAAAACACTAAAACGTAGAAAAGTATAACTTTTTGACAATTCTGATAATTCATGTTTATCTTGGTGGCAAACAGTTTGGAGCCTGATCAGACGCCGGGTTACCCGGCGTCTGATCTGGCTCCAAACTGTTTGCACTGCAAATAATAGTTTTAGCGTAAACGCGTTTATTGGGAAAGAATAACACATTCTCCACTGTACATATAGTTACAGTGGAAAAAACGTTTTTCTTTCCGAATAAACGCGTTTACGCTTAAATTATTATTTCCAATGAAAACAGTTTGGAGCAAGATCAGACACCTTGTAACCAGGCGTCTGATCAGGCTCCGGACTATTTGTCATTTAGATTAAAATGAACATTCAGAATTGTCAAAAAAGTGCCAATTTCTCCATGTCATTGCTATATGTTTGCGTTTCGAATGCGTTTAAACGGGACATAATAACGTTTTCTTCACTGTAAAGGCTTGAGTAAGCATAATGTATCGCAATTGACAACCTGTGTCAGATCGTATATACATTCATCTCTCTTAGGACTTCCTTGAATTAAACTAAAACTTTATCCAGATAAAAAAAAATATTTGCATAGAAATTCTTGTCGGCAATAATATTGGCTAGAATTAAGTATGTAAATATTTTAATTATTGAACACCATTCGAAGCGGATGTCCATAAGCTTGGAATTGGATTTGAATCCGAGTATTTGAACACACAAAAAGGATCCGAACTGTTTGGGAATGTCAGACATGTTTGGGTAAGAGGGATATGGATTAGAGATATCTGTTACTGGATATTTATTGTTTAGGGAGGTCTGGCTCGTATAACGCCATGTATGTGTCTTAGTGAAGGAGAAGAATGTACTTTTAATGTCAGTAGACTGACACAACTAAGAACCCACGACCCTTGGGGGAAACAGGTCAGCTCTGTAGGGCTGCCATAACGTGATCTTGAAAATGCCTAAGATTAACCAAATTTCTATATTTAAAGCGCGATTACTTAAAGCAGGTTGAAAGTAAAGCAGAATATGCCTTAACCCTCATTCGGACCTTGCAAAAACTTCCGTTTTGAGACTTTTGGGGTCCATTGTACCCCATTGTGCGTGTTTGTTATTTTTCTAAGTCAATATAGATATTTGTGACAAAACTGATGCCGCATTATAAATTGGTGTCTTTATACTATATGGTAGTGATAAAACCGAAACGTTGCTCTAACTGTTACCATGGCAACCAGTGACCATAGTTAAACAAAAAACTAAGTTTTTTGCTGTAAAATCGATTTTTTTTCTTATAACTTATGCAGAAAATGTACAGTTGGGGAGAGGTGGGCATATTTATGACTAGATATACCTTTTGTTACATTAATGGTGTACAAATGTATATTCTACAGAACTATGTAACTATTTGGAAGAAAATGACAAAAATATGGTTGGGGTCCAGTGGACCCCAAATAATATTTATGCATATTAACATAGATTACTATACAACTTTTAACCCCGACTGATTTAAAAACCTTATTATGTAACCAAAAACAGCTTCCCAGGTGATCAATATCATCATTTTATTAAGCTTTGTTTCTGCTTCCAATTATTTCATGGCAATAGTTGTCCAATTTATTTGACCTGTCACCGTGCATGTCTTAGCTCCGTTCAGGATTCATGACGCTGACACTGAGACAGTGGCATGTAAAATATATGTGATAACACTAAGTATGGTAAACACATGCAATGAAAGTAATACACACATAACTTCAAATGGTGAAGATATAAGAGTTTTGAATTTTAAATTGCTTAATACCATGTCTTGAGTACTACTCATACCTATGTCTGATTCACATCATCACAATCATTTCTGATGAGCTGCATAAACGTGTCCTAGACGCAGTTACAAGTGTAACCACGGTCCGTTTTTGGTCAATGGTCTACACCTGATGTTTGTATCATTGTAATGAACTATGATTTGAGGTTTCCTGCGATCATCATCTATTACATTATTTTGATTCATGAATGAAATAACAAGAAATGATATCAAACATTAGGTTAAGCCACTGCTAAACAAGCGTCTGCCATGCATCCTAATTGGAGCATGTTTGTCTGTTGTACAGTGGAGAATCTGTTATTCTTTCCCGTTTAAACGCAAACGTACGCAAACGCAAAGCGCTAAAACGTAGAAAAGAACAACTTTTGGACAATTCTAATAATTCATTTTTATCTTGGTGGCAAACAGTTTGGAGCCTGATCAGACGCCGGGTTACCCGGCGTCTGATCTGGCTCCAAACTGTTTGCACTGCAAATAATAGTTTTAGCGTAAACGCGTTTATTGGGAAAGAATAACAGATTCTCCACTGTATGTCTTTCTTCCCCTGTAGCTTTATAGTTGAATCTGATATACTGAAAAATGACAATGAAGCCTTGAAATAGACGCCTTAAATACTGACCGGCCAGACCTCGTTGGCCAACGTTCAATAGGGTCAAGGTCAAAGGGCAAGATCACCAATATTGGCCCATGACTGCTATGGAAACTTCCAGAATGGACCAGACCAAACAAGAAATATCTTTAAAAAAGATATTCAGCGGAATGGGTGGTGGAATTCATGCTGTTGATGGGTGTGCAAAATTGTATGAAATTGGAGGTTTTCAAAGAATTGTAATATCTTGGATTGAAAAGCAAAAAAATACACATTCAAGGATATAGCATAACTCTGACTAAAAAACTATAAATGTACAGAAATGCAAAACGATAATATAATCATATCCTAGCTACTGTTAGGAGGAGATCCGCAGATTAAACTTCATTCATGGGGAGTTTCTTGAAACACACTATAACTAGATAAACTACAGAATAGTCTGCTCTGCTGTACAAGTTCTATAACACCTCACTCTTGTAAATAAATAATGAAACAACACTATTGTGTTTAACTCACTTGAGGTCATTTATTATATTGCCATCAATGTATGGTAAATTTGTACAAATAGTTAACAAATAAAATAAATTGGAAGTAAACCATTATTAAACAAAACACCTAGCTACCACTGTCCAAGTGTCCATCTGCTAGCATATCTTAAAATAGAAACATGATGTCATCAGCTCAGTATTACACACTGCCTGTGTCTCTAATTTTACACTCACATCAGTGCATAAACCAGCCAGGAGACAGTTTCAGGGCTCCAGATAAGAGGGGAGTAAATTGAACAAATCTAACATTTTCTCACTCATTTCAGCACCAAACCCTATGGTGTTACCACTCACTTTTATCGTCTCGAAGAGACAATTAAAATGAGTTGGACACCATAGGGTTTAATGCAAAAAAAAGTTTAAGTTTTGGAATAATTCTCTTATCTGGAGCCCTGGCTACTATCCAATCAGACAATTCAGTTTCAACAGGTGCTCTTAATTCTAAATTTCTGATCAAGTATGATTGGTTCAAATGTTTGTGTAAATAGAAATATGTGTCTAAATAGATAATAGACAGCTCCGCTGAAAAAATAGTACAGTACACTTATTTGAATCTTGAAATAATTTGCATAATTTGAGGTCAGATAGAATTTTATTTTTTCCATACAGTGTGAATCCCTTGGACTCGCGGTTTGCACTCCGGGGTTATAATATTCATTGGACATCACTCAATCACAAAATCGTGAAATGTATATTTTGATATGTGCAATTAAGGAATAGTATTGTCGGGGTTATCTAGTATTCAATAAATGTCATTAGTGTAGTTGTAAACAAAAAGGAATGGTTTTAAAATGGCCTGAAATACATTTTACTTACCTTTAGAATTCTGGGGTCCGGCTGGACCCCAGACATGTTTTGAAAATAAAATCTATGCGAATTGACCTATTTTAGTGCATATTGCACACAAGTGTCAAACACAGACATAGGAACAATGTCTAAAACATCATAAGCGTCGTTAAGCTGAATACTTTGTTCAAGCAAAAATAAAGCCGCTGGGGTCCAATGGACCCCAAAAGTCCGGATGAAGGTTAAGACGCATTCTGCTTTACCTTCAGCTTGCTTTAAACTACCATCTGCTAGGATAAAATGCGAACATTTAGGAATAATCCAGATAAATGGCAGCCCTGCTTCTGCTGTATCATGACCTACTTTAAACTGTCGTCTGCTTTTAATTTTTACAGCTAGATGTTTAAGAGTTTTTGTAAAAAGAAACAGCGATAAAAATACTACGCAATTTAGATTCTAATCAGATTCAGAGTCACGTTAAAGTTGTCATGTACGAAATAGCTCAAAACATTCTGTATCAGTATTTAAGTACAATGTATACAGTGGAGAACACGTTATTCTTTCCCGTTTAAACGCAAACGTACGCAAACGCAAAACACTAAAACGTATAAAAGAACAACTTTTGGACAATTCTGATATGTCATGTTTATCATGGTGGCAAACAGTTTGGAGCCTGATCAGACGCCGGGTTACCCGGTGTCTGATCTGGCTCCAAACTGTTTGTACTGGAAATAATAGTTTTAGCGTAAACGCGTTTATTGGGAAAGAATTACACATTCTCCACTGTACATATCTATCATATATATATATGTTGCGTAGTACAGAGGGGTGATGCTCTTTTCATCAAATTTCCTCTATTTCTCTCAGTTCATGATTTTAATTACGTTTCGATTTATCAAGATGGTGGAATATCTTATGATACCAGACATAGAATTGATTTTTTTTTTTTTTTCGCTTTTGTGTTCTTCAAAGTTGAGTTGGTTGTACATGTACAACAATACTCCGAATACAAGTGTCAAACAGTGATGATTTTGACCAGACCCCTATTAACTGGTCGTTGGTCTCGGCTAGTGTGAGACTACATGTAGCATGGTGTACAGTGGAGAATGTGTTATTCTTTCCCAATAAACGCGTTTACGCTAAAACTATTATTTCCATTGCAAACAGTTTGGAGCCAGATCAGACGCCGGGTTCCCGGCGTCTGATCAGGCTCCAAACTGTTTGCCACCATGATAAACATAAAATATCAGAATTGTCCAAAAGTTGTTATTTTCTACGTTTTAGTGCTTTGCGTTTGCGTACGTTTGCGTTTAAACGGGACAGAATAACAGATTCTCCACTGTATGATATGGTGTATGATATGGAACAATTGATTGACACACGTGTGAATCAACAAAAATCATCTCGGATGAGTCACACCTGTCACAGTCGTGAAGACGTTATTATGTCCCGTTTAAACGCAAACAAAACGCAAACGCATTGCAAAATAATGAAGAAAATGACATTTCTGAATGTTGATTTTAACCTGGACGGCAAACAATAAGGATCCTGATTAGACGCCGGGTTTCCCGGCGTCTGATCTGGCTCCAAACTTTTTGCATGCGAAATAATAGTTTAAGCGTTAACGCGTTTATTGGGAAAAAATAACGTTTTCTCCACTGTACAGTTGAGAAGACGTTAGTATGTCCCGAAACGCAAACGCATTGCAACAAAATGTAGATAGTACATGTAATTTTTTTAAAATTCTGACTTTTTTTTTTTTAAATCTGAGCAACAAAAATGTTGGAGCCTGATCAGACGCCAGGTTACCTGACGTCTGATCTGGCTCCATACTGTTTTTAAATTTGAAATAATAGTTTTGGTTTTAATGAAAAGTAGGCTTTGAAGTAACTTCAAAGCCTACTTAGTATTACGAGTAATAAAAGAGTATAATGTAATACGAGTACTCTGCTCTGTGTATACAGTGGAGAAATCGTTATTCTTTCCCAATAAACGCGTTTACGCTCAAATTATTATTTCAATTGCAAACAGTTTGGAGCCAGATCAGACGCCGGGTAACCCGGCGTCTGATCAGGCTCCAAACTGTTTGTCACCAAGATAAACATGAATTATCAGAATTGTCAAAAAGTTGCACTTTTCTGCGTTCTAGTGTTTTGCGTTTCGTTTCGTTTTTAACGGTAAAGAATAACAGATTCTCCACTGTATACGATCCAGGAAGGGAACCCCTGCCAAATCCCTTTATACCGCTCTACGGCATGATCCGACGTCAATGAAAAACTCGGTATCTGACAAGTGACAAAACTGTTTGCCTCTCATATCAAAACGTCTTCACCCATTCAATGATTTACTCCCAGTGCAAAAGATAACACAGTTTGGGTTCTGAGTGATACAGTGGAGAAAACGTTATTCTTTCCCAATAAACGCGTTTACGCTAAAGCAATTGATTCCTGTGCAAACAGTTTGGAGTCAGATCAGACGCCGGGTAACCCGGCGTCTGATCAGGCTCTAAACTGTTGGCCACTTAGATTAAAATAGACAGTAAGAAGTGTCAACAAGTTGTCATTTCATACGTTTCAGTGATTTGCGTTTCGTTTGCGTTTAAACGGGAAAGACTAACGTTTTCTCCACTGTAGGATGTTAAGTGTAGTCTTGGCAAGGGTCTTAAGGATTAAGCAGCGAGATTTTAGTGGAAAAGACGTTATTTGTTCCGTTTAAATGCAAACGAATCGCAAAATGCATTAAAATAAAATGAAGAAAGTTACAACTTTTTGACAACTTTGAGTATTTTTGTCAATCCAGGTCGCAAACAAATTAGAGCCTGATCAGACACCGGCTTACCCGGCATCTGATCAGTCTCCAAACGGTAAGCAATGGTTTGCAATATATACACTCAGTACAAAAAGAAACGAGACTTACATTTAGACGCATTTCCTTTCATTTAATGTTGTATATTGTAATAAAACACATTGTAAATATCAAGTACAGTTCATTTTGAGTAACTCCTACAAAAATCATAACACTACAATGAATACGAACGACGGTTTTGGTCATTTAACGAGCGTCACCCTTGTTCTCATAAATCACAATTCGGGGCCATGTCTGGTGACATGGAGGGCCAATCGAGAACGTAGAAGTCTTTTGCAGCCAACAAGTTACGGGTCACCCGATTGAGTATCTCTGGGGATCAGTTGAAGAGGAGGATTTATCATCTGCATACAGTGGAGAATGTGTTATTCTTTCCCAATAAACGCGTTTACGCTAAAACTATTATTTCCAGTGCAAACAATTTGGAGCCAGATCAGACGCCGGGTAACCCGGCGTCTGATCAGGCTTCAAACTGTTTGCCACCATGATAAACATGAAATATCAGACTTGTCCAAAAGTTGTTCTTTTCTACGTTTTAGTGTTTTGCGTTTGCGTACGTTTGCGTTTAAACGGGAAAGAATAACAGATTATCCACTGTACGCATGGCTGCCACACATGGTTCGAATCCCTTTCTTCAGCATTTTGTTACACGTCTAGTGTTGATGCACCAGAGAAGCCGAGCTTTGATCATTGTAAGGGGCAGTTATACCGAAAAACAAACTGTGAATTTTGAGAACTAATGTGACATTTGTTAAATTAACAAAAACGTCGTTTGTATTCATTGTATTGTTTTGATTTTTGTAGTTATCAACAATGAATTGTACTTTAATTTTACAATGTGTTTAATTACAATCTACTACAGAAAAGTGATACAAAATGCATCTATATGTACTCTCGTTTCTTTTTGTACTGAGTGTATATTGCGTTAACGCGTTTGTTGGGAAAGAATAAGGTCTTCCCTTTTGTATGTCGTGAAAATCGACAATAAACCTACTTGTCAATGTTTGTCACTTAGAGAGGAAAAACGTTATTCTTTCCCCTTTCAACGCAAACGTAACGCAAACGTAACGCAAACGCAAAACATTAAAATATAGAAAATGATATTTTTTTTACATCTTGCACTCTCTATTTTTATCTGAGTGACAAACAGTTTGGAGCCTGATCAGACGCCGGGTAACCCGGCGTCTGATCTGGCTCCAAACTGTTTGCAATGGACAAAATAGTTTTAGCGTTTACAAACGCGTTTATTGGGAAATAATAACCTTTTTCCACTGTAGGTACATGTATGCTATGTACACTCTAGACATTTTTATGACAAGTAAGTACCATTGTTAAAGTTGTAAAATGTCCTAGTGAATTTTAACTTTTAGTTTATTGACATTAACCTTAATCATGTAAACGCAAGCTTGACACATGTATATTCAAAAACGATGGTTTGGAAATAAATAAAGGTATGTGACGTTTGGAAGGTATCTACGAAATACTTTCACAAAGTACAGTAAAATCTCTATATTACAACCACTAAAACAACGGCGCGTTGATTGTATAAAAAGACAAGCGACAGCGTAAATCAATGTGACAGAAAAACAGAAATCTCCTAAAAGGCTTTCTGATTTACTGTCACTTTACTCTAACCCATTACAGTGGAGAATGTGTTATTCTTTCCCAATAAACGCGTTTACGCTAAAACTATTATTTCCAGTGCAAACAGTTTGGAACCAGATCAGACGCCGGTTAACCCGGCGTCTGATCAGGCTCCAAACTGTTTGCCACCAAGATAAACATGAAATATCAGAATTGACCAAAAGTTGTTCTTTTCTACGTTTTAGTGCTTTGCGTTTGCGTACGTTTGCGTTTTAACGGGAAAGAATAACAGATTCTCCACTGTACTGTTTGTAAATGACCTATACATGTACAGTTAACGCTAGGGTTGAATGTGTGAACGGTGAATTGTCCAAAAGTTGTACTTTTCTACGTTTTAGTGCTTTGCGTTTGCGTTTAAACGGGAAAGAATAACAGATTCTCCACTGTACCACTTAAATACGCCTTTTTACACCTCTAATGTATTCTTCCTATGAAGAAAATAATATCACTTTATATACCGGTAGTTATGAATATAATAACATAATAAGAAATAGTTTCTATATTCTAGTAGGTACATGTAATAAGATAAAGCAGACTGAAAGTAACGCAGAATGTGCCTAAAGGCACACTCTGCTTAACTTTCAACCTACTTCAAGTGGTCACCTAGAGTGGAGAAAACGTTATTCTTTCCCGTTTAAACGCAAACGTACGCAAACGCAAAGCGCTAAAACGTAGAAAAGAACAACTTTTGGACAATTCTGATATTTCATGTTTATCATGGTGGCAAACAGTTTGGAGCCTGATCAGACGCCGGGTTACCCGGCGTCTGATCTGGCTCCAAACTGTTTGCACTGAAAATAATAGTTTTAGCGTAAACGCGTTTATTGGGAAAGAATAACAGATTCTCCACTGTATCTTCAAAACTATAGAAATGGCTATTATATGGAGTAATGGGTTAAGCAATCACCTGTCTTTAATACCTAGTAATTTACACAGCTATTTGATAGTAAACAAGAGGTTTTATTGTTTACTAAAGTTGTTCAACCATTGGATGCGGAAACTAAGTCTGATTTGGATCCTAACTGTTTTGAACTTAGATTAAACGCAACTTAACCTAACTTGTAAGCTACACTATAATTATGGTAAGGTCAAGTGTACCCAAACCTCGAGTTTCATGCGTTAACAGAGTCAATTTAGGAATGCAAGCAGAAGACAATAATCCTAGACGATATTTACACACAATAGAAAAACGCCTAGAGACACGACAAAGGGCAGTGACTGAAGTATTGGCTTCATAGAAAATCATTTGTTCATAGACTCATGAAACACGATAAGATACTTATCAACTTCATTCTCCACGTTTTCGCCCAAGTTTTGATAGATAAACTCGAGAACATTGATTCTTAGGACAAATCTATATTTCATTTAGAAACCCAAGTACAGAGGAGACATTTTTATGTTTCCTAAATAAAAGCATATATACCTTAACCTATTCACTACCAAAATGTTCGTGAGATTTTTACCGCTCCACCGTTTAATTGTCGTCTGCTTCAATGTTGTTGTCTGCAATGCCGTTTCAAACGGTTAAAAAAATAAGTCAGTATGACTGATGAAATTTCAAAACGGGTGTCAAACAGCTTGGATTCTGATCAGACGCCGCGTTAGAGTGAAAGGGTTACAGTGGAGAATCTGTTATTCTTTCCCGTTTAAACGCAAACGTACGCAAACGCAAAACACTAAAACGTAGAGAAGAACAACTTTTGGACAATTCTGATATTTCATGTTTATCATGGTGACAAACAGTTTGGAGCCTGATCAGACGCCGGGTAACCCGGCGTCTGATCTGGCTCCAAACTGTTTGTATTGGAAATAATAGTTTGAGCGTAAACGCGTTTATTGGGCAAGAATAACAGATTCTCCACTGTAAGTAATTCAAAGTCCGTGTGCCAATTGCAAACAGTTTGGATACTGGTCAGACGCCGGGTTGCCCGACGTCTGATCTAGCTCCAAACTGTTTGCAAGGGAAATTTTAATTTTAGCGTAAAAATGGGAAATAATAATGTCTTCTCCACTGTATATAGTGGCGCATTGAAAGAGTTTGATCTCACATTAGTCGACATTTCAAGCGCTTTGCAAATTAGTCGCATACAGTGGAGAAAACGTTATTCTTTCCCAATAAACGCGTTTACGCTAAAACTATTATTTACAGTGCAAACAGTTTGGAGCCAGATCAGACGCCGGTTAACCCTGTGTCTGATCAGGCTCCAAACTGTTTGCCATCATGATAAACATGAAATATCAGAATTGTCCAAAAGTTGTTCTTTTCTACGTTTTAGCGCTTTGCGTTTGCGTGCGTTTGCGTACGTTTGCGTTTAAACGGGAAAGAATAACGTTTTCTCCACTGTACCTTCTAAAAAAGGGTTAACCCTTTTACGCTCAATAACGTCATAAAGCGCATTTGCAAACAGTTTTTGATCCGTTACGCGGCGTCTGATCAGGATAAAAACTGTTTGCCACTTGTTCTAAAATAACGTCAGTTATACAACCTTAAATCTTAATTTGAAACGATATTGTCAACAATAATATTTAAACAGACGACACTATGACGGTGAAGGGGTCAAACTTGCACGATAATTTAATAATGAAAGGATTAATAAAAAGAATTTTGATTAGTTTTCTAATTAAACAGTAGAAACGATTAAACACGGTTCTTGTCCAACACACAACTACAGTGGATAAAATGTTATTATTTCCCCTTTAAACGCAAACGAAACGCAAACGAATCGCAATAAAAAGCAGAAAAAGACTACCGCTAGATATTCTGACCATTCATGTTTGTTTGAGTGGCAAACCGTTTGGTGCCTGATCAGACGCCGGGTTATCCGGCGTCTGATCTGGCATCGAACTGTTTGCAATTGAAATAATAGTTTTAGCGTAAACGCGTTTATTGGGAATGGATAACGTTTTCTCCACGGTATGCTACATTTACAGTGGAGAAAATGTTCTTTACCTTTACACAAACGCATGGCAATAAAACATAGAAAATGACCAATATTGACAAGGTTGATTATTTACTCTTTATCAGAGTGATAATTAATTTGGAGCCTGATCAGAAGCTTGTTTACCCAATGCCTGATCTGGCTCAAAACTGTTGCTTTGGGAACACTTGTATTTGCTTTAAATGTAGCATTAATGCGTTTACTTAGAAATAATCATGTTTGCTTCAATGTACAAGTACAGTGGAGAATCTGTTATTCTTTCCCAATAAACGCGTTTACGCTTTAACTATTATTTGCAGTGCAAACAGTTTGGAGCCAGATCAGACGCCGGGTAACCCGGCGTCTGATCAGGCTCCCAACTGTTTGCCATCAAGATAAACAAGAATTATCAGAATTGTCTAAAAGTTGTTCTTTTCTACGTTTTAGTGCTTTGCGTTTGCGTACGTTTGCGTTTAAACGGGAAAGAATAACATATTCTCCACTGTATATAGGTCGTTGGGTGGCTCGGGAAACTAAAGAGTTGTCACATACCTAATTTATTATACAAATATGAGAGAGGTTGAGCAATGAAAGTTTCAATGCTTCATCATTCCATTGGAAAAATGAACTTTCAATAAAATATATTCTTTTCCAAAATGCCACAATTTTAGCAGTTGCTTTTGCTATAGTTTTGGCTCTATTTGATGCTGTAGTTAAAGAGATATTTATGAATAGGTTACTTCTTCTTCTTCTTGATACTTCTCCCCATCAAGAATGATGATTATGAGAAGGCACCACAGCCAGCACGAGCTCGCTAAAGTTGAACCTTCCAGTTTTTTAAAAAAAAACGTAACTAAGGTACAGTGGAGAATCTATTATTCTTTCCCGTTTAATCGAAACGAAACGCAAACGCAAAACACTAAAACGTAGAAAAGTACAACTTTTGGACAATTCTAATAATTCATTTTTATCTGGGTGGCACTCCACTGTACATGTATCACTTTGTCAGTTGATTTCAATCAGTTTGGATCCTAACGTCGTGTGACCCGGTGTCTGTTCTGAATCAAAAATATCTCTAATCTGGACCCAAACTGTTTTATACTCGTTTTTAGAGTTCGTCAACTTTACAATACATTTATGTGAAATTGGTTGCAGGCGACACTTTCAAGACAGGAGCTATTACAGTGGAGAAAACGTTATTCTTTCCCGTTTAAACGCAAACGAAACGCAAACGAAACGCAAACGCAAAATTACAACTTTCGAAATTTCTCATGATTTATTTTTATCTGAGTGGCAAATAGTTTGGAGCCTGATCAGAAGCCGGGTTACCCGGCGTCTGATCTGGCTCCAAACTGTTTGCAATGGAAATAATAGATTTAACGTAAACGCGTTTATTGCTTTGTAAAATAAAAGGACGCCGACGCATAAAAACGCGTTCAATTTTATTGATTTTGAACGCACATGTGTTTAATTATGAACACATATCCGTTCAAAATGTTATCCACGACTGTCTTTTGGTCAGGATTGGGTGTTCGATAGGCGTTCAAAAATTATAATCCGTTCAAAAGAAGTTTGTCCGTGCACAAATTTTGCTCGGTTTGGGTGTTTTAGCTGCTCTGTTGTGTTTCGAATTTTAAAATGCATATTTGAAATGCAAAAAAAATTCTGATATGGCTTTTATTAAGAGTGTATCTAAAATCGGTACTCCTGTTGAACGCAAACGTTCAAAATCAGCACGCCCGTTGAACATATGTGTGTGCTTACGCGGCGAGCGCGTGGAGCTAAAAATAGAACTACTGAGATATTTATTATCCCAGAGTTCCACGCTATACGTGACGTCATTTCTCAATCTTGGGCCCGCCATTGAAGTCTAATTCTCGGACGCCTAGCTGCATTGTTGGATTTATTCATTGTTTGAGTCTATTAAGAGGTAAATGCAATATTTTCTTTTGTAAATAGATCTACTCGTCGCTTGTACATAGATCTATATATTATAATAATTCTATGTAAATACATGTTAGTTGTTTTAATCAGTCTGAACATGAATGTAAACATGACAGTTACCCCACCCACTGAAATAACCAATGCACTGTTGAACATGATGAAATGCCCATTCCCTTTTACGAGCAAGCCCTTCACCACCAGAACGCGTTATACATACTGCATTTACAAGCAAAGCACAACATAAACACAACTGTAACGTCTACCACTACCAGTTCGTTGCTTGAAAACCAGGATCAAAACATAAAACATGAACTTAAAAAGGCTGCTCTGTCTGATCTATAAAATATTTTTAAAGGCTGATTCAGATCTAAGTAATGAAATATTCATTTTAAAAAATCCAAACAATCAGGTTTACCACGTACCTAACATGCAACCTCTTATTTATACATGTTCATTATCATCTTTTCAGTTACCTTATGAATTCAAGATAACCATTGGGCAAAACAAGTGTTAATAGGGCGACAGAAATTTGGAGAATCTGGCACAAGCTTGCCATTGCTTATAGTGAAGCCACTCGGACCAGACGCATTTGAAGAAGATGAACAGGTATACATTCTTACTAGGTTATATAAGTTAGTTTATAGCAGCTGATCACAAGGTAATACATTACAATGGTTGCAGATAAAGCCTTGAAAACAACAAATAATAAGCAGACTTTTTTTAAGAAAACCCATCAAAGTTTTGTAATCACCCACATGACCCAGCTTTGTCTGGTAGAACTTGGCGTTGTGGCTTGGCAGTTACACCGTATGGAGCATATTCAGACGCCGAGTTACGCAGCTTCAAACTGTTTTCAAATGATACATCAGGTCATACCTTTTTTGTTATGTTTTCATGTGTTTATCTTCTTGACTCTTGAAGGTAGATTATTATGTCATAAATTCACAATGACATGTATGCCCTTTTGTCATAGACCTAGATGAGCTTTATAACCCACATATTACCTAAGAGAAGACCATAAGAAATTTTACATTCAAATTAGCGTCAAAGAATGATACTGTGACGTCCCCCTTGAAACTTCAAATGGACAATTACAGTTTCCAATTTAGTCTAGGCCATCTTTTACTAGATGTATTAAGGGGCTATCTTTTGTAAATATATTGTAAAATGACAGACGATGCAGACCCTGATCAGATGACTAAATTAGTTGTCCTGTGATCTTGGTCTTCACTGTTTACATAGGACAAAAAATCAATTAATAGGTTTACTATTTCAAATGGTTAATAATATTTAATATACTATTTTTCTTGAAAATTGCTCAAACTAGTCAGTATTGTTTTGTTGTTAATTTCATGTTTTATATGAAATGTACTTGTATATGTGTTGAGGGCCTCATTGAAGATTTATCTTTATCAAATTAGCTCTCTCGTTAAATAATGACTTTATCAGCTATATTATTATTATTAAATTTATTATAATTATTATTATCCATTTGTGCAGGAATCACATACTATTGATCCAACAGCAACGGAAGCATATGGGTACATCGAAAGTGAGACAAAGTATGACAGGTATTGGCAGGGGCAGCATCATCACATCTGAGGAACTAAGCTGTTATGGTTCACAATGTAAGTACTATATTCTCAAACATGTTAAATTTAAACACAAATGTTTCACAGATGAGGTCTAAGAATGGCTCCTACAAGATGGTCAACATATATAGGGTCAGTGGATATCCGTGACAACTTTCAATGTCATTAAGAGATCAAATATGACAAATTTAAGCTTCGTCATAACTTTGAAACTCATGTACATGTGATAGATACTTAATATTTGGCATTTGAACTGAAATCAACTTTGGTCATGTCAGACAAAGGTCTAGGCCATTTAGAGGTCATATAAATTACAAAATATGCTAAATTTAACCTTAGGTATTTAAGACTACATGTGATAGAGGTTTCATGATTGACATGTGTACTCCCCTGTAGAAATTCTTGAGCTCGGTACAACCTTAGTCTTGTCAGGCAAAGGTCAATGTCATTTTGAAGTGGTCACATCAGCAGGCATTGTGTTTCACACACATATCTTGCTTGGTGTGCATTTATGAATTTAGCACACAAAAAATCAGGCCAGGGGTAGAAACGCAAGGGCAGTCAGGTTACAGGAAACAAATTATTTTTAAGAACGAAGCATAAAATTACATGTTCAAATTTGTCTTAATTATTTTTGAAAAAAGAGAACATTTTCTACATAATACAGTAACAGCTAATCGGTTAAAGCACAAATCAAGCAACAGAGAATAAAATGTTTGGTCTGATCCAGCCTTTTTACTGTAGGCTATCCCTGTGGACGAGATCTCCAAAATGTTGAAGACTTAGGAAGGATCGCCACCAGCCTCGGTGATATTCAACGACGAAGCACGCCAAACAGCAGCTTTCATTACTGCGCGATGGGGTGACTATAACGTGTTACGGAAAATGATCAATGGTGAAAATGTTGCAGCTGGTGGCTGTGTACTACATATTTGATCTAGACTACCTCAAGGCATATACCATGTTCCTTGGTCTACTACAACAGTTGGTAATGGAGGAAAGATTTGCCAAGGAGTCCTCCAAAAAGTTCAAATTCTTTCTGGAAACTATCAGACCTGTATTCGAAAAACTGTCAAAGGAACACAACAATTAATTAAGCTGAAAACCATATAAACTGAAGATAATTTCTAAATTAGTGTGTCACTGGGTGTCGCCAATGCACGTATACATGTGGTGCTGATGCATTCAATATTTTGACATGTTACAAGAGTGACTGAAAAAGTGTCATGACTTTTAATTGAAATGTGCAATATAGGCATTTTCAGTGTTAACTTTAGAATCACACCAATTCCCAGTGAAAACGTATGAGTCCCTTATGCGTGTACATTTTACAATATCTTGAAGTTGAAATCTTCTGAAAATTGAAAAATTTCAGGGTCCTTGCTTATAAAGCGTTTGAGTTGAGTCTGAAATTGTTCTCAAGCCTTTGATTGGTCAGGTTTCAGCAAACCTAGACTTAACTCAAACGCTATAGAAGCGCTTAGCCTGCTGATAAAATCTGCAGTGCACAAACTTTAAGGAAGTCATTATTAAATTGTGTTGATGATAAAAATGTACAATATCAACTTTGTAAAGAGATCTACTCTAAGTTGTGAAAAATAAAGATGTTAAATAAAGGTCAATAAAACAACTACTCTTTTTCCAAATTAGTTTCTTACGGCCGTATGCTGAAAGGCAGGGAACTATTTAATCTGCATTAAGGAAACGTCATCGGAAGTAGAAGGCAGGCACTTTCAAGCTTAAAAGTTGCTTTAAATTGCACATTCAAAACAATATCTGTTCAAACGTTTGCAAACATGTGTTCAAAATGCGAATGTCAGGATGTTCAAATTTAAACACGTTTGTTCCAATAGTGTTCTAAATGATTGAACACCAATCGTTCAAACTTGAAGTAGCATGTGTTCAAACGAGAATGCCAGGGTGTTCAAATTTAAACATATGTGTGTTCAAACAATGTTCTAAAACTTAACACAATTCCTTTGAACACGTTCTACATGTTCAATATCTGTTGCATCGATTTTGAACGCGTCACACGTTTATAAATAGAACACCAAAATGCGTTCAATTTGAACAATTTTGAACGGGATGCGTTAATATTTGAACACTATGTTGAACACCTAGCGTTAAAAATCAGAACACCAATTGAACACAATGACGCGTTTGGACGCGTTCAATATCTGTTGCATTATTGCGTTCAATACGTGTTCTAGTTTTTAACACTTGAATTTACAGTGTGGGAAAGAATAACTTTTTCTCCACTGTAGGACATTGGAAGGGTTTAAACAATATTAAATTTGGCCGAACTGCATAATAAAGACAAATTTAATGATGATTGAGCAATATCATCAATGTTTCTTTGAACTCAATTAGATATTAATCAAATATTGAGTCCTAACATTTTCATGTAGTAGTAGTAGTTGTTGTAGTAGTTGTAGTAGAAGTAGAAGTAGCAGAGAAATTGTACGAGTTGAAAGGATCGTTGTAGTTGTAATAGTAGTATCACCATCAGCAGCAATAGTAGTATAGTAGTAGTAGAAGTTGTTAGTAGTGTTGATGTTGTTGTTAAAGTATTCATTTTAGTCGTTGTGATAGTGTTTCGTTAGTAACGATTGATTCAAGTGCCACTTTCATTCTTAATTCAAAAATACGAAAATGATGGTTTTGTAACTATCGTTTGAGTTGCATTGTTGTAATGAGTTCTTGTACAATGTAGTTTAATATAATGATAATTATAGTGCCCTCTCCCTACAACGATCCTCCCAACAACGACTCCCTACTTACAACGACCCTTGCCGATGTTCCCCAAACAAGACATGTATATCAAATGTTTTCACGGCTGCGATGTATTCTGCTTAAAATTGTCGTCCGCTGGTTTTCTCAAATTTACATATTGGACATTTTGATATTAAAACATAATGACGAGTGACTAACAGCTTGAATCCAGATCAGACGCCGCGTTACGCGGCGTCTTATCTGGATTCAAGCTGTTTGCAAATGTAAAACAATTTCCCTCCCTATAACGACTCCCTCCGAGCATTGCACACTTTTCGTGTGTCCCATTGGGTATCGTTGTATAGAGGGGGCGCTGTGTGACGCTTTTCTATGGTAAATGGTCACACAGGAAGAGGGTATTGATTTTGTTTATCCTTTATGCTAGTTGTGAAGACGGTTGACCACTTAATGCAGGTTGAAAGTAAAGCAGAATGTGCCTTAATGCGCATTCTGCGTTAGTTTCAATCTTCTTTAAGATACCATCTGATAGGATAAATAAAAAATATAATCGTGCTTAATTAATGTATAAAATGGAACTAATTTTGTCAGTGAAGGAATAAACCAAAGGCGTAAAATTGCGCAGTTTTGGTGCAATGGGTTACGACCATGATAATTATAACACTATTCAAAAATTCATGGTTACAAAGTAAGATCGTATTGATTCCGTTAAAATAGTTTGTGGTAGTTTGACCATAAATTCACAGTTAATTGTTATGAACTCAAAATCACGGTTTCTGATCATAAAAATCAGAAGATTATCAGAGGAAATTGCACTCAATGTTCCATAAATCATTTTGCCATAACACAAGTTCACTACGTTTGAATTGTTTCAAATCCCTTTCAAAGTCAAGTGTCAAGCCATGTGAAATGTGCTAACGAGGTTTAGCGCTAAGAAGACTACGGAATATTAAGTATTCGATACATAGAGAAGGTAATTTCGTTTGATACATTGTAGTAGATAGTTTGATGTTATTAACCACTTCGTCATGACGTCATCTGCTTTGAACAATCGTTGTCTGGTTTTAATTTTCATAGTTCAATTTTAGGTAATTACATGTAGACTCCATAAATATTGAAAATAATGCCAGATAGTGTGGAACTTGATCAGACGCCGCATTACTCGTTGTCTGGTCAGGATCAACCAACTTGTCAGTAACCATTGTAATCGGGTTAACCCTTCCCCTACAGATGCACCTTTTGGCGCATTTATTTTGCTCCTCCACTTACGAAATTAGTTCCAATTTATCGCTACTAAAAGCAGGCTGAAAGTGAAGCAAAATACGCCTGAAACGCTTCATTTCAACTTGATTTAGATGGCCACATGGATGTTCAAAACTCTAAACAGGTCATGGAGTAAATGGTTAAGACAATTAAGTAGTTAACTAAATGTGGACGAAAGTGTAAGTACAACGGAGAAGGCGCTGTTATTTCCCATCAAACTCGTTTATGCTAAAACAATAGTTCCCAATACAAATACCTTGGAGCCAAACTGTTTCCATTGCAGTTTGAACAGACTCCAATTGTTTTCCAATGTCATTGTCTACATTCTGTATTGCATACAGTGGAGAATCTGTTATTCTTTCCCGTTTAAACGCAAACGTACGCAAACGCAAAACACTAAAACGTAGAAAAGTACACTTTTGGGACAATTCTGATAATTCATATTTATCTTGGTGGCAAACAGTTTGGAGCCTGATCAGACGCCGGGTTACCCGGCGTCTGATCTGGCTCCAAACTGTTTGCACTGCAAATAATATTTTTAGCCTAAACGCGTTTATTGGGAAAGAATAACAGATTCTCCACTGTAGCATTTGCGTTTACTTTCGTTTAAACGGTAAAAATAAAGTAGTCTACACTTTTTTCTGTTTATACACTATTATGTACAAACGTTGTTACATCCTTACATACTCACCTCTCTGTGTGAACTATACATACATGTAGCATAGTCGCAGCAAATGATAATCTAATATCGAGATCCGGAGCTAGGGAGTAGACTCTTTAGCTTAAGATATACATTATGGTATTGGACTGACCCGCAAGCGCCCCGGGTTCGATTGCCGCCCGGGGATTCTCATAATATTCATTGTTGAGTTTTTCTGCTATGCTACATTGTAACATGTAGTTCCGAGAGTTCCTTGTAAGATGGGTGCTCATCCGGGAATTGACAATATAATGCCAAAATGACTTCTAGTACGTTCAATTTACTTACATGTCGAAGTGGGTTTGTTTGTCATCTGTTTCGGGTTTTGTTCTATCATAAATTATGACTTTGTTACATGTACATTTGTAAGGAGGGGGTGTTACACCCCACACACTCACCTCTCTGTGTCTACCATCTTGATGGTGAGATATCAAACATATCATCCTGGTAGTATTCATACGATTGTTTAATTTGTCTTGCTACACTGTGTCTCAGTTTCAGAAAATACTGGCGTTCCTTAGGGTATTTTTCTTAAATTGATGAAAATGAAAAATTGTTCACGGACTGGTTGCCCTTCTAGCACCCTCATATCTGCAACATCCGATCAGACTGACGCGTCACATGCATGGCCCCTCATACCGTCAATTCCACACTTTAGCAAACTATTACAATTTTTCTATCTTCCCGGCAACCGTCATACTTTGGAACAGCTTGTCATCCGAGATTGTCCTTATAACTGATCTAGATCAGTTTAAGCTGGCAGTCAGTGCCGTAAGACTGTATACTTAGCGCAGAAACAGTGTTTTTATCTTGTTCGAAACTGTCAGTAGGTCTTATTTTTTGCTAACCAATAACAAGACTTTTAACACAATTTCCCAATAGCATAGGCCCTGTGTCGTTAAAACAGGCTGGAAAATAAAATACTTACAGTTGTTTCAAATGTTGAGTAGATGCCTAATTTTGTAATTTTGGCTGCCAGTGGTACCGAAAAATGACGTCACAGGACACATACCACGTGCTATGGACACACTTATAAGGTTACCTTCGATAATGAGTTACTTAGTCAATCGTACAGCTTTTCGTTAGTATGAATTTGACAAATCCTTATCCGTACTTCAAAGCTTAGTAAAATGTGTTTATCGAGTATGAGTTATCCAGGATCTATTGTACTACGTGTATAAAAGTTTATTTACTGTTATCAAATTCTTTATTATACTCGATACATGTTTTCACATGAATATCGAAGTGGCTTGTTTATTTTCACGTTCAGTAATTGCAGTCATGGTACTGATATGACTGACTGCAGACGGCGGCTTCGGTGAATAAACTATAGGGCACAGGTTATTTATTGCCCATTGTTTTATTGCTACAGTGGAGAAGACGTTATTCTTTCACAGTAAACGCGTTTACGCTAAAACTATTATTTCCTTAAGCAAGCGCAAACAGGTTTGCACCATATCAGACGCCGGGTTACCCGGCGTCTGATCAGGCTCAAAACTGTTTGCCGATCGAATTAAAATGAATAATAAAATGGTCCAAAAGCTTCCCTTTTATCCTTTTTATTGCAATACGTTTGCGTTTATTTAAACGGGACGGAAAAGCGTCGTCTCCACAGTAATTGTAACATTGATAATATCAGATATGTTCAAGTACAGTGGAGAACACGTTATTCATTCCCAATAAACGCGTTGACGCTAAAACTATTATTTCCATTGCAACCAGTTTGGAGCTAGATCAGACGTCGGCAAACTCGGCATCTGATCTGGCTCCAAACTGTTTGCCACTCAGATTAAAATAAAACTTGAGAAATTTCAAAAAGTTGTAATTTTCTACATTTTAGTTAACTGCGTTTGCATTTCGTTTGCGTTTAAACGGGAAAGAATAACGTATTCTGAGTGTATAAGCCTCAGGGTCGGACTACATGTACAACAGTCCGAGCTTCTGTATCGATAGGTTATTCATGGTTTGTTCATAAAATGGATTGGGGTAGTGGGAATTTTCAAAATCAGAAATGGGGCCTCCGTGGCCTAGTGGTATAGTCACTGTGACTTACACCACTAAGCTCCTCACCGCTGTGAGTTCGAATCCCAGTAGGGTCGTTCGGATTTTTCATGTGGGGAAGCCTTCCAGCTGGCTTGCGGAAGGTCGGTGGTTCTACCCAATTGCCGATTTGTGCCTGAAACAGTGCATAAAAGGCTTCTGGGGTCTTCCTCCACCTGTCATTAGCTGGACGTCGCGATATGACTGAAATACTGTTGAAAGCGACGAAAAATCAAAAACAAATCAAATCAAATCAAAATCAGAAATAGACAGTATTGTAGTCACTAGAAAGCAACATGCATTTCAAATGTTTTTAGGTAGTTGTTTTTACCCATTGTGCCCACGCAACTTTGATCTACGCTGCATAATAAGGCGTATGGTCAGATTCTTCATTGTTTGCTGATAGGAATTTAAAAGCAATTCTCTGTAACCATCAACCACGTTGCGGCACGCATTGTCACATATTTGCATAAAACGTACACCATTTGTACCTCTCTACATGAAATGGGAAAAAATACCCCGAACATTTCGGTATCCGGTTGCCATGGCAACGAGCAAACAAAATTTTCGACAAAAAACAGTGTTTTGGGTGAGAAAAATACGATAAATTCACAAACTTTTTCAAAGAAAACTGTACATATTTAAGATAAAATGACATTTGTATGTTGGTCTATTATTATTCTTTTACATGTAGATTGCGGTATATTGCATGTAAAAAAAAACTCGAATTTGACTCATAATTTCAATATAATGCTCATGTATAGCATTATGTTGTGAGTTGTTGATATGGTAAGTAATTGTTAGTTGTATGCCAAAAGTGAATATTATATGACAATTTTAACATACAAACATGAAAATGTTAGTAAAGTACCATTATTTGGTTAAGTTGATGTACTTAACCGAAAATAACCCTGAAATTCGACTCATATTTTCGATACAAAGCTGTTATTTAGCATACACTGTGAGTGGTTGCTATGGTTAACAAATGTCGTTTTTAGCTCGCCATTACAAAGTACATGACGAGCTATTGCAATACCCCCGGTGTAGTAGTCGTCGTCGTCGTCGTCGTCGGCGTCGTCGTGAACGGCGTAAACAATTTTAAGAAAATGTCTATACTTTCTATGTCCCTTGAGGTATTGCTTTCATAGTTGGTATGTGTGTGTATATGGACAAGACCTTTCCATGCACAGAAAAATTTGGACCCTTGTGACCTTGACCTTGAACTTAGGGTCCGCGTTTAGGTTTCGAAATCTGTGTTTAGGTTTCGAAAAATGCCTATAACTTCTATGTCTCTTGAGGTATTGCATTCATAGTTGGTATGTGTGTGTGTGTGGACAAGACCTTTCCATGCACAGAAAAATGTGGGCCCCTCTGACCTTGACCTTGAACTTGGGGTCCGCGTTTAGGTTTCGAAATCTGTGTTTAGGTTTCGAAAAATGCCTATAACTTCTATGTCCCTTGAGGTATTGCTTTCATAGTTGGTATGTGTGTGTATATGGACAAGACCTTTGTATGCACAGAAACATTTGGACCCCTGTGACCTTGACCTTGAACTTAGGGCCCGCGTTTAGGTTTCGAAATCTGGGTTTAGGTTTCGAAAAATGCCTACAACTTCTATGTCTCTTGAGGTATTGCATTCATGATTGGTATGTGTGTGTGTATGGACAAGACCTTTCCATGCACAGAAAAGTATTGACCTCTGTGACCTTGACCTTGAACTTAGGGTCCGCGTTTAGGTTTCGAAATCTGTGTTTAGGTTTCGAAAAATGCCTATAACTTCTATGTCTCTTGCGGTATTGCATTCATAGTTGGTATGTGTGTGTATATGGACAAGACCTTTCCATGCACAGAAAAATTTGGACCCCTGTGACCTTGACCTTGAACTTAGGGCCCGCATTTAGGTTTCGAAATCTTTGTTTAGGTTCTGAAAAATGCCTATAACTTCTATGCCTCTTGAGGTATTGCTTTCATATTTGGTATGTATGTGTATATGGACAAGACCTTTCCATGCACAGAAACATTTGGACCCCTGTGACCTTGACCTTGAACTTGAACTTAGGGCCCACGTTTAGGTTTCGAAATCTGTGTTTAGGTTTTGAAAAATGCCTATAACTTCTATGTCCCTTGAGGTATTGGTTTCATATTTGGTATGTGTGTGTACATGGACAAGACCTTTCCATGCACAGAAAAGTATTGACCTCTGTGACCTTGACCTTGAACTTAGGGTCCGCGTTTAGGTTTCGAAATCTGTGTTTAGGTTTCGAAAAATGCCTATAACTTCTATGTCTCTTGCGGTATTGCATTCATAGTTGGTATGTGTGTATATGGACAAGACTTTTCCATGCACAGAACAATTTGGACCCCTGTGACCTTTACCTTGAACTTAGATCCAGAGTTTAAGGATTAGAAATCTGTGTTTAGGTTTCGAAAAACGCTTATATTTCATATGTCCCTTGAGGTGTAACTGCATATTTAATTTTCATGTGTATATTGACAAGACCTTTCTATGCAGGCAAAAAGCTTGACCTCGGTGACCCTGAGTGTGCTTTTAAGTTTCTAAATGTGCCAATGGCGAGCTTTGTTGTCTCTCTGACAACTCTTGTCATGTTTAAGGTGCTTCGCATATGCGCGTAGTTTCCATACGATTGTTATGAAACTTTTCATGAAGAATGATAATAGGCTAAGAAACAATGTGGGTAAATATAGGCAAAATTTATCGTGTGGTTTGTCTTTAAGGTCTTTTTTCTGACAAAAACCTAGAATTTTGATGATTTTATTTTTCTTAAAAATGAATAAAGCTAATGACTATAATTCTCGCCCAATAAGTAGTCCACAACATTCATTACAAGAAAAGCTAAACACATTTTGAATAAAGGTGTTCAGAAAGATGTTATCAGCTCTTTAAATTTTGCAAAATGCTAAAAAATTGAATTACAAAAAACTGACTCATTCAGTGTATATTTGTTTTCATTTTATTCAAATATATGGTTGATGAACTAGTCAGTCTGAAAAAATTAGAAAATATTACAGTCAGGATTTGTTGTTATAACATATTTTCTTATTAAAATGTGGGATATTTGTTGTTTAGATACAGTTACCTACCTTAGAATTAAAACTTTGTCATTAAAATGCATTATTATTTATTCATGGACTTGCATACAAGGTTTATTATATTGTTTGAACATAATTATAATGGGCAATATCGATCTTGAAAAGGTTAGCGTATTGATAAGCTTCACTGTGTGGCTTTATAGTTCGATCAAATCGTTTACATGTATACCGATTTAATTGACTTGTAAGTCATTAAACTAAAACGTACAGGTAAGTTGACATATACTTGGACCGTAAACATCACTAGTACTAATCAACGAAGACTAAACATAACATGTCTCTTGATTACTGCGTTATGGATTGACAAGTCAATAAATCGGACACTTAAAAAAAATATTTGGATCGGATGGGTCTCGAACCTATGACCTTTGGATTGCTAGTCAACCACTATAGTCAACCACTATACTAACTGCGCTATGAAGGATTATACAAATTCGTATCAACATTATCTTTATATAAATTTTCTAGTATAAACACGTACGAAAAAAGTCTGTGTCGTCCAGACGCATATCCGCTCGCCCGCAAGAACGACTTCCGGTAGCGAAAGGCCTTAAAGTGATAATAATACACCACTGGTAATCAAGAAAGTAAACAACATATGTGCTAGTTGTTATTAGTGGTCATATTCAAGTTCAACATGGATGCATAGCTATTCTACCAGTTCTTAAAATATGTCAATATCATGATTTCTTACTTTCAGCATATTAGCCCCTTAAGCTCGCACGTGCGTACCGAACGGGTGTAATGTTGAGTTGAATCCTACAATGTTATTTTATTGTCAGTATGTCATATTTCAACATACAAATGTCATTTTATCTGAAATATGTACAGTTTTCACTGAAAAAGTCTGAATTTGTCATATTTTACTCACCAAAAAAACTTGTTTGTGCGTTGCCATGGCAACCGGATACCGGAAATAAATTTTCTGGGTATTTTTTCCATTTCATGTAGAGAGGTACAAATGGTGTAAGTTTCATGCAAATCGGTGACTATGCGTGCCGACCCCCCTGTATAACCTGGTTGATGGTTACAGAGAATTATTGCTCTTAAATATAAAACAAAACGCAAATGAAAACAGACCAGTCACCCCTTAGATAAAATGGAACAATCCAATATAATATTAAGCAAGGAAGATCCAATGGAAGCAAGTGAGTTAAAGCAGTGTGTCACTGTGTTTGAACACGTTGATTTGAAACGCTATTCGATGATACGGTGGTGAAAATGAGAAACCACAAAGCTACAATTACGACAAGTCGGTAACAAACGATAATAATAACGCGATACTACGGGTCCGTCTAAATATTAACTCACTATCCCAATAGCCTGTTCCTGGTTTTGAAGACAAGTATTCTCTTAAGCTACAATCTGCTTGAATTATAAAAACTTGCTTTTAAAGTGGTTTTGGGAGGTTTGGATAAGTTTGGGGAGGTTTGGGATCTTTAGACGGAGCGCGATACTACGATATCAGAAAATCGCCAACACACTATCATATTGATGGGTTTACACCTTAAAGACATCTCCTGACGACCTTTCGATCATAACACCTTGCCAGACAATTTCCTTGCAAAAAGCATGGGTCTTGTGGACATGTCGGTAGCAAAGAACCATTGAAGCTTCTCATGTGAGACCCGACCCTTATATTTAATAGTTTGGTTAGAAATAACCATTGAAAATCACTAGAGCATGAGTATAATTAGGGCCTCACCAGGTAAACAGAGATTGGTATAGCGTGTGCAACACATGCTTTGACAGTTAACATCACACCTATCGAGACAATGGGGGGGGGGGGGTAGTCCATCAATTGACGGAGGACAATTCTTTAAATACTCTACACGTGTACATACAGTATATACATGTACATGTACGACGTTATTCTTTTCTGTTTGAGCGCAAATTATAATAATTAAACATTCGGATATTTATTTTGTTCATGGAGGTACATGTACATGTATGAAGAATAACCTGGTCACAATTTTGTATGAAATCGAGTCGCGGTTTCATACAGTGTGACCAGTTTTCTTATACCTCCATGAACACAATCAATATTCGAATTGTTCCATAATTAACCCTTATCATGCTAGCCACGACTTGACTTTCATTTGCAAACAGTTTGGGTCCACGGTGTCTTACCTAAACCCAAACGGTCTGGCACAGCTATTCAACTTTTCATCAATTTAAAAAACCCTGATTTTCCTTTTTTCGGAAACGATATATATGAAACTGATGACAATTCTGCAAGAAAGAGTTAACCCATAAATGCGCATTTTTAGCTCGCCTGTACGTAGTACATGACGAGCTATTGCAATACCCCCGGTGTAGTCGTCGTCGTCGTTGTCGTTGTCGTCGGCGTCGTCGTGAACGGCGTAAACAATTTTAAGAAAATGTCTATAACTTCTATGTCCCTTGAGGTATTGCTTCCATAGTTGGTATGTGTGTGTATATGGACAAGACCTTTCCATGCACAGAACAATTTAGACCCCTGTGACCTCGACCTTGAACTTAGGGCCTGCGTTTAGGTTTCGAAATATGTGTTTAGGTTTCGAAAAATGCCTTTAAACTTCTATGTCCCTTGAGGTATTGCTTCCCTAGTTGGTATGTGTGTGTATATGGACAAGACCTTTACATGCACAGACAAATTTAGACCCCTGTGACCTTGACCTTGAACTAAGAGCCTGTGTTTAGGTTTCGAAATCTGCGTTTAATTTTCGAAAATCCATTTAACTTCTATATCCTTTGAGGTATTGCTTTCATAGTTGGTATGTGTGTGTAAATGGACAAGACCTTTCCATGCACAGATAAATTTGGACCCTTGTGACCTTGAACTTATGGCCTGTGTTTAGGTTTTGAAAAATGCCTTTTACTTCTATGTCCCTTGAGGTATTGCTTTCATAGTTGGTTTATGTGTGTATATGGACAAGACCTTTCCAGGCACTGCAAAATTTAGACCCCTGTGACCTTGACTTTGAATTCAGGGCCAATGTTTAGTTTTCGCAATCTGTGTTTTGGTTTTTCAAAATTTTTATTTCTCCTATGTCCATTGAAATATTCCTTTCATATTCAGTTTGCATGTGTATATGGACAACATCTTTCCTTGCATGCAAAATGTTTGAGCTCTCTGACCTTGACCTTGAACTAAGGACCCGCGTTTAAGTTTCAAAGTCTGCGTTTTGGTTTCTCAAAACTTCTTTAACTCATATATCCATTGAGATATTTCTTTCATATTTGGCATGCATGTGTATATGGACACGATCTTCCCATGCATGCAAATAAATTAGCCCAGTGTCCTTGACCTTGAACTAAGGTCGCGAAAGGTTTTAGGTTTCGAAATCTGGGTTTAGGTTTCACAAATGCTTATAATTCCTATGTCCCTTGAGGTGTTATTTTCATATTTGATTTGCCAGTGTATATGGACAAGACCTTTCCATGCAGGTAAAAAGGTTGACCTCTGTGACCTTGAGTGTGCTTTTAAGTTTCTAAAGGTGCCGGTGGCGAGCTTTGTTGTCTCTCTGACAACTCTTGTTACACATTTAATTGATCCACTGAAGAAAATAGCTCCAAATTGTACAGTTATGACTGTTTTATAAGAAATATTTTCTTTATTGTAGCAGATTGTCGCTTAAAGCAGGCTGAAAGTAAAGCAGAATAGGCGCATTCTGCTGTACGTTCAACCTGCTTTAAGTGGTCACCTGTTTTTAGTTATGGGGTAATGGGTTACATGTAAGCAATGTCGAGTTACCTATATATGTTCGACTTTACCTTTATTAAGCAAAATATTTTCGTAGAGACATGGCCATGCTGTACACAACATTCAAATCAGCAAAGGTGGGGATGTTTCTTACTCCGTTGAAACAAAAAGAAACACAAACACAATTTAACCCTTTCATTCCCAATCATTTCGTGAGATGTTTACCCCTTCGTCATTTCATTGTCGTCTGCTTCAATTTTGTTGTCTACATGACTGAAGGAATTTAGCGGCGTTAAGCGGCGTCTGACCAGGAACCAAACTGTTTACAAACGCGCTTTTAAGCGTCATTGAGAATGAAAGCGTTAAACATTAAAGAATAAGCAAACCAAACAGCGAACTGTTTCTCGTTTTATTAAATTGAGTTTGCATTTATTGTCGTTTTAACAGTATTAATATAAACAGTCTAAACTCGATACTTGGTACTCGCTAAAATCATTCTTACCAGTACCTGTTTATCATCAGTTTTGTTTCGATAACCCGATCGCGCATAAGCCACGTTTCAACTTTACAGTGGAGAAAACGTTATTCTTTCCCAATAAACGCGTTTACGCTAAAACTATTATTTCTATTGTAAACAGTTTGGAGCCAGATCAGACGCCGGGTAACCCGGCGTCTGATCAGCCTCCAAACTGTTTGTCATCAAGATAAACATGAATTATCAGAACTGTTCAAAAATTGTTCTTTTCAACGTTTTAGTGTTTTGCGTTTGCGTACGTTTGCGTTTAAACGGGAAAGAATAACATATTCTCCACCGTAACCCGATCTCACATAAGCCACGTTTCAACTTTATATATATGGGTATGTTCGAACTAAAGCGAGTTCGTATTTCATGTTGTATCGACTTTCAACTGTATTCTCAACTTAACAGAGAACGGGAGGCTTTTAATTTCTGTACATAATTCTACAGTTCATTGATGTTGCAAATTTTGCAATTAAACATTCCTTGGAAGCGCATGCCTCGAATCAGCAGTTCCACATTTAACTAATACAGATGATTAAAGCGTCGAATGTTTTTATGTCTGTTTTACGAAGTAGTTCTGACTGAAGTAACTTAATGCCAATCTCATTATATTTTATTAAATAAACGAACCAATGCATTGATTAATTTAGGTAATGTTAAATTGGATTGTTACCAATTGCCTGATTTTAATGACATGTATTCAATTATATGCATGCCAATATGCCTTTAATCTGAACGTTATTGATACATGTAGAGCTTCACTGTGCTCCATGTTGTATTACATGGACATGACATCGAATAATGAGGGTCAACATTTCAGTTCCTGATCAGACGCCCCGTAACGGGGTTTGATCAGGATCCGAACTGTTTGCAAATAATCAATTTTCGCATGGTAAGGCAGTGAAGGATTTAACTCAGTAATCACTAATGCACAGTGACGCATACAGTGGAGAATGTGTTATTCTTTCCCAATAAACGCGTTTACGCTAAAACTATTATTTCCAGTACAAACAGATTGGAGCCAGATCAGACGCCGGGTAACCCGGCGTCTGATCAGGCTTCAAACTGTTTGCCACCATGATAAACATGAAATATCAGAATTGTTCAACAAAAGTTGTTCTTTTCTACGTTTTAGTGCTTTGCGTTTGCGTACGTTTGCGTTTAAACGGGAAAGAATAACAGATTCTCCACTGTACATGTACATTCATCATCTCCAGACAGTGAACAGTATACAGTACTACAGTGGAGAAAACGTTATTCATTCCCGTTTAAACGCAAACCTACGCAAACGCAAAACACTAAAACGTAGAAAATGACAACTTTCTGATAATTCATATTTATCTTGGTGGCAAACAGTTTGGAGCCTGATCAGACGCAGTTGCAAATAATAGTTTTAGCGTAAACGTGTTTATTGGGAAAGAATAACGTTTACTCCACTGTACATGGAATGTACTGCAAACAGTAGGGAACCCTCCGATGTTTGCACTGTGTGTTGTTGGTATAAATTTGTAAATATAGCCATACATAGTCAAACATGGATCGGACTTGATTACAGTGGAGAAAGCGTTATACTTTCCCAATAAACGCGTTTACGCTAAAACTATTATTTCCATTGCAAACAGTTTGAAGCCAGGTCAGACGTGGGGTAACCCGGCGTCTGATCAGGCTCCAAACTTTTTGCCACCATGATAAACATGAAATATCAGAATTGTCCAAAAGTTGTTCTTTTCTACGTTTTAACGCTTTGCGTTTGCGTTTAAACGGGAAAGAATAACGTTTTCTCCACTGTAGCAGATGGAACATGTACAATGTACAATGTTGCTTAAAGCAGGCAGAAAGCAAAAGCAAAATGCGTCTTAAGGCGCGCTTGTAAAATGGAAAATTTGGAAATCTCAGGATTTTTAGATCAACTAATTGCCCTGCTATTGAAAACAGTTTGTAACCAGATCAGACGCCGGGTAAGCCGGCATGTGACCATGCTTAGTAGTATTTGCCACTCAGTATAAAATGAGTAGTTCATTATATTAAGAAATTGTAATTTTAACATTTTATTGCACTGCGTTTGAGTTTAAACTCCCTTTGTATAACTGCTAAACGAGATGTCAGTCATGGTTTCTCATAAAAGTTAGCAATAATGTTGGAAAAGTAGTCAGAAACGAAAATTCAGCACCTTGGATAATCATTCTTTACTGTAGCACTGTGTGTACAATCGTCCGTTGCACAAGGTGATTTGTCAAATTAGATTTACCTCCCTATGCATTAAAAAGAAGGGTAAACATTGACAAAATAAAACTCGACAAAAAAATATTGAAACCGCTGTCTCTCAATGCAATCCCCTTAACTGAGTATTTTACTTTAATTTCTACGGTTTAATATTTCTTTGATATTGCTTTCCAGACCTACAGAAAACTGGGAATGTTGTCTATGGCAATACCACGAAATAGCAATGGATTATCACTTGATAATTTCACTGCTTTAAGCAGTGGGATTATCGCCACGCGCGCTTTTATTATGAATTTTCCCCGTCGGGCTCCCCAAAAATCGTAGTCAATCGTGTCTTATCGTTAAATTCCGGCAGACCGATTTGTCGCGAACCACTCAACGGAAGAACACGAATCCAAAGTCGGGAGCAACGACGTAATTCGGATGACGTCAAATCAATAAATCAGTGACGTCATCGTACGGGAAACTGTTTCGAAAATGTGTTCGATATAAACGTGGGGCTCAACACGGTGTAAATCATGTACTTTCGCTTTCACAATTGTCGAACAATTTCGTTTAAAAAGTGGCTTAAAAGCATAAATAAATAGAATAATTGTATTTTTTCAGTATAAGATCGAATTTAATCCATTTCGTGAACATCAGACTGTTATATTTTCACAAGTGGCGAAGCCACTCGTGAAAATATAACGTCTGCTGTTCACTCAATGGATTAAATTTCTATCTTATACTGAAAAAAACAATTATCCTCTATGTAACTGACGAAATTTTGGAACGAGTGTCAGACGGTTTGGCTCTTAATCTGGACAAGATTCAAACTGTTTGCAAAAGCGCCATTTGGTGTCATTGAATGTGAAAGGGTAAAATGACAAAACTTATTCCAGCTAAGGCTTAGCATTCTTTGGCTATATATTGGCTCTGTTTGAGCTTCTAAGCCCGCTTATAGCCAGATTCCGATTCACTAGCGGAAATAAGAGTGGCGCAAACCTAAACTTGAATCGACTGTATTGTTTTTTGATGCAGTGCAATCTCTTTAACGACCACTGAATTATTTTGAAAATAATGTTTCTATTAGAATAGAAAGCTCCTTAAGGAGCTTTCTGTTTTACTTTCACATTACTTCAAGCTGTCACCTGTCTTTTATACAACCATTTGGGTTTTTTAGTATTCGAAATGAAGGGATTTTACTGTACTCTGCTAGACTGTATGAAGACAAGGACCCGTATTTCAAAACATTCAAAGAATGCTGGTTACATCGTAAGACCTATCTATATCTTAACTAGTGCTTTCGCTTTGAAAATAATGAAAACAAATTGTTAAAAGGTAACGTCTTTTATAAGAGACACATTTCAGACAAAATAAGAAGTTATTTTGTTGCAGGTAGTTATCTGCCTATATTTAAACAAATAATATTTGCCAATAAAAAAAACAACAATCAGTATATTGTTTCTAAACGTGCATTCTTAAAGTGTTTGTTAAAATGACCTTATCTGAAAAGATATAACGACTTATAAACCCGTTTTTAGCTCGCCTGTACGTAGTACATGACGAGCTATTGCAATACCCCCGGCGTAGTCGTCGTTGTTGTTGTCGTTGTCGTCGTCGTCGTCGTCGGCGTCTTCGTGAACGGCGTAAACAATTTTAAGAAAATGTCTATAACTTCTATGTCTCTTGAGGTATTGCTTTCATAGTTGGTAGGTGTGTGTATATGGACAAGACCTTTCCATGCACAGAAAATTTGTGACCCCTGTGACCTTGACCTTGAACTTAGGGCCTGCGTTTAGGTTTCGAAATCTGCGTTTAGGTTTCGAAAAATGCCTTTAACTTCTATATCCCTTAAGGTATTGCTTCCATAGTCGGTATGTGTGTGTATATGGACAAGACCTTTCCATGCACAGAAAAGTTTTGACCCCTGTTACCTTGACCTTGAACTTAGGGCCTGCGTTTAGGTTTCGAAATCTGCGTTTAGGTTTCGAAAAATGCCTTTAACTTCTATATCCCTTAAGGTATTGTTTCTATAAACGGTATGTGTGTGTATATAGACAAGACCTTTCCATGCACAGAAAATTTAGACCCCTGTGACCTTGACCTTGAACTTAGGGCCTGCCTTTAGGTTTCGAAATCTGCGTTTAGGTTTCGAAAAATGCCTTTAACTTCTATATCCCTTAAGGTATTGCTTCCATAGTCGGTATGTGTGTGTATATGGACACGCCCTTTCCATGCACAGAAAAGTTTTGACCCCTGTGACCTTGAACTTAGGGCCTGCGTTTAGGTTTCGAAATCTGCGTTTAGGTTTCGAAAAATGCATTTAACTTCTATATCCCGTAAGGTATTGCTTCCATAGACGGTATGTGTGTGTATATAGACAAGACCTTTCCATGCTCAGAAAAATTTAGACCCCTGTGACCTTGACCTTGAACTTAGGGCCTGCGTTTAGGTTTCGAAATCTGCGTTTAGGTTTCGAAAAATGCCTTTAACTTCTATGTCCCTTGAGGTCTTACTTCCCTAGTTGGTATGTGTGTGTATATGGACAAGACCTTTCCATGCACAGAAAAATTTGGACCCCTTTGACCATGACCTTGAACTTAGGGCCTGCGTAGTCGTTGTCGTCGGCGTCGTCGTGAACGGCGTAAACAATTTAAGAAAATGTCTATAACTTCTATGTCCCTTGAGGTATTGCTTTCATAATTGGTATGTGTGTGTATATGGAAAAGACCTTTCCATGCACAGAAAATTGTTGACCCCTGTGACCTTGACCTTGAACTTAGGGCCTGCGTTTAGGTTTCGAAATCTGCGTTTAGGTTTCCAAAAATGCCTTTAACTTCGATATCCCTTAAGGTTTGCTTCCATAGTCGGTATGTGTGTGTATATGGACAAGACCTTTCCATGCACAGACATTTTTTTACCCCTGTGACCTTGACCTTGAACTTAGGGCCTGCCTTTAGGTTTTGAAATCTGCGTTTAGGTTTCGAAAAATGCCTTTAACTTCTATATCCCTTAAGGTATTGCTTCCATAGTCGGTATGTGTGTGTATATAGACAAGACCTTTCCATGCTCAGAAAAATTTGGAACCCTGTGACCTTGACATTGAACTTAGGGCCTGCGTTTAGGTTTCGAAATCTGTGTTTAGGTGAAGAAAAATGCCTTTAACTTCCATGTCCCTTGAGGTATTGCTTTCATAGTTGGTATGTATGTGTATATGGACAAGACCTTCACATGCACAGAAAAATTTAGACCCCTTTGACCTTGAACTTAGGGCCTGTGTTCAGGTTTCGAAATCTGTGTTTAGGTTTCGAAAAATGCCATTAACTTCTATGACCTTTGAGGTATTGCTTCATAGTTGGTATGTATGTGTATATAGACAAGACCTTTACATGCACAGAAAAATTTAGACCCCTGTGACCTTGACCTTTAACTAAGGGCCTGTGTTTAGGTTTCGAAATCTGTGTTTAGGTTTCGAAAAATGCCTTTAACTTCTATATCCTTTGAGGTATTGCTTTCATAGTCGGTATGTGTGTGTATATGGACAAGACCTTTCCATGCACAGATAAATTTGGACCCTTGTGACCTTGGCCTTATATTTCGGGCCTGTGTTTGGGTTTTGAAAAATGCCTTTTACTTCTATATCGTTTGAGGTATTACTTTCATAGTTGGTATGTGTGTGTATATGGACAAGACCTTTCCAGGCTCAGCAAAATTTAGACCCCTGTTACCTTGACCTTGATCTTAGGGCCCATGTTTAGTTTTCGAAATTTGTGTTTTGGTTTCTCAAAATTTTATTACTCCTATGTCCATTGAAATATTCCTTTCATATTCAGTTTGCATGTGTATATGGACAGGATCTTTCCTTGCATGCAAAATGTTTGAGCCCTCTGACCTTGACCTTGAACTTAGGACCCGCGTTTAGGTTTCAAGGTCTGAGTTTAGGTTTCTCAAAATTTCTTTAACTCATATATCCATTGAGATATTTCTTTCACATTTGGCATGCATGTGTATATGGACAAGACCTTTCCATGCATGCAAAAAAATTAGCCCAGTGTCCTTGACCTTGAACTAAGGTCCCGAAAGGTTTCAGGTTTCGAAATCTGTGTTTAGGTTTCAGAAATGCTTATAATTCCTATGTCCCTTGAGGTGTTATTTTCATATTTGATTTGCCAGTGTATATGGACAAGACCTTTCCATGCAGGCAAAAAGGTTGACTTCTGTGACCTTGAGTGTGCTTTTAAATTTCTAAAGGTGCCGATGGCGAGCTTTGTTGTCTCTCTGACAACTCTTGTTTATATATGAGTTATATTCTTATGCAGAGTTAAATTTGGTTAACTTCAAGTTTCAACAATATATTTTGCAAAATGGCAAAATGTAGAGACCCCTTACGGACCATCTGACCAGGAAGTATATTGTTTACACAGGACAAGTGTATTATGTACATGTACAGTGGAGAAAACGTTATTCTTTCCCGTTTAAACGCAAACGTACGCAAACGCAAATCACTAAAACATAGAAAAGAACAACTTTTTGGACAATTCTGATATTTCATGTTTATCATGGAGGCAAACGGCGTCTGATCTGGCTCCAAACTGTTTGCACTGCAAATAATAGTTTTAGCGTAAACGCGTTTATTGGGAAAGAATAACACATTCTCCACTGTATACTGTTTATAAATGACGGTGTTCTCGTCTTTAGGATTTGCTGTGTTTACGATCATCGCTACAAGACTAGTGAGTTCAGCAAAGAAATCGATGGCCTTCGTTGGCCATCGATTGCAAGTTGGCTACCGTTCTGAAATACAGTGTATAAATTGTTATTCTTCCGTTTAAACGCAAACGCACTACTATGAAGTATAGAAAAATGACAACTTTTTAACAAAACTTTTTGGTAATTCTGACTACAAGTTTTAATCTGAGTGCAAACAATTTGGAGCCTGATCAGACGGCGGGTTACCCGGCGTCTGATCTGGCTCCAAACTGTTTGCAATGGAAATGATAGTTTTAGCGTAAACTCGTTTATTTGGAAATAAAACGTTTTCTCTATTTGACTCTGCACGCTGCATACGGGCCACAAACTGCTAACCTAAGCCGGAAACAGTGGCAAATGTACGGAAGCTCATTGGGGACATTTTTTCTTAGCTCTAATGTCTTGGGTCTTAGGTATTAAATCTTAGGTGTTAGGTATTAGATCTTAGCTATTAGGTCTTAGGTCTTAGGTATTACGTCTTAGGTGTTAGGTATTATGTATTAGGTGTTCAGAAACGCGGCAAGATTCAGCTAGCGTCCATTTTGAACTGAACAACGATTTATACGGTATATTGGTATTTCCGACACAAAAAGAACACAATGCAGGTGAGTGAGGCTTATTGAGCGGAATTGTAACATAAATTGTGATTTTTGTTAACTTGTTAACAATTATGATCGTTGGATGCATTCTTCTTACTGTATGGGCTACATATGTGCTACATTTCAAAGGTGTAGGTCAGCGAAAAGCTATTCTATAAAGGTTTAAGGCCATGGTTCGAGGAAAACTAGAAAAGTGTTGGTTTTGATGTTCAAATGGTCGTGGGGACGACGTGCTTTGCCCCAGACCAGTAAGATGATGTGAAATGTAATAAAAATGTTCAAAGACACCGATGACATTACTCAAAACAATGCCAGTGTCGTATTATGATAGAGACGTGCCCAAACTTCCATACTTCACCCTGGCATCAAATATTCAACTCTTTCAACACCATTGATATACTCATTACATTTTTATTTAATTTTCAAACAGAGACCCTGATCATAGGGCTCCTTATGATCAGGGTCTATATTGTTTAGTAATTTAAACCAGTATTTATTAAACTATAAAGAATTTCAAGTAGACTGACTCATGTTTTGGTAACTCAAATGACCCACAAGGGAACCTTATAATTACTTAGTGTTGAAAGAGTTAACTTGAACATTGGTTCACATTCACTTTGAAGCCAAAGAAGTTATGTAATGATAATGACCATATTCTATGTTTTCATATTTTTCAGAGAGCATACCATGGGAATCTCTTTGGAATTTGTACAATCTCCGGCTGGATTACAATAGACCTTTTGTGTTTTTTGTGTAATACATGTGATTAAACGTTTTATCAACAGTACTATAATAAACTGATGTGAAAATATCTTGCTTTACTTAACTATTCATGCATCCCTTTCATACACTACACCAATACAATGGGTGGTTTTCCCTTTTTCTCCACACTACCAGTGACATATTATTGATGCTTTTAATCCTTTACCAAATAACCTGTCTCTATTTTTGTGGACAGCTAGATGAGCACTTAAAACAGGTTTAAAGTAAAGCAGAATGTGTCTTAAGGCGCATTCCGCTTTACATTCAGCATGCTTTAAGCTACCATCTGATAGGATATAGAAACTATTTTTTGGTATATGTTTATGAGTGCATATATTCAATTTAATTTAAGTGGTGGAATGAATTAAATGCACTAAAAGGCACTTCTAAGGGGGGTGAAAGCACTGAATACAGGTGGCAGCTCAAAACAAGATGAGAGGAAAACAGAAAGGAGCTTTCTGGTTTATTGTCATCTGACTGTATACGTACCATTTCTTAAACACAGAGTATCCAATGACAGGAATAGTGCAGTGTTGTTTATTTTTTATAATAAGCGTATGAGTACAAGCTAAGCCTACAGGTCAGCTTAATACTATAATAATACGTAAGACCTAAGACCTAATACGTAGAACCTAATACGTAAGATCTAAGACGTAAGACCTTATACCTAAGATGTAAGACCTAGTATCTAATATCTAAGACGTAAGACCTAATATCTAAGTCGTAAGACCTAATATCTACGACCTAATACTTAAGACGTAAGACCCAATATCTAAGACGTAAGACCTAATATCTAAGACGTAAGACCTAATATCTAAGACGTAAGACCTAATATCTAAGACCTAATACGTAAGACCTGATTTCTAACCATTTAATAGCTTTCAAAGAAACATAAAAGCTGTTGCCAGGACTCGTATCTTGATTATCGGCGTAGTTAAATAAGTAGGGCCTAAGGAACGCTCTAAAACTGGCCATATATTATATTGAACCGCTACACCTAAAGCTTCGATCTCACTTCGACATATATCAGTTTGCCGTTTATCAATATTGTTTTCTCTGGAATATTCCATTGAAATAGTTTAAGAAAATGAAATTCGGACTTAAACATGATAAGTATGATATGATAGAATTATTCTAGGTATTGGGAATTTGCGTTAGATGTATTGATTAGTATAGTTCCCGTTTGTAACTGTATGTGTCTCTCTGCGATTTTGCCTCCAAATGACATTTTTAACTGCAGTTACTAACGTCAATTGGAATATGTATCAGGATATCTTCATCAGAACACTGGCCTGATATTGTAGAAATAGTTATAAATGAACCAATGTGTATAATAATTTATTCATAATAATACAAACACGTATACACATTCATTCGTATTCTTGTCATCGAATAAGGAGAATCTAAAGATATTTGAGAACACGTTGGTGCTATAACGACTTTTGTTACAGCCACAAATGTAACTCCGGACACAAACGTTACAAACGTGCCACAAATGTTACAGTTTGAAAATGTTGGTAAAAAATAAATAAGCCACAAATGTTACAAACCTGCTACAAATGTGGCCATATTTGTGGCAGGTTTGTAACACCTGTGGCCTAGCATTATTATTAAATAAAATTTCAGATTATAACATTGGTGGCAGAATAACATTTGAGGCAGAATAACATTTTGTCCGTAACAGAAATTACTCAATAAGATTTTTAAGTTGATATACACTTTCATCACAAATGTTCTGACACACTTAATAGTTATTCTTAGTATCGTCAGGTGTGTACATGTAACGTCGTCTGAGGTTGTTACGTTTCAGTACTCTCTTTAGTTGACGGAGTGATATTTTTATATTGTTCACCACGAATAACAGAAGGACGATTTCAGGGTATGTAAATCCACAAAAGAAATTTTGAACGATCCGATCAAGTCTAGTACTAGTTCCCATTTGTAGTATATTAGATGGCACAACTGCAGTTGCTCGGGACCATTGGACTATGAACAAGGATATCATCATCACAGCATTGGCCTGAAAATGTACAAAAATAAAAATAAAATATGAATATATTTTTAAGTAACGTTCAATCAAACATACATATACATTATACACTGCTCTCCAAAAGTTTCTTCACACTAAACATCTGATCCCTATAGTATCACTGCTTTATGGTCGTGGAGAACCTATATTGCTTTTATAAGTGGTTGATTTCTTTACGTCTGAAATTTTCTGATATTCTGAAAGGTTGCATGGGGGTTTTGGTGGCAGGTGGACTTGGGCGTTAGTTAAAATTAATGTGAGGGTCCTGAGTCGGTAGATGAATGGATGCTTATCATGTACATATACTTTGTGACACGTTATGTCATCGGTTTCTTTGGACATTTTTATTACATTTCACATCATCTTTCTGGTCTGGGGCAAAGCACGTCGTCCCCACGACCATTTGAACACTAAAACCAATACTTTTCTAGTTTTCCTCGAATCATGGCCTAACCTTTATAAAATTACTTTTCTTTGACCAACACCTTTGAAATTTAGCACATATGTAGCCCATACAGAACGAATAACGAATCCAACGATCATAATTGTTAACAAGTTAACCTTGTTCAACCAGTTCGCATACAATTGCACCCAATAAGCCTCACTCATCTGCATTGTGTTCATTTTTTGTCGGAAATACCAATATACCGTATATATATCGCTGTTCATGTCCAAATGGACGCTAGCTGTATTCCCGCCTTATCTTGCCGCGTTTCTGAACACCTAATACATAATACCTAACACCTAAGACGTAATACCTAAGATCTAAGACCTAATACCTAATACCTAACACCTAAGATGTAATACCTAACACCTAATACCTAAGATCTAAGACATTAGAGCTAAGACAAAATGTCCCCAATGAGCTTCCGTACAAATGAACACGCTACACAGATACTCGTCAATAAGCATCGTTTGTCTCATCGACAGAGACGTCGCAACCTTGAGACAATTTCACGAATATACCTAGATTAACTTGCCACAAGCTATTATAGTTAATGTAATTGTATTTTGTTTTCGACATTACATCGACCCGAAAATAACAGCGACATTAATCGTTTTATTTATAAACACGTTTTGTGCTAAAACAGGTTATTTCTTTGCAAACCGTTGAGAGCCAGATCAGACGCCAGGTAACCCAGCATTTGTCAGGCTCCAAACTGTTTGTAACTGCGATTAAAATAAGTCGTCAACCTTTTCAAAACATTTACTTTTCTCCATCTTACAGTGGAGAAGACGTGATTCTTTCCCAATAAACGGTTTTATGCTAAAACAATGATTTAAATTTCAAATAATTTGGAGCAAGATCAGACGCTGGGTAACCTGGCGTCTGATCAGGCTTCAGACTTTTTGCTTATCAGATAAGGAATAATAGTCAGAATTGGCAAACTGTTGTCATTATCTACATTTCATTGAAATTCGTTTGCGTTTCGTTTGCGTTTAAACTTGGAACAATAACGTCGTTCCTTCATTTTATGACATTGCATTTGCGTTTACATGTAGTTACATGAAAGCAATAAATGACGTGTTTTTGCGGTTTACGGGATTGTAAACGCATGAGGTTACAGTGGAGAAAACGTATTTTTTCCTAATAACGCGTTTACGCTCAAACTATTATTCCAATACAAACAGTTTGGAGCCAGATCAGACGCCGGGTAACCCGGCGTTTGACCAGGCTCCAAACTGTTTGTCACCATGATAAACATGAAATATCAGAATTGTCCAAAAGTTGTTCTTTTCTACGTTTTAGTGCTTAGCGTTTGCGTACGTTTACGTTTAAACGGGAAAGAATAACAGATTCTCCCCTGTAAGTGTCGAACGTGTACGAAACTTACACAGCTAACCGCATGCGTTTACAATTCGTAAATCGCAAAAACACGTCGTTTATTTCTTATATTTATATTTTCATATTTTCCCTTGCCATTGGCAAAGTGAATCTTGACAAGATTCGTTTTTATGTATATAAATATATCATATACCGGCCAACTATGTTTGATAGAGGTAATCCTGGATGTAACAGCCATACGATCTCTAATATATATGGTATGAAAAGTAGTCCCAAATACATGTTTTTGAGTTGCAGTACACATTCAGGCTTTTACCCAGTCAACTGTCTCTGTGTGCTTAACGAACACATATAAGACATTAAAAGTAAACAATGCAACTTGAATATCTATTATTAAAGATGAGGCTGCGGGTGTGTATTTCAGCCTAATACCACACCATAGCAACCATCAGCTGGTCGCTAGGTCGGTATCTTTCAGGCGGAGATTCCATCCTCTTCTAACTGGCTGGAACCGGTGTCAATTTGTAGCTTAACTGAGAATTATACTTCATATTTTCAATACGCTTCTAGAAGGGCGTATTATTTACAGGGCGAATGTAAATGTTGTCGTTTAACCCTTTCACACTCAAGGACACCATAAAGCGCATTTTCAAACAGTTTTAATCCTGATCAGACGCCGCGTTACGTTTGCCACACGTGTTTGCCACTTGTTTTGAAATTACATCAATTATACTGCCTTAAAACTTACTTTGAAACGATATTGCAGACAACAATATTGAAGCAGACGACAATATGGTGATTAAGGGGTAAAATATTTATGACTTATTTGATCATGAAAGGGTTAAAAATAAATGAAGATTTCTAAAGCACGTTATGTCAAACTGGCCACGCGGTTATTCAAATTAACTTTTGAATTACTTTAAGTAAACTATCAATTGTTAATGTTGACATTAATTTTTCCAAAAGTCAATTTAAAACACTTGTATAACATTTGGAATTATAAGAAACTACAGGACATCCATGTCCACAACGAACATGAATTTAATTAATCAATTTAATATGTTTGTGTGCAAGGCAGGTTACAGCTTAACCCATTACCCCATAGGCTGTTTCTAGTATTGAATATAGATGGCCACTTAAAGCTGGTTGAAAATAAAGCAGAATGTGCCTTAAAGCACATTCTGCTTTACTTTCAGCCTGCTTTAAGCTACCATCTACTAGAATACAGAAATCATTTTGTGTGGTACATTTTCATTACTGTATCAATTGGAACTATTTCCTTCCATCGAGAAAAAAATTAATGGCGTAAAAAGGTGTATTTATGGCGTAATGGGTTAAAGTAAGGTGAAAATAAATTTCAAACTGAATTTGTTTTTAGGAGCTCTCAGGTTTACTTTCACCTCGCTTTAAACGGCCACATGTCTTCCATACAACCAACTAGCTTTGTTTTAGTGGTTGATATAGAGATGTTTCGCTGTCACAGTGGAGAAAACGTTATTCTTTCCCAATAAACGCGTTTACGCTCAAACTATTATTTCCAGTGCAAACAGTTTGGAGCCCGATCAGACGCCGGGTAACCCGGCGTCTGATCAGACTCCAAACTGTTTGCCATTCAGATAAAAATAAAAAGTCAGAACTGTCAAAAGGTTGTTCTTTTCTAGATTTTAGTGTTTTGCGTTTGCGTTTCGTTTGCGTTTAAACGGGAAAGAATAACGTATTCTCCACTGTATCGTCTGATCTAAATCGAACGCATTTCCTATGTCCATTGCAGCTACGCTTACAGTGGAGAACACGTTATTCTTTCCCGTTAAAACGCAAACGAAACGAAAAAGCAAATCGCTAAAATGTAGAAAATTACCATTTTTTGACATTTTTATTAGTGTTTTTTTTTATCTGAGTGGCAAACAGTTTGGAGCCTGATCAGACGCCGGGTAACCCGGCGTCTGATCTGGCTCCAAACTATTTACAATGGAAATCATAGTTTTAGCGTAAACGCGTTTATTTGGAAAGATTAACGTTTTCTCCACTGTAGCAATAAAAAGAGATGATGGTTGCAATGTTTGAGAAAATCTCTTTTTTGAGATGCCAGAGAAAATCAAATACGATTTTACTAAATCCGTGTGAAACTGGTTTTCAAATTATATCAAGCAAATGTTCCAAGAGCTAATGGGATTTTCTGTTTTATTGCAAAATGTAGAATACAATTAAATGAACTAATCATTTTGGCAAAACTGATTGTGAAAATCTAGTTATAATTAAAAAAGTGGATAGAAAATATTCGCAGCTTTTTCATCCTTTCATTCTAAATGAGTTCTTTTAAAATAGCACAAAATTCACTTTTAATCAGTTGACTAGTGTCGACACAGTGGATAATACGTTATTCTTTCCAGTTTAAACGCAAACGAAACGCAAATCACTTAAATCTAAGAAAGGACAACTTGTTGACAATTCTTACTATCTATTTTAATCTAAGTGCCAAACAGTTTAGAGCCTGATCAGAAGCCGGGTTACCCGGCGTCCGATCTGGTTCAAACTGTTTGCACTGAAAATAATAGTTTTAGCGTAAACGCGTTATTGGGAAAGAATGTTTTCTCCACTGTAACAAAATATTCCTTCCTGCTAAAATAAAACTAAATACATGTACGAACGCAATGCAATAGTAAAATACAGTGGAGAATGTGTTATCCTTTCCCAATAAACGCGTTTACGCTAAAACTATTATTTGCAGTGCAAACAGTTTGGAGCCAGATCAGACGCCGGGTAACCCGGCGTCTGATCAGGCTCCAAACTGTTTGCCACCATGATAAACATGAAATATCAGAATTGTCCAAAAGTTGTTCTTTTCTACGTTTTAGTGTTTTGCGTTTGCGTACGTTTGCGTTTAAACGGGAAAGAAAAACGTTTTCTCCACTGTAACACATGAAACTTGGGGCTTTTATCGGTAAGGCAAAACATAATTTGGTGCCTGATTAGACACAGCCATACTCGGCGTCTGATAAGGCTCGAAACTGTTTGCAAAACAGACACTCTCTCATTGGGATATCATAATGTTCTGAACCATACAGAAGACGTGATTTTTTAGCAATAATAGCGTTTATTACATAATCTGCGGTCTGGGAGTTGCATAAAGTCATTGTATAAATATCGTAATCCACTAGTGGAATATCGTTTCAGTAGGGCAACAAATGACGCCATTTGCAATGACGTTAACGTAAACAACGTAACGTTTTGGCGGAAAATCTATATAGCGGAGGATCTACAAACTACGGCTTCAATCAATTTAATAGGTGCTTAAAATTGTTATGTGAAAAAATAGAAACTCACATTCGTGCTCATTATTTATCATTTTTAATAAACTCGTTTGACTCCCTGATAAAAATGTTTGGGAGTTTTTTAACATTAACAAAAAAGCTAACAGCGGTAGCACTTAGAAACAGTGACATTGTGCTTTTTCCAACACGTTAATTGTTTAAGATAAATACTGCTCTTTACAAATAGTATGCATAGCATACGAACGCTCTTTCGTTGCGTTGGTAAATGAATACAGTGGAGAAAACGTTTTTCTTTCCCGTTTAAATGCAAACGTACGCAAACGCAAAGCACTAAAACGTAGAAAAGAACAACTTTTGGACAATTCTGATATTTCATGTTTATCATGGTGGCAAACAGTTTGGAGCCTGATCAGACGCCGGGTTACCCGGTGTCTGATCTGGCTCCAAACTGTTTGCACTGAAAATAATAGTTTTAGCGTAAACGCGTTTATTGGGAAAGAATAACACATTCTCCACTGTACGAACGCTCTTTCGTTGCGTTGGTAAATGAATAGCTGCCACTATTGTACAATAGTGCCCATCCGTTACGTGCTGATGATGTCATATCACGAACCCATGACATTTGAAATAACAAGCAATTTTATATTGACGTTAAATAAACATTATTTACTTTGATTAAATGGCTAACGTTACGTGTACTTGGGCATGCTTTTCTTTGATAAAGGTTCAAAAGAGGATGCCATATTGAATGGGGCATTTTTTTTATATTTACTATAAAAAAGGCTTTGATTGTTCGCAATTTATCAAAGACAAGTCTTTAGATTTTAACATTATATTTTACATTATTACAGAAAAAATTCTCTATTACAGCCACTAAAAAAGGCTAATTGATTGCAAAAAAGACAGGTGACAGCTTAAAGCAATGTGACAGTTAAACAGAAAGCTCCTTCAGGAGCTTTCTGTTTTACTGTCACTTTGCTTTAAGCAGTCACCTGTCATAACCATATAATAATTAACACAACTTAGTGGTCGTAATAGAGATGTTTCACTGTATATCTAGATCTATTTTCATAATATGTAAAGTGTATAATATTAAGTGTACACCAAGAAAAATTCTAAAAAAAAACTCAGTTCTAAAAGGGATCTAGTTTCAGAGATTTCACCATATAATTATATAGTTATATATGTAAAAATAATATTTCATTACATATGGAGGTTCGCTTAAAGATTGGCAAACGTCTTATAAGGTATTGCGCTTAAACATGTTGAGTCATTAGAAGAACGTGTGTTTGGTACAATGAAAAAAACAACGTGTATGAATCCAATTATTGCGTTTTGCAAAACAAACTTGAAACCCGCATTTACAATGTAAGTGCATAAATAACTGGCTACTTCAGTCGTTGCATAACATTCAACATCATTCGCCATTTTCGTTTTGGCGTTGTACTAATTACTAACATGGTTCTTGCATTTTCGTTTTGATAAACTGAACATCTATTTTTTCAAAGCTAATTTTGTTTTTGTTATTCGACAAACCAACTGGCGTCATTTTTGTTTGCTTTTTAATATTTAATTTTTTACTTGACAACTACAGTGGAGAATGTGTTATTCTTTCCCAATAAACGCGTTTACGCTAAAACTATTATTTGCAGTGCAAACAGTTTGGAGCCAGATCAGACGCCGGGTAACCCGGCGTCTGATCAGGCTCCAAACTGTTTGCCACCATGATATATGAAATATCAGAATTGTCCAAAAGTTGTTCTTTTCTACGTTTTAGTGCTTTGCGTTTGCGTACGTTTGCGTTTAAACGGGAAACAATAACGTTTTCTCCACTGTATTAATTCTTGCACGTGTACTCATTAAGCCCATTCCAAACATTCTAATGAGCGAGGATTTTAATTACATGTAGCTGTGATATTGATGCGCAATCTAGATGCACTCCTTCATTGCAATGACGTCATCATCTTAAAAGAATTGTCGTCTACCTTTATTTCTAAGATTTAAAATTTCGGTAATTTGACTTAAGAAACATACAATTGTGTGTCAAATTGATTTGATCTTGATCAGACACACGGTTACGCGGCATTTTGACCAGAACCTACACTGTTTAAAAATAACAACCGTACTCGCGGAAAGGTGTTACCACATTTGCAATATCACATTTTGAATAACGCCTTTTCCACCGTACCAATTTTAGTTCCTTTATTACCAGTTTGTTAGTATTAACTTCAGTGAATTACTTCTATATTTGTCACTCAATTTGTTTATGCAGGTTGTTAATCAGCCTGTTAAATAGAACATAGACTATATCATGTACAGGATTAGTAAAACAGTTATCCATTAAGAAGACTTGCTTCCATATCAGTCCTAGTTGTACAGTACAGTGGAGAATCTGTTATTCTTTCCCGTTTAAACGCAAACGTACGCAAACGTACGCAAACGCAAAGCACTAAAACGTAGAAAAGAACAACTTTTGGACAATTCTGATAATTCATGTTTATCTTGGTGGCAAACAGTTTGGAGCCTGATCAGACGCCGGGTTACCCGGCGTCTGATCTGGCTCCAAACTGTTTGCACTGCAAATAATAGTTTTAGCGTAAACGCGTTTATTGGGAAAGAATAACGTTTTCTCCACTGTACAAGTACTTTACAGTTTCCTGTACACATAGTGAGTGTCTCTAGTGAATGGATGGATGGATGGATGAGTTTGGTTTTACGCTACTGCGACACAAAAAGAGCATAAAGCGCTGATGAATAATAAGATGATTCAGATGATAAGGGTGATTTCAGTGAAATTATTTCGGTTATTCCCATCCGCTGCAAAGCAACGCACTGGATAAAAACTTCCAACCTGCCTTTCATTTTGTTCTTGGTAGGACAATGATCTTAGTCAAGTATCACAAAACAACCCCAAACAGCGGCAATGTAGGAATTTTCTTGGGGTCTATGTTGGTAATTGCAAATCGACTGGTAAATACTTGCAATAAAGTTCAGTCAGATTCAAATTTCAAACTATTTTACATACTTGGATATATGCATTAATTCAATTTAGGGTGCAACTATTTTGTTACAGGCGGCTATTGTGATGTAAACAAAGTTATGCAGTTGAGTAGACGGTATTCCTTTCAAATAATTGCTCGTAAAACGCCCGTAAACCCGGTATCCGATCAGGTTTCAAATTGCCTGTCATTCATATAAAATGTAAGGTCAGAATTTTCATAAAGTTGTCGTTTTAAATATTTGATTCCATTGCGTTTGCGTTCAAATGCGTTTGACAGAGCAAGTCTTCTTCGCTGTAGCAACAGCATTATCTACTCACTAAGGCTTCAGACGCCGGGAAATAACAGATTTAGCGTAAACGCGTTTATTGTGAAAGAAAACGACATTTCCTACTGTTCGTGTGGTAGAACGTTCAGTGAGCAATTGGGATGGTTAGCCATCTTCTAACCAACGATAACACGCAACATGAAAACTCAAAGAGATGAAGTCATGGCCTTCTTCGAAATCGAAGGACGAACTCTTACTGTTGATACAGTGGAGAAAACGTTTTTATTCCCAATAAACGCGTTTACGCTCAAACCATTATTTTCAGTGCAAACAGGTTGGAGCCCGATCAGACGCCGGGTAACCCGGCGACTGATCAGGCTCCAAACTGTTTGCCATTCAGATAAAAATAAAAAGTCAGAACTGTCAAAAGGTTGTTCTTTTCAAGATTTTAGTGTTTTGCGTTTGCATTTCGTTTGCGTTTAAACGGGAAAGAATAACGTATTATCCACTGTACTAGTCCGAGTGGTAGACAATTCTGAGCCTGAGCAGATGCCGAGTCGCCTAGCTGCAAACTGTTTGCTATGGAAGTAATAGTTTTAACCCTTTATACCCCATGGACTATTTTTAGTTTTGACGACAGCTATCCACTTAAAGCAGGTTGGAAGTAAAGCAGAATGCGCCTTATGGCGCATTCTGCTTTACTATCAGCTTGCTTTAAGCTTCCAACTGCTAGGCTATAGAAAATACTTCTTATGATACATGTTCATAACTGTATAAATTGAATGCGCTACAGTACTGAACCTTATTAAATTAAATTGATAATCGCAAGCGAATTGCCATCGAATTGCCATCGAATCGCCATCGAATCGGGCGCTTCAAAAAGCAAACCGTGTGCTCGAGTCATTTCACGCGATTTTTTAGAAGCGGTTGTGACAAAAATGGAATCGAAAAACATTAAAAAAGGCATATTTTCGAATATTGGAGTGGTACACAATTCAGGCAAACTTAACGCGTTAATTGCGTTGGAAAATATTCACAAGCGAGTTGCCATCGAATTGCAAGCGAATTGCTATCGAATTGCAAGCGAATCGCAAACATTGTTAATTTAATAAGGTTCAGTACTGTAAAAGGCGCTTATATGGGGAAAGGGTTAACGTAAACACGAGCATTGGGAATAATTACGTCGTCTTCACTGTACGAGCGTATGATATATACAGTACAGTAAAATTGTTAACGATGGAGTTTAGTCTGAGATAGAAACATTTTGAAGCCCGTTTAGATGCTGCATTACCCCTACCGTATGTATTAGAAAACTGTTTCTAAATTAAGGTGATTTGTTTTTGCATTTTGTTTGCATGTAGTCGGGAAAGAATAAAGTTTTCTTTAACGTACATAAAACTGACTTACATGTTAGATATACAGTGCGCCCTCTCTACAACGGCTCTCCCTACAACGACTCCCTCTTTACAACGATCATTGTTGCAGTTCCCTAAACAGGACAATTATAGCCAACCTACTCACGACTGAAATGTCGTCTGTTTTAAATTGTCGTCTGCTGTTTTTCTCAAAGTTACATAATGAACATTTTGACAGAAAAAAGCCTTAATGACGAGTGACACACAGCTTCAATCCAGACCAGACGCCCCGTTACGCGGTGTCTGATCTGGAATCAAACTGTTCGCAAATTCCCCTCCATAAAAGGACTCCCTCCGAACAACGCAAATATCGCTATATCCCGTTGAGTGTCGTTGTAGAGAGAGAGCGCTGTATGAACTAAATTCTGCCAAAGGCACTACGCCGTGTCTCATGTAAGACCAATATACCACATTGGTTTCCTTGGAAAACTCAATCACGAGTTGTATAAGCCATATCGTGATGGTGATAATGGATTGGGATCACTGTAACTTTGTTACTGAAAGGTAGAGGTTGTGTATGTAAATGATGTATAAAAACACACATACAGTGGAGAATGTGTTATTCTTTCCCAATAAACGCGTTTACGCTAAAACTATTATTTCCAGTGCAAACAGTTTAGAGCCAGATCAGACTCTAAACTGTTTGCCACCATGATAAACATGAAATATCAGAATTGTCCAAAAGTTGTTCTTTTCTACGTTTTAGTGTTTTGCGTTTGCGTACGTTTGCGTTTAAACGGGAAAGAATAACAGAGTCTCCACTGTATATTGTGTAAAGCATCTTTATTACGACCGCTAAAAAGAAGGCTACAGTTGTAAGTGGTGGTAAAGTGGAGAATCTGTCATTCTTTCCCGTTTAAACGCAAACGTACGCAAACGCAAAACACTAAAACGTAGAAAATAACAATTGTTTGACATTTCTCACTTTTTATTTTAATCTGAGTGGCAAACAGTTTGGAGCCAGATCAGACGCCGGGTAACCCGGCGTCTAACCCGGCGTCTGATCTGGCTCCAAACTGTTTGCAATGGAAAATAGTTTTAGCGTAAACGGGTTTATTGGGAAAGAATAACGTTTTCTCCACTGTATAAAAGGGAGGCTGCAAGCATACATGTAAAGCAAAGTGAATGTAAAAGATCCTAAAGGAGCTTTCTGTTTTAAGTTCACTTTGCTTTAAGCGGTCATCTGCCTGAACACCTAATAATTAATATAATGTAGTGGTCGTAATAGAGAGGTTTTACTGTAACTATTCCAACACTGAGTATTATTTAACAGAACTCTTTCCATGATACAGTGGAGAATGTGTTATTCTTTCCCAATAAACGCGTTTACGCTAAAACTATTATTTGCAGTGCAAACAGTTTGGAGCCAGATCAGACGCCGGGTAACCCGGCGTCTGATCAGGCTCCAAACTGTTTGCCACCAAGATAAACAAGAATTATCAGAATTGTCCAAAAGTTGTTCTTTTCTACGTTTTAGTGCTTTGCGTTTGCGTACGTTTGCGTTTAAACGGGAAAGAATAACATATTCTCCACTGTAATCAACAATTATCTAAATTACAACATTGGTTTGTATAGTATGACAGATGTCACCCAGGAAAAAAATGCACTAATTTAAGACAAATTCTTAAAACGCAAAGTACATACCTACAATAGACATAAACTTGCTTGCCGAAAATCGATTGCTGAGAAATAATACCGTATTTCCCCCCCAGTATCTGTACTTCCGGTTTGGGCACATTTTAGAGTCTAATGCCATTTAAGTTTTGACTTCCTCTCATGTGCAGTACTTGATTTGTTTGACCTTTAAGTCTGACAGAACTGCCTAATCCGCACCGTTGCAGTAGGCTGATGGTTTCATAAGTACCAGACGCATGGCAATTCGAGCCAATAAAGCGTCATCACCCCACGACTTCCACGTAATATCATAATGCCAATTAATTGCTTGACCTCTCTTTGAAACAAAATGGTTTTATTAAGTTAAAGCGATAAGGTGTTAACTACGGAATGCCGGTCACGACATGTCAATTGCTAAATGCTAAATGCCTGTTTGCCAATTGCTAATTTGCCAACTGCTAAATGCTAATATGCCACTTTCTAGTTCTATAAAGCTAATTTGCCAATTGCCAATATGACACTTACAAATTGCTTAATGCAAGTTCTTTCTTGTGTCATAAAACTGGTACGTAAACATCATTCACAAGGGATTTAGAATATTGTGCAAGATACAGAAACGATCTTACATGTACATGTATCCAACTCTTTTGTGGTTCCAACACTCTTCAATGAAAAGAAATTAGATTTACGACAAATGGTAATTAGCTTTTAGCAACTGGCAAATGGCATATTGGCAATTGGCAAAATATAGGATATTACATGAGTGTTCATAATTTATTGGATTTATTAAACGAGTCTTTTAGAAAACGATAAAAACGAGGCTTTGCCGAGTTTTTATCGTTTTCTAAAACGACGAGTTTGATAAATCCAATAAATTTTTATTAACACGAATGTTATATTCTTTTTATAACATAACCTAGAATAGTTATTTATCGCAGCCTTTGAGGTCAAGTGAATGCTAAGCGCGATATAAGTAGATCTATACAGGAAAGAAGTTGCTCCAAATTAACCCCGTTCACTAGCATAATGTTTATGTTATTATATGTATAATAAGCACTTTCATGTAGATCTAATATTGATTAATTACACCAAAAATCTATAAATTGAATCTACATGATGGAAAGAAGACGTTGGAAATAGAGCGCATTTTAATGACGTCACAAGTAACGACGTCGTGGCGTACCTCATTTGCATAGTTATTTAACTAGTTATATATGACATTTAAACAACGGGTGTTATTCAACGCTCACGCCGTCTGTTATGTTATAATTAGCATTATATAACTAGCAAGTGACATATATTAGCATTTAACATCTGACAAATTAACAATTAACAAATAAGCAAATGTCATTTAACAACTGGCAAAGAAGCAATTAGCATTTAGCAATAATCATGTCCGGACCGGCTTTAGATTTATAGGTACAATATTTATAAATGACGAGTATACTCGTCGCTAGGGTTGAATGTGTTACGGTTCGTTGTATCTTTAAGCAAATGACGTGGTTTCAAATATTGTTTAACTGCCATCAACTGCTCACAAATTTTAAACGATAGGGGTGACAAAGTATAGATAGCTCCAGCACTATCAGATATGCTCAGATCGTAAGATCTAGAAAATATGGAGTTGGCTATGGGTAGTTTAGCCCACGTTAAATATCTAGAATGTGAAAAGTTAAAAACCGCTATGCTATCGAGTACATTGTGATAACGTCGGTATTTTTTATCTTTTAAAATTTCCGATGGATGGCGTGAAATAAAGACGTCAAAACAGTCATTTTGAATAACATTAATAACGTCAAGCTATTTCAAACTGTGACACACATAATACTTTACCATTGTATATAAATAGGAACCGTACCTTTACGATCCTTCTGTCTCAGAATTCAAGTTCTAGAATACGATTTGACAACGACGTCAAAACCCTTCTCCTGTCATGTTTGAATAGATCAAAGTTGCTAACATCAACGAGTTGCACGTGAAAAGGATCTTGAGCATAATGTGCCATTATGGATTGGTCACATGACCTACGTAAAGACAGTTTTCAACGGCAATTTTGTTACTATTTATAGTTAGGTATACAATAAATGAACACAAAAAATCAGAAGGTCCCTAGGACTGCACGTAATAAGTGAGCTTCAATGTATACATTTCTTTCAGTTAAACTTGTTAGTATTGATTGTCTTTTATTACCAGTTATTGTTCGATTTTTCTGACCTGTCGGGGTTCTTTTTAGAACAGAATAGTTCATAATGGTAAATAGATAACAGGGTAACATCGGATCTATATAGTCGTACACTTTCCAACTTGAGATAACATGATCCTCGTGCAGCACTAGACCCCTGCGCTAACTTTACTGATATTTTATTCTTTCCCAACAAACGCATTTATATACTAAAACTATTATTTCCATTGCAAACAGGTTGGAGCCAGATCAGACGCCGGGTTACCCGGCGTCTGATCAGGCTCCAACCTGTTTGCTACTCAGATTAAAAATATAATTAAAATGTCTTAAGGTAAATTTCCACAGTTTAGTGCATTGTGTTTGCGTTTAAACGGGAAAGAATAAGGTCCTATACTGTGCATTGCGCACACAAATTACAGCTATCCGTATCATTAACCGTATGTAGAGAAAACTCATCCCTTTGAAAGTTTTAGAATGTTCCAATCTAAAAATAACTCCGACAGGTCAGAAGAAAACACTAATAGACTCCCACACTATAATTATAAACATGAAATGAAATCATGTTGATGTTTAATGGTCTCCATTAGTTACAAAAAATATGTCTCTGTTATACAATCAGCGTGTTTAATCTTTAGTGGAGAAGACGTTATTAACCATTTCACTCTCGATGATGTTAAAAGCGCATTTGCAAACAGTTCGGAAACCGAGTTACGCGTCGTCTGATCAGGACCCAAACTTTTTGACACTCGTTTTGACTTTTTTCAGTCATACTGCCTTATTTTTTAAATTTGAAACGACATTGCAGACAACAAAATTGAAGCAGACGACAAGAAACCGGTGAAGGGGTAAAAATATCACGAAACATTTGGCAGTGAAAGGGTTAAGGGCGCTATTGTGCTAGACAAATATTGTCGTTGCACACATAAAGGAACTAGGCCGTTGAAATGTAAATAATTTGTCAGATACAATGTTGGCGTTTCTTAGATTTGATTTTATTGCTTGTAGTTCCGTTTGCATGGGACATGATAACGTCTTCAATGTACTAATATAATATTTAATGTTACAATGTGGACTGCTACATGTAATGACCTCCATTAGTTGGAGTTTCTGTTTGATGCAATCACTGTCTAGGAGCTTTCTAACCCTTCCCCTACATTAAGCTATACATAATTATGAACATCGTTTATCGGAACAACATGTACTCGTATTATATCAAATTTGTTTATTAAATAAGGACAATCTTCCCCAGCCAAGAGTATTGACTCACTCCAATCTTATAAAAAGAAGTGCAGACTCTGATTAAAAAATCCTCTTATTCAATCAAGCACTGCATATGAGAGGAAGGCAACGTTTAAGACATTCAACAGATGGTTATAAGACTTTAAAATGTGTCCAGACTGGAAGTATAGATACGGGGGGAAATACGGTATTATTCCTCAACAAACGTCTTTCTGCAAAGCAAATGCATGTCCGTGGCATACAGCTATGTGTCTGATAGGCAAAAAATGATTACCACACACATCCAAATGATCCTGAATATCCTTAAACAGTACATAGTGCTGACACAATGGAGAAGACGTTATTTATTCCCGTTTAAGGTTCATGTAAAGTGTTTTTGGTGCATTTTTGAAAGGTGTAATTTTTGCTCATTAATGGAGCAATGTTGCATAATTTCATATCAAAAGGTTCGTATTGAAATGAACAAACTTATGAGATAGCTTACAACTGCAAAGGAAAACTTTGTATTTTGATTTTGAACAATATGTTTGGATTTGCACCAAAATATGAAGCAAATTTTCTGTATTGAAATTCAACAAATCCTTCTACTATATTGAAGAATATGCTTTACATGAGGTATAGTAGTAGGACCAAACCCTGATGAAATCCGCTCAAATTTCGACAGAAGAAGTCATGGAATATTTGACAATTTTTAAGGACAACAGTATTTTGCCATGTGGGACTACTTGTTTTTTTCCAAAGTATGGTGGGCAGCACGGGCCTCTGTCAAACATTATTTACGCATACATATGACTATTTGTGCAGACTATATTGTTGTTCATCCTTTTTTAGCTCGCCTGTACGTAGTACATGACGAGCTATTGCAATACCCCCGGTGTAGTCTTCGTCGTCGTCGTTGTCGTCGTCGTTGTCGTCGTTGTCGTCGGCGTCGTCGTGAACGGCGTAAACAATTTTAAGAAAATGTCTATAACTTCTATGTCCCTTGAGGTATTGCTTTCATAGTTAATATGTGTGTGTATATGGACAAGACCTTTCCATGCACAGAAAAAATTTGACCCCTGTGACCTTGACCTTGAACTTAGGGCCTGCGTTTAGGTTTCGAAATCTGCGTTTAGGTTTCGAAAAATGGCTTTAAACTTCTATGTCCCTTAAGGTATTGCTTCCATAGTTGGTATGTGTGTGTATATGGACAAGACCTTTCCATGCACAGAAAATGTTTGACCCCTGTGACCTTGACCTTGAACTTAGGGCCTGCGTTTAGGTTTCGAAATCTGCGTTTAGGTTTCGAAAAATGCCTTTAACTTCTATATCCATTAAGGTATTGCTTCCATAGTGGGTATGTGTGTGTACATAGACAAGACCTTTCCATGCTCAGAAAGATTTAGACCCCTGTGACCTTGACCTTGAACTTAGGGCCTGTGTTTAGGTTTCGAAATCTGCGTTTAGGTTTCGAAAAATGCCTTTAACTTCTATGTCCCTTGAGGTATTGCTTTAATAGTTGGTATGTATGTGTATATGGACAAGACCTTTACATGCAAAGAAAAATTTAGACCCGTGTGACCTTGACCTTGAACTTAGGGCCTGTGTTTAGGTTTTGAAATATGCGTTTAGGTTTTGAAAAATGCCTTTAACTTCTATATCCCTTAAGGTATTGCTTCCATAGTCGGTATGTGTGTGTATGTAGACAAGACCTTTCCAAGCTCAGAAAAATTTAGACCCCTGTGACCTTGACCTTGAACTTAGGGCCTGCGTTTAGGTTTCAAAATCTGCGTTTAGGTTTCGAAAAATGCCTTTAACTTCTATGTCCCTTGAGGTATTGCTTCCATAGTTGGTATGTGTGTGTATATGGACAAGACCTTTCCATGCTCAGAAAAATTTAGACTCCCTCGACCTTGAACTTAGGGCCTGCGTTTAGGATTCGAAATCTGCGTTTAGGTTTCGAAAATTGCCTTTAACTTCTATGTCCCTTGAGGTATTGCTTCCATAGTTGGTATGTGTGTGTATATGGACAAGACCTTTCCATGCTCAGAACAATTTAGACTCCCTTGACCTTGAACTTAGGGCCTGCGTGTAGGTTTCGAAATCTGCGTTTAGGTTTCGAAAAATGCCTTTAACTTCTATGTCCCTTGAGGTATTGCTTTCGTAGTTGGTATACGGTAGTATATATGTGTATATGGGCAAGACTTTTACATGCAAAGAAAAATTTAGACCCGTGTGACCTTGACCTTGAACTTAGGGCCTGTGTTTAGGTTTCGAAATCTGTGTTTAGGTGTAGAAAAATGCCTTTAACTTCTATGTCCTTTGAGTTATTGCGTTCATAGTTGGTATGTATGTGTATATGGACATGACCTTTCGATGCACAGAAACATTTAGACCTGTGTGACCTTGACCTTGAACTAAAAGCCTGTGTTTAGGTTTCAAAATCTGCGTTTAGGTTTCGAAAAATGCATTTAACTTCTATATCCTTTGAGGTATTGATTTCATAGTTGGTATGTGTGTGTATATGGACAAGACATGTCCATGCACAGATACGTTTGGACCCTTGTGACCTTGACCTTGAACTTAGGGCCTGTGTTTAGGTTTTGAAAAATGCCTTTTACTTCTATGTCCCTTGAGGTATTGCTTTCATAGTTGGTTTATGTGTGTATATGGACAAGACCTTTCCAGGCACAGCAAAATTTAGACCCCTGTAACCTTGACTTTGAACTTAGGGCCCATGTTTAGTTTCGAAATCTGTGTTTTGGTTTCTCAAAATTTTTATCACTCCTATGTCCATTGAAATATTCCTTTCATATTCAGTTTGCATGTGTATATGGACAAGATCTTTCCTTGCATGCAAAATGTTTGAGCCCTCTGACCTTTACCTTGAACTTAGGACCCGTGTTTAGGTTTAAAAGTCTGCGTTTAGGTTTCTCAAAATTTCTTTAACTCATATATCCACTGAGATATTTCTTTCATATTTGGCATGCATGTGTATATGGACACGACCTTTCCATGCATGCAAAAAAATTAGCCCAGTGTCCTTGACCTTGAACTAAGGTCGCGAAAGGTTTTAGGTTTCGAAATCTGCGTTTAGGTTTCAAAAATGCTTATAATTCCTATGTCCCTTGAGGTGTTATTTTCATATTTGATTTGCCAGTGTATATGGACAAGACCTTTTCATGCAGGCAAAAAGGTTGACCTCTGTGACATTGAGTGTGCTTTTAAGTTTCTAAAGGTGCCGGTGGCGAGCTTTGTTGTCTCTCTGACAACTCTTGTTATCAATTTAATAAACTGAATTATTCCTTGTGAATAACTTGAGAATCATTGTTAGGACTCTGGGGGAAAGAGTTGCTCCTGTATAAGCCATCCTCTTTCCAGATTTTTTCTATAACTGTGTCTAAATACACGTTGCAAGATTTATACATTATGTAATGATTTCATTGCGGATAACGATTATCCCTGTGATGAGTTCAGTAAAAACAAATCGATGGCCATCGATTGCGAGTTGGGTACCGGTCTGAAATACAGTGGAAACAACGTATTTATTTCGTTCAAATGCAAACGTATTGCAATGAAATATAGAAAATGACAAACCTTTGGACAATTCCGACAACCACTTTTAATCTGAGTGGCAAATAGTTTGGAACCTAATCAGACGCCGGGTTACCCGGCGTCCTATCTGGCTCCAAGCTGTTTGCAATGAAAATAATAGTTTAAGCGTAACTGGTGTTATTTGGAAAGAAATGTTTTCCCTACTGTACTCTACACGCTGGGATACAAACTGCGAACCTAAACAGACAACAATGGATTATGAACACGCTACCGGTCTCTTTATCCGTCGAAGCTTGAAAGCGTGTTCTTTACTTTGCACGTGCGCTGGAGCAGACGTTTCACTGTAAACAGGGTTTACATTGATAAATTACACTGGATCAGCGACAAGCGGTACTTTTCAGATATGAGTTTCGGTTTACCATAAGCCACGCAGAAAACACATGTATCTCTGTAGAAATTAACGACGTGACGAATAGGGTAGGGGCAGTACTATGGTATTGGTTGGGATAATGGTCACTCTGAAGATTGATATGGTTATTATTCAAGGAAATGCCAATGCTCAGCGTTACTTCAATGTTTTAAATAACACAGAGATACAATTCATGCAAAATAACGGACCTGGTATTTTCCAGCGTTATAATATAAACGTTTTAATATATTCCTTGCCATAAGCTACGTTAACGTCTTGCCTTGGCCTGATTTATCCTAGGATCTCAGCCCATAGAACACATATCGGATGAATTGGCAAATCATCAAATTTATACCATAATGCCCTCCAAAGTGCACGTTTGTTAGAATTGCAACGTAGTTGAAGCGTTACGTAAAATCAATGAGAGGACGTATAATGCAATGCATTCGTAAAATGGAGGTCACAGGGGTTACTGATAATTTTGATAACATCACTTTAAGTGCGCAGTCAGTAAGATTTTGTCTCCAAATGTTGTGAGGTCATTCTCATTTTATTTACTTATTCATTAAAAAGTATGCAACATCTGATTCTCATCCACTGAATTACACATATAGATGTGAATATGACATTGAAGCTTCGATTACAAAAATAATTAACCCAGCATATAAATGTATTAACAAAATAAATTATATTCTATTGAATTCTATGTAAACTGAAGTGAGATGCGTTTGTTTATAATAATAAATTCTCTGTGAAAAGTGTTGTAATCTCAATTATGTTTTCTATTTTGAAGATGAGTTTTCAGGAAAAAGAATTTATGTATGTATATCCTCCATCTCTTAAATAATTTTAAAACCCTGAATCATGTCACCACGCCTTCGTTGATGAGTCAGACCAAGCAATTTTAAAAATCAATCTTTCGGTACATGTAAGGTCTGACAATCCACGAGTACGCTTAGTGGCAGGCTAATATAATTTTTCAACATATACAATGTCTTTCTTTAAGAATGAATACTATTATACATGATAATAGTGTTTCCATATTGACCTGACAATGACTTTGTACAAAATTATGAAATATCTTTTCGCAATGTACATATACATTCTAACTATTAAGGATAATACACTGTTGCATTTGTTATCTTTTTCAGCTATATGACTACTTACGTTTTAGTCCTGTTACAAGATTAAACTTAAATCTCCCTTTTCACTAGCAGACTCAATGTCCGCTAAGTTCAAAGTATACTGTAAAATTGGTTGTCTCTTCCAAAGTGTATGGTACTGTAATTTTTTACATTAAAACGCAACTGCCACTTTGACCATGTGTAAGGCATCTAAGTCGTGCTGGATAATATCACGTTTAATGTCTTTGTTGTATAGTTTGGTACCATTTGCGAAGAATTTCACAATACTACGTATAACTTTAGGAGGTCATCTATTATACACATATGAATAATATGGGTCCTAGAACACTTCCCTGGGGTACCCCACTTAAAACGTCTTTCCACGAAGAAGACTCTCCTTCCACAGATACATATTGCCTACGGTCAGTAAAAAGGGCACGTCTCCATGACAAAACTGACCCTCTGATACCAAATACTGATACTTTGCGAAGAAAACGTTAATGCACTATGATGTCAAAAGCTTTGACAAAATCTAAATAAACATTATATTTTCCAAACCTCCATCACCCTCAATGTAGTGTGACTAATAATCTATGAATTCAATTAACTGTAAAACGCAGGATCTCCTAGAGCGAAAACAAAATTGAGCCTTAGATAAACTGATATATGATTGTTTCTGATTAAATGTTCAAATATCTATGCCCTTATCAGTGTTTCTAAATACTTACAACTACTGAAGTAAGACTGTCAGTGTGGTAGTTGCATATAGTCATGAACCATATAATATGTTAATGTGTGTGTATGTGTGAAATGCAGAAGCAGAATATATACTTAACAAAATTTCTAATCGGTCACTTTTTAAAGCAACATATGTCTTTAAACACTACGTTCACATTTATGATTTTTCACACACTACATGATAAGTGCTAAGTGCTCCTTATTTTTGGATTTATACACGTTGCCCTACTTTGCACGTGTAAAGTATGGAAGAAAGTCGCTACCCGCAAGATTACACGAGCGTAATCTCCAATAACTGCCTAGCCTGAAAAACACCTAAAATGGCGAGATAAACTCACGAAGAGAGCGGCAGAGCCGTCGAAATGTTGCACGTTGGTGTTTTCTTACGGCAAATAAAATTCAACCACCGAATAATTCCGGAAGTGGAAACAAAAAAAGACTAATTTCCGTGTATTCCATGTTAGGAAATGTTTCCGTCCATTTGAATGTGGCTAGAACTTTTAACCGGATACTTTCGACCATTATCGGCTATAATGCGGAAATTTGACGTCACCGGAAGTAGAGTAGACCGCCCCAGGAAACCAAAACGACGGGTAAAACACTCCTAATATCGATACATTTTAGTGTCCCACCTGAGAGGCAGATTTCTTCCAGTTGCAAGGACGGCGAGACAGTTTAAGGGTCAACATGGCCGTAACGTCACACCCACGACGGTACGTAATCGGCTGCGAGAGGCGGGCAGTCGCTGCTGACGACCACGTAAGGATAAAGCTATCACTAGACAGCTTGGACCCGATGATACATATGGGTATAACCCTACAGAGCACGTTTGCGACATTCTCTAGAAACGTGTTGGTTCCTTACTACAGCCTCCCAACGTTGACGCATTGGAGCGTGACGTCGTCAATGTGTGAGAAAGTAAGGTCATAAATAATTATGCTTAGTTCTTCTCGTCTATTAGAAGTCGATACGAAACTGGTATTGCAGCTGACGGGGGCAATACGCATATCTAACATAGGACCTAAGAGCTATGGTAACATTCCTGTGAATTTCAAAATCTGGGGTTCCTCTATAGAAGTTGTTGTGTAGGCTTAAAAGGAAAGACGATAGCCTGGAAAATGTAATCATCTGTTTCACAATTGATAACGTTTGCATTATAACACAATTATATGGTTTATAAGTTCTTCATATTTCTTTTTCTGAAGGAAATATAAGGTGACCGATTAGAAATTTTGTTGAGTATACGTGAAAAAATAGAAGGACAAAAGAAAATTAAGTGTCTCTGCCCAACGCAAACGTCTGTGCACAGTGTCTCTACTAGGCCTCCATAGAAAGTCACTGTCAAATCCGGGTAGTATGGTATACATGTAGATGGACAAAATATACCCCTTTACCCGACTTGACCCGGAACACTCTCACGGCAATCACAGCTTTATATAATAAAGATCTCAATGCAAAGTGAAATATTAATCAACATTACAATAGCCGGAAAGATATGGAATACTTGAAAGGGTGGAAAAAGGTGATTTAAAGGGACAAACTCTGATTTTCCTGAAACAAAGGTCAGCTGTACAGGGACAGAATTACTTTCGCGGCAAGTAATCCGCTGAAGAATCCTGACATACGGAGGAATTTATTTTCGAAAGTAATGTCCAATGCCCTTATTTTATGGATTATGTATCCAACATTAATAATGTACTGAAATAAAAGTTGAAAATATGGATATTAAAAAAATGAGAAAATGCGGATTAATCAAGGTGTTGGATAAACGACAACTTTCGGTGATATTGCTATGATTGAACGGATATATTGTCTAACTGCAGTGATTCGGGTGAGTGACATTCCGTGAATCATATTGCTTGTTCTTTTCTCTGTCCGCACGTATAAAACAATCGTCAATCGGTTTTTGTAGATTTGGAGTACCTGGCCTTATATGTTGGCAAACTTCTAAAAACTTGTAAAATGCAAATGGCCGCCCTTGAATCAAGCAAGGGGTATTTGAAGGGCCAATTACAGGGAGTTTTCCTGACTTTTGTAAGACATTCTGTGTAGGAGTACCCAGTATATAAGGGTGTTGTTTGTATGTATTCTACCAGATTTCCGAAAATACGTGCCATTTAGGGATTTGATATATTCTGCTGAAGAGGTTATTTTCATTCCATGTTCGTTACTTTTTGAGCTTCTGACAACACAAGTACACCTAAATTTATGGAAATTTAGGCATGCTCCTTTTCATTGACTAATTATTTATACTGTGTGAAAATATTTTTAGCCAATGTGGTATTGTTCTTGAGTATTACAACTTTTCAAATTTCAGTATTTGTTTCTCGTACAGGGACTTTACATGAACCTTAAATGCAAACAAAACGCAAACGCTAACTTCAAAATATCGAACATAACATTTTTTATTAATATCTAACGATTTATTTCAACCCGTTTAGTAAACAATTTGGTGCCTAACTTGATAACCAATTACTCAATAGAAACGCTGTTTTATTCATATACAGTGGAGAATCTGTTATTCTTTCCCGATTAAACGCAAACGTACGCAAACACAAAACACTAAAATGTAGAAAATAACAACTTCTTGACAATTCTGACTATTGATATTTAGCTGAGTGGCAAACAGTTTGAAGCCTGATCAGACGCCGGGTTACCCGGCGTCTGATCTGGCTCCAAACTGTTTGTATTGGAAATAATAGTTTGAGCGTAAACGCGTTTATTGGGAAAGAATAACGTTTTCTCCACTGTATCCCTCCACTGAAGAAAACATGTCCACTTTATAGCCATGGATGTGCACCATGATAAATATTTTCTATATCGTAGTGATGGCAGCTTAAGCAAGCTGAAAGCCAAGCAGAATGTCAACCTTTTTATAAGTTGTCGCCTGTCTGGAATCAAGCTAAGTGTCACTCGTCAGTAAGTTTTTTTTCTGTCAAAATGTCCAGTATAAAATTTTGAGAAAAACAGAAGACGACCATTTTCAGCAGACGATATTGCAGCAGTTAACGCATTGGAGATACTTGTTCTGTTTAGGGAATTACTGCAAGGGTCGTTTTAGGGAGGGAATCGTTATTAGAAGGGCTGTTGTAGAGAGGGGGCACTGTAGTCAGAATTGTCGGAAAGTTGTATACGTTTCATTGCGATGCGTTTGCGTTTAAACGGGAAAGAATAACGATTTCTCATCTGTAGCATAAATACACATTACCAGTTGACAGTGCGATACAGAGTGATGTATTTAGCTCGAGACGTTTTTGGTGGAAATAGCCGATCTGACGAGCGCCTTGGCGCGAGTCTGATCGGTTGTTTCCGCCAAAAACGTCGAGTGCTAAATGCAACACTCTGTAGCACACTGCCAACTAGTAATGTGTTTATCATATGCCTTGCATACACATCAGAAACAACTAAATAGTTGTTTAAATTATTTTATATCCAATATTTATTAGTTATTTGAAGCAGAAGAAGATTTTTTGTATGCCACAAGAATAGCGCGGCACTTACACATGAACGTAAATGACGTCACGTTAAACCGAAAGCGACGTCAGAGTAAAATACAAAGCGGCTGATACAAGGTGGCTGATACAGACTCTTGTATTTTACTGTGCAAATACACGCGGAAACGCTCGATATCATACTAAGGCATATAATAAGTATATTTATTATATGCCTTCGAATGATATCGAGCGTTTCCGCGTGTAACTGCAGAGTAAAATACAAGAGTCTGTATCAGCCACCTTGTATCAGCCACTTTGTATTTTACTCTGACCTCGCTTTCGATTTAACGTGACGTCATTTACGTACATGTACGAGTGCCGCGTTATTCTTTGTGGCATACAAAACTTCTCGTTCTGCTTCAAATAACTAATAAATTTTGGATATAAAATGATTTAAACAACTATTAAGTTGTTTCTGGTTTGTATTCAAGGCATATAATAAACACATTACCAGTTGGCAGTGCGCAACAGAGTGTTGCATTTAGCTCTCGACGTTTTTGGCGGAAACACCCGATCAGACTCGCGACAAGGCGCTCGTCAGATCGGCTATTTCCGCCAAAAACGTCTCGAGCTAAATACATCACTCTGTAACGCGCAGTCAACTGGTAATGTGTATATACAATGCATACAACAACGTGGTATACATATACCACACTTTCATGTCTGGCTTTATGGCTGCGACATATTGATTGTGAAGATGATAGTTGCCACAATCTCTGAAATCAGGGATTCAATTTCCCGATTGAGTTGTAGGTGTCTATAAGTCTCGAATGAGAGCTTGTAACTGACAATTGGGAACTGTATTTAGGTAATGGAAACAATTTAATTCGTTGGATACAGGGGAGAATACGTTATTCTTTCCCGTTTAAACGCAACCGAAACGCCAACGCATTACAAGAAAATGAAGAATGGCAATTGGCAATTGTGAATGTTGATTTTAACCTGGAAGGCAAACAGTTTGGAGGCAGATCAGACGCCGGATGACCCGGCGTCTGATCTGGCTCTAAACTGTTTGCACAGAAAAAAATAGATAAGCGTAATCGCGTTTATTGGGAAATAATAACGTTTTCTCCACTGTATATTTAACATATTATCATTGTTCCATCACCCTACTAGCATAAGTATATATACAATACATACAGCAACATGGTATATATTTATCACAATCTCATGTCTGGCTTTAGGGCTGGGACATATTGATTGTGAAGATGATAGTTGCCACAATCTCTGAAATCAGGGATTCAATTTCCCGATTGACTTGTAGGTGTCTATAAGTATCGAATGAGAACTTGTAACTGACAATTGGGAACTGTATTTAGGTAATGGAAAAAGAGTATAGATAGTCCTTGTGGTGTATGTAAAGTTTCCTGTTGTATTGTATCAAACGACCTCAGGGTTGATGCGGGACACAGTTTACGTAGACTTTGAAGGATATACGGTGCTCCCTCTCTTCAACGGCCCTCCCAACAACGACTCCCTCCTTACAACGACACTTGCCGTAATTCCCTTAACGGGATGATTAAGTCTAACTCTTTCACTGCTGCAATATCGTCTGCTTAAGATTATCGTCTGCTGTTTTCTCTCACAGTTACATACAAGTGGAGATTTTGATAGAATACATATATTGGCCAGTGACAAACAGCTTGAATCCTGATCAGACGCCGCGTTACGCGGCGTCTGATCTGGATTCAAGCTGTTTGCAAATGAAAGCCAGGTCTTAATTATCCCTCTCTATAACGACTCCCTCCGAACAACACACACAATGTGTGTCTCCCTTTGGTGTCGTTGTAGAGAAGGAGTAATGTATTATCAAAAGTGTATGTCTGACTGCAGAAGAAGTATCAAGACATAGTACAGTGGAGAAAAACGTTATTCTGTCCCGTTTAAACGCAAACGAAACGTAAACGCATCGCAATCAAACTTAGATAAAGGCAACTTCAAAGTTTATAAATTATCTGTGGTAAATTAAGGTAGCGTTAACGTATGATTACTGATACATCGGGATTCTTCTATGTTAAATAGTCTACGAAACGGTCACTCGTCAATGGGTTGCACCTTGCAGCCACGAACTAAGAACGAGACTCACGTTAATTAGCAGTATGCCATTTTTTCACGGGACCAAAGCGAGTCAGCCATTTCACTATACTGGATTATCCAAGTTTGCTCTCAGGGATGCCTGGTCCAAATTATTTTTTTCGTTTAGCTTTGTATTGAAATTCCTATCAACAAACAGTGTTGACTATGACCAGAGTCCATACTGTCTTATAATGTTCTATATACAGTGGAGAAAACGTTATTCTTTCCCAATAAACGCGTTTACGCTCAAACTATTATTTCCAATACAAACAGTTTGGAGCCAGATCAGACGCCGGGTAACCCGGCGTCTGATCAGGCTTCAAACTGTTTGCCACTCAGCTAAATATCAATAGTCAGAATTGTCAAGAAGTTGTTATTGTCTACATTTTAGTGTTTTGCGTTTGCGTACGTTTTCGTTTAAACGGGAAAGAATAACAGATTTTCAACTGTATTTGATCTTGGGCACACATAAGCTACAAAAACACGAGGCCATGTTGGTAATACCTCACGCGTGTTGTCAAAGGCGCACCATTCTTATTGTGCAATTTCCCCTCTTGTACTGCTTAGATCTATTTAGCATCTATTGCATTCTGTAGCAGTGGTAAACATAATATTATGTTCAATGGAGAATACGTTATTCTTTCCCGTTTAAACGCAAACGAAACGCAAACGCAACAAACTAAAATGTAGAAAATAACATTTTTTTTACATTTTTCACTTATCTGTTTTTATCTGAGTGGCAAACAGTGTGGAGCCTGATCAGACACCGGGTTACCCGGCGTCTGATCTGGCTCCAAACTTTTTGCAATGGAAAAAATAGTTTCAGCGTAAACGCGTTTATTGGGAAAGAATAACGTTTTCTCCACTGTATATTACCAATAGCACACTATACATTCAATTTACGACATCACTTTCTGTCTGAACGATCTGAATACGTCTAAACGGAGCAGTAAGACATCTCATCGAGAAATATGTGTACAAAAAAATACTTTTTTACTCATACATCAGGATCCAAATTGTTTGCAAATGTAAGTGTGGTACAGTGGAGAATCTGTTATTCTTTCCCGTTTAAACGCAAACGTACGCAAACGCAAAGCGCTAAAACGTAGAAAAGAACAACTTTTGGACAATTCTGATATTTCATGTTTATCTTGGTGGTAAACAGTTTGGAGCCTGATCAGACGCCGGGTTACCCGGCGTCTGATCTGGCTCAAAACTGTTTGCAGTGCAAATAATAGTTTTAGCGTAAACGCGTTTATTGGGAAAGAATAACACATTCTCCACTGTACATGTAAGAAATGGCAGCTAAAGGGTTAATTCAATTTACGAAATAAACACTTTCTGTCTGGATGATTTGAATACGGCTAAATGAAGCAATGAAAGACCACCTACGACAGATGTGCACACTGACAACGTCAGTGTACCATGGTCATTGTAAAGCAGTAGTTAAAGACATTACCCCAGTCCATTCATTGATTCCCCCTCATTGTTCTCACTAGGTGAGAAAATAACTGTAAAGCTTGGGAAACGTGTGTTCAGCCAATGTCACCAATCTCAAGTTTTCTATAGAGGCCCTTACATAACCACACTCAATGTTTTTTTTCAATGGGTTTTACTAACCAAACAATCAAATAAAATTATAAGGTACTGGCCTCACATGAAACGCCTGACTGATTATTTGCCTAGGCATCTGTACTGTTAAAAGCATGCTGCATGATTTGATTGAAACTTTCTACCTGGATAGGCGTTACCACCGAGCTAGGTCAAGTAGTGTCTTAAAAGATATCTCCTGACGACCTTTTGGTCATAACACCTAACCAGCTATCAAAGCATGCCGCCACGTGCAAGTTTTGTCCTTTACTGCTATCTTGTCTAGGGGTATACTCACCCAAGCGTTTCATGTGAGGCCCGTACCTTAAATTTGTTAGTTAGGTTAGTAAAACCCATGAAAAAACCATTGAGTGTGAGTATTTGAGGGGCCTCTCTAAACAACCTGAATTTAGCTACCTGTAATGTCACACCAACTGAGATTAGTATACCCGGTGAAAGCTTGTGATTCATGCTTTGACAGTTATAGGTCGTTTGCAGTTCAAAAAAACACGATAAATCTTAGATAATTTTAAAACTGGTGAACGTATGTTGAGCCGAATTATTCACACTACGAATTCTTCACACCTGTGAGGAATTCGTAGGAATTTCATACGAATATGTCACACATCAGTGAATAATTCGTACTGACTCTCAGCCCCCCCCCCCCCCCGACGAATTCTTCACATGTCGAATTTTTTTAAATCGAATGTAAAAAATGTGTGCATACGAAAACCTCACACTTTCCAAAAAGCTTTTAGCCACCCAGATGGATAAGGGGACATATTAGGTTTGCTTTACTTGATAGCGGTCTTATATTTCACATAATGACAAAACATATGTACAAGACTGCCTGTTTAAATGATAAAAGGTCAAGGTCACACGGTGAGAAATGTCACATTTTTCAGCACTCGATATAATTAATTATATACATATAAAACTGAAAAATATCATGGTAATAATAGCACTTTGGTGACCATATAATTTACTCGTTTCTGTCGTATCGGATATTATTCGGTCCGTCTGTAAGAACTTTATAAATGTATGGACCGGTTTCTGTGTCACCAGCTGAAGGCAAAGATGACACGTCGGGGTCGGTCACTCTTCCGTAGTCTATCTGTCCGATCGTCCGACTGTCATGGTTTTGTTATTTACTTTAACGCCTGTTCCACTGAAGTTTTTAAGCTGAAATTTCATTTAAAGAGTTTAGTGAGTAGACGTGTATTGCAAACAAAGTTCATAATTCTTGTATCAACACCGTGAGAGGTATTTCCCTTTCTACATTTTTCCGGGAGATTCTGCCATTCCGAAGCTTTTGAAATTAAATTTTATTAAGGACTATCGCGGCAGTTTTTTCGAATTTTCAAACCATTCAGATTTTTTTTCAAATTCTGCATGTTGCTTGTATATACCATGTTGTGCAGAAATATGAAATAAAAATAGGGAGTCCCCGAACTGGTTCTTTTCTTAATAGCTTTTTTTTTTTTGGTAAACCCCTAATTATCCACAGACACGTGCTTTTGATCATAAAATCTCAGAACACCCCTCTTCAGCTTTGTAATTTTCCTCAGATATTGGGTTATTCATATGTTTTCATAAAATAGAAAAGAATAGGAGGAAGTAGCAATAAAAACATGGAAACAACGTTTTATTCGTCAATAAAGGGAACACATCAAATAGTTATTTTTCAATATTTTTCTCCTACAGTTCTTACATTCAGATTTTGCCAATATTTTTCGCAAATATTGATAAAGCCTTATTTTACTGAAATCACTAATTAAAGTTATGGGTACCCGAAATATTTTTCTACAAAATACAAATGTCTGCATAAAGAGTAACGCATGTCTATCCAGTTACATATAGGGCTATCTATAAATGATATCTGTTAACCACTTTTAAATGCTAGAATGTGTCCAAATCCACTGTTTAATCGTCCACGATATATCACTATACAAGCATTATTAGTATATATTATTTATCTTGGACGCCAAATTATATGACCCCACAATTTAGCTTTTTGAGGTAGGAAATAATACAATTTTCAAATATAAACTATAAAATATAAACAACAACTACAACGAACGGGACCCTTTTTTATTAAAACCATGCCAAAATTTCAGTCAGTCTTTGGTCTATCTCCCAATTGTGTCCTTCACTCACCAGATGTATCGACCATGCCCATGACATAACAGTACTTAAAACCGACAGTATGGCCACGCTTTTTCAGGACTATCGCGTCAGTTTCCATTTTTTACAGTCAAAGGGAAGCAAATTTTGCAAAATTTCTGATGAGGTGTCTCCCTTTGCCCAATTCTCTATAACATAGTTTATATTTGAATTTTTTTTTCTACCTAAAAAGCATAATTGTGCGGTCAGAGCAGCATTTGGAGACAGCGATATGTGATATATACTAATAATGCCTGTAAAGTGATATATTGTTGACGATTAAACAGTGGATTTAGACACATTCTAGAATTTAAAAGTGGTTAACATATATCATTTATAGATAACCCTATATGTAACTGGATTGACATGCGTTACTCTTTATGCAGACATTTGTATTTTGTAGAAAAAATAGTTCGGGTACCTATAATTTTTTTTAGAGATTTCAGTAAATAAATGCTTTATCAATATTTGGGAAAATTTTGTCAAAATCTGAATGTAAGAACTGTAGGAGAAAAAACTTTGAAAAATAACTATTTGATGTGTTCCCTTTATTGAGGAATAATATGTTGTTTTCATGTTTGTATTGGTACTTGCTCCTATTATTTTCTATTTTGTGAAAACATATGAAAAATCCAACATTTAAGGAAAATTACAACGCTGAAGAGGGGATTTCTGAGATTTTATGATCAAAAGCACGTGTCAAGAAAGTTATTAAGATAAGAACAAGTCCGGGGACTCCTTATTTTTATTTCATATTTCTGCACAACAGGATATATACTAGCAATATGAACTTGCTTTGGCATAATACATGTAAAATGACCCGGGAGGTTAATTTTCTGAGTCAAAAAATGTCCCGGGGTCACAATTCTGAGTGGTGGGAACACTTTTCGTCATTACACCGGCCGGTATAGGATAGGCAAAAGCCGGATGGAGACGGCCTTGCCCGATACGCTTGTATACTTTTGTATATTCGGTCAAAAGCTTTCTCGGGTCCGATTGACGTGTAAGGTGCCCGGAATCGACCGATTTTAAATCGATGTCGTTTCGATGACCGTCGTTGAAACTAGCTTTTAACTCCACTTTAAAATCAAACCGAGGCCAAGAATTCTGAGTTCATACTATGTTACCAGTATTTCAGTCATATCTCGACATAAAGCTAATTGCAGATGGGAGAAGAAACCGGATGCACGTCATAAACTGTATCAGGTAAAAATTTGCATCTGGGTAAAAGCACCGAAATTCCGATAGCCAGCTTGAATGCTTCTCCAAATGAAAAAGCCCAAGTGTTCAGATTAGGATTCGAACCAACAGCAGTAAGGAGCTAAGTGAGTGTAAGTCATAGTCACTATGAGCACTGGACCACGGCCACGGGTCCCATCCCTCCCAATCCCGTTAAGAATACCAACAATCTACCAGCATTCGGCAACATGTCGGTCGTTGGCCTATTATGTCTCTAAGGAAGCCGGGAACTAAGCATAAACTCAACGGGACTTAAGTTTGATCATGGGATAAAAAGGGCTGCACTTATCCACAGATAATTCTTCGGAATTAGGTCGGCTGTTTAAGAGCATTTTTGATCAAATCGTAAAAACTGCATGTAAAAGGGTGGATAACACAGTTTTAGCGCACCCGCTTCTTAACAATGCATCCCGAGTTCGATCCCGGGTCGTAACAGTACGTGAGAGGGTCGCCTGTCCGAAGACGTTGGTTTTCCCTAGTACTCTAGTGTCATCCAACAAAACGACGCAAATCACCATCTTTTGCGCTATGGAAAGTGATTTGCCTAAGTTGTTAGAACTTGTTTCATAAAGAAATGTTAAACGGAAGGTGATGTGTGAAGAATCCGTAGGTACCAACAGGTCGTTTAAAAAGGGGGTACGGAAATCTCACACTGCCATTGTGTGATATATTCGTACGAAATCTTCACACATTGGTCACACGAGTGGAAGAATTCGTACGAATTCTTCACACGTCTGATTACGGTGTGAAGAATTCGTAGTGTGAAGAATTCGGCTCAACAAACGTATTTAAATGAAAGTTTGCATACACTTATGATGTGCCTATACCAATTCAGAATTTTTGATAGTTTGACTAAAAACTTTTCTTCTTTGTTTTATATAAATTTTGTGTCGCTGAAAATGGTCAATTACGTGGGGTGTTATTGGCTATTACCTTGATCAAGTTTGTTTATATGGGAGAATATCCCCAGGTAAAATCTCCCGTGCTAGTTGCTTCTGTTTAAAAGGTGAATCCCGTGCTGATATAGGTTGTTTAGTTGTACAAATTTAATTGTGAGGCCCCATTACATTTTTACTATGATAAATCCATGAACTCTTCACCAGGAATAAAGAGAATTGCATTGTTTTTCAAAACGAAGCTCTAACATTTCTACATAATACTGAGCGCTAGATTAGAGAAAGTAAATTGAACAAGTCCAACATTTTCTCACTCGTTTCCTCACCAAATCCTATGGTGTAATTACTCATCGAGACGATTCTAATGATCAAGTAGTCACACCATAGGGCTTAATTCAGAAATAAAGATTTTAGTTCTGGAAATACTCCCCTTATCTTGAGCCCTGATAATATGTATCAGTGTTCGAGTTGTATTGCAGTATGTTTACGTTACGTTTGATTTCCTCAAATAATAAAGGTTTACGATCTGCTCTGGAAACATTCTGTTGAAAATTTGATATGGTAAGTTTGGGTAGATCGTCTAGTATGAACATGTCTCTTCTACTAATTACAGTGGAGAATCTGTTATTCTTTCCCAATAAACGCGTTTACGCTAAAACTATTATTTGCAGTGAAAACAGTTTGGAGCCAGATCAGACGCCGGGTAACCCGGCGTCTGATCAGTCTCCAAATTGTTTGCCACCAAGATAAACAAGATTTATCAGAATTGTCCAAAAGTTTTTCTTTTCTACGTTTTAGTGCTTTGCGTTTGCGTACGTTTGCGTTTAAACGGGAAAGAATAACAGATTCTCCACTGTATCACATTTAGTTGTTTTGCGTTTTGTTGATAAAACTTTTATATGAGTGGCACATGGTTCGGATCCTATTTAGATACGAAATGGCTCCGTTGTCCGATCAGGATCCAACATGTTCGCAAATGACAATATGGTCGGTTAATACGTTTAAAACGTACCCCAGTCAGGGCCTCGTTCGGTTAGTTGTAAACTACTATGTTATGCGATAGCTTAACGGTGAGGCGTTACGAAGTCGTGAAAGATAGGCTGTTGAATAACTTGAAATCACCCATCGGAAAAGTGTCCCTTAGAAGTGTAAACTTTATATAGAAGTTATGAATACAACTTTTTTATTAAGAGAAAAAAATGGTTACTTTTTGTCAGAGTTGGTATAGGTATATCATAAATCTATGCAAAATTTCATTTGACTTCGTTGTCTTGTTGTGGAACTATTTGAAAATTGTCGTGTTTTTTGAACTGCAAACGACCTATAAATTCTCACACTATCGAGACAATGTGGGGGAGTCCCTCAATGGACTGAGGAAAAGTCTTTAAGTAGATTTGGTTTGAGGATATTAATAATCTAGAATGAAAGTTCCGTGCAGATTGACATCTAGAACTTTCCGTTAGACAACGTTTTGTAATATACATGTGCGTGCAATATGTATTTCAACTATTAATACAGCAAAACTCCTCTAGTACGAACACTAAACAGAAGGATAATTGAATGCATGAAATGCAAGTGACCGCTTAAAGCCTTAAAGAGCTTTCTGTCTTTCTTTCACATTGTTTTAGGCAACCACGTGTATTCAACACACAGTAATTAAAGACATCCAGCCGGTCCTTTCATTGATTCACCCCCATTCTTTAGTTGGTGTCAAAATACAGGTATATACCGGTATACAGCATGAGAAAGGTCTTCAGGCAATGGCTCAGCTTTGAATAGAGGCCCTTACATAATAGATATCAATAGGTTTTTAGCTCGACTGTACGTAGTACATGACGAGCTATTGCAATACCCCCGGCGTAGTCGTCGTTCTCGTTGTCGATGTCGTCGTCGTCGTCGTCGTGAATGGCGTAAACAATTTTAAGAAAATGTATATAACTTCTATGTCCCTTGAGGTATTGCTTTCATAGTTGGTATGTGTGTGTATATGGACAAGACCTTTCCATGCACAGAAAATGTTTGACCCCTGTGACTTTGACCTTGAACTTAGGGCCTGCGTTTAGGTTTCGAAATCTGCGTTTAGGTTTCGAAAAATGCCTTTAACTTCTATATCCCTTAAGGTATTGCTTCCATAGACGGTATGTGTGTGTATATAGACAAGACCTTTCCATGCACATAAACATTTAGACCCCTGTGACCTTGACCTTGAACTTAGGGCCTGCGTTTAGGTTTCGAAATCTGTGTTTAGGTTTTGAAAAATGCCTTTAAACTTCTATGTCCCTTGAGGTATTGCTTCCATAGTTAGTATGTGTGTGTATATGGACAAGACCTTTCCATGCACATAAACATTTAGACCCCTGTGACCTTGACCTTGAACTTAGGGCCTGCGTTTAGGTTTCGAAATCTGCGTTTAGGTTTTGAAAAATGCCTTTAACTTCTATATCCAATAAGGTATTGCTTCCATAGTCGGTATGTGTGAGTATATAGACATGACCTTTCCATGCACAGAAAAAATTAGACCCCTGTGACCTTGACCTTGAACTTAGGGCCTGCGTTTAGGTTTCGAAATCTGTGTTTAGGTTTCGAAAAATGCCTTTAACTTCTATGTCCCTTGAGGTATTGCTTTCATAGTTGGTATGTGTGTGTATATGGACACGTCCTTTCCATGGACAGAATTATTTTTACCCCTGTGACCTTGACCTTGAACTTAGGGCCTGCGTTTAGGTTTCGAAATTTGTGTTTAAGTTTAGAAAAATGCCTTTAACTTCTATTTCCCTTGAGGTATTGCTTCAATAGTTGGTATGTGTGTGTATATGGACAAGACCTTTCCATGCACAGAAAAGGTTTGACCCCTGTGACCTTGACCTTGAACTTAGGGCCTGCGTTTAGGTTTCGAAATCTGTGTTTAAGTTTAGAAAAATGACTAACTTCTATTTTCCTTGAGGTATTGTTTTCATAGTTGGTATGTATGTGTATATGGGCAAGATCTTTCCATGCTCAGAAAAATTTAGACTTGTGACCTTGACCTTGAACTTAGGGCCTGCGTTTAGGTTTCGAAATCTGCGTTTAAGTTTCGAAAAATGCCTTTAACTTCTATATCCCTTAAGGTATTGCTTCCATAGTCGGTATGTGTGTGTATATGGACAATACCTGTCCATGCACAGACATTTTTTGACCCCTGTGACCTTGACCTTGAACTTAGGGCCTGCCTTTAGGTTTCGAAATCTGCGTTTAGGTTTCGAAACATGCCTTTAACTTCTATGTCCCTTGAGGTATTGCTTCCCTAGTTGGTATGTATGTGTATATGGACAGACCTTTCCATGCACAGACAAATTTGGACCCCTGTGACCTTGACCTTAAACTTAGGGCCTGCCTTTAGGTTTCGAAATCTGTGTTGAAGTTTAGAAAAATGCCTTTAACTTCTATATCCTTTGAGGTATTGCTTTCATAGTCGGTATGTGTGTGTATATGATCAAGACCTTTCCATGCACAGATAAATTTGGACCCTTGTGACCTTGAACTTAGGGCCTGTGTTTAGGTTTTGAAAAATACCTTTTACTTCTATGTCCCTTGAGGTATTGCTTTCATAGTTGGTTTATGTGTGTATATGGACAAGACCTTTCCATGCAGGCAAAAAGGTTGACCTCTGTGACCTTGAGTGTGCTTTTAAGTTTCTAAAGGTGCCGGTGGCGAGCTTTGTTGTCTCTCTGACAACTCTTGTTTTCTCAACGTTACATGTTAGTTGGCATTTTGACAGAAGGAATATAATGACGAGTGACAAACAGCTTGAATCCAGATCAGACGATCTGGATTCAAGCTGTTTGCAAATGAAAACCAATACTTAATTTTCCCTCCCTATAACAACTCCTTCCGAACAACACACACATTCGTTGTCTTCTATTGGTTGTTGTTGTAGAGATGGAGCACTGTACACACCTTTTTCACGTGGATATGGCTGCACGCCCATGTGTTTCTTCATGGTGAAAGTATCGGAAAATATGGAACTATTCCTGTCACCACCAAAAACAAATTTAAATTAGTTTATATTTGACAGATTAGCTCCGCCCTGCCAGGTGAAAAAAATCAGTCTATATCATAGATTTATCATTATATACACAAACAGTATTGCCATTCGTCTCTTCATAACCGATACCATACTGTACGCTTTATTTCTTAATGAGTAGATCTACCTTTCGCAAATAGGTTGACATAGCATTGTTCGTGTTTTAACTTTTTTCTGCATATCATCAAAATTAATCGGAAATAGAACCATCACCGCCATCCTGGAAATATGTTAATCTAACCCATGTATATGGATGGTTAAGGATTACTTTACAAATATTTACTCTAAACAAAGTACAAATAGTTGAAGTGAGAATGCATTTTAATAATTTTGAGGAACATTCCGGGTTTAACCCTGTGTCTAGATTTGAAAACAGATATATGTACTATTTAAAGCAGGTTGAAAGTAAAGCAGAATGTGCATTAAGCTTCCATCTGCTAGTATAATAGGTAATATGTTTATGGTACATGTTCATGACTGTATGAATTGGAACTATTTTCTTCAGTGGATGAATAAATTAAATGTGCTAAAAGGTGCTGTCCAAAAGTTGTTCTTTTCTACGTTTTAGCGCTTTGCGTTTGCGTACGTTTGCGTTTAAACGGCAAAGAATAACGTTTTCTCCACTGTATCAGAACACTTACTTGACGTTAATTCAAAGTACACGTCTTATTGTTTGGTTGACCTAAACCTTGTATCATTAGGATTATACTCTGGAGCAACGCTCGTCTATTCTGAAAACCAAAATGCAGCAAATGCCAGTAATCTGGCTCCTGTGATAGTTATGGTCCACAAATAATAATCTTAATTATTCAAAGAAATAAGAACAGCTGATTTCTCACATAACTACCCCTGTTTTCTATAGCGAACAACTATTTCGAATATCATTGTCTCCAATATGTGTGAGATCAAGTTGATGACGTCACTCTAACGTCACTGTTTCTAAAGGCATTATGAGATTTAAAAAGGCATATGCTTTCAAAATACATTAAATTGTTGATTATGTGAGAACAAGAATCTGTCACTCGTCGATGTATGAGACAAGCTGATTTCAACCTAGTCTAGAATAGAAACGTTATTAAGCTCGCCAAGGCTCGCTTAATAACATTTCAATTCTAGACTCGGTTGAGATCAGCTTGTCTCATACATCGACTCATGACAGATATATCTCATTTTGAATCGGAATTACACCGATAAATAAAAAAATTTTTTTAAACGTATGACATGGTCTTAATTTGATTTAAACTTACCCACTGCATACAGTGGAGAATCTGTTATTCTTTACCAATAAACGCGTTTACGCTAAAACTATTTTCTCTATTACAAACAGTTTGGAGCCAGATCAGACGCCGGGTAACCCGGCGTCTGATCAGGCTCCAAACTGTTTGCCACCAAGATAAACAAGAATTATCAGAATTGTCCAAAAGTTATTCTTTTCTACGTTTTAGTGCTTTGCGTTTGCGTACGTTTGCGTTTAAACGGGAAAGAATAACAGATTCTCCACTGTATCAAACCAATTTGAATGCCACTAATTGAATGCAATGATTAGATATCGACTTAATCTAACTTCTGATAAGTGTCTAAACTGTTTTTCAAGGTTGCACATAGCTTGTTAAGGATTCAGCAACTTCAAGTTGTCTAGTCTCAGCTGCATTTTATTTCAAATCATAAAGACCTTATCCGTTAAATGTTTACGTCTTTGTCTTCTTCTGTGAGCAATACAAACCCGAACTTATATAATTTGAATAGCTAGTGATCAAACGGAAATTACGAGGTTTACTAAACAGGATTAGAGTCGAGTATTTTGTATTCGATTATACATCAAATTGAGTTTCATTTTAACATGAAAAAGAATATTATAGCCAGAATATCGCCCAAATGTATGTTTAAATCGCGCAATTTCTTGTATAAGAACATTTTCTATGTATTAAAACTAAGCGAAATCCGTTGTCAGGTGCCTGAAACATGCCCCCCTTTCTTTAAGAACCATACATAAATGTGCCGATGTCTTATCGAGATGGTTGGAAAAATAAGCTTTTTGTTTACATAACAAATCTTCATGTCGGTTTCCGAGAGTTTCCGCAAGGTCGAATAAGAGTCACGAGATCGATCCGATTTTCCTGACTTGTCTGGGTTCTTTTTAGAACAGAATAGTTCATAACCATTAAGGTAACAGTGGAGAAAACGTTATTCTTTCCCGTTTAAACGCAAACGCATCGCAATAATACGCATAAATGGACAACCTTTAGACAATTCTGACCATTCATGTTAGTCTGAGCGGCAAACAGTTTGGTGCCTGATCAGACGCCGGGTTACCCGGCTTCTGATCTGCTCCAAACTGTTTGCAATTGAAATCATGGTTTTAGCGTTAACGCGTTTATTGGGAAAGAATAACATTTTCTCCACTGTAAGCAAGGTAACATCGACTATCGTACACTTTCCTACTTGAGATAAGTATGGTTCCCGTGCAGCACGAGGCCACTGCGCTAACTTTACTGATATTTTATTCTTTCCCAATAAACGCATTTGTATACAAAACTATTATTTCCATTGCAAACAGATTGGAGCCAGGTCAGACGCCGGGTAACCCGGCGTTTGACCAGGCTCCAACCTATTTGCTACTCATATTAAAAAATAATAGTTAAAACTTCTAAAAGTAAATTTCCACAGTTTAGTGCATTGCGTTTGCGTTTAAACGGGAAAGAAAAACGTATTCTCTACTGTATACTGCACACAATAAATACAGCTATCAATGTTTCCTGCTGGATGTAGGGATTTAAAGTTTTAGAATGTTCCAGTCTAAAAATAACTTCTTCAAGTCAGAAGAAAACACTAATAACGAGCTATGAAAACATCTTTATAGGTAAATTTTGCGAACTGAACCGTGACTGAGCGTTTCTATTTATAGAAGTTGCAACCATATCATGTTATGGGTAAGTTAGGGTTCAAACTTTAACTTGATATCTAAAATAAGATTTTGATACCTATATTTGTCATCGTGATCGAGAGAGTAGAGTACTTGCTGCACGTGGATAGCGTTTTACTGAGTAAGGTCATGGGTTCGATACCCAGTGGATGCTGTTTTTTTTATTTATGTTTTTGGTTTGGAAAGGTATTTTATACTACATATGACGATAACCACAAGGACAAAAAGTAATTGATCAGTATTTACATAATACACATGTATATATTATTCAATTTTTATTACATTTTTAAAGATGGTACGACAGACAAAAACACCGCGTCAATAGTCTAAAATTCCATGGCAATGAAGCTTGTAGAAAACTTCTACGTGCCTGTAAGAAGGAGAAGCAGAAATTATTTAGAATCCAATAAAACTGAAACGGGAAGTATACTCGTCATTTAGATAGAGTGTACTTCACTTGTCTCCTGAAAACAGTGAATACCAGATCAGAGGGCTCCTTAAAGAGCACTCTGATCAGGGTAACACTGTCTGTCATTTTCAATTGTCATACATTAACTTGACCTAATTGGAAACAGAAATTGCCCGTTAAAATTTCAGTGATAAATGAAAACAAATTACATACATTTAAAACTTTCAATACTTCAAAAAGTTAAACGTTTTAGGTCTTCCATGACATATTTAGCATATATGTTAAACAATTCATATGCTATTGTTTGAAAAATAATGCAATAAAACATAAAAATTAAAATTTAAAAGAAATAATTTTTATTGGGAATCGAACCCACAGCCTTTTTATCCTATTGCAAGTACCCTTACACTCTACCTATTACTCTAACTCGATTATTGATTTAATTTCACTACACAAGGCACAATATCCTTAGTAAACCAAGTAAGGTAGGTAACTCCTGAACGAATTTATGCTTTTTGATGCGTTTTACCTCTTTGGGTGGACTCGTCCTAAAGGTCACGGCTCACGGGTCGAAATCGGACTATACCGGGCGCAAGCCGAACCAACTCGGAAAATCTGCGTCGTTGGTCGGATGTCAACAAACCGATTTAAAAGTCGACTTTTTTTCCACCAAATTCATGTGTTTGTCAGATTTATTGTCTCCATAATCATCGCGGATTACTTTTTTTTTATATGTTTAGATTACGTATCTGCCTGAATTTTCAGGTTTAAAAAATACGCTATTTTGGCTTACATACTGCCTTTAAGTGAAACGACCTTCAACGACAAAACATTGAACCGTTATACGGGTTTCAAAGAATACTTGATGGCATTTAAAACCATGATATTATATACGGCATATGGGAATAAAAATGATCTCATTAGAGAGCTACAAATAATCATTATAACTGCCTTTGCAGCCTTACAGAGTAACACTATTTAAAGTTAACAGTTCAACTACAGTGCATTTCAGTCATTAGAAGCTGCGACTACTATAGTGGAGAAAACGTTATTCTTTCCCAATAAACGCGTTTACGCTAAAACTATTATTTGCAGTGCAAACAGTTTGGAGCCAGATCAGACGCCGGGTAACCCGGCGTCTGATCAGGCTCCAAACTGTTTGCCACCAAGATAAACATGAATTATCAGAATTGTCAAAAAATTGTCATTTTCTACGTTTTAGTGTTTTGCGTTTGCGTACGTTTGCGTTTAAACGGGAAATAATAACGTTTTCTCCATTGTACATAAAATGCCATATTTCGGTGTTCATCTATGTCCCTAATATGAGGATATAGCCAACATATTATAAAGCGTTTAAATTGAGTCCGAGATTGTTCTTAAGCAATGTTGGTCAAATTTGACATTTTCCTCAAACCTGACCGATTAAATGCTTGCGAACAATCTCAGACTTACATTTGTAGCCCGTTCACTCTTAATGACACTTAAAAGCGCGTTTTCAAACAGTTTGGGTCCTGATCAGACGCCGTGTAACGCGGCGTCTGATCAGGACCCAAACTGTTTGACACTCTGTTCGACATTTCGTCAGTCATATTGCCTTAAATCTAACTTTGAAACGATATTGCAGAAAATAAAATTGAAGCAGACGACAATGAAGCGGTGAGGGGGTACAAACCTCCCGAATAATTTGATCATGAAAGGGTTAAACGCATTATAACAGAGGACCAAGGTCACGTCGTAATCCATCTTTTCTGTTTCGACCCCATTCAAATATTGTCAATAGATAACTGTTCTCATCACCCAGAAGTGACACAACTGAACACTGACTTCTTGTAAAATCTCCCTAAGGAGGTTCCGCTTTACGTACATTGTGTCGAAATCAAAAATATTTGCTACACATTGCACATATGTTGATAAATGGGATCCACCCGTTAATGAGTTCATCAAAGGGAACACAAAGTAATATATATGTACAGAGATAGTTTGGAAATAATAATTGTTCAGAAATATTTCTTGCAATACAGCGCTCCTTCTCTACAACGACATTCGATGGCAAAAATTGTGTGCGTGGTTCGGAGTGAGTCGTTATAGGGAGCGAAATTTGCAAAGAGCTTGAATCCAGATCAGACGCCGCGACACGCGGCATCTGATCTGTATTCAAGCTGTTTGTCACTCGTCATTTTTTTCTGTCCAAATGTCCATTATGTTACTTTGAGAAAAAACAACAGACGACAACTCTAAGCAGAAGACATTGCAGTCATGAATAGGTTGGACATAATTGTCCTGTTTAGGGAACTGCGACAATGACCGTTGTAGGGAGGGGCACTGTAATATCAAGATTGGCATGTCTGTATATTAGTCTTAAGACTATCTGCATGAGGTAAACCCCAATTTCTTTCAAAACATTTGTTCGAAAACGAATGATACTCTATGCAAAATATTAATAACAAGGTCAAACAAGATGTAACTCGTAATCGTAACTCGCAGTTGCAAAATATTTGACACACAGTTTTAATGAATTAACCGTTGTTTTAACATATGATTTGTATTGCATTCGTTTCGTTAAAGTTATACAGTCGAAACTCGATACTTCGAACTCGCGTTTGTTAGAATATACCCATATTTCAAAATTAAAACGTGGCTTAGCCACGTTTTAACTTTGAAATACGGCTATGTTTGACTTAAGCGAGATCGAGTTATCAAAAATAAACAGATGCATTACTGGTAAGACCGATTTAAGCGAGTTCGAAGTATCGAGTTCCGAATGTACTTTTATAACCATACCTATTTATTTTTGGTGACGAAGGCAGGGCTGCCATTTCTCCGGATTTGTCCTTAATCTCCGGATTTTTTTCCAGTTAATTGTAGCTTAAAGCAGGCTGAAAGTAAAGCAGAATGCGCCCTAAGGCGCATTCTGCTTTACTTACAGTCTGCTTTAAGTAGTCGCATGTCAACAAAACAAGAAAAAGCGTATGGGGTAAAGGTACGATACGTAAGATCGCACTTGAAAAATGCAAATTTGGAAATCTTAGGATTTTTCATGTCAACTTATGGTAGCCCTGCGAAGGAAAGATATGTTTAGAGGAGAAACACTGGATGGAGGACTGGAACAAAGACAAACATATGTTTACATGTATCTATCAAATTAAATACGTTTTCCATAGAAATGCATTGCTATCTGTTGCAATTGAGCAATACGTTATTGCCGTAGTTCATTTTCAGAAAGAAACGAATCTGCTATCTGTAAAATATTTCTTATTGTTATGTCTTTTGTTCTGAAAATGCGTCCTAATGATGATAAATATCCTGATGTATCAATATAATTTTAAGGCTATATCATCTAGACAAAAATGTTTGCAAAAAGCATCCCGTCATTCAACATTATGAATCACGATGATCCAAACACCGATCAACGTATGAAAAACGTATGTTGGTGACTAATTATTAACTGTTAATTGTCATTACCCTGAACAAGCTATTGAAATGTTTTCAGCAACAATTTGCCTTTATCAGTTCTTATAGCAACATTTTCTGCATTTTGATCCTAGCAATATCACCAGAATGTCAAACTGTTTGGATCAAAATAGTCTCAAAGTTATCCACACCATTTGCAACATTAATGATAAATTCAACCATAGCGTATATGTATAAATGGTTATTTAGCACCTACTGAGGAGAAAACGTTATTCTTTCCCAATAAACGCGTTTACGCTAAAACTAAAATTTCCATTGCAAACAGTTTGGAGCCAGATCAGACGCCGTGTAACCCGGCGTCTGATCAGGCTCCAAACTGTTTGCATCTCAGATGAAAAAATAATAATTAGAAATGTCTAAAAATGGTTATTTCGTACAATTTAGCGAGTTGCGTTTGCGTTTCGTTTGCGTTTAAACGGGAGAGAATAACGTTTTCTCTACTGTACGATGTTCGTCTAAGAACGGATTCTTAAAGAGATGACAACTATTTCCATCCAACGACTACGTATGGTAAATTATTCAGATTATGCAATGAACTTGATGATTTACAGTGCAGATGAAATGTGGCGTGTGATAGCCTTACATTAATATCAGAGAACGTCAGACATTTTGTTTGTGATAGTCAGTTGGACAAACAAACTAAATTAATACGCAGTTTTAACGATCATTCAACAGAAGACCAACTGATTGTGTTAACCCTTTACCCGATAGTCTGTTTCTAGTGTTGAAGATAGGTGATCACTTAAAGCAGGCTGAAAGAAAAGCAGAATGCGCCTTAAGGCGCATTCTGCTTTACTTTCAGCCTGCTTTAAGCTTCCATGTGCTAGAATACAAATGTATAAAAAATATTCCCTATGCTATATATTCACAGCTGATTAAATTGGAACTATTTTCTTCAGCGGAAGAATAAATCATTTCCGGTAAAGGGCGCTTGTATTGGGGAAAGGGTAATGACAGGGGGGTATTCAAAGAAGAAGAAGAAGAAGAACGTTTATTTGACTTAAACTTTACAGTTTCTCGTCACAATACATAAATATTTACAGTATAACAGTATAATTCAAAGGTCAAATTTGATATGTACATGTAGATCTAGATCTACTAAATTTCAGCTAGAATTGTTTTACATGAAGAAATTTTGAAAACATCACGAGGATGGTATCAAAAGCATTGATTCATAATCTTATATAGAGAGAGGCAGTCTATCACACAGTTTTTGTCAAAATGAGACGCCGAATTACTTGGTGTCTTTGATGAGCCCGAACCGCTTGATTGAGTCATAATAATAACAGTACACCATAGTATGTTTATAGTTTAAAAGACAGTTGGTCATTTAAAGGATATCGGAAGCCATTTTCAGTCTGTTTTTAGCTTTTAATGCTACAGTGTCCCTACCTATAACGGCCCTCTCAACAACCACCCCCTCCTTACAACGACCCTTGTCGCAGTTCCCTAAACAGGACCTAGTGAATCTAACACCACCGTGAGTGTCAGATAAGAATATCCCACCCGAGTTTTGAAGATATTTTTGGAACACGAGGCTTTGCCGAGTGTTCCAAAAATATCTTCAAACGAGGGTGGGATATTCATCTGACACTCAACTGTGATGTTAAATTTATTTTCTCACCTCGTCAACCCTAAAAACGCGTTTAACTTGCTATACAGTGGTGAGTTGTATTTTAATGCGCTAATGCATGCTTGACGACGTCATGACGACGTCATAAATACGACAATAATAAGATAGTTCGGCTTGTCTGTCCGGACAGATAAGGTTATCTCACACCCCCTAATTTTCGGGATACCTCTGTCCGAGAGGTGAGAAAAGTACGTCTAACGCTTTTTCTGCTGCAATATCGTCTGTTTAAATTATCGTCTGCTGTTTTTCTCAAAGTGACATAATGGACATTTAGACAGAAACTAAATTAATGACGAGTAACAAACAGCTTGGATTTAGATCAGACGCCGCGTTACGCGGCGTCTGATCTGGATTCAAACTGTTTGTAATGTAAACCAATTTCCCTCTCTATAACGATTCCCTCCGAAAAACGCACATTAAAGTTGTCTCCCATTGGATGTCGTTGTAGAGGTATAGAATATAGTTCTTATGGTACATGTGCATATTCGTGAAAAAAAATCTTCAGTAGAAGAATAATTTAGAGGCGTAAAATGTCGTATTTATGGAGTGATGCGTTAATCAGTTGACATCTATATGTATTTCAGAGAAGGGGTATTTACGTCAGAGGTTACATGTAGGTGTAAAATGAATGAAAAGAACAATTAAAAGTGTAACATAAAAAATCAATAAGTGGGTCTTAACCCTTTCATTCTCAATGACGCCTGAAAGCGCGTTTGCAAATAATTTGGGTCCTGATCAGACGCCTCGTATCGCGGCGTCTAATCAGGACCGAAACTGTTTGACACTCTTAGCGACATTAATTAAGTCATACAACCTTAAATCTAACTTTGAAACGTGTCTTGGAGACAACAATACTGAAACAACAGATGACAATAAAGCGGTGAAGGGGTAATTTTCTCCCGAATAATTCGACCATGAAAGGGTTAAAGAAAATATAAATGTACAAAATACGAATGGGAATAATATGAATGAGATGTGGTCATGTAAGGAGATATTAAGGCAATTTATTATAATTATACCTATTGGTGATTTATAGAGATTTCTGAGTTAGATAAATTTAATATCGTCACAGTTGATATCATCACTAGCGATGATATCACTTTTGTAGTGACGATTTTATTTTTGCGACGTCACGTCACAATATATTTTATGACGTCGCGCGTGAACAATTATTTATGTGTTTTTTTCTGTAACAACGTCATTAAACTGTACATGTACATGTATATAATAAATAGAATAATCAATTACTTTGGACGGATATGAAAAATATATCACTCAAATGGGTTGTTATCCGGTTAAAAAACTCGTCTTACGGACTCGTTTTTTGACCAGATAACAACCCATTCTCGTGATATATTTTTCATATCAATCCATAGGAATTGATTATCCTCTATTTAGTTCACATTTGAATTCGTTTGCCCTAATAAACGATAATTTCTCAATGGAGATCATACCTGCTACCAGTGTTGTTGTCGTGCTGATAGTTAAGGAACTAATCAACTATAAACGGCTAATATAATTTGGACGTCTAATATGGTATACGTTTCTAAACATGTGTAACGACTTGTTAAGTGCTTCGCTTGTTCATGCGGTTGAAAAGGTAAATTATCATTTGAAGTCGTTCTTTCTAAGCTTTCTAATTGACGTGTGTTTGAGGCATGTAATCTGAAACTCCTACATCATCTGTCACTGGAAATTAGAGCAGAGTACTGAAAAACCTCAATGAACCAGTAACAACTAAGTTCACCAATATGTGATGAGTTCAGTAAAGAAATCGATGGCCGTCGATGGCCATCGATTGCGAGTTTGCTACCGGTCTGAAATACAGTGGAGAAAACGTAATTATTTCGTTCAAACGCAAACGCATTGCAATGAAATATAGAAAATGACAATATTTTGACAATTCTGATTTCCAGTTTTAATCTGAGTGGCAAACAGTTTGGAGCCTGATCAGACGCCGGGTTACCCGGCGTCTGATCTGGCTCCAATCTGTTTGCAATAAAAATAATAGTTCAAGCGTAACCGGGGTTATTTGGAAAGAAAACATTTTCTCTACTGTACTCTGCACGCTGCAGACGGGGCACAAACTGCGAACATAAACAGCAAACAGTGGTAATTGAACACCCTACAGTTGGTACAGAAACCTAGGAAATGCTTAAAAACCTACAATCCATCCTCGGTAACTCTTACCCACTTAATTGGAACGTGACCTAGATAAATCAGGTAATGTACAGTGGAGAATCTGTTATTCTTTCCCGTTTAAACGCAAACGTACGCAAACACAAAGCACTAAAACGTAGAAAAGAACAACTTTTGAACAATTCTGATATTTCATGTTTATCATGGTGGCAAACAGTTTGGAGCCTGATCAGACGCCGGGTTACCCGGCGTCTGATCTGGCTCCAAACTGTTTACACTGCAAATAATAGTTTAAGCGTAAACGCGTTTATTAGGAAAGAATAACGTTTTCTCCACTGTACATGTACAGCAATATCTCCAAAACAACGACCATCCGAACAACAATTTCCTCCCTACAACAACGCGTGCCGTCGTTTCCCAAACAAATTTCGCAGAATTACATAGCGAACATTTTGACAAAACAATAACATAATGACGAGTGGCAAATAGTTTGATTCAACTTGTTTGGAATCGTAAGCCAAGTCATGTTCAGCTCTCTGAGTTATTGATGTTTACAATCTTTTTACAACTCCCTTTGAAAAACACACTCAATCTGTGTATGCCATTGGGTGTTGCTGTAGAGAGGGAGAATGGTATTACAGTGGATAATCTGTTATTCTATCCCAATAAACGCGTTTACGCTAAAACTATTATTTCCAGTGCAAACAGTTTGGAGCCATATCAGACGCCGGGTAACCCGGCGTCTGATCAGGCTCCAAACTGTTTGCCACCATGATAAACAAGAATTATCAGAATTGTCCAAAAATTGTTCTTTTCTACGTTTTAGTGCTTTGCGTTTGCGTACGTTTGCGTTTAAACGGGAAAGAATAACAGAGTATCCACTGTATTAAATATGTGTGTTATGATTCGTACTGGATGTTATTGTCCTCTACAAAATGGAACACAATGATCTAAAACATATTCACAACATTTTCAAATTGAACATTATGGTAGCTGTTTAAAGGGGGCTTTGAAACTCAGGTGACAGAGCCATTGAATAGCTCGCATTTAATCGATATCGTGCAGAGATTTCCGAAATAAAGTAGATCCTCTTTATCACGTAATAACTTTACTCTAATTTAACCGTTTTCAACTGCTTAAATTCGATAACGCTATCTCGTAAAAGGCATACAGTGGAGAAAAACGTTATTCCTTCAAAATAAACGTGTTTACGTTCAAATGATTATTTCCAATGCAAACAGTTTGGAGCCAGATCAGACGCCGGGTTAACAGGGAAGAATAAACGTTTTCTTTACAGTGCCTCGTTTTTCTGAGCTAGTTCTTCGTATTAACAGTTGCGAGTAGTCAGTTTCTCTCACTTGTGATTCGATTTTGTTCGTAGCATTTATTCTGCGAGCATTAATTTTGTTTAGTTGTGGCAGTAACAAATTGTCGGCGATCGAACCCAAATATACCGGAGGCATCTTCTACAAGCATGGATAATTCAATTTACCGAAGCAGACTGCTTTGTACCGATCTGAACGTGGCATCGACAAGGCCATATAACTGTCATATAGTATTGAAGTTTGCATCCCGAAAATGAAATTAAGTACCAGAAGTCCATATTTTATGATCACTCTAGAAATGATAGTTTAACCCTTTACCTGATAGCCTATTTCTAGAATTGAAAATAGGTTACTACTTAAAGCAGGTTGAAAGTAAAGCAGAATGCGCTTAAAGCGCATTCTGCTTTACTTTCAGCCTGCTTTAAGCTATTACCTGCTAGAATAAGGAAAGTATTAAACATGACACATATTCATTACGGTATATATTGGAACTATTTTCTTCAGCGGATGAATAAAATGCATGTGCTAAAAGTCGCTTCTATAAGGGAAAGGGTTAAACTAGCCTATGTTGATCGCTGGAGAGATATTTGGCAACACTTTATTAATGCGGATTCGGCTACATGTACGTCAATGCAACGATCAATGTACAGAGTTCCCTTTCTACAACGGCCCTCCCAACAACGACTCCCTCCTTAAAACGACCCTAACGGCTGTTCCCCAAACAAGACAAAATGTTTAACACTTTTACTGCTGCAATATCGTCTGCTTCAAGTTGTCGTCTGCTGTTTCTTCTCAAAATTCCATTTTGATGGAATAATTATAATGACGGTTTACAAACAGATTGAATCCAGATCAGACGCCGCGTAACGCGGCGTCTGATCTGGATTCAAGCTGTTTGCAAATGTAAGCCAATTTCCAACCCTGTAACGACTTCCTCTGAACAACGCACACAATCTTTGTCCCCCATTGGGTGTCGTTGTAGAGAGGGAGCGCTGTATTTGCCAATATTTTTTTTATTTTTGATTGTGTCACAGAAGCTGACAGAGCATGTGATATTACAGCAGGATGCGTGTTTAAGCCAGGTGATCTTTATAGCAAGATACTGCAATATGTCTAGGATTTCATCTGTTCTGAATACCATCAACGAGTACAGTGGAGAAAACGTTATTCTTTCCCGTTTAAACGCAAACGTACGTAAACGCAAAGCACTAAAACGTAGAAAAGAACAACTTTTTGACAATTCTGATATTTCATGTTTATCATGGTGGCAAAGAGTTTGAAGCCTGATCAGACGCCGGGTTACCCGGCGTCTGATCTGGCTCCAAACTGTTTGCACTGGAAATAATAGTTTTAGCGTAAACGCGTTTATTGGGAAAGAATAACACATTCTCCACTGTAGCAAGATACTGCAATATGTCTAGGATTTCATCTGTTCTGAATACCATCAACGAGTATTCGCTTAACTGGTCTAAATAACAAGAGTTGTATTTTGAACATTAATAAATACATGAAACATATTTGTTACTAAATATTATTTAGGAACTGTTTGTTTACAGTGGAGAATGTGTTATTCTTTCCCAATAAACGCGTTTACGCTAAAATTATTATTCCCAGTGCAAAAAGTTTGGAGCCAGATCAGACGCCGGGTAACCCGGCGTCTGATCAGGCTCCAAACTTTTTGCCACTCAGATAAAAATAAATCGTGAGAAATTTCGAAAAGTAATTTTCTACGTTTTAGTGTTTTGCGTTTGCGTACGTTTGCGTTTAAACGCAAAAAATAACGTTTTCTCCACTGTACGTCTTGTCCGGCATTTAAAACGTATTCAACCGTTTGCTTACATGTACAACATGTATAAAAGTTGTAGTGATAAAAACGTGTGATTAGAACGTGTAAAATCTACAATCTGAAACAACAGGGCAATTTTACCCATGTGTGCTCACGACATAGGCAAACAGTGTAGACTCTGATCATACGCCGCGTGGTACACACACTCTACTTTAGTTTGAAACAGATTGAACTATGATTAAGTCATGCATCGTTTGATCTGAATTCAAACTGTTTTGCATCATTATTAAAATTATAAACTGTTCAATTTCATACACAAAATAGTAGGGTTCATCAGCTTTGTGACGGTTTGCCACTCACTGACCATTTACAGTACTAAAACTTATTAAATTAACATTTTTTGCAATTCGCTTGCAATTCGATGGCAGTTCGCTTGCGATTCAAAATAGTAACTTTATCCTCGGGTAAGTTTGCCTGAGCGGCATATCTCACAAATATTCGCAAATATGCCTTCGTTAATTTTTCCGATTCCATTTTTGTCACAACCGCTTCGGAAAAATCGCGTAAAATATTCAAGCGTAAGCTTTACCTTTTGAAGCACCTGGTTCGATGGCAATTCGATTGCGATTCGCTTGCTATTATCAATTTAATTTAATAAGGTTCAGTACTGTACACCGCTCTGGTGACCGATATTAAGATGGTGCGAGAGATTGTAACGGCCCCAGTCCCGATTCAAAGATATATAATTTTCTTCGGTTAAATGCAGTGAATTAGAAGAAAATTAATTTCCCTTGTTCCGGAATAAGTCGCTAAGTGGCGTTAGTAGTAGCGCACGAATATTTCGTGCGTGGCAAGTAACTGTAAATTGGTCATTCAGCTTTGGGAGATCCACTGGACAACACGCATTAAATTTTTAATTTATTGGGGTATCAGAGTAGATATTTTAAGTTGTGATAATTGATTATACAATCATGATTCTGGATGTATTTCAGTTTTGATTAACCAGATATAAGTGGTTCTTTTACGTATAACATGCTGTTGTCATGGATCTGCACATGGATCTGCCCAAGTGCTCTAATCAAGTTTACAATAAATATTATAAATATTTGTTGACTTTGTTGTAAGACGTGTTCAGGTTAGAGGAAGGCTGTTGTGTGAGTGTGTAAACTGACTCTTTTGTGTCTCGCTCTAACCACGAGAACGCTGGTTTAGAATTTTTACAGACGCAATGATAACACGATGTCGAGGACAATCTTTGTAAACGTGTCGAGATACCTCGCTGGCAGTTGAATTCTTTCCCCCGGGACCCGTTTCATAAAACTTCGTACGAAAAAAACCGGTCGTAAGTTAAAACTTTAAAATACATCTAATTACTCGCTCTAATCCTGTCTTGTGACATCTTATTAGAATCGTCTTATCACGGCGATTCCTACGAGATGTAACAATACTGGATTAGATGTAGATATAAATAATAATTGAGAATTTTATAATCTGACTTACTACAACATTTGTCGTACTAAGTTTTATGAAACGGGCCCCGAGTTCCATGAATGTGCAAATAGTTTGCCACCAAATCAGACGCCAGATCAACACTGAATGTATTATACAGAATCAATACGTCCAAGTAGTTTACCCTCAATAACACATTACATCTAATTAGAAATATCTTTAATGTTGTTGATGTTTTTAAATAATTCCTTATTAATAATTTAATGGACAGCCCCAGTTTCCAATTAAGTTTTGCTGACTTTTGACCATATTGCAATAAATTGTTTTATCATATATTGCAAAGATCAAGATAATGCAGATCCTGATCAGAATGCTCTTGCATGAATCCTATGATTAGTCTATACACTATTTACATATCACAAGTGCGATTTTATATAAATATTAGATGGAAGTTTGCATGGCATTCAAATTGTCAACCCGAGAAACAGAATGTCGCCCCGAGGCGGAGCCGAGGGTGACATTTTTGTTTTCGAGGGTTGACAAGTTGAATGCCACGCTAACTGCCATCTAACTCGAGCAGGAAACGCAACACAAACAATACACCCACCTCTCAAGCAAAACACACACACAATCATACCATAACACACACACACACACACACACACGCAATACCATTCCTTCATCATCATCATCATCATCATCCAGTTTAGTTTAACCAGGCCATTGATTAATCCTTCTTATAAGGGTGAGACATGGCTGTCCAGTCTGGAACGAAGTCTCCCTCTCCAAGCTTGGCGGTTTTGTGGGTTGATGTTTTCCAACACTAGAGCTTCACGGTCTCGTTTTACAAGGTCCTCCCAAGATAGCTTTGGTCTACCTGGACCCCGCTGTGTTGGGATGTTCAGGCATCTGATTTGAGAGATCCAGCTAGAGCTTCTCTCTACATGGCCAAGCCATTTCAACCTATTTGATTGCAGGGTCTCCGCAACGCCTCTTATGTGCAGTTGCATTAACAAAGAGTCAAACGGGACATCTTCATCTGGCTTGACCAGGCAGATCCATCGTATCATCGCTTTGTCATTTCGCTGCATACGTCTGAGTGTATTTGCTGATACAGCCCATGTCTCAGATCCGTAGAGCATAACACTCCTTACACAGGCTGAGTAGACTCTTCCTCTGGTTGCAGATGGCAGAAACTTGCTTGTCAATATGGGGAGGAGCTCTCTGAACTTTTTCCAGGCTGATTTGCAGCGTGTTATTGCTGCAAGATCGCATCCTCCTCCAGACGACAGTGTGTCACCAAGGTAGCAAAAGTCTGTTACGACATTGAGCTTTTCATTTCCAGCCTCTACCTCTGTCATAGGCCTACCATCTGTTGGTCTGGCTGAACCCTCACATCGTGGGCATTTGTACTGTGGATCAGGTCTGAGTGGTCCCTTGACCACTGCATTTCTTGTGGACCCACTTTGAGCAGTATGAGCAAAAAATTGAGTTTCTTCCTTTTCCGCTTAGGCATACTGCACAGGGGTATTTTCCTGATCTTCTCAGTGAGTCAAGGTTGGGACCAGATATCATTACCATGGTCTTGTTCATGTTGACTCTAAGCCCCTTCTTTTCCATTCCTGTCTTCCAGATGGTCAGTCGCTCAGTCAGTGCTTCTAGAGAGGTATCAATGATAGCCAGGTCATCAGCGTAGAGGAGCTCCCAGGGACAGCTGGTGCGAAATTCCCGTGACAATTCTTCCAGGACAATGATAAAAAGCAGAGGGCTTAATACTGAGCCCTGGTGGACGCCTACTCCAACACCAAACTCGTCACTGTAGTCATTGCCAACACACACACGGCGTCTTGCATTGTTGTACATTGCTTGTACGGTCCGTACCAGCCATTTTCAACCCCTAGTTTCCGCATAGCCCACCAAATGACTCTCCTTGGAACCCGGTCAAAGGCTTTTTCAAGGTCAACAAAAGCCATATACAATGGCTTGTTTGCCAAGTGGTGTTTTTCTTGCAGCTGTCGGATAATGAAGATAGCGTCAGTGGTACCCCTGTCTGGCATGAAGCCAAACTGCATCTCGTCAATCTTGACCTGCTGTCTGATAGCACTTTCCACAACTCTCTCAAAGACTTTCATGACTTGATCGGTCAGTTTCAGGCCTCGGTAGTTACTCCTGTCCAGTGCGTCACCTTTCCCTTTGTAAATGCTCATGATGTAGCTTTCTTCCCATTCTCTTGGGATACGTTCCTCGCGCACAACAGCTGCAACGAGGTCACGAATTAGGGCTACACCAGCCTTGCCTGTGGGCTTAAGCATTTCCCCGACAACACCAGATGGTCCTGCAGCTTTACCCATTCGCATCTTGCTTACTGCTTTTTCAATCATCTCAGTGGTAATTGGTACACTTGGGCCCTCAACTTGGGGTTCATGTGAGAGATCTTCAGGGTTCCAGGGGAATTCCACATTAAGAAGGCGCTCATAGTGTTGTTTCCATGCTTCTTTTCTGGCCTCATCAAGAGCAAGCTCACCAGCATCATTCCTGACTGGTTTTTCACCACTCACATCTTGGTTGTCTTGGCGCATTTGTTTGGCCAGTTTGTAGATGTTTCCTGACTTGGGGTTGATGTTCAGAAAAACTTCATTTTCAGCCTCATTCTTGGCATAGTAAACAGCTTGTTTGGCTGGCTAGGCGCTTTGCAATGTTGTAGGCTTCTCTACTGCCTCCAGCCTTCCAGGCCTTGAAACATTGCCTCTTCTTCTGTACTGCATTATTTACAGTGTCATTCCACCACCAGGTCTGCTTTCGCCATCGGTGTCTGGATGAAAGGCCACACGTTTCTGTTGCAGCTTCAGTTAAGCCATCTTTCAGTGTTTTCCATAGGTCCTCCACATTGCAGGATCTGGTATCCTCTGTCTTGGCGGCAAAAAGTTCAGCAAACTCTGCTTTTGTGTCTGGGTCTTTGAGTTTCCAGTTTTATACGGGGGCTGAACTTTCGCTTGATTTTGCGTGGAGTCTCTACCTTGAAATCACAGACGACCAGTTTATGTTGTGATGCACATTCTTCGCCTAAGATGACTTTCACATTTGTTACATGCTTTCTGAAGCTGCGTCGATACAGGATGTAGTCTATCTGTGTAGAACTCTCTCCTGACTGGTATGTGGCAAGATGTCTGGGATGCTTCTTGAATAGGGAGTTGCCTATCACTAGATCATTTGCAACTGCAAATTCTAGTATTCTTTCACCCTCGGCGTTGCGTTGGCCTAAAGCATGCCCACCATGGACTTCCTCATATCCATCTTGCTTGCTGCCTATGTGTCCATTCCAGTCCCCACATACAAACAGTTCCTCAGAGGCAGGGACGGTTGCAACAAGGCTCAGCAGCTGCTCAAAGAAACGATTCTTTTCATCTTCACTGAGGCCAACCTGGGGGGCATAGATGCAGACCAGGGCAAAAACTACCTTGCCTACAACTAGCCGTACAAGAAGAATCCTGTCGCATACCCGCTTCACCTCAAACACCTTCTCCCACCATTTCTCAGCCAGTAACACTCCTACCCCTCCGACCCCTTTACCATTCCCAGACCAGAGGAACTTGCACTGGGTGTCCTTTCCAGTACTTTTCCTGACTCCTTCATTTCTCCATCTGGTCTCCTGAAGGCATAGGAGATCGATTTTCCGTCGACTCATAGTCTCTACTACTTCATTCGCCTTACCCCGCATGGTCCCTACATTCAGAGAGCCAATACAGAAAGGCACTGGGCGTTCGTAGGATTTGCCATTAAGGCCGGACCCTGCAGACCCACGCACTCTGAGGTCTGCCAAGCCCGAGACATCACCAGCTCCATTGCTGTTGCTGGTGCTGCCTAGTTGGGTGCTTCTTTGACTGGACATTCATATAATCTACACACTAAATAGAAAACAACACGCAAGACAAACATAAAGCAAAGTGAATATAGGAGCCCGCCTTGGTACGGTCGTAGAATCGTCTCGTTCGTATTTTGTAAAATATGTTGTGAATACCAATTAAGAGTCGCCATGCACGTAACGCGCGAAACGACGTTACATTGTTTATATCAACTCAACTACATGTAAATATTAGAGAAAATAATATCATATAGAGTGACTTCAGAAAAGAATATAATATAAAGTGACAGTATTTTTAAGAAAAGAGAAAATAATATCATACAGAGCGACGTCACAAAAAAGAATATCATATAGAGTGACAGTATATTTTTGGATAAATGTAAAAGACATGCAAACTGTTTAATTTAGGTCTATGGGAAATTAACATTGTAACTCAAAGCGAGGTGTAACAATATTTTAAATATAAGTTGGGAGTATGCGTGACATTTAAATTGTTAACCCGAGAAACAGAATGTCACCCGAACGAAGCCGAGGGTGACATTCTTGTTTCCTAGGGTTCACAATTTGAATGTCACGCAAACTGCCATCTAATATTTCATCTATTACACCGAGCTTATCAACCCTGGCTGTGGAATCGTCTCGTTCGTATTTTATAAAATATGTTGTGAATACCAATTTAGAGCAGCCGTGCACGTAACGCGGGAAACGACGTCGAACTCTACGACGTCACATTGTTTATATCATTACAAACAAAGAAGAATAGAGAAAATAATATGGTAAAGAGTGACAAAAAAATTTCATATAGAGTGGCAGTATTTTTAGATAGATGAAAAAGATATGTAAAAAATTTCATTTTGGTATATATTGGAAATTAACATTGTAACTCAAAGCGAGGTTTAATAATCACAAATGTACATGTACCATCAGCGTTAATGTGTAACTTGATGTTACTACCTCATCAATATATCCTGGCCTACACTGTAATACAATTCAGGGAAGGACCGATTCTAATGATGCCCAACCCTTTTGTTTATATAAAACATAGTGTATACTGCTTGTTTATGAGAACAATAATATATCATTTTACTAAATGTATATCGATCACATGGGGAAACTGATCTGCAGATGGTATTTAAATAGGATCGGAATAGACTACAGTATTTAATAGATTATGCATTATATAGCAAAGTTCTATTTTAACATGAAAAGGGATATTGTACGCAGCTACCTCGAATTACAATCAACATAACCGTTATCAATCAACTGAGCATGGCATCACGTCAAACTTGATGATATTCTAAACCATAAATTTAAATCTGATAATCTAACTACAGGGTTAAAACTAACCATAATTACTCCCTTGGCAACAGTAGAGATTTAAAAAAAAAACTTCCAAGTTAACCGTTCAAGTACAGTGCAGTAAAGTCTGGATAAATTGTAATTAGTAGATAGAAATCTTTATTTCGGTGTGTAATTATTTTCCACACAAACTCATTTTCACGCTAGAGTGAATTTCTGAATTTTCTATTTAAACTAGTTGACCCTTTTCCTTGCAATAGTCAATAGCACACTGTTGATACGGTACAGGGCACATTATTTTATTCTAAAAAACGCGTTCTCGCTTAAACTATTATTTATTTTGAAAAATTATTACATGTTAGGGCATTATATGTGTGTTTCGTTTGCTTTTATATTAAAAAGAATAACCCCTTTTCCTCCATTCATCTAGAATATGTGAATAAGATATTGCTAATGGTACATATTCATGACTGTATAAAGTGAAACTAAGATAAAAAAAAAAGTATGCATTATCCAAATCCTGCATTTACATGAAACGTCTTTAAAGATTCTAAAGCTTCATCAACTCGTCGCTCAATAAATGACGACTGTTGATGTGGGACGAACACAGTACATTGTATGGGCATTAAATTTAGATCAACGGCCGTGTTTTATACCAGCCCTTGGGAAATTATTATAAGTGTATTCATGCAATGGTCTCATGTTTGCTAAATATGTGCTAAAACGTTACCTGATCAGTTGTTGAATACGATATTTAAAACGCTCAATAGGGCGGTAAGCGTTATTCTCTCCACATACATGTAGGCCGTAGGCGTTAGGGAGTCTCTAGTGTCCAGTGGAACTGTTTGGTGCCAGATCGAGGCGATTCTAGGGAGACACACGCCATAGGATTCGGTGCTTAAGTGATTAAGAAAATATTGGATTTTGTTCAGTTTACTCTCTCTTTATCACTTTTGAATATATGCCCTACGGTTTGTCCATAGTACATTTCTAAGAGAAAGAAGCCTGTGACAAATGCTTATCCTGGCATAATATGAGGATCAACACAATTTACAATTTATGTACAGTGGAGAAAACGTTATTCTTTCCCAATAAACGCTTTTACGCTAAAACTATTTTCCCCATACAAACAGTTTGGAGCCACATCAGATGCCGGGTAACCCGGCGTCTGATCAGGCTCCAAACTGTTTGCCACCAAGATAAACATGAATTATCCTTATTGTTCAATAAGTTGTACTTTTCTACGTTTTAGTGCTTTGCGTTTGCGCTTCGTTTGCGTTTAAACGGAAAAAGAATAACGTTTTCTCCACTGTAACATAAGTTGTGTTAAAATACTCAAATTGTATTCACTTGTTGTAACCTTTCATTCGCTGAAATAAAAAATTCATAAAAATAACCAATACAATACAATACAAATTTCTTTATTACAGTGGAGAAAACGTTATTCTTTCCCGTTTAAACGCAAACGCAAAGCACTAAAACGTAGAAAAGTACAACTTTTGGACAATTCTGATAATTCATGTTTATCTTGGTGGCAAACAGTTTGGAGTCTGATCAGACGTCGGGTTACCTGGCGTCTGATCTAGCTCCAAACTGTTTGCACTGCAAATAATAGTTTTAGCGTAAACGCGTTTATTGGGAAAGAATAACAGATTCTCCACTGTACCCCATCTACATGTACTACGAACATCTACCATTTGAGTAATCATTTAGCATTTTGCACAATACAACATTGAAGACTCATGTCAAACATAAACTATTTGACAAAAGTGTAGACTCAAATCAGACAGCTCCTTTAGGAGCCGTCTCGTCTGGGTTTACCCTGTTTCGAATAACGCTTATATACGGTGATAGCATTTGTTACGAGCCAGGCGCAACAGAAAGACAAAGCCAGCAACAAACTTTACAAACTTTATTAAAACAAAACTACAAGTTGAAGAAACACGTAAATACCTGTTAATTAAAATCCTAAAATTATCCTAATTCCTGTCCTTTTGAATAACAAAACACTGCACTTTTAATTAAAATTTCCCACACTTTCAATAATCCAGAGTAGTCCTGTACCTGACCTGAAGACCCGTTTGCAAAATGGTGTTGAGAGAGTTTCTCACTTGATGTGAGTTAACGAAACCATAGACATCACAAATCACCGAGGTGCTTGTCTGCCACACTGTCACGTTTCCCACAATATCCAAATCCAATATGGCCGCCGCCAGCCATTTTGGAAAAGCTAACTGTTTTGTTTTTTGGAGAATAAATAAGTGTAATACCTCTAAATTGATTGTTTTTTGGTGTGGAACTCATTTCTGATGCCCTTTGTGCAATCTGGGGTGTCTTTGATTTGGAAAGGTCAAAGTCCACATTAGCCAAATCCAATATGGCCGCCGCCAACCATCTGTATCCAAACTATTAACAAGTAAACGTCTAGTACACTGATGACTGTCGAAAGACCCAAGATAAAGCAGTGAATTTTAAGTCTTTATATATACACAGTTTTACCATTCTAGAAAGGTATTGAACAGTCATATAATTTCTTGAAGATCATGTGATCAGTTGTTTACCATAAAATTACTAAATGTAGACTTTCAGGGGCATTCTGTCAACAAAAAGATCATGTGACTCAATTTGTTTACCAGTGAATATAAATTTCTAGAACATTCTTCGTATATGTTTCCATACTATTCAATGATGTTATAGAATATTCTAAACCTTTCTAAATGTTCCAAGGATAGAATTTTCGCATTTTAAAGCATTTAAACAATAAGTAAACAACAAATTCAAATGATAAACATGTTTACATAACACATTGTAGAGTTGATATATTTCAAAGTTGCTTTTTGCTAGCTTTACTAAGACAGTACCTGGCAAACTGTTTTTCAAGTATATTTAATTGTGAAAACACAAGTTAGAAATAGGCATCGATATCTATATGTAAATGAACTAAACCGAACTAAACTGAATTATTTAATGACAGAAAAAGGTTCCTCTTGGCACAGTCATGAATATGGAAGATAAGAAATTGTTCCTTAACCATTAAATCTCTCTATTACGACAACTACAGTGGAGAATCTGTTATTTTTTCCCAATAAACGCGTTTACGCTAAAACTTTTATTTCCAGTGCAAACAGTTTGGAGCCAGATCAGACGCCGGGTAACCCGGCGTCTGATCAGGCTCCAAACTGTTTGCCACCAAGATAAACATGAAATATCAGAATTGTCCAAAAGTTGTTCTTTTCTACGTTTAAGTGCTTTGCGTTTGCGTACGTATGCGTTTAAACGGGAAAGAATAACAGATTCTCCACTGTAAGTTGTGTTAATTATTAGAGGTTCATGACAGGTGACTGTGTAAAGGAAGATGACAGTAAAACAGAAAGCTCCTTTAGTACTTCCTCATATAAAAACTTAAAGACAAAACAGTATCAAATGTGAAATTTATGAAGCTTTTAATACAACTGATACGGTACTATTTAGTACATTTTGTAAAAGGAAATAACTCTTTTTTCTTTAATAACTCAAAACTTTAATCACTACCCATTCATTTTCTTTTCATATTTTGAATTGCCTTTGGTACAATATAAGAAAAAAGTTCGATTCTAGAAATATGTTTTTCTTTCTATTTTTTAATAAAACAGTTTATATTTTTAAAAAAATCATTAATTAATCTACCCATAAAAACCATATTGTTGATTCAGAGTTTCATATTTTTCAAATCTAGTGCCTGATTGGTCTCATTTTAAATTCTTTATGTGAAAATACTTCTATAGACATGAAATACATAATGAAAAGCAAAATTACCACGTTTATGTTTATTAAAAATAGATTTAAATGAAGCTGTTACTTTAAATTTGGCAAAATTTGAGAAAAACTCCGAATTTGACACATCTTTGTAAATTGCCGTACGTTACGTAGGGCAAAAAAATGCACACCAACATATGTTTTTTTCTCTCAATATTTTCATTTATCATAAACAGTTCTTCCAAAATAAACATGACAGAAAAAAAGTTTGATACTTTGAAAATTTCGCTTATGGGTTTGATACACCCTTAAAGCAGGCAAAAAATATAACAAAATATTCAATATGTTTTTATTTAAGCCTGCTTTAAGCAACTCAAAGTGTGTCCTTACTACAAATGTACTGAACTAATTAGTAATAAGCAATAGATTAGTCACATGTACATGTAGAAGGAAGAAATCAAAACCCTCCTTGGAAAACTTTTGCACGTGTACGTGTAGTCACACGTACATGTACCCGTACAAGTAAAAATCGAAACCTCTTTATTAATATAATGCCAACAAATCAAGTTTGAGAAATGCAGCAAACGACAACTGCTGCATATGATAGTCACATAGCGTGCGTAAGTTTAATCAAGATGCACTTGTTCAACATGTCGTGGAAATCAATGTTCAATATATACATTTCATACACCGGCGAACATTCTCACATTAATGTCCATGTATTCCCGGCATAGGTGTAGCCGTCATATTCTACTTTTTCACGTTGGCCCCTTCACTACCATTGCGTCATCAATTCTAAACAATTGTTGTCTGCTTTTGTTTCGCAAATTTCAATGCTATGTATTTTGACTGAAGAATATTGAAATGAGTGCTAAACTGGTTTGATCTTGATCAGACCCGACATTCCGCGGCGTCTGACCAGGATCAAAACGGTTTGCAAGCAACTATTGCAGTGAAGGGATAGACTTAGTTATTTCCTGTAATTTCTACTACAACACTAATACCGGCGTGAAAAGTGGACCCTTTCACATAATTAAAACAAACGTTTAAATTGTACGCACTGATCGAAGTGTGACTCGTACAGTGAAGATAAGTGCCACCAAGATAAACATGAAATATCAGAATTGTCCAAAAGTTGTTCTTTTCTACGTTTAAGTGCTTTGCGTTTGCGTTTAAACGGGAAAGAATAACAGATTCTCCACTGTACCAGTTTACGGTAAAACTCAGATTGGAATGAATAATAAGAGTTGTAAATAAATTGTCATTTTGGCCGTTTAATTACAATGCGGTTGTGTTTCGATTGCGTTCAAACGGGAAAGAAAAACATATTTTCCATTGTACATGTGCAGTTGAGAATACGTTATTCTTTCCCGTTTAAACGCAAACGAAACGCAAACACAGTTCAATAAAATGTAGAAAATTACAACGTTTTAAACTGAGTGGCAAATTGTTTGGAGCAAGATCAGACGCCGGATTACCTGGCGTCTGATATGGTTACCCGGCGTCTGATCTGGCTCCAAACTGTTTGCAATGGAAATAATAGTTTTAGCGTAAACGTGTTTATTTGGAAAGAATAGCGTTTTCTCCACTGTACAAACAGAATGACTATATGATACATACAGTGGAGAAACTGTTATTCTTTTCCGTTTATGCTTACGCGTGCGCAAACGCTGCGCAAACGGTACGCAAACTTAACGATTAAGGATACACGCGTTTTAGCGTTTAAGAGTGGATTATTCGTTTATAAGCGGATTTTCCGTTTATAAATGCGTTTCAATCGGCATACCTTTGTTATTATCGAGACCGATCTATTATACGAGAGAAGAACCCCGAAATGTATTCAGTCACCAGTAATTGACATTCCAGTCATGCTAAGTACAGTGGTAAATACGCTATTCCTATCCACTTTCCGCGTTTCTTATCCGTTTCGTTAAACGGGTTTCCTAGCCGTTTATTACGCGTTTCTTTACGCGTTTAAAAGAGCCCGGATGTCGGTCTTAATTTTCTAAAGAATACTCCTGAAATATTGACTCGGGTCATTCACAAAGTGAGCAAAACATCAAATATTCCGACATTTCATGCGGTAAGTAAATATTGCAGTCGTTATCGTAGCGGCGAGTCCAATGCAAGTCTGTCTCGACGGGTGGTTTATTGATTTATGGGTCTGGTGTCACTAATCGGATTAGTGGGTTTTTTATCGATAAGATCCGGAATCTCCGCGTGAAACACACCAATCGCAACATCTCTGGTATAATCGTTTATTTACGCGTTTAAACGCGTTAAAATCGTTAGGCGTTAAGCGTTAAATAAGCGTTCGTTAACCGTTCACTATGCGTTTCTTACGCATAGATTAACGCTTAAATGGGTAGGAATAGCGTATTTACCACTGTAACTCGGCGTCTGATCTGGATCGACTCCTTAATGCAGACCAGAAACTGAGTAACTCGGCGTATTATATGGATCCAAACATTGGTTCAGATCAATTGATTGGTAAGTCGACCTCTGATATGGCTCAAATCAGTGATCCTCCCTGCTATGAACAGGTCTGAATTGCAACACTTATGCAGTTAGTCAAGTTCAAATAAATACTGCCATTCATCTACGGTGGGATAGAGCAAGGAAATCCCAGCGGGGAGGCTGTATTGCGCAACCTACCGTTTTGATCTAGCCTTAGTAGGGATTTTATGACGGGAAGTTGTTCATGACTGTCCATCAAAGCTGCGGGCTACAGTGGGTACCTATTGTGTTAGAATACAGTGTGTGATTTAAAAGGCTATATGGATTTATTTTGCAGAAGATAAGTGTGGAATTCAATATATCAATGATATCACTCTTCCGGTATATGGTCTTGATCTTACAGCGCAGAAATCATAATTTATAAATCACAAAAGGATTTTTAATGACGAAAAGTAAAACAGATGACACATATGCGGCATTTTTGGTTGAAATAAATTGTAAAACACGTTTGAGTAATCGAAGTGAAGCTGAATGAGTTTTAAAAAAAAACCTGGTAGATATTGTTCCTTAACAATGAAAACGACAAGTAACTACTGTACGTTTATCAAAATTAGCTCAGTTATAAATATGGTCCTACTGAGCCTCGTTCAGATCCGTTACCAAGCAGTATGCTTCAGTAACTTAAATTGAATTACTCGTGCTAGTAGAGAATTCTTAAGTTTACATTTGGTCTGATCGCGGACGTTTTGTCACTTTCAGAAATATGGACAAAATAATGCTTGCAAAATAAATGCTGTGAAAAAATATAATCATGAATATATATATATAGTCAGCAAAAATAGAAACGTCCCATGTTTTGAACGGACATATCTCTGACGTTATTTAAGTTATACATCAAGTGAGTGTACTTGTGGGATACTGGTTAGTTGGAGTTACACACGTGTAAAGTTTTCACAAAACAACACAGATAAAAACCGTTAACGTAACGAAATCATGATTTGCACGTTTTGCACTTGCACGGTACAGACGTTTCAATAAATTATTCTGTCACCGTCGTACATTACACACAACACATGCTAATAAAAAAATTGAAAAACCCCATATGAATTTAATCCTTGCATCATGCCACGCTCGTCTGAAGTTGAAAGAAATCAGGCAAAGACGGCCATTGCTGTCGCCCGCTGGTTCGGCTGCTGTCGAAAGACCAAACAGAGGCTTGCGACCCGGTACCATCAGGCTGGGACTGTTCACAATAGTTTTCGCCTTGGTCAACCCGTTTTTCCACCGTCCAGTCTATAGACAACATACTCCAAAGACGATCAGAAATGATCATGGTTTTATCTTCTATTTTCCTGGACAGAATCTCCGCATGCAGTCATACCTTGATTATCTGTTGGGTAATAAAACTGGCAATTAACCTAAGCTTGACCATTTGACTCTACTGATAAGCCCCATCTCCCTACACTTTGCGTCTGCCCGAAATGCAAGTAATCCTGCAGGAAATGTCTGTTTTTGTATTTGATCTTGGTCTACACTGTTTGCATAAGACACGCGTACTCTTGACAGATGCACAGTATGATAATGATGTATATTTGTTAAGGTAGGTTTCAATGGATTTGTTTTAATTGCATCATGAAAAAGTGAAAACCCTAATCAGAGGGCCCCTAGAAGAGTCCCTCTGATCTGGGTCTACATTTTTTGCAGAGGACAGTGTACTCTTCACAGGTACACTGTAAATGATGTATATATGTGACACTATGTTTCAATGGGTGTGTTACAATAGATTTCAACATGACAAACAGGGAAGACCCCGAACAGAGTATCCCTATTATGAGCCCTCAGATCTGGGTCTACACTGTTTGCACAGGACATGTGTACTCCTCACAGATATACAGTTTATTAATGGTGTAAATATGTGGTACTAGGTTTCAACGAGTTTGTTGCATTTTATTGAAACATGGCAAACAGTAAACATCCTGATCTTTGAGTGCCGGAGCCTATGGTCTTGGTCTAAACTTACAAACTGTTTGCATAGTTTCAAATTAAAGTAGAAAATGCTCACGTCGACACCATGTGTGTGCTAATACATGTCTTTTCAACTTAAGCAACACAAAGTTTGATTTTCAAACAGTACTGATCCAGATCAGAGGTCAATTAACTTGGCATCTGCTCAAGATTGTGGACCATATTGAAAATTGGTTACACGCCAAATATGGTATCCACGTAAAATAAAGTCGTTATTATTATTATAAGATTCAAACTGTTTGCAATTGTCATCAAGATAGGCTCAGCTGGATTAGTCAAAGGATATACTAGTAATTCAATTGCTCCTGAATTTTGTTTTGGACAATTCCATTTTCAAATTAAGCCTGGTCCATTTTGACTACAGTAAAACCTCTCTTTTGCAACCACTAAATAGAAGGCTAATACTTTTATAAAAGACAGATGACAGCTTAAATAAATGTGAAAGTAAAACAGAAAGCTCACTTTGCTTTAAGCAACGACCTGCATTAAGTACCTATCAGCACACTTAAGTGGTCGTAGATTTTTAATAGAGATGTTTTACTGTATTTGATTTTTACAATAAATTTCAAAGTGACTAACATTGCATAATAAAGACCCCTCTGATCCGAGTCTACACTGTTTGCATTGAGGACATGCTTTCTTTTCACATGTATGCCTTTTTGCAAATGACAGTACAATCGTTGCTAGGGTTGAATGTGTTGCTTATTATATTTTTAAAAACTAGATTTAAAATGAAATTTCATTGAGCGAGTTTTGTCATCTGATGTTTAATGAAAATCTACACAATTTACTCTTAGCATGCTAGCTGTAAACACTTGTAATCTTTGCAAACAGTTTGGATCCTGGTGAGATGCTGCATGATACGACAACACACCATGATCCAAACTATTGGAGACTCTGGTCTTGTTTTGAAGAGATATTTAGAAAATATCTATTTTTAGAAAGGTAGCAGACGACACTTGTTGCAGACGGAAAAAATACCCAGCATGCAAAGAATTAATAGGTTCTAGGTCTAAGGACGCTGACATCCTTGTGTCTCCACCAAATCCAGTGCTGTTACTACTCAAACAGCTTTTGACCAGCTCTTCTCCTTTTTATACATAGTCAAACTTAAAACAGTACAAACTCTTTACTCCATAGATACTCATTTTTTACACATTTATTCCTGCCTTGAAGAAAATAATTCCAATATATTGTCATGAATATGTATCATAAGAAACATTTTCTATATTCTATCAGATGGCAGCGTACAGCAAACAGAAAGTAAAGCAAAATGTGTGATTAATAATGCGCATTCTGCTTTACTTTCAACCTGCCTTAAGCCTGTCTTCAAAACTAGAATGTGGCTATAGAGTAAAGGGTTAAATGACTTTTTAGAACTTTTACATGGACAGACTTTAAGATGTGGTGACAACATATTGCAAAGAAGCATTCTGCATTCCTTTTTTCTTGAATTACATTTATCCTGCATTATAAGCCAACAACTTAACTTTAACCATTTTAGTTTCCCCAGAACAATACCATAGAAGGACTTCATGCACATGAGTTGTTACTGATATAATTTTAACCAATAACCCCATAGCCTGTTTCTAAATTTCGAAACATGTGACCACTTAAAGCAGGTTGAAAGTAAAGCAGAGTACGCCTAAAGGCTTAACTTTCAGCCTGCTTTAAGCTACCATCTCCTAGCATATCAAATACATTTCTAGTGGTGCATATTCATGACAGTATAAAGCTGAACTATAATCTTGAAGACTTCAGTATCGTAACAAGGCATATATTTATGGGTCAATGGGTTAAATAAATATATTACTATTATTATTTATTTGTTCTTGGATTAACTGATGGTTTTGTCTATTAAAATAACATTTATATTTCAAATAAGTTTGAGTTCTTTCTTTCATTTATAAACTACATGTAGGTTCAGATAACATGTTGCTGTCAATTCTAGTAGTCAACAGATGGTGCCTTGTGGAGGGCACTGTGCATATCTAATTAATGACCCCAGTTAACTAGGTGATAATGACTGCATGCCAAGACTGAAGATTAGACCAGTTCAGAATTTTGTTCAATTTGTAGACGTTTTCCACAGACTGCGTCAGAACTGACCACTACGGCACGTTAACGCACTTACGTCTACGTCATTTTCAAGCCACCGGAACGGCTAGTAAACACGATGAGTCCTCACAGACCTTTGTTATCGCTTGCAATCCAACGCTAAAGCAATCAGAGTATGACGCCCATATTCCGGTCAAATTTGGACGACACCTCACCGTGGCGCTAAGTTATCTGTCGTCACGACGTCATTTGAATTTGAAGCAAACTGACTGGTACCAAGTTCTTTTTACTGACGAATCTCGATTCAAACTTAGCAATTCACATGGTAGACTACGCAAATTGATTACATTTAAGATTCAGCATTCAATATTTGACACAGACTTCACAGCAAGAGTGAAGGTCTGACCCTCATTAAACGTTATGTTACGTCGTAGAAATGGAGCGTATATTGGTGCAAACGGTGACCGTACACGATATTAATCTTACTGAATACAACTTGGGACTTTTTATGAGAATTCAGTTATCAACTAAACATTTTTTAAAACACAAACATTTATTCAGATTTTTTATGTTGATCCCACCAACTTCTTCATTACATCACTAGAAAAGTTTTTTATCTCAGCAATATGAGGTCAACTGATATGGATTTAAAAATGAATAAACTTTATTTTCTGTATAGGTTTTACTACCATCAACCTTATAACTTTCAAGAAAATGTCCCTGTAATAGGGTGGGACGTTTCTATTTTTGCTCAGTATATATGAATACGAAGATAAACCAAGAACGTTTCAGCGGCATGACCTACATGTACTGCCATTAATTCGACAACTTATCAGAATCAAGATTTTTTTAAAACAGCATATTTAAATTTAATAATGTTCAAAGATATCAAAGCAAAACATATACGATATGATAATGGATAGGAGGCGGTTTTTTGCATACTTATAACAACGCATTATTCATGGCGCGTTAAAAGTATCATAAAATCAGACATAAATATTCAGAATAATTAAACTGTTTAATTCGTTTTAAGCAGCATGCATATCTTGGTATTTAAGAAGTGCTGCCTCAGTATGTAGTTTCACAAATTAAGGAGAAGTTGTTCTAGATGCGCCACAATATATTTGACGGCGTTTTTAGATATTTCTAGCATCAAAGTACATTGTATTGTGAAGGATGCGTGTACTAAATATCAATATGTTTTTCTTTACAGTTACTGCTTTTGCAACACATTCACCACTGAAACTTTTAATGGGGAATTCCCGTTTCCAATATGGGCCGGGTTTTTTTTTATTTTTCAAAATGAAATTCCGTGCGAATCTTGATCAAAGGGACTCTGACCATTGCAGAAGACTAGTGTACTGCATACAAGTAAATTGTTTGTGAATGACAAGGATACTGGCCACTAGTGGTACATGTAATTATTGGGAGAGTCGACTGTTGTAAAAACCGCTCGGCAACGCAAAACGGGAGAACCCCATGGATATCCGATATTAATACTAAAACTTATGTTTTTCCGCGTTTTCTCTTGGAAACTGCTGATTTCAACATACTATCCGCTGTATCCTCCCGCTTTCCGTTGCCTGGATATACCTACTTGGCCCAACAAAATACAATAGCATGTTTTGTTATACACAATGTTTAATCTTTTGAAACTATTCACATTGAAAATTCAGAAAACATTTAAATGTTCATGGTTTTGGCACTATTTCGGGCATGGTCCCCATTCACATCATGCAAACCAACTCGGTTAGCAGGTTCACCGGACAAACAAGTCGTAAAGGGGCGACCTTTTGACAGCCATTTGCACTCAGTCCCGAAACATAAACAAAACAACGCCAAACTAGGCTTAGCTTCAAGATATGCCAAACTAGGCTTAAAATCAAGAACCTGCCAAACAAGGCTTAAGGTCAAGCAATGCCAAACTAGGCTTAAAATCAAGAATATGCCAAACTAGGCTTGAAGTCAAGCAATGCCAAACTAGGCTTACAATCAAGATTATGCCAAACTAGGCTTAAAATCAAGCAAAGCCAAACTAGGCTTAAAATCAAGAATATGCCAAATTATAATTTCATGCCAAACTAGGCTTAAATGTATGTCATGCCAAACTAGGCTTCGATTTCAAGCAATTCCAAACTATGCTTCAATTTTCAACTGACAATCCTGGTTAACGGTTAATCCGCCAGTGAGACACGTCTAGATCCCGGACGATCGGTAATCCAGCCACCAATCCCACCAGCAAAAAGCCGGGTTTTAACCAGAACTGTAGTGTTTTCTGTAAAACTATTCAGTTACAAACCAACTTTTTAGGATTACGCTGTCGGCCGGTCGCCACCTTACCTTAGATATACATCTGTTCGAAATTTAGCAGTGTCCTTGGGAACCACGCCATTTATACTGTACTGAAACATGCAAGGTTGCGTACCAACGAACCTGAAAAAACAGAAACAAAAACGCAAAAGCAAAGGCAACAATCTGGTTAAGATTTACTCATCAAGAGGGACGCTGTAACCAAAGTTCGGCACTCACAGAAAGAGAAGCAAAAAGAGGAAAAACGATAGGGCAGGGTGGGCAGGGTATTTTCAGCAAGAAACATAACAATAAATTGCTGAAAGCGCCTTACCCAGCTGTTCAGATCTAAGTTGATATAAGGTGACGAAAGAAGAGGCTGATCAGCCACAGCGCCCTCTATAATATGTACATGTATCTAAAGGCCATGGTAAAACTTTAGCTTTGTCTTCTTCCAATAAACCAGGTTACAGCATAAAAGCGGTAACCTCGATTAAGATGAAGGCATGGACGTAGCATTATTTCATTAACTTTATATGTAAACAAATGACAATATCAAGAAGGACGAAAGTAATAATAATACTCCCATTGAATCGTCGGCATTAGTTTTGCCCTACATTTAACGGACCCTGCGTTTGGCAAGCTTGCCTATCATAGTATTGCTACAGGAGAAAAGACGTTATTCTTTTCCGTGTACAGTGGAGAAAACGTTATTCTTTCCTAATAAACGCGTTTACGCTAAAACTATTATTTACAGTGCAAAAAGTTTGGAGCCATGATAAACATGAAATATCAGAATTGTCAACAAGTTGTTCTTTTCTACGTTTTAGTGCTTTGCGTTTGCGTACGTTTGCGTTTAAACGGGAAAGAATAACGTTTTCTCCACTGCAACATGTAAAAAATGACAGCCTTTTTAAATTTCCAACTAGACGCCGGGTTTATTGGGAAATACAATGTGCTAACGTCTTCTCCACTGTATTTGGTACGTTTTTTATTTCATGTTGGAATGGTATTGCGTGTGTGTGTGTGTGCGTGTGTGTGTATGTATATGTGTGTGTTTGTTATGGTATGACTGTGTGTGTGTTCTGCTTGAGAGGTGGGTGAATTGTTTGTGTAGCGTCTCCTGCTTGAGTCTTTCGTATCTATTAACTGAAACTAATTACAAGCATGATACAGTAAAATATATGATAATGAATAACTACAACACATCCTTTATAATAAAGATACATTTACCAAAGCGCATGCTATGTAAATTAGTACAAAATATTTCCAAAATACATACATACTGATCAATAGTTGGAAAATGTTTTATCATTTCGCACTAGCTTCGGTAATTTGCATTTGTAAGTGTTTTAGATAATTATAAATTATCGTTTTCCGAAATGTAGGTGACGCTAGAAACCTCAAAGGAGTGTAACACGCACATATAATTGATACGTAATGATGTACAGTAAAACGCTACAGTGGAGAATCTGTTATTCTTTCCCGTTTAAACGCAAACGTACGCAAACGCAAAACACTAAAACGTAGAAAAGTACAACTTTGGGACAATTCTGATAATTCTTGTTTATCTTGGTGGCAAACAGTTTGGAGCCTGATCAGACGCCGGGTTACCCGGTGTCTGATCTGGCTCCAAACTGTTTGCACTGCAAATAATAGTTTTAGCGTAACGCGTTTATTGGGAAAGAATAACGGATTCTCCACTCTATATAACGACTTCAAAAATAATGTTATTTGGCTGCATAAAAGCCAGATGAGAGCTTAAAGCAAGGTGACAATGAAACAGAAAGCTCCTAAAGAAGCTTTCCGATTTACTGTCACCTAGCTTGAAGAAGATCCCTGTCGTACATACAGTTGAGAAAACGTTATTCTTTCCTAATAAACGCGTTTACGCTAAAACTGTAATTTCCAATGCAAACAGTTTGTAGCCAGATCAGACGCCGGGTAATTCGGCGTTTGATCAGGCTGCAAACTGTTTGCCACTCAGATTAAAACGAATACTCATAATTATTAAAAAGTTGTCCTTTAGTACGTTTAAGTGCTTTGCGTTTGCGTTTCGTTTGCGTTTCAACGGGAAAGAATAACGTTTTATCCATTGTACCTAATAACAGGGCTTCCATTTTCTCCGGATTTTTTCCGAAATCTTCCGATTTTTATTCCAACAGATGGAAGCTTAAAACAGGCTGAAAGTAAAGCAGAATGTTAAGGCGCATTCTGCTTTACTTTCAATTTTTTAGCATTACGTGTCTTAAAAACTATATACAGACTATGGGTTAAAGGTATAATCAGGAAAATCGGGCTTTAACAATTACAAAAATTGAAATCTTAGGATTTTTTTATCAACTTATGGCAGGCCTGTAATAATTAACACAGTTTGGTCGTGACAGAGAGGTTTTAGTAAAATTACTGTATCTAAGTTATAGTAATGATACACTTTGATATTTTAAAGCATTTTTACAGAGGGAACTACAGTGGAGAATGTGTTATTCTTTCCCAATAAACGCGTTTACGCTAAAACTATTATTTGCAGTGCAAACTGTTTGGAGCCAGATCAGACGCCGGGTTACCCGGCGTCTGATCAGGCTCCAAACTGTTTGCCACCAAGATAAACAAGAATTATCAGAATTGTCCAAAAGTTGTTCTTTTCTACGTTTTAGTGTTTTGCGTTTGCGTACGTTTGCGTTTAAACGGGAAAGAATAACAGATTCTCCACTGTGAGTTATGTTTTTGTTCCTGTTTATATAGAATGCAAATACAATTCAATAGAATGTTGACAATTTAATGAATACCATAATGTTTTGTGCCTAATAATATGACCTTCGTCTGGTCTAGTTCCAATAGATGTGAATAAAGTATCAGTTGTTGGAGTTTGATAATACTACACCCCCACACGAGCAGCTTCTTGATTCATTAGTGAGCGCCTCTAATTATAGTACTAATTGAAAACATCAAATAAATAGAACATTTTGACTTACGTGTACCCAATTTAGTTCCAATAGGGAATAAAGACAGATTGCATCCTTATTTACAATGATCCCTCCCAACAACGACCCCCGCCATAAAATGACCATTGCCGCTGTTCCCCAAAGAAGACATTTATGTCCAACCTTTTCATGGGTGCAAAACCGTCTGCTTAAATTAGTCGTTAGCTGTTTTTCTCAAAGCTTCATATAAATGGCCAATTTGATTGAATAAATATAATGACGAGTGACAAACAGCTTGAATCCAGATCAGACGCCGCGTGACGCGGCGTCTGATCTGGATTCAAGCTGTTTGCAAATATAAGACAAGTCTTAATTCCCCTCCCTATAGCGACTCCCTTCGAACAACACACATGATATGTCACCCATTGGGTGTCGTTGTAGAGAGGGGGCACAGTAATACGAACAATGGAAATAACTGTTTTCAGAATACTGAACTAGAGTTATACATGAAGCCGACACTTCGTTTAGGATGCCTTAAATTTTTCGAAATAATATCGGTGAAAACTGTGCTTACTAGTCATTGAACAGTTTTATTACTCTGAACTAATTACCATATACAGATGACGTAGGAGTTCCCAGCTTCCAATTTACGCTTATTAGAGAGGTGAAATAGAACAACTTCTAGAATTAATTTACTAGTTTAACCGCATGGATATGAGGACTGCCTGGCAATTACTTACACTATATTAATGTACCCGGGCATTATCTATAAACGGTGTCATTCATTTACGGTTGATTATAACCTTTACTTTGTGGTCACGATAAGGAGAATTTGTTTACCTACAGTGGAGAAAACGTTATTCTTTCCCAATAAACGCGTTTACGCTAAAACTATTATTTCCATTATAAACAGTTTTGAACCAGATCAGATGCCGGGTAACCCGGCATCTGATCTGGCTCAAAACTATTTGCCACTCAGATTTTAAAATAAATCGTGAGAAATTTCGAAAAGTGGTAATTTTCTACACCCAATAAATACGTTTACGCTTAAACTATTATTTGCATTGCGAACAGTTTGGAGCCAGATCAGACGCCGGGTAACCCGGCGACTGATCAGGCTCTAAACTGTTTACCACTCAGATAAAAATAGATAGTGAAAAATGTAAAAAACAAAGTTGTTATTTTCTACACTTTATTGTGTTTTGTTTGCGTTTCGTTCGCGTTTAAACGGGAAAGAATAACGTATTCTCCAATGTACAGTGAAACCCCTCTAAACCGGACATATGTGGGGACAACAAAAACATCCGGTTTAGAGGGGTTTCCGGTTTAGAGGGGTTCTAACCCATAGCTTGTTTCTAGTATGGAAGGTAGCTGACCACTTAAAGCAGGTTGAAAAGTAAAGCAGAATGCGCCTTAAGGCGCATTCTGCTTTACTTTCAACCTGCTTTAAGCTATCATCTGCTAGAATATAGAAACTATTTCTGATGATATATGTTCATGAATGTATTTTCTTCAGTGAAGGAATGAATCAAAGGCGTACAAATAGGTGGGAAACGGGACCAAATTTAATTTCCGGTTTAGAGAGAATTCCAGTATTTAGAGGTTCCGGTTTAGAGGGGTTTTACTGCACTGTATATAGTTTATGTCCCAGTAATCGGTCATGTGCAACATGAACAGTGGAGAAAACGTTATTCTTTCCCGTTTAAACGCAAACGTACGCAAACGCAAAAAACTAAAACGTAGAAAATGACAACTTTTGGACAGTTCTGATAATTCCTGTTTATCTTGGTGGCAAACAGTTTGGAGCCTGATCAGACGCCGGTTTACCCGGCGTCTGATCTGGCTCCAAACTGTTTGCACTGCAAATGATAGTTTTAGCGTAAACGCGTTTATTGGGAAAGAATAACGTTTTCTCCACTGTAGTACTTCAATTTCATGATTAGTTTCCACCAAGCTTATTTACGATCTTTCAAATAATTGTATGAAAAAAAGAAATGCTTTTCGCGTCTTTACCGATTCTACATAACCATCAAATTTACGTTTTATGACATGAACATGACATCTGGCAGTGTATCTGCATCCTGGCAAGTGATTCTTTCAGAGTGACTCAAAGCGAATCACAAATTTTCTGTAAAGGTATTACAGCGAGGTTAAAGCTCGTTTAAGCTACAAAGTGTTTTTAACCCATTACCCCATAAATACGCCTTTTTACGGCTTTTCATTTATTTTTCTACTGTAGAAAAATAGTTCAAATTCATACTGTTACAAATACGAATGATAATAAATAGATTCTATATTATAGCAGATGATACATGTACAGTGGAGAAAACGTTATTCTTTCCCGTTTAAACGCAAACGTACGCAAACGCAAAGCACTAAAACGTAGAAAAGAACAACTTTTGGACAATTCTGATATTTCATGTTTATCATGGTTGCAAACATATTGGAGCCTGATCAGACGCCGGGTTACCCGGCGTCTGATCTGGCTCCAAACTGTTTGCACTGCAAATAATAGTTTTAGCGTAAACGCGTTTATTGGGAAAGAATAACGCCTTCTCCACTGTACCTCTAGTTCGATATTCCGTTCATTTATTGTAACGGATCAGAATTTAAACAAAGGGTCTATCCTGATACCCCAATATCTTATTGACGTAATGTAACTATATGTCCTAAAACAACCAATATTGAACAACAATGTACAGTGGAGAATACGTTATTCTTTACCAATAAACGCGTTTAGGGTAAATCTATTATTTCCTATGCAAATAGTTTGGAGCCAGATCAGACGCCAGAACACTCGTGTCAGATTTTCTATTTATCTACTTTCTTAAATTCAGTATTAATATTAAATTATAAGGAATGATTCGGAACATTTATTGTATATTATCAGGTATGAAGAAAAAACCTTGTCACACTTTTGTATTTTAAGCAGACAATATTGCGGCAGTGAAAGCGTCCTAGATGTAATAATCATGTCTTGTTTGGGAAACATCTCGGCAATTATCGTTGTAAGAAGGGAATCGTTGTTCGGAAGGCCTTGGTAGGAGGGCATGCTTTAATACAAACTGTTTGTACAAGAGCATTCAGCCTATCAATAAAAAACGTGTTACGATTATTAACGCCTATGTTGTGAATAAAGTAGATGATTGAAAACAACGAAATGAAAGTAAAAAGAATCTTCTTAGGCAGACTCGGATTCAGTCAGTTTTCTTCTTGTAATTAAACTTTCCTAGAATGAGGTCGTACATGTAGCATGAAAAGCTCAGTTTTATAAATAGGTTTATACGAAAACTTGTTTCCATGATTGAATTATCCAAGACACTGCTGCACTGTATTTAAACAGTAAACTTAATTTGAATATGTGATGCTGCATATTACAGTGGAGAATCTGTTATTCTTTCCCGTTTAAACGCAAACGTACGCAAACGCAAAACACTAAAACGTAGAAAAGAACAACTTTTGGACAATTCTGATATTTCATGTTTATCATGGTGGCAAACAGTTTAGAGACAGATCAGACGCCGGGTTACCCGGCGTCTGATCTGGCTCCAAACTGTTTGCACTGCAAATAATAGTTTTAGAAACGCGTTTATTGGGAAAGAATAACAGATTCTCCACTGTACATGTAGGTTAATACGAAAACTTGTTTCCATGAGTGAATTATCCAAGACACTGCTGCACTGTATTTAAACAGTAAACTTAATTTGAATATGTGATGCTGCATATTAGCAGTACTTATGATTATCCTGAACCTTAGTGTGAGATCTATTCATTTTTCTTGCCACATACCAGATAAAATGTTTTGGCCTTCAACATTATCAAGTGTCTATGAATCATGTTCAATGTACAGTTGAGAAAACGTTATTCTTTCCCAATAAACGCGTTTACGCTAAAACTATTATTTGCAGTGCAAACAGTTTGGCTCCAAACTGTTTGCCACCAAGATAAACATGAATTATCAGAATTGTCCAAATGTTGTTTTTTTCTACGTTTTAGCGCTTTGCGTTTGCGTACGTTTGCGTTTAAACGGGAAAGAATAACAGATTCTCCACTGTATATATAATAGTTCATTTGGAGCTATCGGGAGGTCACTTTGTATACAACCCATTTGTATGTTAACCCTTTCCCCCATAGAAGCGCCTTTTAGCACATTGAAATATGCATCCACTTAAGAAAATAGTGCCAATTTTTACAGCCATGAAAATTAATGATTAAAAATAATTTGTAAATCCTAGCAGATAAGAGCTTAAAATAGGCTGAAAGTAAAGCAGAATGTGCCTTAAGGCACATTCTGCTTTACTTTCAGCCTGCTTTAAGTGGCCACCTATCTTCAAAACTTGAATAGGCTATGGGGTAGAGGGTTAGAATAGAATTCGGTACTGTATCACTGTATCTACTTCATAGTGTATTCCAGTACTTTTAGAAAACTCTACGGGTCGTATTACCCTTTGATCGATAGACATTTTCTCTACCATGGATTATGTTTGCCATGCAAAATAAAGCTGAAATATAATACAAATTACTAGTTAAACAACATAATAAACGGCATTTCTAATTTGAAATAAATGCTTGAACACGTTAACATCGCTGTATGTTAGACTCGATTTGAACAAAAATGTCCAAAGTGATTTGAAGTTTAAGATCAATCTGGTGCTTTTTTAATATCCATTCTATTTGAACTTCTCATAAAACCGTATTGTCTTAATAGGCATCTTAATTTAAAATCATCGCAGGTGGTTTGTTTGACACGAATAATAAGTACATGTAAGTATGACACGTGTTAAGTCGATCTTTCCGATAGTCCATGTCACTTAACCGTTCATTAAGAACATTGTAAGATAAAAATAGACAAGGCTTTGAAAGTTCTGGTAACGCACAGTCATGTCATTCAGTCAAATATGATCTGTTTTTAAATGAGGAACCAGCAGTTTATGCATCCGTACAATAATAACAACTACAATAACTTGTTGAGCAAACTTCTGTCATGCATTTACAATTTTTTGTTTCCAGTTACAGTGGAGAAAACATTAAACGTTCCCGTTTAAACGCAAACGAAACGCCAACGCAATGCAAATAAATAAAGAAAATGACATATTTTTGACAATGCTGGATGTAGGTTCTAACCTGGACGGCAAACATTTTGGAGCCTGATCAGACGCCGGCTAACCCGGCGTCTGATCTGGCTCCAAACTGTTTGCATTCGAAATAATTTGTTGAGCGTAAACGCGTTTATTGGAAATGAATAACGTTTTCTCCACTGTAAGATGTTTCTTGTAGGGTGTAGTGATACTCCATGATTGAATTATCCAAGACACTACTGCACTGTATTTAAACAGTAAACTTAATTTGAATATGTGATGCTGCATACAGTGGAGAATCTGTTATTCTTTCCCGTTTAAACGCAAACGTACACAAACGCAAAGCGCTAAAACGTAGAAAAGAACAACTTTTATTCTTTCCCAATAAACGCGTTTACGTTAAAACTATTATTTGCAGTGCAAACAGTTTGGAGCCAGATCAGACACCGGGTAACCCGGCGTCTGATCAGGCTCCAAACTGTTTGCCACCAAGATAAAAATGAATTATTAGAATTGTCCAAAAGTTGTACTTTTCTACGTTTTAGTGCTTTGCGTTTGCGTACGTTTGCGTTTAAACGGGAAAGAATAACAGATTCTCCACTGTAACTGTGTAAAGCCTGCCTGCGTCGTTTTAAATCTTTTCAATGTGTCATACAGCGATAAACAAAATGTATCATGTATGAAAGTGTTTCCATCGATTGTTTTCATAATACATGTAGTGCAATTACAGTGGATAATCTCTTATGGGATTTGCAATCAATTTTAGTCTAGACTAGACACATTGAAGTCATATTTGACATGTGTATGTGTATCTGATGACCAAATGTAATGGCATTAACAGCGTTCCCTCTCTACAACAACACCCAACGGGAGACAATCATTGTGTGAGTTCTTCGGAGGGAGTCGTTATAGGGAGGGAAATTGACTACACTTGCAAACAGCGTTATGTGGCGTCTGATCTTGATTCAAGCTGTTTGTCACTCGTCATTAAGTTATTTTCTGTCAAAATGTAAATTATGTAACTTTAGAAAAAAACAGCAGACGACAATTTTAAGCAGACGATATTGCAGAAGTAAAAGCATTTGCAAACAGCTTAAATTCAGATCAGACGCCGAGTTACGCGGCATCTGATCTTGATCCAAGCTGTTTTTTACTCGTTATTATATAATCTTCTATCAAACTGTCTACTTAACAGACGACAATTTTAAGCAGACGATATTACAGCAGTAAAAGCATTAGAACTGCGGCATTGATCGTTGTTAGGAGGAAGTCGTTTTTTTGAGGGCGTGGTAGGGAGGGAACAATGAAGTCATCGATTAGTATTAGCCGATGTAGTATTTTAATACTAAAGTGATTTTTGAATATATACTTAAGCAAACTCTAAAGCATGTATGTCAGGCAACTATTTCTTTTCAACAACTTTTGTCATAAAAAAGATACGTATTTGTATAACCTTATATCCGATGGACTGGTAATCGCAATGCCAAATTGAAAATGTTTCAAAAACTTTTGTTAAACCATCTACTCTATCCAATACCCCTCAGTTATAAACGAATAGTCCATATGAGCAATGCTTTTAGAATTGCTTTACATGTTTATATACATAATTCGAAACGCATTTTGGGATAATTCTTTTTAATGTTTCCATCAATGTACAACCTGCATACAACATAAACCCTGAATTCATTCAATACTATAGATAGAGGATGTTGAATGAGTGCTCATTATTTATCATTTTTAGTAATCGAGTTGACTAAAATAATATGTTGCGATATGATAAATAATGACCACGAATGTGAGATTCTATTGATCACATAACAAGTTTAAGAACCTATTAAATTAATTGAAGCCGTAATTAGTAGACCCTCCGCTTTATAGATTTTCCGCCAAAACGTTATTTTGTTTACGTTAACGTCATAGTAAATATCGTCATATGGCGTCCCGCTACATGCAGCGCTTGTGGACGAACAAGTTGGGCCGGAGCCCAAAAAACGATATTCCACTAGTGGATTACGATATATATACAATCGCTTTATGCAACTCTCAGACCGCAAATTATGTGATAACAGAATTTATATACTACTTGAACATCAGATCTACTCAATGAACTATACCCTTTTCAATAGTCTAAATACATTGCCTAATATCAGATACAAGTTCTCATCCGAGACTTATAGACACCTACAACTCAATCGGGAAATGTAATCCCTGATTTCAGTGAGTATGTGCTACAATTATCTTCACAATCAATGTGGGCCTGCCATAAAGCCAGACACGATAGTATGCTAAATTACTCTCAAGCTTTTGTCTGAATTGTACAATTACGAGTTGGACAGTGGAGAAAACGTTATTCATTCCCTATAAACGCGTTTATGCTAAAACTATTACATCAATTGCAAACAGTTTGGAGCCAGTTCAGACGCCGGGTAACCCGGCGTCTGAACAGGCTCCAAACTGTTTGCGACTCAGATTACTATGAATAGTCAGAATTGTCGGAAAAATGTCGTTATCTACGATTGATTGCGATGCGTTAGCGTTTCGTTTGCGTTTAAACGGGAAAGAATAGCGTTGTCTCCACTGTAGTAGGGATGCAATACAGTGAAATTAAAGTTACAGGCAAACCCATTCATTTCGTGTATAACTGTTCCACTAAACAGTTCATGTACAGTCGAAACTCGATACTTCGAACTCGCGTTATCCATTACCCAATAACCTTTTTCTAGTTTTAAAAACAGGGGCCCACTAAAAGCAGGTTATTCTAGTTTTATAAATTGGTGACCATTTAAATCAGGTTGAAAGTAAACCAGAATGTGCCTTAAGGCACATACTGCTTCACTTTCAGCCTACTTTAAGTTACTATCTACTGGAATATAGAATTTATTTTTATGGTACATATCCATGACTATTATAAAGTTAAACTATTTTCTTCAGTGGGGGAATTGATAAGAGGCGTATTTATTGCGTACAAAATAGGTATAATATAATTTTTTCTTCCGGTAAGGAAAGCGGGACCCGGGGCAATTTATTTGATTTTTCAATCTGTCATCTTCAGTTTATAACTTGTGGCAAACCCAACTGATTCTATCCATTTTTTTTATAATATATTATAAATTTGGTCTTGAATTAATGTTGTTCAGGTCACTACATGTAAGCACACGATTCATGCAGTACTTACCTATTTCGCTGTCATACTACCGTATGCTTAAATTTGCCTATGCGTTTTCTTCTTTCGTTAGAATTAGTTATGACATTTTGATCAAATAAACACCAGTAAAAGTGCTAACCCTTTAACCCTTTAAATCCTACAGCCCTTTGTAGAGAATACTGATAAACGATGCAAACAGTGTAGACCCCGAACAGAGGGCTCCTACAGGAGCCCTCTGGTCAGAGTCTGCACTGTTTAATACATGTATTTCTATCGGTTCTTATTGCCATACCAACAATGCAACAGTAACTGTTGGCTGTTTCACAATTCTTTACTAGAAGAGTCCAAAAGGATTATAAATACCCACAAGAGATACAGTGGAGAATGTGTTATTCTTTCCCAAAAAACGCGTTTACGCTAAAACTATTATTTCCAGTGCAAACAGTTTGGAGCCAGATCAGACGCCGGGTAACCCGGCGTCTGATCAGGCTCCAAACTGTTTGCCATCATGATAAACATGAAATATCAGAATTGTCCAAAAGTTGTTCTTTTCTACGTTTTAGTGCTTTGCGTTTGCGTACGTTTGCGTTTAAACGGGAAAGAATAACAGATTATCCACTGTATTTAGGGTTGAAAGGGGTAAACCATCAAAGGTGCAATGCGACGTCTGATCAGGATTCAAAATATTTGGTTGTCTGTAGTGTTATTGAAAACTCAAAAATATCAAGGTTTTGCCTCAAAACATTGATACGCATGCTAAACGGTTTCGGTCCTTATAAGACGCCTTTTTAAGCAGTTTTTGACTAGATCATAATTGCATGCAGTGTAATATTTACATATGATGGTAAAAAGGGATGACTGTATCTAAATTCAAAGCTGCCAAAATCTGTTAAACCTATTATTACACCTCGCTTTGAGTTACAATGTTAATTTCCCATAGACCAAATTTAAAGATTTTGCATGTCTTTTACATATATCCAAAAAATATACTGTCACTCAATATGATATTCTTTTTGTGACGTCACTTTATATGACATTATTTTCTATATTCTTAAAAATACTGTCACTGTATACGATATTATTTCTGTGACGTCCCTCTATATGATACTATTTTCTCTATTCTTGAGTTGAGTTGATAAAAACAATGTGACGTCGTTTCGCGCGTTTCGTGGATGGCGGCTCTAAATTGGTTTTCACAACATATTTTATCAAATACGAACGAGACGATTCTGCAGACAGGGTTGATAAGCTCGTTGTAATAAAATAAATATTAGATGGCAGTTTTCGTGACATTCAAATTGTCAACCCTCGAAAACAAGAATGTCAACCTCGGCTTCGCCTCGGTGTGACAATCTGTTTCTCGGGTTGACAATCTGAATGTCGCGCAAACTGCCATCTAATATTTATATAGTGTTTCCCGGCTCCAAAATATTTCATAAGAAGATTCCTTCTAAAAGAACAAGTGCATTTTGTCAAAATAATCACCGCTCCTGTACAAGTTTACAGTGTCCCCTTTCTACAACAACACCAAAGGGGAGACACATATTGAGTGTGTTGTTTGGGGGGATTGTTATAGGGATGGAATGTCTATATCCTTAGAGTGTTGAGCACAACTTGGCTTAAAATTGAAATTAGTTTGAACGCAGATCAGACAGCGCGTTATGCAACGTCTAATATTGGCTTAATAGTCTGTCCCTCGTCTGTATGTTTCTTCTGTCAGAATCTCCAAATGCGTAACTTTTAGAAAAACAGCAAACGACCTTTTAAACCCTTTCGCTCTCAATGACGCTTAAAGGCGCGCTTGCAAACAGTTTTGATCCGGATCAGACGCCGCGTTACGCAGCGTCTAATCAGGCTCCAATCTGTTTGACATTCGTTTGAAATTTCTGCCTGATTTTTAAACTTTGAAACGCCATTGCAGACAACAAAATTAAGTAGACGACAATGAAACGGTGAAGGGGTAGAAATATCACGAAAATATTGACAATGAAAGGGTTAAACTGACGATATTGCAGCAATGAAAGCGTTTCATATAATTATTTGTATGGGGAGCATTGACAAGCAAGGTTGTAAGGAGGAAACGTTGTTCGGGGCTGTTGTAGGGAGTGAGCACTGTACTTGTTTGAATACTATTCTCTGTTGTGTGGTTGTAAAACAAACCTACGTCTTTTACAATGACCACGCTCACTGCCTCCCAACAACGACTCCCTCCTTACAACGACCCTTGTCGCAGTTCCCTAAACAGGACAATTATGAGTAACCCTCTTATTGTCTGATTAAAATTGTCGTCTGCTGCTTTTCTCAAAATGACATAATGTACATTTTGACAGAATTTGTTTTAATAACGAGTGACAAACAGCTTAAATGCAGGTCACAGGCCGCGTTACGCGACGTCTGATCAGGATTCAAGCTGTTTGAAAATTTTAGCCAATTTCTCTCCCTAGAACGACTCCCTCCGAACAACGCACACAATATTTGTCTCCCAATGGGTGTCGTTGTAGAGAGGAAGCGCTGTACACAGATACCTTAAACATGCAGGTTACATGTATAAAGTTTCTATTTTTATTTGACATTTTGACCTCTGAAATATCGAAACTAGCATAAGCTATTTGCGTATTAGTAACGCAACGTAACTTAGCGTCAGCTTTTGATCTTAATTATTTGAGATTCGATTAGTCTTGGCTTTCCATTGAATGGTTTTACCGATAAAACATCACTCAGTTCTTTATCACAGTTTCAAATACTAATTTGCAATTTGTTTACCATATAGACTTTATGCAGCTTATTGCGATTGGTCAGGCCTTTGTGCTTCTAATATATTTCGCCTACAACTTCCTTCTGATTCTACGGCTTTGCGTTTGAAGGTAAACTCTGCGTCTAATCTGGATTAACCAATTACTCTATAATAACGACATTGTGTGTCATCACCGTCACATTGTCATCTAAGTTGGTAAAGCTTTCGATGAGGAAACAAACCACACAGATAGTCCCCATAGTAGTCACACCTATGCAGCCTTGCTTTGTTCGCTGCATAACGGTGATGTAATTAAGATATTTTTCTGTCGCTTAAACTCCGAACCAATCAGTTTATTTCTTCCATTTACACTATATTTCCTGTAATTTCTAGCAGGAGTGGATAGAGCATATTGGTATCCTTACTTGATGTTGTTACAGTGGATAATACGTTATCCTTTCCCGTTTAAACGCAAACGTACGCAAACGCAAGGCACTAAAACGTAGAAAAGAACAACTTTTGGACAATTCTTATATTTCATGTTTATCGTGGTGACAAACAATTTGGAGCCTGATCAGACGCCGGGTTACCCGGCGTCTGATCTGGCTCCAAACTGTTTGTATTGGAAATAATAGTTTGAGCGTAAACGCGTTTATTGGGAAAGAATAACACATTCTCCACTGTAACACGAATAGTAAGAGCGCTGACCGGAACAACCATAACCGGTTTTCAATTCGAACTCAACAAAAGATGTTTTGACGATTGTTGTTTTTAGCTCGCCTGTTCGTAGAACAGCAGAGCTAATGTCATACCCCGGCGTGGGCGTGGGCGTGAGCGTGAACGTGGCCAAGGTTAAAGTTTTTTGGACGGGTTGTTTCAAAGCTTAATAGTTGTGCTAGGGTGCTGACATTTTGTATGGAGGTTCATTTGGAGGTAAACATTGATGTTATGAAATTGGAATTTAAATTTAATTTAAATTTATATCAATTTTCAACCTGTTTTGGACTTAGGCTTTTCGACTACAAATCACCAGGTTAAAGTTTTTTGGACGGGTTGTTTTCAATCTTAATATCTGTGCTAGGGTGCTGACATTTTGTATGGAGGTTCAATTTGGGGGTAAACATTGATATTATGGAGTTGGAATTTAAAAATAATTTTAATATTTGTCAATTTTCGACATGTTTTGGACTTAGGTTTTTCGACTACAAATCACCAGGTTAAAGTTTTTTTGGACGGGTTGTTTTAAAGCTTAATATTTGTGCTAGGGTGCTGAAAGTTTGTATGGAGGTCTATTTGGGGGTAAACATTAATGTTATGAAGTTGGAATTTAAAAATAATTTAAATTCATGTCAATTTTCGACATGCTTTGGACTTAGGTTTTTCGACTACAAATCACAAGGTTAAAGTTTTTTGGACGGGTTGTTGTAAAGCTTAATATTTGTGATAGGGTGCTGAAATTGTACGGAGGTTCATCAGGGGTTAAACATTGATATTATGAAGTTGGAATTTAAAAATAATTTTAATATTTGTCAACTTTTTTACATGTTTTGGACTTAGGTTTTTCAACTACAAATCACCAGGTTAAAGATTTTTTGGACGGGTTGTTTTAAAGCTTAATATTTGTGCTAGGGTGCTGAAATTTTGTATGGAGGTTCATTTGGGGGTAAACATTGATGTTATGCAGTTGGAATTTAAAAATAATTTTAATATTTGTCAATTTTCGACATGTTTTGGACTTAGGTTTTTCCACTACAAATCACCAGGTTAAAGTTTTTTGGACATTGATGTTATGAAGTTTGAATTTAAAAAAATTCTAAAATTGTCAATATTTGACATGTTTTTGACACCCCTGCTGTAGAAAATACTTCTCATTGTGCATATTCATGATTGTGTAAACTATATTAGAAGTGAAGCTTTTTTCTTCATTGGAGGAATAGATTATGTATCTTTTGAGTAATTGGTTAAGAACTGCTAAAAAAAAGTATGATAAGTTATCTTCAATACCTTATAGGAAACCTTTTTCATGAATACATTAAACAGTCACCTGTGACAGTGATAAGACAAATGCTGATCATAGAATTACGATTTAGCACAAGTTTGAATTTACCTTGATCTAAGTCATATTTAGTCAAGAAGAATCTAGTTTAGCGTACTCAAGAAATGAGAGAATCTTAACAAGTTAATGCACATGGGTTGAGACGCTCTTCTCAGTAAAACTACATGATAAACATGTTCAATGTGAAAATAAGCAATTTATAAGCAGTCCAATTGTGTCTTAGCTTTTTTGAAAATCAACAGGAAAAATGGGGTACATGTATGACATTCTGGACATGATCCTTCTTGTCATATGACATTTTAGCTCGCCTGTTTGTAGAACAGCAGAGCTAATGTCATACCCCCGGCGTGAGCGTGAGCGTGGGCGTGGGCATGAGCGTGGGCGTGAGCGTGGCCAAGGTTAAAGTTTTTTGGACGGGTTGTTTTAAAGTTTAATACTTGTGCTAGGGGGCTGAAATTTTGTACGGAGGTTCATTTAGGGTTAAACATTGAGGTTATGATGTTGGAATGTAAAAATAATTTTAATTAATGTCAATTTTTGACATGTTTTGGACTTAGGTTTTTCGACTACATTTACCAGGTTAAAGTTTTTTGGACGTGTTGTTTTAAAGTTTAATACTTGTGCTAATGGGCTGAAATTTTGTATGGATGTTTTTTAGGGGTCAAACATTGATGTTATTAAGTTGGAATTTAAAAATAGATTTAATATTTGTCAATTTTCGACATGTTTTGGACTTAGGTTTTTCGACTAGGTTAAAGTTTTTTGGACGGGTTGTTGTAAAGCTTAATAATTTTGCTAGGGTGCTGAAATGTTGTATTGAGGTTTATTTGGGATTAAACATTGATGTTTTGAAGTTGGAATTTAAAAATAATTTTAATTTATGTCAATTTTTGACATGTTTTGGACTTAGGGTTTTCGACTACAAACCAACAGGTTAAAGTTTTTTGGACGGGTTGTTTTAATGTTTAATGTGCTAAGGTGCTTAAATTGTGTATGGAGGTTCATTAGGGGTCAAACATTGATGTTATGAAGTTGGAATTTAAAAATAATTTTAATTTTTGTAAATATTTGACACTACATGTATTTGGACTTAGGTGTTTTCCTACTAAACACCAGGTTAAAGTTTTTTGGACGGGTTGTTTTATAGTTTAATACTTGTGCTAAGGTGCTGAAATTTTGTATGGAGGTTCATTAGGGATCAAACATTGATATTATGTAGTTGAAATTTAAAAATAATTTTAATATTTGTCAATTTTTGACACGATTTGGACTTAGTTGTTTTGACTAAAAATCACCAGGTTAAAGGTTGCACAGGTTGTTTAAAGTTTAATATAACTAGACTAAGACTCAACATTAATTTAATAATAGTTCTAAACTGAAAATTGATTTTCGTTTGATACAAGATGTTTTTTAGACTTAAACTTTAAACAGGCGAGCATCAGGTGGCTTTGACACCCATTTCTGGTTGTTTTTGCAAGAATTGTATGTCCTTCATTTAATGGCACTGCTTGTTTTCAAAACAAATTTAGAATTGAGCATCCAACGTGTTATGATAACTGAAATGAACCTGAACGCATATACATGTATGTGATACGGAAGTATTTTAAGGATAAAATGTCATAATGTCCAATCAAAGGTGTGTGTAATCCAATCCGTACCGAAAGTCTATATTGTGAATAATTCGCAGCCTTACCAAGCGACGTGTCACTGTTATACCTTTGCTCCATAGCCTGATTCAAGAATTGAAGATAGGCGACTACTAAAAGAATATTGATGGTAAATCAGAATACGTCTTAAGACACATTCTGATTTACTTCCAGCAAGCGTTTTGCTACTATTTTCTAGAATATAGAAACTGTTTCTTATGTATTCATGAGTGTATATATTGGAACCGCATGTACTTTCTTCGGTGGAAGACTATTTTAAATACTTTAAAATGCTTTTAATCTCTTATTACTATTTATTCATGACAAATAGTTTCAAGTAAGGTTATAACTGGATTCCATTTTAATACAAATGAATGCTAAACGCAGAAGAAAAACATATGCATATTAAAAGTTTATATAATCTAGGTTGTCACTTGTCCTACACCACACAAAACGTTACAGCGTAAAGTTTGTGAAGCTACAGTGGAGAATCTGTTATTCTTTCCCGTTTAAACGCAAACGTACGCAAACGCAAAACACTAAAACGTAGAAAAGTACAATTTTTTGACAATTCTGATAATTCATGTTTATCTTGGTGGCAAACAGTTTGGAGCCTGATCAGACGCCGGGTTACCCGGCGTCTGATCGGGCTCCAAACTGTTTGCACTGGAAATAATAGTTTAAGCGTAAACGCGTTTATTGGGAAAGAATAACGTTTTCTCCACTGTATTAAAAGTTTATATAATCTAGGTTGTCACTTGTCCTACACCACACAAAACGTTACAGCGTAACGTTTGTGAAGCTAACAGTATATAAGGTGTAATCGCTACACGTTTAGTTATTTAGAGTTTGAATGGATACATTTTATATGTTTATGAATAATTTGATAAACCCTTTCAACTATACCGACGCATTTAAAACAAATATTGTGATATGTTAATCTACATGAAATTTTGCCAAAATATATCCTTGCTGATCAATATTGGAATAGCTCGCACTAGCGAAACTAATTTGCATGTTGAAAAATGTTTTTGAATAATTTCAGAGTATTGTGTTCAGATTTGTAGATGACGGTACGAGCAAGGTAGGAGCGTAACACACACACGTCATCAAAACACCATAAATCTACATGTATCTAAGTCACGCTACTAACGAAAGTTGCAATATTACAAGGAATATCCAAATACAGTTTGAAATACGTTATTCTTTCTTAATAAAACGAATTACATGTAATGCAGTGAAAATTATATAAAATCGCGTTTTAGAAAGTGTTGAATATTTATCAAACACTAAGCAACACAAAGTTTGAAGCCTATATAAAATGTTATAAAGCGATTTAGTTGAGTTTGAGCTCGTTCTCCGCATTTGATCGGTCAGATTTGTGCCTAGGTTCAAATCTGACCAATCAAATGCTTTAGAACGTTCTCAGACTCAACTCAAGCGCATTATAACATTGGAGCCTGATTCGACGAGTATAGTTTACATAGCCTCCAATTAGGATCAAAACAGTTTGCAAAGGTAAGCAGTTATTAATTTTAATATATCATAGGTGTACAGTGGAGAAAACGTTATTCTTTCCCGTTTAAACGCAAACGTACGCAAACGCAAAGCACTAAAACGTAGAAAAGAACAACTTTTGGACAATTCTGCTATTTCATGTTTATCATGGTGGCAAACAGTTTGGAGCCTGATCAGAATAATAATAGTTTTAGCGTAAACGCGTTTATTGGGAAAGAATAACAGATTCTCCACTGTAAGAGTACACTGGTCTAATGCAAACAGTGAAGTCCCTGATTAGAGTGTTCCTGAAGGATCCCTCTAATCAGGCACTTAACTGTTTCTCATTTTGCAATATATTATAGAGTCTTAAATGGACCAGCCTTTATTGTAAACTGGAATTGTCCATTGGAAGTTTCAGGGGATAATGAGTTAATACATTAGCCATTGGAAACAGCAACTAAAAACTGATTGCAAATTATCGTGTCAGAGTGCAATCTAGCCAATATGTGGCACATTTTATTAAGGCTATATTCAGTACGTGAGCTATATATGAAATAGGTAACAGGGTTAGAGTTTTCTATGGTCCTTCCTTAATTGGTCAAGTCAACAGTTCTTTACTGGTTCAGTTCGGTATTGCAGTACTCTAGCCTTATTTTCGTACACGGATTACGTAGATGTTTACGATGACAAGATTCAATCGCCCATATGTTAGAAGGCCTTGATAAACGATTTAAAGTAATAAATTACGTGTTAATCCTTTAAACGCTACACGCCTCTGTAGAGGTTACTGGTTACATATGCAATCAGTGTAGACCCTGCTCTGAGGGATCTGGGCCTGTTTCATAAAATTTCGTACGACAAATGTTGTCTTAAGTCAGATTATAAAAGTCTAAATTATTATATATTTCTCCATATAATCCTGTCTTGTGACATTTCTTTAGAATCGTCTTGAACAGACGATTCAAAAGATATGTCACAAGACAGGATTAGATAGAGAAATCAGAAATTAGATGTATTTTAAAGTTTTGACTTACGACCGTTTTTGTCGTACGAAGTTTTATGAAACGGGGCCCAGAGTCTGCACTGTTAGATTGTTTCATTACTTGTTGTTGTCATGCAGTGGAGAATCTGTTATTCTTTCCCGTTTAAACGCAAACGTATGCAAACGCAAAGCGCTAAAACGTAGAAAAGAACAACTTTTGGACAATTCTGATATTTCATGTTTATCTTGGTGGCAAACAGTTTTGAGCCTGATCAGACGCCGGGTTACCCGGCGTCTGATCTGGCTTCAAACTGTTTGTACTGCAAATAATAGTTTTAGCGTAAACGCGTTTATTGGGAAAGAATAACACATTCTCCACTGTAGGAAGGTTTAAACGATAAGCGGATCAGCGAACATCCGGACAATTACTTGTATAGTAAAGCCTGTTTTTGCGGCCATTCAATGAGCAAGCATTATATCAAAGTACGGGATACTCCTTCATGAGCTTCCTGCATAACAATATACATGTACCTGCACTAGACTGAATTATGTCTATAATGTTCATATTCTTTCTTATGTTTAATTGCTCAACACGAATTTTACTGAACATATGTTTAAATGTACAATACATTAGAGCTCTTAACGATGCTATTTATTTACATAGAGGATGACTGTTTTTTTCAGTGTAAGATCGAAATTTAATCCATTGAGTGAACATCAGAAATTATATTGTCACGAGTGGCGAAGCCACGAGTGAAAATATAGCAGTCTGATGTTCACGAAATGGATTAAATTCAATCTTACACTGAAAAAATACAGTTATTCTATTTATTTATGCTTAAAGCCACTTTTTAAACGAAATTGTTTGGCAATTGAAAGCGAAGGTACACTATTTATCCCGTGTTGAGCCCCAAGTTTGATATCGAACACATGTGCGTGACAGTTGGCGGTATAATGACGTCACTTATTTATTGATATGACGTCAACGGAATTACGTCGTTACTTCCGATCTTGGATTCGCGTTCTTCCGTTGATTGGTTCGCGACAAAACGGACTGCCGGAATTGAACGGTAAGACACCATTTACTACGATTCCTGGGGACCCCTACGGGGAAAACTCATAAAAGAAGCACGAGCGATGATAATCCCACTGCTTGAAGCAGTGGATTATCAAGTAGTAATCTACTGTTTTTCCCGGTAATCCACCGAAAAGCATAAATAAAGTGGTATAATTTTGGCATCAAAATGAATAAACTTCTAAATGTGTAATGACTTCAATCTCTTTTGAGAAACAATATTTTCGCAGGGAATATAAGCTTATAGATATATGATTCACTTTACTTCTCGGTACAAGGTGATACATTTCATTCAGGTACATTTAAATCTTTGACTGTGCATCATACAGCGCTCCCTCACTACAATAACACCCAACGGGAGACTAACAATTATGTGTTTTGTTCGGAGGGAATCGTTATAGGGAGGGAAATTGGCTTTCATTTGCAAACAGTTTTAATCCAGATCAGACGCCGCGTAACGCGGCGTCTGATCTGGATTAAAACTGTTTGTCACTTGTCATTAAGCTTTTTTCTGTCGAAATGTCCATTTTCTAACTTTGAGAAAAACAGCAGACATGAGTTTTAAGCAGACGACATTGCAGCCGTGAATAGGTTGGACATTATTGTTTTGTTTAGGGATCTGTGACAAGGGTTGTTGTAAGGAGGGAATCGTTGTTTGGAGGGCCGTTAAAGGGAGGGAACACTGTAAATATTAGTTCTCACACTTCCACTGACACAATGTTTACAGTGGAGAATCTGTTATTCTTTCCCGTTTAAACGCAAACGTACGCAAACGTAAAGCGCTAAGACGTAGAAAAGAACAACTTTTGACAATTCTGATATTTCATGTTTATCATGGTGGCAAACAGTTTGGAGCCTGATCAGACGCCGGGTTACCCGGCGTCTGATCTGGCTCCAAACTGTTTGCACTGAAAATAATAGTTTTAGCGTAAACGCGTTTATTGGGAAAGAATAACGTTTTCTCCACTGTCAATCAGTTGTTGGCTACTCTGCTTTTTGTACTTGACATAATTTTACGCTATCACCTGACGTTGATAAAACTCGCTTAACTCAAATTATCCGATATTTTGAAACATGAATTTGCCTTATTTCAAGCTTGTTTTAGTTGAACATGTTCTACAGATTCCCAAAAAAAACCATTATACTCGAACTTGTTTCCCGACAGGCGGTGCCAGTTTTGGCATCACGGACATAATTTGAAAGATCTTGTAAGAACCCCACGTAATGTTTCTGTTATACCAAAAGCACACTCCTTTTTCTTTTAGTGTTTTAGAATGTGTTTACAAAGATAATTTTTTGTTAAGTTTATGTGACACAAACTAGTACATGTATAATCACTCAAAGTGTAGTTAATTTTTAGCTCGTCTGTTTATATTTATTTTAACCCATTTGCGCCAAGCGGATTCTTCCATGCTTACATGTATAGTGGAGAATTTGTTATTCTTTCCCGTTTAAACGCAAACGTACGCAAACGCAAAGCACTAAAACGTAGAAAAGAACAACTTTTGGACAATTCTGATATTTCATGTTTATCTTGGTGGCAAACTGTTTGGAGCCTGATCAGACGCCGGGTTACCCGGCGTCTGATCTGGCTCCAAACTGTTTGCACTGGAAATAGTAGTTTTAGCGTAAATGCGTGTATTGGGAAAGAATAACACATTCTCCACTGTATATACATTATTTGAGTCAACACTTACATGTATACCTATGTATGTCCTTTTTATAGGACGTTATAGGGCGCAAATGGGTAAAATATGAAATGATAAGTATAAACACGTGCTTTGTTGTCCACATTTGTAACATTTTTCCATTCCGAATGATATTTACTCAGTAACGAGGCGTCAAGAAAATTATGAAAAATAAGGTAAGAGACTACAGAAACGAACCTTTGTTTCTATATGCGTTTTCCCGATAAAGCGTAAAATTCTCTCTGTTCCAGGAAACCAGACACCACGCTTGAACAGATAGCCGGGACACAGCTTACAGTCTTCCGATATTGGAAGCTGGCAACTTGAATCAGACAATAACAGACACATAGCAGGCGGATATAAACCCGAGACAGGCTTTGTAATCTGCAATAATTTTGCAAAGGCTTCACAACTTTGTGTAGAAAAGTAGAGCAAGTTCCTTGTTTTCTTGTTAATTAATTAGACCATTTAATAGTGAAGTATTGTCGGAGAATTTGACAACGCTAAATACAAAGTGTATGCGGCATGGAATACAAATAACGTTGGATTAACCAAAAGTCAATTTCAGTTATGTTTCTGTGGCACTGTCGTAAAACAGTTAATTTGGAGTTGTTTGTCTTAGTCCTTAAGTGTAAAAATCACACTGATGAAACTACGAAAGTCAGATGCAACGAACGAGAGACCTGATGTGTTTGGTTGGCTTCATCTGTTTATTAGATTCTACTTTGTCCGGAAATTAGTTTGGAATCTCGGGGAAAGGAGAGCTTACAAAGATAATTTACATGCTGCTAGATTTGGGGTGCTGATGCCAACTGTCCTCTATATGATAATTTAGAACGTCTACTCATCAGTGAATGTAACATCTCAGCCGGATTTCCAAGTTAGTTTGTTCGCGGAGAAATATTCCAAAGGAAAAGATGATTCAAATTTGTTTCTGATGAATAATTGTGTTTAACTGAATTTCAAAAAGCTCTATAATGGCACCAAATTTCAATTTAACTATGCCATCCTCTTGCTTTGAAAGTTTTCAGAATGAAAGACAATTAAGAAATAATGGTTTCAGCAAAATACATGCTCTTTTCGGCATAAGTTTATAACTAAAGCGTAGTGCAGGATTTCCAGTGATGGTTTGAATAAAATACATAGAACTGCTGTCATTACTAGATCATAACCAGGAGCATGTGCATAATGGTTCCAAATGCTTTGCAGGCTTTTACGCGAAAATCAGTAGAGGATAATGGGTAAGTCAATATTGGCCCTGTGTCTGCCAGTCCTTTGTTTGATCCTCCAAGTCAACGTAATATCTGCGACAAGTTATACTGTGGCGTTTATGCGGGACGAATGTCCTTTCGATTTCAACGACCTCAACACTACACATAGCAATACAGAGTTAAATATTACTTACATGTGCCTGTTCGCCAATCACACCTGGATCCCGGAAATGTCGTTTTCTAATAAAAACATAGATGTGTTCGTTGGGCCTTTGGACTTTGTCCTAGACTCGGAGACGCGACGATACGCGGAAATGTACCAGAGGCCATACCTTTCCCCCTATTCCGGGTTGCCATATACTGATAATTCGCAAGCATTTCCATTAAGTGCTAACTTTGTCCAAATGGGAAGCGCTTTAGAGGCTATATTTACTCACTTCAGATGGCGGAATGTGTTGATTGTTTCTGTATATGAAGATTGCTGGATGGAAATGGCCACCAGCTTATTTATCATACTGTCGGAAGCGAATTTCAGGCCAGCAATCCGGTATATACGGGACCATATACCAGGATACGGTATAGAGGATATTTTAGATGACATTTCCAGCTCTCAAAAAGGTATGTCAACACTATTTACATGTACTTCAGGAAAACGTTAATATATGTGGTTTAAACAACAGTAAATGCAAAAAAATGTAGAAAAATCTAGAAGAAAGACATTGGTTTGCTAATCATTTCGATTTGTTTTCAAAAGAGCGCTGCATATTAGTTAGAGACTAGTCAGACGCCGAGTTACCAAGCTTCTAATCTGGTGTAGCTCCTTAACCCTTCCACATAGAAACATCTTTTAACGCATTCAATGTACAGTATTCATCCATTGTAGAAAATAGTTCCAATTTATACAATAATAAACATATACTAAACTTTTCTATAACCTTGCAGATGGTAGCTTAAAAGAGGCTGAGGGTAAAGCAAAGTGATCACCCTTCTTTAACTCATTACCTAACAAATACGCCTTTTAACACCTCTAATTCATTCTTCCATCGAAGAAAATAATTCCACTTTATACAGCCATAAAGATGTACCATAAGAAATATGTTCTATATACTAGCAGATTGTAGCTTAAAGCAGACTGAAAGAAAAGCAGAATGCGCTTAAAGGCGCATTCTGCTTTACTTTCAATCTGCTTTAAGTGGTCACCAGTCTTAAAAACTAAACATACTGTAGGGTAACGAGTTGAACATTACGTAATACAGTCCTCTTCAACAGTAATCATCATTAAGATTATATAAAATGTTCTCAAATTATACTTTTTGAAAGTTGTTTAAACAGGAAGAAACTGGCAAACAGTTCGGAACCTGATTAGAGACCGAGTCATGCGTCTCCTCATTTGGATATAATCTGTTTTCAAAGGTACTGTAATCACCCTTTCGCCGCTAGCATGTTAACAGGCCATACCCTTTGATGTAAACTCTTTAAGAACATGCACGTATGTTGGAAGAAAAATCTTGATGACACGACAGACTAACTTTGACATATCTGTGGAATCATTGTATGTAATTGTCACAGTGGAGAAGACGATATTCTTTACCGTTTTAACGCAAATGAATCGCCAACGCAATTCACTAAAATGAGGAAAAATACAACTTTTTTTTAAAAATGTCCAACTATCTATTGAAATCTGAACGACAAACAGTTTGGAGCCGGATCAGACGCCGGGTTATCCGGCGTCTGGTCTGGCTTCAAATAGTTGCAATAGAAAAATAATTTTAGCGTAAGCTAATAACGTCTTCTCCGCTATATTACATTCTGTCCCCGGTGCGATCCTGTGATACAGTGGAGAATCTGTTATTCTTTCCCGTTTAAACGCAAACGCAAAGCACTAAAACGTAGAAAAGAACTTTTGGACAATTCTGATATTTCATGTTTATCATGGTGGCAAACAGATTGGAGCCTGATCAGACGCCGGGTTACTCGGCGTCTGATCTGGCTCCAAACTGTTTGCACTGGAAATAATAGCTATTGTAGCGTAAACGCGTTTATTGGGAAAGAATAACACATTCTCCACTGTATACTAAGAGTTCACGTTATTCTTTTCCTATAAAAGTTGTAATTTTATGACAAGCATGTACATCGTCCAAATCAGTTCGAATCCTGTTCAGACACATCTCAGCTTACAGTGAATAGAAAACGCGGTCTGGGAGTGGAATAAACCATTTTATCACATAACTTGCGGTCTGGGAGTGACATAAAGCGATTATATAAATATCGTAATCCACTAGTGGAATATCGTTTTTTGGCTTCCGGCACAACATGTTCGTCCACAAGCGTTGCATGTAGCGGGACGCAAAATGACGTCATTTGTTATGACGTTACCGTAAACAACGTAACGTTTTGGCGGAAAATCTATATAGCGGAAGGTCTACAAATTACGACTGCAATCAATTTAAAAGGTGCTTAAACTGTGATAAATAGAATCTCACATCCGTGCTCATTATTTATCCTTTTTAATAAACTCGTTGACTAAAATGAATATGACGCTCGCCAAGGCTCGCGTCATGTTATTTTAGTCAACGAGTTTATTAAAAATGATAAATAATGAGCACTCATACAAGATCCTCTATACATAGATACCGTAATGCACTAGTGAAATATTGTTTTTTGGGCTCCGGCCAAACCTTTTCGTCCACAAGTGCTGCATGTACAGTGGAGAATACGTTGTTTTTTCCCGTTTAAAAGGCAAACGTACGCAAACGCAAAGCACTAAAACGTAGAAAAGAACAACTTTTGGACAATTCTGATATTTCATGTTTATCATGGTGGCAAGCAGTTTGGAGCCTGATCAGACGCCGGGTTACCCGGCGTCTGATCTGGCTCCAAACGGTTTGCACTGGAAATAATAGTTTTAGCGTAAACGCGTTTATTGGGAAAGAATAACGTTTTCTCCACTGTAGCGGGACACCAAATGACGTCATTTTGAATCAAGTTACCGTAAACAACGTAATGTTTTGGCGGAAAATCTACAAAGATAACAACGACTTCGATTGATTTAATAGATGTTCAAAATTGTTATGTGATAAATAGAATCTCACATTCGTGCTCATTACTTATCATTTTTAATAAACTCGTTGACTTAAAAGTAATATAACGCTCGCCAAGGCTCGCGTCATATTATTTTAGTCAACTCATTTATTAAAAATGATAAATAATGAGCACTCATGTAAGATCCTCAATCTAAACAATTGTCATTTTCTTCACGTTATTACACTGAATGTTCCTTTAGTTTCGCTTATTTGAGAAAGATTGATTTCTATTCCCCAGTGTAGCGCCTGGTACAATGGTATCTAAATTACATTTAAATTTCAGTAAAATGTCACTAGACACGCTACCTATATGTTTTTCTGCCCATTAACTCTTACAGTGAAACCCAAGTAATTTCCCATTTAAACGAACTTCAACGAAGACACAATTACAGTGGACAATCTGTTATTCTTTCCCGTTTAAACGCAAACGTACGCAAACGCAAAGCACTAAAACGTAGAAAAGAACAACTTTTGGACAATTCTGATAATTCTTGTTTACCTTGGTGGCAAACTGTTTGGAGCCTGATCAGACGCCGGGTTACCCGGCGTCTGATCTGGCTCCAAACTGTTTGCACTGCAAATAATAGTTTTAGCGGAAACGCGTTTATTGGGAAAGAATAACGTTTTCTCCACTGTACATAAACCTTGTCTTCCATATCATGTTTGTAGTGTTGAAGACAGGTGACCACTTAAAGTAGATTTGAAAGGAAAGCAGAATGCACCTACATGTATACATGTATGCGCATTCTGTTTTACTTCCAGCCTGCTTTAAGCTACACTTTGCTAGGATATCTAAAGTATATGTTTTGCTATACGTTCATGACTGTATATATTGAAACTATTTTCTTCAGTGGAAGAATAAATTGAATGCGCTAAAAGGCGCGTCTATTTAAAGGTTATGGTATACTACAGCAAATTACAGGTTTTGGAAATTATTGCAGCCTAATGTGCAGTCAAGCTATAGCCTTGTCGGATGCAAGGTACAGTGGAGAAAAAGTTATTCTTTCCCGTTTAAACACGAAAACGAAACGCAAACGCAATACACTTAAACGTAAGAAATGACAACTTGTTGACAATTCTTACTATCTATTTTAACCTAAGTGGCAAACAGTTACATTGTAAGAGCCTGATCAGACACCGGGTTACCCGGCGTCTGATCTGGCTCCAAACTGTTTGCACTGGAAATAATAGTATTAGCGCAAACGCGTTTTTTGTGAAAGAATTAATGTTTAATCCACTGTAAATCGGCATCTAATCTGGCTATGTAGCTGTTTGCAGTGGAAATGAAAACCAACGAATATTTCCACTGAAGTACGGTACAATGCAGAATACGTTATTCTTTCCCGTTAAAACGCAAACGAAACGTAAACGCAGTTGACTAAAGTGTAGAAAATTACAATTTTTCTAAATTGCTCGAGATTTATTTTAATCTGAGTGGCAAATAGTTTGGAGCCATATCAGACGCCGGGTTACCCGGCGTCTGATCTGGCTCCAAACTGTTTGCAATGGAAATAAAGAATTTAGCGTAAACGCGTTTATTGGAAAAGAATAACGTTTTCTCAACTGTACCTTCAAAATTTCATCTTTATTTAGCAATGCCATGTCTTGTAAATCCAAGCCACTAAACCTGACATTGACTAAAAACATGTACACGTACAGTGGAGAAAACGTTATTCTTTCCCAATAAACGCGTTTACGCTAAAACTATTATTTCCTTTGCAAACAGTTTGCCACTGAGATTAATACGAATAGTCAGAATTTTCGGAAAGTTGTCTTTATCAACATTTGATTGCGATGCGTTTGCGTTTCGTTTGCGTTTGAACGGGTACAGAATTACGCTTTCTCCACTGTACCGATTACCTGGAGTCTAAGCTGTATTCAAACTTTGCGAAACCCAGTGAAACTTTCTGCAACTAGATTTTTAAACGCTAACAAGTCATACTGATGCCTCATAATAATTGTCTCAATGTTTGATAAATATTCAAATCGCATGCATGTGATGGAAATGGTATCTTTTTTAATAAACGAGTTCATACAGTGGAGAAAATGTTTTAATTCTTTCCCAATAAACGCGTTTACGCTAAAACTATTATGTGCAACGCAAACAGTTTGGAACCAGATCAGACGCCGGCTAACCCGGCGTCTGATCAGGCTCCAAACTGTTTGCCACCATGATAAACATGAAATATCAGAATTGTCCAAAAGTTGTTTTCTACGTTTTAGTGCTTTGCGTTTGCGTACGTTTGCGTTTAAACGGGAAAGAATAACAGATTCTCCACTGTAAGACCATTGCAAACATTCACAGTGGGGAAAACGTTATTTTTCCCGTTTAAAAACGCTAAAGAAACGCAAACGCAAATGCAATAAAATATAGAAAGTGACAACCTTTTGACAGTTGTGAAAGTTGATTCAAATAGTGATGGCAAACAGTTTGGAGCCTGATCAGACGCCGGGTTACAGTGGAGAAAGCGGTATCATTTTCCGTTTAAACGCAAACGCAAAAAACTTAAATGTAGAAAAGTACAGCTTTTGGACAATTCTGACAATTCATGTTTATTTTAGTGGCAAACAGTTTGGAGCCTGATCAGTACCCGGCGTCTGATATGGCTCCAAACTGTTTGCGATGGAAATAATAGTTTAAGCGTAAACGCGTTTATTGGGAAAGAATAACGTTTTCTCCACTGTTAAAGTGGAGAATCTGTTATTCTTTCCCGTTTAAACGCAAACGTACGCAAACGCAAAGCACTAAAACGTAGAAAAGAACAACTTTTGGACAATTCTGATAATTCTTGTTTATCTTGGTGGCAAACAGTTTGGAGCCTGATCAGACGCCGGGTTACCCGGCGTCTGATCTGGCTCCAAACTGTTTGCACTGCAAATAATAGTTTTAGCGTAAACGCGTTTATTGGGAAAGAATAACACATTCTCCACTGTTAGACCATTGCAATATTAACTCTTTCATGATCAAATTTATCTTACGTTTAACCGCCATAGTGTCGTCTGCTTTAATACTGATGTCTGCAATATCGCTTTAAAATTAAATTTAAGGCAGTTTAACTGACGTAATTTCAAAACAAGTGGCAAACAGTGGTGATCCTGATCAGACGCCACGTTACGCGGCGTCTGATCAGGGTCAAAAGTGTCAGTAAATGTGCTCCACGAAGTAATTGAGAGTGAAAAGGTTAAATGCCTATTCTAAATTACAGTGGAGAATCTGTTATTCTTTCCCGTTTAAACGCAAACGTACGCAAACGCAAAGCGCTAAAACGTAGAAAAAAACAACTTATGGACAATTCTGATATTTCATGTTTATCATGGTGGCAAATAGTTTGGAGCCTATTCAGACGCCGGGTTAGCCGGCGTCTGATCTGGCTCCAAACTGTTCGCACTGCAAATAATAGTTTTAGCGTAAACGCGTTTATTGGGAAAGAATAACACATTCTCCACTGTAATTTTGAACATTTTGTTGGTTTGTGTTTGCGTTACGTTTAAACGGGATATATTGACCTTTTCTTTGAACCATTTTCTGGTGTGGGGGGTGAATGATAAAAAAAAAACATCTTATTCTTGCCATGTTTATTGTCACATTAAATTTGTATTTATGTATACACAGGTTGTAGATATATTTCTATTGGTTCGTCTTTTAAGATTTGTGCTACCCATTTCACGCGAAATGCATTATTAATTGTACCTACATGTACATGTATATACTTCGTGAATCAAGTTTTCATTTAATGGGTGCCTGATCTATTTTTAATTTCATGATTGTCCATATATAAATTCATGTTAGCGAACAGAGCAATCTCAGATCAGACGCGCATTATACATGTACTTGTACGACGTAAGATCTGAGTCTAAGTCTGCATTGCTTGCATGTGTTCCAAGCTAGACACCATGGGCCTGTCTTACGAAACGTCGTACGATAAAAACGGTCGTAAGTCAAAACATTAAAATACGCCTAACTTCTGATTTCTCCATCTAATCCTGTCTTGTTACATCTCTTTGGAATCGTCTTTTCAAGACGATTCCAAAGAGATGTGACAAGACAGGATTTGATGAAGAAATAAGTAATAATTGAGAATTTTAGAAACTGACTTACGACAACATTTGTCGTACGACGTTTAGTAAGACAGGCCCCAGGGCTGCCATTTATCCGGATATTTCCTTTAGTCTTCGGAGTTTTATCCTAGCAGATGGTAGCTACATGTAAAAACAGGCTGAAAGTAAAGCAGAAAGCGCCTTAAGGCGTATTCTGCTTTACTTTCAACATGTTTTAGTAGTCATGTGTCTTCAAAACAAGAAACAGACTATGGGGGTAAATGTATGATTAGTAAAATTGCGTATGAAAAATTGAAAATTTGAAATCTTAGGAATTTTATGATCAACTTTTGGCAGCCCTGAGACACACATTTGTTAACATACAGTGGAGACAACGTTATTCTACCCAAATAACCACGTTACACTTAAACGTGTTACATAATTATGTATAACCTACGATATTTTAAAACACGTGGCAAACGGTATTGATCCTGAACAGTTTGCAGATGTGCTTTACGCCGTCTTTGAGCGTGAAAGGATTAAGATCAACCATAAATAGTCATAAACAGTAAGACAGTATTGAAAGATACAGTTTGTGAATCAGGGGATAACAAATAAGAAAATTGCTTCCAATATGGAAAGCAAGAGAAGTTTTAACCCACTCACTCACAATGACGCCTGAAGGTGCATTTGCAAACAGTTTGGATCCTTATCAGACGCCGCGTAACGCGGCGTCTGATCAGGATCAAAACTGTTTGACACTCGTATCGATATGTTTTAAGTCATATCACATTAAATCTTTCTTTGAAACGATCTTGCAAACAACAAAATTGAAGCAGACGACAATGAAAGGGTGAATGGCTACACATCTCACGGAAAATTTGGTGGTGGAAGGGTTATATACGAGGGGCATTTTTTAAGTAGTGGCAACAGATCAGTAACTTCAATATTCTAAGTGCAAAATACATGTTTGATATATCATTTTGAAGAGTAATTCTTTGCCGACACGATGGTGTAACGCGCGATAAGATCATATAAGTCGACAAGTCACAACATGAACCTAAATGACCCCTACTTCAGACACTAGAACATAGCATTTGTCAGACATTTTTTTTTGACGTAATACAGTGGAGAAACTGTTATTCTTTCCCAATAAACGCGTTTACGCTAAAACTATTATTTTCACTGCAAACAGTTTGGAGCCGGCGTCTAATCAGGCTCCAAACTGTTTGCCACCAAGATAAAGATGAATTATCAGAATTGTCAAAAAGTTGTACTTTTCTACGTTTTAGTGTTTTGCGTTTGCGTACGTTTGCGTTTAAACGGGAAAGAATAACAGATTCTCCACTGTAGCAACAATATTTTTAAAAAGAAATATTTTTGTTGTTGAAATATATCAGTTTATATGTCTATTTTAATGTAAATAAAAAACATCGTTTCCATTGAAAGAGTTATCTGCAATAGATATTTATTTTTTAAAAAACATCATTTTTAGCTCGCCTGTTCGTAGAACAGCAGAGCTAATGTCATACCCCCGGCGTGAGCGTGATCGTGAGCGTGGGCGTGGGCGGGAGCGTGGCCAACGTTAAAGTTTTTTGGACGGGTTGTTTTAAAGCTTTATATTTGTGCTAGGCTTATGAAATTTTGTATGGAGGTTCATTTGGGGTTAAACATTGATGTTATGATGTTGGAATTTAAAAATAATTTTAATTTATGTCAATTTTCGACATGTTTTGGACTTAGGTTTTTCGAATTCAAATCACCACGTTAAAGTTTTTTGGACGGGTTGTTTTAAACTTTTAATATTTGTGCTAGCTTATGAAATTTTGTATGGGGGTTTATTGGGGGTTAAACATTGATGTTATGATGTTGGAATTTAAAAATGATTTTAATTTATGTCAATTTTCGACATGTTTTGGACTTAGGTTTTTCGAGTTCAAATCACCACGTTAAAGTTTTTTGGACGGGTTGTTTTAAAGTTTAATATTTGTGCTAGGCTTATGAAATTTTGTATGGAGGTTCATTACATGTAGGAGTTAAACATTGATGTTATGATGTTGGAATTTTTAAATAATTTTAATTTATGTCAATTTTTGACATGTTGTTGACTAAGGTTTTTCGACTTCAAATCACCACGTTAAAGTTTTTTGGACGGGTTGTTTTAAAGCTTAATATTTGTGCTAGGCTTATGAAATTTGGGGTCAAACATTGATGTTATGAAATTGAAATTTAAAAATAATTTTAATATTTGTCAATTTTGACACGATTTGGACTTAGTTGTTTTGACTACAAATCACCAGGTTAAAGGTTGCACGGGTTGTTTAAAGTTTAATAAAACTAGACTAAGACTCAACATTAATTTAATAATAGTTCTAAACTGAAAATTGATTTTCTTTTGATACAAGATGTTTTTTAGACTTAACTTTAAACAGGCGAGCATCAGATGGCTTTGACACCCATTTCTGGTTTATTTTGCTGATGAAACCGCTCAAAATGTGCTCATTATACTCATTTTCTAGATCGATATATTTACATTTTGAATGCGACGCATAAAAATATAATTCAATGACTTTAAGTATAGCCTGTTTTAATATAAAAATTGAGTTGTTTTTTTAAAAGATTATATATTTTGTTTATTATTATCATTTATTTTATTTTTTATTTATTTTATTTTATTATATAATTTTTATTTTTTAAAATAATATCATTTTATATTGTTATATGTGTGCATAACTGTCTGATTTTATTTGACAGAAAAATTCATAAATCTATTCAAAATAATAAAGCCGCAATAATTATTATTGTACACAGTTTTGTTAAGAAAAATACCTCTTAAATACACAAAAAGGTCTAGTGTCCTGAAGTAGGGGTCATAATGGTTAATGTTGTGACTTATCGATTGTTGTTTTGTGATCTTATCGTGCGTAATACCATCGTGACGGCAAAGAATTGCTCTTTAAACTGATATATCACACATGCATGTTGGACTTACATGTATTATATAAAAGTTACTGATCTGTTGCCACTACTTAAAAAATGCCCATCGTACTGTCAGTCCGAATGATTTAGTAATTACAGTGGAAAATCTGTTATTCTTTCCCAATAAACGCGTTTACGCTAAAACCATTATTTGCAGTGCAAACAGTTTGGAGCCAGATCAGACGCCGGGTAACCCGGCGTCTGATCAGGCTCCAAACTGTTTGCCACCAAGATAAACAAGAATTATCAGAATTGTCCAAAAGTTGTTCTTTTCTACGTTTTAGTGCTTTGCGTTTGCGTACGTTTGCGTTTAAACGGGAAAGAATAACAAATTCTCCACTGTAAATACTGATGACAATATTATCAAAAGATACTTTACTTCATTAAAGTCGATAAAAGTCTTAAAATCCATAGTTACGTTCTTCCCACGTCATTTAAAATTGTGTTTGTTATCTAGATACATGTCACATGTTTGCCTCACATGCCACAGTGGAGAACACTTTAGTTTTTCCCAATAAATGTGATTACGCTAAAATCATTACTTCCATTGTAAAGAGTTTAAGCCAGATCAGACGCCGGGTTACACGGCGTCTGATCAGGCTCCAAACTCTTTGTCGCTCAAGTTAAAATGAAAAGTCATACTTTCAAAGTCACACTATACAATTTTGTAATGCGTTTGCCTTTCGTTTCCGTTAAAACGGGGGAAGACTTACGTGTTCTCCCCTGTTTCTACATGTAGAAGTACAGTGGAGAATACAATATTCTTTCCCGTTTAAACGCAAACGAAACGCAAACGCAGTTAACTAAAATGTAGAAAATTACAACTTGTCGAAATTTCTCACTATTTATTTTAATCTGAGTGGCAAATAAGTTGGAGCCAAATCAGACGTTGGGTTACCAGGCGTCTTATCGGACTCCAAACTGTTTACAATGGAAATAAACGTTTTAGCGTAAACGCGTTTATTGGGGAAGAATAACGTTTTCTTCATTTTACATGTACATGTACAATGGAGAATATGTTATTCTTTCCCGTTTAAACGCAAGCGAAACTTAGAGGCATTTCAATTAAATTACGGAAATGACAACTTTTTCGAAATATCTAACTTAGTAACTATCAGTTTTAATATGAGTGGCAAACATGTTGGAGCCTTATCAGACGCTGGGAAATGGAAATAGCTTTTGTGTTACATGTAACGCATTTATTGGGGAAAAATACCATCTCCAATGTATGCTGCCATGTTTTCTAAAAATCATTTAAGCGTTAGTTTTTGAATTTAATTATAGCGAAACACAAATGCAATAAAAAAAAAACAACAGCTGCATGAAAATATTAGTTATTTATTTTAACCCTTTCACTCTCAATGATGCAAGAAAGCGAGTTTGCAAACACTTTGGATTCTGATCAGACGCCGGGTAACGCGGCGTCTGATCAGGATCCAAACTGCTTGACACTCGTTTTGAATTTTTTTCAGTCACACATGTACATGTACTGCCTTACTGTTTTTTAATTTGAAACAATATTGCAGACAACAAAATTGAAGCAGACGACAATTAAACGGTGAAGGGGTTAAATTCTCACGAAAATGTTGGTAGTGAAAGGGTTAACCTAAATGTAAGTGTGAATGTAAGTGTGACGTACAGTGGAGAATCTGTTATTCTTTCCCAATAAACGCGTTTACGCTAAAACTATTATTTGCAGTGCAAACAGTTTGGAGCCAGATCAGACGCCGGGTAACCCGGCGTCTGATCAGGCTCCAAACTGTTTGCCACCATGATAAACATGAATTATCAGAATTGTCCCAAAGTTGTACTTTTCTACGTTTTAGTGCTTTGCGTTTGCGTACGTTTGCGTTTAAACTGGTTAGAATAACAGATTCTCCACTGTATATTGGCGCATTGTCTAAAACTCCGACTATTTGAATTTCAACAAAAGTTTGGTCAATTTTAGTCTATTAACCCTTTCACTCGCAATGACGTCATAAAGCGCATTTGCTAATTGTTTTGATCCCGATCATAACTGTTTGCCAGTTGTTTTGAAATTACGCCAGTTATACAGCCTCAAATTTAATTTTGAAATGATATCGCAGACAGCAATATTGAAACAAACGACAATATGGCGGAGAAGGGATAAAAATCTCACGATAAAGGACATGGTCCACTAACCCTCTAAATTTGCCCAAAAATTGCAGAACGTACAGTGGAGACTCTGTTATTCTTTCCCGTTTAAACGCAAACGTACGCAAACGCAAAGCACTAAAACGTAGAATAGAACAACTTTTGGACAATTCTGATATAGTGGCAAACAGTTTGGAGCCTGATCAGACGCCGGGTTACTCGGCGTCTGATCTGGCTCTAAACTGTTTGCACTGGAAATAATATTTTTAGCGTAAACGCGTTTATTGGGAAAGAATAACGTTTTCTCCACTGTAAGAAATACACAACACCACAGTAGATCTACTTGATTATTTTCATTCATAAAAGTGGTTGAGGACTGTATCAATATATTTGAAAAAAGCAACAAACACTGCAGTCCCTGATGAGATGGATTTTTCATGATCCATCTGATCTCGGTCTACACTGGTTGTACGGTATTCCCTCCCTACAACGGCCCTCACAACAACGACTCCCTCCTTACAACGACCCTTGTCGCAGTTCCCTAAAAAGGACACTTATGTCCAACCAATTCACGACTGCAATGTCGTCTGCTTAAAAGTGTCGCCTGCTGTTTTTCTCAAAGTTACATAACATTTTGACAGAAAAAAAACTAAATGACGAGTGACAAACAGCTTGAATCCAGATCAGATGCGGCGTTACGCGGCGTCTGATCTGTATTCAAGCTGTTTGCAAATGAAAGTCGAGGCTTAAATTTCCCTCTCTGTAGCGACTCCCTCTTAACAACACAACCAATCTGTGACTCCCATTGGGTACCGTTGTAGAGAGGGGCTACTGTATACTGTTTGTGTAGAAGACGATTACACTCGTCGCTAGGATTCATTTCGTATGTCAACAAATTCGAAGCATGTTCGATAGTTCTTGCAACATACATGTATATAATAGTGACACCTTTGAGAGGAAAGATTTCACTTCAAATTAGGTATAGCCCTTTTTTGACTATTTATTGTTTATTTACAAAGTATTGCAAAATGAAACAACGGTGTTTAGTAGGAGTCTTCCGAGCTGGACTGTGTGTAAATAAAAAATGTACGTTTCACATGCGCACCGTTTGGCAAGGGGTGTTTACACGTCGTCGTGGTTCAATGGGTTAACGCAATCAGTACAAAAATAATTAAAACATTGAATTGAGACAGTATAGTATGTACAATGTACATGTAAAGACATATTGCAACTCCATCATATTGCAACGGACAATACTGCTATGTTTCATGGAGTACATGTACATGTACAGTGGAGAAAAGTTTAATTTTCCCAATAAACGCGTTTACGCTAAAACTATTATTTTCATTGCAAACAGTTTGGATCCTGATTAGACAGCCCGGCGTCTGATCAGGCTCCAAACTGTTTGCCACTCAGATTTTTAAAAAAGTAAAAATTTGGGAATATCCTACATCTTAATGTTTGCGTTTCGTTTGCGTTTAAATCGGAAATAATAACGTTTTCTCCTCTGTAGAATATCCGTGCCATTGAAAGAAAATTAATACCATACCACACGGACTGTTGATGGGTAATATAAATCTCTCTAAATATGATTAGTGCGTAACTCTATTCACTGTGGCGTGGTGCTGCTAGAGGACTTTGGAAACAATTTCGTTTCTAAGGCAACCCTAGCATAACACATTCTAGAATTGATCTCAAATACCGTCTTTTCCATATAATTACAGCTCTAATAATCATCCTTCGAGTTTGCCAAGAGGCAAACTTATTTGAAAGCTGACAATTTAAGATATGCCTTCTGTTTCACTGCCTTTAACCCATTTATGCCAAGTGGATTCTTCCATGTTTTATATTGGATTAATCCATTTTTTATCAAAGGGATGCCTGGTCAAAATTTTCATTTTTTATTTTATTTTATATTGAAATTCCTATCACCAAACAGTGTATACTCTGATCAGACGCCGCATATTGCGGTGTCTGATCAGAGTCTACACTGTTGGCCTATGTCCCATATATGGGATCGTGGGCATAAATGGGTTAACCTATTATCCCGTAGCTTGTTTCTTCTTTCCTTCTTTTAATCATTTACTCCATAGTCTGTTTCTAGATTGCCACTTAAGGGTGTATCAATGTCATGAATTTGGGAAATTTTCAAAGTATATGAAAACACTCTATGATGGTTTTGTATTGAAGATGTATGTAAGATGAATGAAAAAATAGAAAAAGTGAACATTTTGGTGAACAACAGTTGGCTCTACGGTCATGTAAAATGTACCTCACCCACTTCCTCTTATTTTGTAAATAAAAAATCTAATAAAATCATGCCCTAATAGTCTGTCCAAACGGAAACGAAACGGAAATCCGATGCAATAAAATGTACAGTGGAGAATTTGTTATTCTTTCCCGTTTAAACGCAAACGTACGCAAACGTAAAACGCTAAAACGTAGAAAAGAACAACTTTTGGACAATTCTGAGATTTCATGTTTATCTTGGTGGCAAACAGTTTGGAGCCTGATCAGACGCCGGGTTACCCGGCGTCTGATCTGGCTCCAAACTGTTTGCAATGCAAATAATAGTTTTAGCGTAAACGCGTTTATTGGGAAAGAATAGCGTTTTCTCCACTATAATATGTCTACGATTTATTTAAATTTAGACGGCAAACATAGTGGACCCATCAAGAGAAACTTTAAGCAGTTTAAATCCTGGTTAAACCCCCAAGTTACATGACGTTTGGTTGATTTGCAAAAAATTTGCTAATTCCAGCTTATTCGGGGCAATGTAATGAACGGGGGAAATAAAACAAACACATTTTACGACAGGAATGGCAGCAATACAATGTATCTGGTTACAGTGGAATAGATGTTATACTGGATAAGATGGTATCCTTTCCCGTTTAAAGACATTTCCTGACCTACTTTCGGTGTTAAAACCAAACCAGGTACATGTATAAAAGCATGCATCCCTGTGCAAGTTGTGCAGTTACTGTTATCTTGTCTAGGGATATACTCATTGTCAGAGTGTCTCATGTGAGGGCCGTACCTTGAATTAGTTAGTTTGGTTAGAAAAAACATTGAAAAAACCATTGAGTGTGAGTATGTCAGGGCCTCTCTAGACAACTTGAGATTAGTGACATTGGCTAAGCACACTTTACTCCTGCTTTACCTGTATTTTCACGCCTAGTGAGTACATTGGGGGAGTGGGTTCCATCAAAGGACTGAGGAAATGTTTTTAAACGCGAACGAACAAAAACGCACTGCATTGAAATGTAGAAAAGAACATCAGTTTAGTTACAATTTATTTAATCTGAATTGCAAACAGTTTGGAGCCTGATCAACCGTCGTCTGATCTGGCACGGAACTGTTTGCTATGGATTCACGGTACTAGTTTCAACCTTTCACTGCCAAATTTCCCGTGAGTTTGTTACCCCTTCACCGTTGCATTGTCGTCTGCTTCACATTTGTTGTTTGCAAGATCGTTTCAAAGTAAGATGTCAATGTAGTACAATGTATGACTTAAAACATATCGATACGAGTGTCAAACAGTTTGAACCCTGATCAGACGCCGCGTTTCGTGGCGTTTGATCTGCCAAACTGTTTGCAAAGGCGCTTTTAAGCATCATTGAGGGCAAAGTGTAAACGTGTTTATTAGGAAATAATAATGTCTATTCCACTGTATAGTGTCATGGAAAAGGTGTTATTTTCTCCACTAAGGACAAGTATGCATAAAATGTTATGTTCATAGCAAACAGTTTCGGGCCGCCGCATCACCCACTGTCTGATCAGTTTTAAAACTGTTTGTTACTCAAATGAAAACTAATCGTTAACCTTTTTTAACAAATGCCATTGTCTCCAGTTTAAAGCATTGTATTTGCATTTGTATTCAGTATAGTCTTCACAACTGTACAATTCGGAAATGTTTGGCTACAGCGGAGAAAACGTTATTCTTTCTAAAAAAAAAGGTGTTTGCGCTAAAACTATTATTTCTGGTGCAAATAGTTTGGAGCCTGATCAGACACCGGGTACAATGGAGAATGTGTTATTCTTTCCCAATAAACGCGTTTACGCTAAAACTATTATTTGCAGTGCAAACAGTTTGGAGCCAGATTAGACGCCGGGTAACCCGGCGTCTGATCAGGCTCCAAACTGTTTGCCACCATGATAAACATGAAATATCAGAAATGTCCAAAAGTTGTTCTTTTCTACGCTTTAGTGTTTTGCGTTTGCGTACGTTTGCGTTTAAACGGGAAAAAATAACAGATTCTCCACTGTAACCCAGAAGTCAGAAATGTTAAAAAAAATGTACTTTTCTTCGTTTTTTTTTGTGTGGTTTTCGTTTCGTTTGCGTTTAACTCTTTCGGCGCCGAATTCGCATAAAGGCGTCTTTGCAAACAGTTCGGATCCAGAGCAGACGCCTCTTTAAGCGGCGTCTGATCAGGATCCAAACTGTTTGACACTCGTTTCGATATACGTAAAACTGTTTCAAAACTTTGAAGTGATCTTGCAGAGAACAATAGTGAAACAAACGACAAAATAAAGGTTTAGCGGTACAACACTAACGCTTAATTTGGCGCCGAAAGGGTAATACGGGGAAAGAATAACGTTTTCTCCACTGTCACTGTATCATTTAGATCTGGCTTCACACCATCTCTTCAGAGACCAGTGAAGTCAATAGCAGTAAATTCTCTTTTACAGCCAGAACTGATAGGAATCGATTGTACCGGTTTCATAAACGGCGCCTGCTTCTGTAATGACTAGCTGTATTCTTTCTATAGAGACAAAGCGGGTGTACAGTGGAGAATGTGTTATTCTTTCCCAATAAACGCGTTTACGCTAAAACTATTATTTCCAGTGCAAACAGTTTGGAGCCAGATCAGACGCCGGGTAACCCGGCGTCTGATCAGGCTCCAAACTGTTTGCCACCATGACAAACATGAAATATCAGAATTGACCAAAAGTTGTTCTTTTCTACGTTTTAGTGCTTTGCGTTTGCGTACGTTTGCGTTTAAACGGGAAAGAATAACGTTTATTCTATCCCGTTTAAGATTCTACATGTATGTCTATTTTCATTAAATTAAGGGTCAGAATCTAATTTCAAAACGAACGCAAATATCAATAATGACTTCCCAATAGTGAAGATTCCATTGTTAATTTAAGTCAGCATTTATATATTCGTATGGTGAGAACTATTACCTAAAATTATAAAAGATACTTTAACATATTTTCAGTACGATTTTGTCAACCCGTAGATTGGACATTTGTACTTGTCTTATGTAGTCACCCAGTAACCTACACTTCTGCGAATATCGCAAACATAATTACATGTAACTACAGTGGAGAATCCGTTATTCTTTCCCGTTTAAACGCAAACGAAACGCAAACGCAAAGCGCTAAAATGTCTAAAATGGTAACTTTTGGACAATTCTGATAATGCATGTTGATCTGTGTGGCAAACAGCTTGGAGCCTGATCAGACGCCGGGTTACCCGGCGTCTGATCTGGCTCCAAACTGTTTGCACTAGGAATAATAGTTTTAGCGTAAACGCGTTTATTGGGAAAGAATAACACATTCTCCACTGTAATTAACTACTTTCCAACGGAATTATCCTGTTAGAGAACAAATTATCTAATTTGAATATAGCTCCTCTGTGACCTGGTGCGAAATACACCAAACATTAAACAAGTTATGTCACCAAGTAATTTACGTTTTTATTAGTTCACACGTTACTGCAATGGAGAAAATGTTATTCTTTCCCGTTAATCCTCAAACGAAACGCAAACGCATCGAAATCAAACGTAGATAAAGACAATTTTCCGACAATTCTGACTATTCATATAAATCTGAGCCGCAAACAGTTTGGAGCCTGTTCAGACGCCGGGTTACCCGGCGTCTGATCTGGCTCCAAACTGATTGCAATTGAAATAACAGTTTCAGTGTAAACTCGTTTATTGGGAAAGAACAACGTTTTCTCCACTGTTCATATCTCATCATCAATATTTAGTGGCTAACAGTCGGTAAAAATTTTCAACGACTTCGTTGATCCATTAAACCTTGATATTAAAATGGCTTATCCGTGTCACCGGCGGACGTTGCCAAGTGGTAACGCGTTTGACCACGATACCAGGGATCGTGAGTTCGATCCCACGCCGGACCAAGACTTTATAAACCGATGTCCGATGTATAAGTACATTACACTTTGCATCCCAAGGAACAAGTGAACACGTTACGCGGCGTCTGATCAGTATCCAAACTGTTTGCAATCACGCTTTTAAGCGTCACTGAGAGTGATTGGGTTAAACGAGTAAAGGCAACGTCTTCTTTACTGCAGTTGGAATCTGGAATTATCCTTTTGAAGTTTCTAGGGTCAATGGGATAAAACGGAGACACCAACGTTTGTTGACTATATCAAATATTTGTGCAAAGCGAGCACATTATTTGGTAGACTATACCGAAATGAGAAAAGAGATCAATAGTTCCATCTTCTCAGAAAGAATATCCTGCCTGACAGATATTATGCAAATTCGAAGAGATAAAACAGATTCTAAATTTGCAAATGTCAAAGTAAATCTTGATTAATTTGCCACATAAATGAAGTGGCATTTTCCAGCGGCATGCAGTCTGACGGGTTTCTTTGGAAACCGAGAATAAACAATTGGTATTTCTTATTTAGACTGACAAATAAGCTCCGGTTACCGAAATAAGCAACTAAATTAGATAGCCCCATAGAAAAATACATTCAAAATGAAATGTATACTTCGCATGTGTATCTCGGTGCATCGAGCTCCATTGTATCCTTATTCCAAAGCTAAAACAAGGGCACATGTTGTCATAACGCTTGATTCGAAATCGACTGTGATTTACAATAACGCCAAGAACTCGAATTTGGCAGAGTATTCAATATGACGACAAACTAATTACAGTTGATAAGATGTTATTTTCCCCCAATTTTAGTGATAAATCGATTATGCCGACTGCAGCTAGATCAGACGTCCGGTTTCCCACTTCTTAAACCCTTTGGGCCGATTGCATAACCAAAGTTTAGTGTTAAATTTGAGTTTAACCACAGGTTTAGTGGCTGCCGATTGCATGACAGAAGTTTAGTTAACCCTGTGGTAGCCTTTAAACCACATGGATTGCATAATGCTAGTTTAGGCTAACCTTAAGGTTTATTTAACCCCGAACCCAGTAAAAAGTTAAACCTGCCAGGGGGGTGGTTTAAGTTCGGTGTTAGCTGCCTTTTTATGCATTTATTCAGAATATGTAATATGATTATGAATGGATTCAACATTTATTTTGTCCTAGCAGATGGTAGCTTATAGCGGATTTATAGTAAGGCACAATTCACTTTAATTTTGTTCTGTTTTACGTTCAACCAATCACACTACATGATATTTAACCCATCACTCCATTTCATGTTTCATTTTTCGGAAACGGAATGCGCTATAATGTGCATTTTGCTTTATTTTAAGCATGCGTTAAGCGACCATTTGCAAGGATGTAGGAACTATTTTATTGTTTTTCTTAATCATAATTTACCATATTCAACCCATTTCACCATAGCCTATTTCTAGGTTTTAAACAAGATTGCCACTTAAAGCAGATTGAAAGTATAATTGATGTGTCTTTATGTGCATTCTGCGTTATCTTACACAAGCTATAAACAACCACCTGCTAAGATATAAGAACCATTCCATAGTCTTTTAATAATAAAATATTACCATATTATAGGGTAGTAGGTTAAACCTGCTTTAAACGACCATCTGCTAGGATATAGGAACTATTTCATAGTTTATTCATTATCTATTATTAATAGAATATTACCATATGTAATCCATTTCTCCATAGCTTGTTTTATAGGTTTGAACACAGGTTATTTCTTAAAGAAGGTTGGAAGTAAAACAGATTAAGTCATAAAGCCTGTTTTAAACGAACTTCTGCTAGGATATAGAAAACATAACATTGTTTATTCATTAATCTGTCCATAAACATAGCTCAATATAAACCTTAAATTAAATCATAGAGTAATGGGTTAGAAAATGAATAAAGTAGGAATAACGAGAGTTGTCAGAGAGACAACTAAGCTCGCCTTCTGCACATTTAGAAACTTAAAAGCAGACTCGGAGGTCAAGGTCACAGGTCAACTCATTTGTGGGCATGGAAGGTCTTGTCCATATGCATATGCAAACCAAATATGAAAGTAATACCTCAAGGGACATAGGACTTATAAGTATTTTTCAAAACCTAAACGTGGACCCTAAGTTCAAGGTCACTGGGCTAAAACAGTTTGTATGCATGAAAAGGTTTTGTCCATATACATATGCATGCCAAATATGAAAGGAATATTTCAATGAACATAGGAGTTAAAGGCATTTTTCAAAACCTAAACACAGATTATGAAACCTTAACGCAGATATTAAGTTCAAGGTCAAGGTCACATGGGTCAACGTTTGTGCATGGAAAGGTCTTGTCCATATGCACGCACATACCAAATATGAAAGCAATACCTCAAGGGACAGAAGTTATAAGGATTTTCGTGAAACTGCTAACGCGAAAGGAACGGCAACGCCGACGCACAACGACTCCATGGGTGACAACATAAGCTCTTGGACAAAAATTGTGTGAACAAGTCCATTGTTTTATTACCAATCAATTCAGTATTTTAAATATAGCTATTGTCCATTTAGACATTTCGTTGAAATGACTGATTTTTGTTTCAGTAATTTCATGAAAAGCCTGAAAATCAGGCATTTTGTGAAAGCCTCAAGTCGGGATGTATTTTTACCACCAATCATTACAGTGTAATGTATAAAGCTACCAATCGAGTCTGTAACATATAATGACAATTTTGAATCGGTTTGTTGTTGCAATTTTTCGTATGACAACAAACACCGATGAACATGTAAATCACGACAGACCCAGATCAGAAGGCTCCGTTAGCACCAATCTTGTGTCCCAATGTTAGCAACTTTTATCAGTGATCTCTACAAATGATTTGTTTATGGATTATTAGAAATACAGTTATTTTCGTGCTTTGTTTTTTCTCTCCCTCTCTGTCGTACCCTGGACCCTTCCATGTCTTACAGTTGCTCGTAACTACAGACTAGTCGCTTGAGTACAATTTGACCGTTGCCATAGTGGGTTATTTTTAACACGGGCTTGAATGTTTAATTCTTTCCCATGTTACTAATGATCTTGTCATTGAATTTTTGTTAAATGTTTTACATGTATTTACTTACTGTGCTGGCGGTCTTTTTGATTGTGAGGTTGTGGAACAGGGTTTATATTTTATGTACACTGTTCGTCTTTATAGGTGCATATAGGAGATAAGTGTGAGGTTGGGCGCCCCTAAACCCAGGTTTAACCCCCCAGTGGTTGTTAATAATTAATTAATTTATAGATAATTATTGATTGCTACTGACCGTACCAAGGCGGGCTCCTATATTCACTTTGCTTTATGTTTGTCTTGCGTGTTGTTTTTTATTCAGTGTGTAGATGTAGGAATTGTATTGCGTGTGTGTGTGTTTGTTGTGGTATGACTGTGTGTGTGTGTTCTGCTTGAGAGGTGGGTGTATTGTTTGTGTTACGTTTCCTGCTTGAGTCTTTCGTATTTATATTTCAATTTTGTTTTAACACATTTAACTGTGCAACAAGTATACTAGTCTTGTCCTTTACAAGTAGTTACCTGCGAAGAGTACATCTGTCCTATAAAACAATGTAAACCCAGATAAGAAAGAAGCCAACTATTTAGAATCTACACTGTTTGTACATGTGAATGCATCTTAAAACTATACTAAATAGTCAAAAATGGACTAAAATTCAAGTTCGATAATCAATAAGATTGCCCACACAATTATCTCCTCTAACTTTATATACCTTATGCTGCCTGACATTTGATGGGCGTATATTATGACATTTTTGCACTCAGTAGTTTACTATTTATAATTGTTTTCTATAATCTATATCAATATGACAAACAGTTCAGACCCTACTCAGAGTGCTCCTTTAGCAGATCTCGAAACTAGAAACGACAGCTCCCTTAGTATACGCGTCCTCAAAAACAGCGTACCTGTGTATTGTACATTTGTACTAGATGAACAGTAAAGAACTAAATACCTTCAGGGGCAATAACTCAACAAAATTTGTTTTGTTGTTGTTGTTTGTTTGTTGGTTTGTTGTTGTTTTGTTGTTGTTTTTTTGGGGGGGGGGGGGGGGAGACGTTGAGGTTTCAAAATCTTCATTCATTTGGAAATACTTTTACAGGAGAACATCCCTGCAAAGTTTGACAACTATGGCTTCAGAAGTTTGAGAGATATGCGCTACACTTTTTGTGACAGGTAGACAGAAGAATGGACAGACAGACGGGCGGATAGACAGACAACTCTGTTAAATAATATCTCTCCATTGAGAAAAATAATAACAAAGTAACCTTCTGTCTGAAATTACCATTAATAATTATTTATCAAAATAACTCACAAAAATTGAATACGTCTACCTGACAATAGAATTTAACCAAAGTGCATCAGTGTTGTCATGACAACTACCGGTGCAAAACAGGATGTACACTGTAGCCCTGTGATTTTCACGGCCTCAGTGCTAGTTTATCTTAACCCCGTGGTTAGTTAACACAGGGGCAACTAGTATCGGGATAGCTAGCCTCGAGTTTAACTTTTGTTATGCAATCCAGATTTAAACTGGAGGCTACGTATCCCTGTGTTAGGCTTAACACAGTGCTAAATTAGACTTCTGTCATGTAATCGGCCCTACGCGTTCTAGGTGTAGATAGAAATAAATTGCAAGAATTCTCAAAATGCAGACAACAAGAATTGATTGTGAAACACTCTGCCCCCTTGATGTGACCTTACCTATGAATGTCCTTGAATTCTGCCTGGCATTACCCATCTTGTACTGAGCCGACGATTGAGCACACACGTATGCCCAACAAGTTGCAGAACAACAAACAGACAGACAAACAGACATACTTCAAAACAAACAATATAGCCCCGACTAAGTCGTTTCAACCATTGAGACGGTAAGGCTGAATAGACTTCCATTCGAGTGTAGTGGAGAAAACGTTATTCTTTCCCAATAAACGTGTTTACGCTAAAACTATTATTTTCTATGTAAACAGTTTGGAGCCAAATCAGACGCCGGGTAACCCGGCGTCTGATCAGGCTCCAAGCTGTTTGCCACTCAGATCGACATGCATTATCAGAATTGTCCAAAAGTTGTTCTTTTCTACGTTTTAGTGTTTTGCGTTTGCGTACGTTTGCGTTTAAACGGGAAAGAATAACGGATTCTCCACTGGTAAACAATGTCGATCCTCATTAAACGTAAAGTTCATCGGCGTTTTGTTTGGAATCCAAGCTGTTCGCATATTCGACTTCAATGGCATTATGATGGTTACTATAACATACCGCAATCATACTGCTAGTTATGGTAGTTATACAGGTTATTTGCTATGTTACATGTATGAAACAGTCTAGTACATGTAATATTTTCCAAGACTTTCAACATGTGGTACTGAATCGATTCTTTCATTTTTAACACATTGAGTCCTAATAACAAGTGATTACAAACTAGGTACAGTGGAGAATCTGTTATTCTTTCCCGTTTAAACGAAAACGTACGCAAACGCAAAACACTAAAACGTAGAAAAGTATAACTTTTTGACAATTCTGATAATTCATGTTTATCTTGGTGGCAAACAGTTTGGAGCCTGATCAGACGCCGGGTGACCCGGAGTCTGATCTTGCTCCAAACTGTTTGCACTGCAAATAATAGTTTTAGCGTAAACGCGTTAATTGGGAAAGAATAACGTTTTCTCCACTGTACCTGTGAATAATACACTTTCTGAAGGCACCTAAATGAGTCTTTTAATCAGGGTCTGTGTACGGTGAATGGGTACTTACATGTACTACTGGACATTTTGCAGTTTAAAGCAAAACAATCCTGAGTAGATACAACACTTTTGAAAATTCGAGAAAAACACTCGGTTTTTATAGTCACTATATACATGTAGGCATTAAATTCTGTAAACCAACTCGTAAGTTTATTCCAGTATCGAGAGTTAAGGAATACTTTAAACAAAATTGTGTGTAATGACAGGTAGCTAAATCCATTAAAATGAAGAAATTGGCATCTATAAACTTATACTTTACCCCCTCACTGCCAAGACGTCATACATTTTAAACGATTGTCGTCTGCGTTTGTTAGATTAGATCTACTATAACGGGTATTGTGACAATTGTCTTGAAATTAATAACTGTTGGTGCCATTTGGGATGTGACTGGTAGTGTGTTCTATTGTTGGATACTTCTAGGATAGAAAGAAAAATAATAAGCATCTTTAGATGACCTGATTGGTCGAAAGCTGTACGGTGTGTAAAATCTTATTCTGTGGACAGTTTGTGAAAATAAATTACATAAATTACTTAAAAACTATTGAAATAAATGTAAGCAGACGCCGCATGACGGCGGATCTATGCTGTTTGCAAATGAGGATTGTACTTTGGATTTTTTTTAAAAAGAGCTTAAGTCTGACAAGGAACTTAACCCATTTGCACCCAATGAAATATTCCAGGTTTATAATATTTGATTAGTCCAAGTTTCATGCTAAAGGGTCCCTGGTCTAAACTTTCATTTTCGTTTTGTTTGAAATATATACCAGCAAACAGTGTAGACTCTGATCAGACGCCGCATTATGAGGTGTTTGGTCAGAGTCAACATCGTTTGTCTATGTCCTATACATGGGATGTGGGCACAAATTGGTTCAGTCATAACCGAACTCATAACATTAGAGACAACGTTATTATTTCCCAATAAACGCGTTTGCGCTCAAAACTATTATTTCCAGTGAAAACAGTTTAACCCGGCCCCTGATCAGGCTCCAAACTGTTTGCCACTCAGATAAAAATGAAAAATAAGAATTGTCAAAAAGTTGTTATTTTCTACATTTACGTGTTTTGCGTTTGCGTTTCGTTTGCGTCTTAACGGGAAATAATCACGTATTCTAAACTGTACATGTTTAGAAATGTAAGAAAATGCAGTGTTTCTGTAGATGTTGTTGAACGTACAGTGGAGAAAACGTTATTATTTCCCGTTTAAACGCAAACGTACGCAAACGCAAAGCACTAAAACGTAGAAAAGAACAACTTTTGGACAATTCTGATATTTCATGTTTATCATAGTGGCAAACAGTTTGGAGCCTGATCAGACGCCGGGTTACCCGGCGTCTGATCTGGCTCCAAACTGTTTGTAATTGAAATAATAGTTTTAGCGTAAACGCGTTTATTGGGAAAGAATAACGTTTTCTCCACTGTATATATCGTTGCATGCAACAATTCTCAGAATTTAATTATCTGGGTTGTGGCTTTTTGTCATTTCTTTAAAAGAAACCAACATACATGTATAAATCAATGTGACGAAACAGTTTGGATTTAGATGGGACACCGAACTACTCGGTGTTTCATTTGGACTCTACCTATTCACATCAGTTACAGTAGAGAAAACGTTATTCTTTCCCAATAAACGCGTTTACGCTAAAACTATTATTTGCAGTGCAAACAGTTTGGAGCCAGATCAGACGCCGGGTAACCCGGCGTCTGATCAGGCTCCAAACTGTTTGCCACCAAGATAAACATGAATTATCAGAATTGTCAAAAAGTTATACTTTTCTACGTTTTAGTGTTTTGCGTTTGCGTACGTTTGCGTTTAAACGGGAAAGAATACATGTAACAGATTCTCCACTGTATCGTATATCCACCCTAGCAGTGTAGAAAGGTATCAGACGGTATTTATTCAGCGTTGAAGAGGCTGATGACAAAAACACAAAAAGTAAATGGCAATAAATACAATTAGCACTGTGACGTCACGATATTCAGACGATCTATTGCCAGTAGTACAGTGGATAATACGTTATTCTTACCTGTTTAAACGCAAACGAAATGCAAACGCAAATCACTTTAATGTAAGAAATGACAACTAGTTGTCAATTCTTACTATTTATCTTAATCCTAGTGGCAAATAGTTTAGAGCCTGATCAGACGCCGGGTTACCCGGCATCTGATCTGGCTCCAAACTGTTTGCACTGGAAATAATAGTTTTAGCGTAAACGCGTTTATTGGGAAAGAATAACGTTTTCTCAAGTGTACTCATACATCACTGAAACTTGTTAATTGGAAACTTCCACTTTCTATTTAAGTGTATACCATTTATGACTAATTAGTGATGCTTTTATAATATATTGCAATATGACAAATGGTGCAGACCCTGATCACAGATATCCTTTAGGAATCCTCTGATCATTGCATACCCTGTTTACATTCGATTAGTGTACCCTCTCACATTTCATTGCTTGTAAATGACGCATTTATGCTTAACCAGGGACTAATAGGTTACTTAAGACGTTAGCTTTACAAAGAGGAATAACATAAAGCAGAAATGCCAAGCAGCATATGTCTACATTAATTTAATATATTTTTAGATCCACTTGTTATTTACACATTATACCCCGAAACTTCCAATGGGCAATTTTTGTTTGCAATACAATTCTCGTCCATTTCAGACTATTTAGGGTTGCATTTTAAAACATATTGCAAAATGACAAACAGTGAAGTCCCTGATCAGAGGGCTCCACTAGGAGCCTTCTGATCAGGGACTCCACTGTTTGCAAAGGACAAGTGAACTCTTCACAGGTACACATTTTGTAAACGACGCATATATGCGTCGCTAGGGCTCAATGAGTTAACGCTGACAGTGTGTCCTCTCTCCAGGCTTCGTAAAAGCAAGATGTCTCTATACACATAAAAACTAAATGCTATTGAAGACAAATAGCATTGTCGCACTAGACGGAACAAGTGATGTTTGTTCCGAAATCAATAACCTCTGAGGAGAACAGAGAAACAAGTCTGCAATTAGCTGGAATTTAGCATTAGAAACTATTTGACCCTTTCCCACACATTCACACACTCACTCACACGACAACAATACGACCGGCGTTCCGTACCCGTTATTCTTTCCCGTTTAAACGCAAACAAAACCCAAACGCTTTGCAACAGATGAAGAAATACTTTTTGACAATTTTTAATGTTGAGTTCAACCTGGACGACAAACAATTTGGAGCCTGATCAGACACCGGGTTGCTCGGAGTCTGATCTGGCCCCAAACTGTTTGCATTGGAAATAATAGATTAAGCGTACAGTGGAGAATGTGTTATTCTTTCCCAATAAACGCGCTTACGCTAAAACTATTATTTGCAGTGCAAACAGTTTGGAGCCAGATCAGACGCCGGGTAACCCGGCGTCTGATCAGGCTCCAAACTGTTTGCCACCAAGATAAACATGAAATATCAGAATTGTCCAAAAGTTGTACTTTTCTACGTTTAAGTGTTTTGCGTTTGCGTACGTTTGCGTTTAAACGGGAAAGAATAACAGATTCTCCACTGTAAACGCATTTATTGTGAAAGAATAATTTTTATCCACTGTATGTAGTTTAGTCAATCTCGAATAATGCTCGTTACTATATAAACCTTTTATCCCATAGTCTGTGTCTAGTTTTGAAAACAGATGACCACTTGAAGCAGGTTGAGCGTAAAGCAGAATACATCTTAAAACGCCGTCTACTTTACCTTTAGCCTGCTTTAAGCTGCTATCTATTATGGAATAGGGTTTTCTTATGTTACATAGTCATATATATCAAGTGGAACCACTATCTTCAGGGGAAGAATAAATTAGAGGCGTAACAGGGTGTATTACTATTTATGGCGTACAATGTACATGTAAGTGTTAATCGTTTCCCTAACAAAAGCACGAAAGCATCAGGTTCAAGACTGTTTGACACTCGATATGATATTTGTCAAATCAAATTATATTCAACCTTATTAATTCTGAAAAACGTAGTTCAGGCAACCGTAGCAATGCAGGCAATAATATTATTTGCAGCTAGGCAATGAACGTTGCTGTACTGAAACAATTACATTACAGTACTCCCTACAGTGGAGAATCTGTTATTTTTTCCCGTTTAAACGCAAACGTACGCAAACGCAAAAACACTAAAACGTAAAAAAGTACAACTTTTGAACAATTCTGATATTTCATGTTTATCTTGGTGGCAAACAGTTTAGAGCCTGATCTGGCTCCAAACTGTTTGCACTGCAAATAATAGTTTTAGCGTAAACGCGTTTATTGGGAAAGAATAACATTCTCTCCACTGTACCTGCAACAGCCCTCCCAAGAACGAATCCCTTCTTATAACGACCCTTGCAGTAATTCCCTAAACAAAGCAATTATGTCTAAAGTTTTCACTGCTGCAATATCGTCTGCTTAAAGTTGTCGACTGCTGTTTATATTTGACATTTTGACAGGAAAACACTTACTGACAAGTGACAAACAACTTGAATCCAGATCAGACGCCGCATAACGCATCGTCTGATCTGGATCCATACTGTTTGTAATTGTAAACCAATTGCCCTCCTTATAACGACTACCTCCAAACAACGCAGACACTTTTTGTCTCCCATTGGGTGTCGTTGTAGTGAGGGAGCGCTGTATTTCTAATGCGAGCAGTTTGGTGCAAGATCGGATACAGTGGAGAAAACGTTATTCTTTCCCAATAAAAGCGTTTACGCTAAATCTATTATTTGCAGTGCAAACAGTTTGGAGCCAGATCAGACGCCGGGTCACCCGGCGTCTGATCAGGCTCCAAACTGTTTGCCACCAAGATAAACATGAAATATCAGAATTGTCCAAAAGTTGTTCTTTTCTACGTTTTAGTGCTTTGCGTTTGCGTACGTTTGCGTTTAACCCTTTACCTGATAGCCTATTTATAGTATTGAAGATAGGTGACTACTTAAAGCAGGTTGAAAGTATAGCAGAATGCGCCTTGAGGCGCATTCTGCTTTACTTTCAGCCTGCTTTAAGCTATCATGTGCTAGAATATAGAAAATTTTCCCTATAATATATATTCATGACTGATTAAATTGGAACTATTTTCTTCAGCGGAGGAATAAATCAAATTCGCTAAAAGACGCTTCTATGGGGGAAAGGGGTAAACGGGAAAGAATAACAGATTATCCACTGTATTAGGGCGTTGTGGTAAATTGAATGATTATTCAAATGACAAAATAAACCAATAAATTAATGTGAGAAAGGTTAGAGGCGTCTTATCAAAGTCTACACTGTTTTCTTATAGCAAATCAAACAGAAAACAAAACTAAAATGAAGTTTTTGACCAGGCACCCCATAGATAAAAATGGACTAAAACAATATACTCTTATAACCATGTTACTACACGATTTCCTGAGCGTATTGTACCTACGTATGATTTCTCGCCAGTCTGATTTATGGGGGTTCGCAGGTCTGCTTATTTCCTGTCAAACCTCATTGAAACCTTGATTGAATTGAACTATACCATACGGAGAGTGAAAAATTGTTAAATTAAAAAGCAATTACAGCACCGTTTTTTTCTGACAAGACAATTAGTCGAGAAAAACTCCATTTTAATAAACAGGAATATTTTCTTTATAAAATAAAATAACTCAATAATTTCTACACATTCAAGTAAACTGTACAGACAATATGTGATATTGTCCAAACAAAAATATTACATAAACCATTTTCTGGAAATATCAATGTTTTAAAAAGGTCAATTTTTTTTAAAAGTCACTAAAATTTCAAATTACAAAATTTCTACCTGTTGCACATGATTATATTTATTTTAGATATTAGACTATTACCTAATTCTACTAGTCACAAAAATTTAATAGCAATGTACAGTAGACTTTACTATTTATACATGATTTCCTGAATTTCAGACAAAATTTTAACACATACAGAGTTACCTCCACTGAGTCCATCGAATATGATAGCCTGTAGATCTTTAAAGATGGGTGCCCGCTTAATACATGACAAAAGTAATGCATAATTGCTCCTTTAGGATCTTTGTTGGGGGCATTCCTTTTGTCATGTGTTAAGCTACAATGTGCCATCTGTCATAAAGGCTATAATACCTCACAATTGACTATCATTGCACCTGTTACAGTGGAGAAAACGTTATTCTTTCCCGTTTAAACGCAAACGTACGCAAACGCAAAACACTAAAACGTAGAAAAGTATAACTTTTGGACAATTCTGAAAATTCATGTTTATCTTGGTGGCAAACAGTTTGGAGCCTGATCAGACGCCGGGTTACCCGGCGTCTGATCTGGCTCCAAACTGTTTGCACTGCAAATAATAGTTTTAGCGTAAACGCGTTTATTGGGAAAGAATAACGTTTTCTCCACTGTATTATTATTCATTATTATATGGGTGACTAAACTTAACCTGCCCTTTGATCAGTGCGTTATGGACTGACAAGCCAATAAAATGGGAAAATGCATTTTTAAAAAATAAGTTTTGAATCGAATGAGACTCGAACTTAGGACCTACTCTACTAACTGAGCTTTCAAGGAAGACACTGCAACTTATCAAACAGTTTTTATGTATTTGTCTAGTATCAGCACGTTCCGAAAAAGATCATTTCTGGAACTCGAGATGCGGGGTACCCGCTAGCGAGTGACCTTGCAGTGTAAGCTACATGTATCATCTGTTACAGTGGAGAAAACGCTATTCTTTCCCAATAAACGCGTTTACGCTAAAACTATTATTTCCAGTGCAAACAATTTGGAGCCAGATCAGACGCCGGGTAACCCGGCGTCTGATCAGGCTCCAAACTGTTTGCCACCGTGATAAACATGAAATATCAGAATTGTCAAAAGTTATTCTTTTCTACGTTTTAGTGCTTTGCGTTTGCGTACGTTTGCGTTTAAACGGGAAAGAATAACGTGTTCTCCACTGTACATGTATCATCTGTTAGGCAATAGATAATATTCCTTGTGGTTCATATTCGTAATAATGTGCAATAAACTATCGTGATTGCAATAGTGAATCAAACTACATGTATATGATCGTGATAGTATTCATACCTATCGATACATGTAATAATATGCAATAAACTATCTTGATTGCAATAGTGAATCGTATATGATCGTGATAGTATTCATACCTATCGATACATGTAATAATATGCAATAAACTATCGTGATTGCAATAGTGAATCAAACTATATTATCGTGATAGTATTCATACCTATCGATAACTTTCGTGATAGCGATTTTGGTCGTAAATGTTAGCCATACTACAGTGGAAAAAACGTTATTTCTTTCCCGTTTAAACGCAAACGTACGCAAACGCAAAACACTAAAACGTAGAAAAGTATAACTTTTTGACAATTCTGATAATTCATGTTTATCTTGGTGGCAAACAGTTTGGAGTCTGATCAGACGCCGGGTTACCCGGCGTCTGATCTGGCTCCAAACTGTTTGCACTGCAAATAATAGTTTTAGCATAAACGCGTTTATTGGGAAAGAATAACGTTTTCTCCACTTTATTTACATATTCTGCCCAAAGTCTACTTAGCCACGTACATGATAACTCGTTGAACGAGTAATTTCCAAATTCAATTATATACATGCGGTCGTTTTTCAGGCCTTTGAAGTTGCTATTTTCCTTTAGTAAGCTTTGTAATTATCGTCTATAAAACAAATAGTATGTCATCTGCAGAAAGTTCCAGAGTTGAATTATAAGCATTATCTGTCCAGAATAAATGACTACATTGTCAAACAGCTTGGATTCAGATGATATATCGCGTTAAGCACATGGAACCAAACTATTTGCATCGGTTATCATAAAGCGACCCGTAATCGTGCAGAGAATTAGAAATGGTACTCCGTGATTTATATAGCTTAATGGCTGGCGTTTTGTATAATCATGGGAGACACAGATTGTCACAGGCGTCAAACCCTGTCCCCAAAGGTCCTTCAGAACAATCAGGGTAAATGATATTCCATGAGCAAAGTACACCGAGATGACTAGACAGCTGTTGAGTGTCATATCGGAATACAGTGAAACCCCTCTAAACCGGAACCTCTAAATACCGGAATTGTCTCTCAACCGGACAGAAACTTTGGTCCCGTTTCGAACCCTTCTTTATTCTAACCCATTACACCATAAATATGCATTTTTATGCCTTTGATTTATTCCTACACTGACGAAATACATTCATGAATATGTATCATCAGAGATAGTTTCTATATTCTAGCAGGTTTTAGCTTAAAGCATGTTAAAAGTAAAGCTTTATTTTCAACCATATTTAAGTGAGCTGCTATCTTCCATACTAGAAACAAGCGTTGGGTTAAAACCCCTCCAAACCGGAAACCCCTCTAAACCGGACATTTATTTTGTCCCCACACATGTCCGGTTTAAAGGGGTTTCTCTGTACATGTATATGCATACAGTGAAGAAGACGGGTTTCTTTCCAAAAACACACAGTTACATTAAAACTTTCATTTCCATTGCAAACAGTTTGGATCCTGAATCCTGATCAGACTCCGGGTAACCCTGCGTCTGACCAGGCTCCAAGCTGTTTGCCACTAGGATTAACATGAGCATTCAGAATTGTCGAAACGTTGTCCTTTTCTACGTTTTATTGCTATGCGTTTGATATAGAATGACAACAGTTTGAAATTTCTATCTATTTTAATATGAGTGGCAAACTGTTTTGAGCTTGATCAGACGTCGGGTTACCCGGCTTCTGATCTGGTTCCAGACAGTTTGCTACGAACATACAGTGGAGAAAAACGTTATTCTTTCCCAATAAACGCGTTTACGCTAAAACTGTTATTTCCATTGCAAACAGTTTGGAGCCAGATCAGACGCCGGGTAACCCGGCGTCTTATCAGGCTCCAAACTGTTTGCCACTAAGATAAACATGAATTGTCGGAATCGTCAAAAGTTGTACTTTTATACGATTTAGTGTTTTGCGTTTGCGTACGTTTGCGTTTAAACGGGAAAGAATAACGTTTTCTCCACTCTTACTGTTTTAGCGTACAGACGCGTATAATGGGAAAGAATAAAGTCTCCAATATGCAAAGCGCGTTTTAAATTAGATTAACACTTTTATCTTAAAGCTAGTACATGTATATACAGTAAGAGTATTAGATGTCAGATAACAAGCTTGACAAAGTAGTCACACGATAGAAACAGTGTGAAGGACAGACGTTAATAATTCCCATTTAACCCTTTCCACCATAGAAACGCCTTTTAGCGAATATGATTTATTACTCCGCTGAAGAAAATAGTTCCAATTTAATCAGTCATGACTAAATATTATAGGGAATATTGTTTCTATATTCTAGCACATGATAGCTTAAAGCAGCCTGAAGGTAAAGCAGAATGCGCCTTAAAGCGCATTCTGCTTTACTGTCAACCTGCTTTAAGTAGTCTAAGTTGTCTTCAATACTACAAATAGGCTACATGTAACATCTGCGTAAACGCATCGCAATCAAACGTAGATAATGACAACTTTCCGACAATTATGACTATTCATATTAATATGAGTCACAAACAGTTTGGAGCCTGTTCAGACGCCGGGTTACATGTACCCGGCGTCTGATCTGGCACCAAACTGTTTGCAATTGAACTAATAGTTTTAGCGTAAACGCATTTATTGAGAAAGAATAACGTTTTCTTCACTGTATCAAACTTGTTCAGAGGAACGTTTGAGTTCCATATTAAAGGCAAACAAATAAGGAAGGTAGTAAAAGAAACAGGGACCGTTTCATAACGCTTCGTACGACAACTGTTGTCGTAAGTCAGATTATAAAAGTCTCGGTTATTATTTATTTCTCCATCTAATCCTGTTTTGTGACATCATTTTGGAACCGGCTTGAAAAGATGATTCCAAAAGAGATGTCACAAGACAGGATTAGATAGAGAAATCGGAAATTAAATATATTTTAAAGTTTTGACTTACGATCGTTTTTGTCGTACGAAGTTTTATGAAACGGATCCCAGGTCTCTAGGTGAGTTGTTTCTACCTTCGTTTCACCCTTCTTTAGGCAAAATAATAATGACTTACATTGGCATTTTATACATATTCAGACCCAAGAGGTGTGTAGTTACAAAATGTAGTACATGTAACCACAACTCATAGCGTTTATCATACATATTTTTATGACATAGTTTATGTATAGCTTTTAACACACTTTCTACCGATGTATATCACTGTTTCAAGAGTAGAGCAATATTTCTGGTCAATGCAGGTATTGTTTTATTATAGGATCTTTTTGAAATGAGTATCCTCTTGTCTTCTTTTTCGTTTGGGAGTGTTTCCTCCTTTCATAAGCCAATGTAAAGTGGATCTAAATGTCTGTCTCGTCTCCCTTTAAACAGTGCTTCCTCTCTACAACGGCCTTCCAAACACCGACTCCCTCCTTACAACGACCATTGTCGCTGTTCCCCAAACAAAACATTCATATCTAAAGCTTTCACAGCTACAATATCGTCTGCTTAAAACTGTCGTACATGTATGCCAGTTTTCTCAAATTTACATATTTCACATTAAAAAAACAAATTGACGTTGGGACAAACAGTTTGAATCCAAATCAGACGTCGCGTTACGCGGCGTCTGATCTGGATTCAACCTGTTTGCAAATGGAAATCAAGTGTCCTCCCTATAACGACTCCCTCCGAACAACGCACACATTTTTGTGTCCCGTTGGGTGTCGTTGTAGAGAGGGAGCGCTGTACAACATGTTTATCTAGGGGTTCCGTTGTCTGCAATATTTTGTCCAACATCAACACCAGCCATACTATGTACATATGACTCACCGTCTTTAGTAAAGGTCATGTTGCAATTGATGCGTTTCTACAAATAAGTGCTTCTTCATATGTTCAAAGAATGGACTGAAGCAACTTTGTTATAGCATCTCGTTTGCTATAGCATCATACTTTATAGGCCTTATATAATCGCATTAGTCAATTTACAGGAACATTTATGAACGGCAGTCGCGTACCCAATACACATAATTTATTGCATTTTCCTTAAACTCATTTCCCTCGGCTATCTTTTTAGGTGGTTTATACCATTAAGAGTCTTCTTAAGTCAAGTTAGGTATATAATACTAGTCTTAGGCACTTCACTACCTTACCCCCAATACATGTACAGTGGAGAAAACGTTATTCTTTCCCGTTTAAACGCAAACGTACGCAAACGCAAAACACTAAAACGTAGAAAATGAAAACTTTTTGACAATTCTGATAATTCATGTTTATCTTGGTGGCAAACAGTTTGGAGCCTGATCAGACGCCGGGTTACCCGGCGTCTGATCTGGCTCCAAATTGTTTGCACTGCAAATAATATTTTAAGCGTAAATGCGTTTATTGGGAAAGAATAACGTTTTCTCCACTGTACATTGATTATTTGCAAACATTTTGAATCCTGATCCGACGCCGCGTCACGCGAAGTCTAATCAGGATCCAAAATGTTTGACACTCATATCAATATTTCGTACGTCAAAAAACGTAAATTGTGAATTTACTATATTTGCTATATAATCGCATTAGTCTTTATGAACGGCAGTCGCGTACCCAATACAGTGGAGAAAACGTTAAACGCAAACGAAATACAAACGCATTTCACTATAACCCTCATCCGGACCTTTGGGGTCCTTTGGACCCCAACGGCTTTATTTTTGCTAGAAAAAAGTATTCAGCCTAATGACGCGTATGACGTTTTTAGACATTGTTCCTATGACTGTTTTTGACAATTTTAATGAATACGTACTAAATAGGTCAATTCGCATAGATTTTATTTTCAAAACACGGCTGGGGTCCAGGCGGACCCCAGAATTCTAAAGGTTAGTGAAATGTATTTCAGGCCATTTTAAAACCGTTCCTTGTTGTTTACAACTACAATAGTGGCATTTATTGAATACTAGATAACCCCGATAATACCGTTCCTCAATTGCACATATAAATATATCTTTCACGATCTTGTGATTGGTTTATTTCCCTTGAATATTATAACCCCGGAGCGCCAACTGCGAGTCCAAGAGATTCACACTGTATGGAGCAAATACAATTATATATGACCTCAAATTATGCAAATGATTTCAAGATTCAAATAAGTGTACTGTATTATCTTTGGTTCTGGTCCTTTCTGGAAGTTTCCATAGCAGTCACAGCCCAATATTGTTGACCTTGACCTTTGACACTGACCCTAGTGTACGTTGGCCAACGAGGTCTGGTCGATCGGTATTTAAGGCGTCTATTTTAATGCTTCATTTGCCATTTTTCAGTATATCAGAATCAACTATATAGCTACAAGGGAAGAAAGAGACATGCAACAGACAAACATGCTCCCATTAGGATGTTTGGCAAACGCTTGAACAGCAGTGGCTTAACCTAATGTTTGATACAATTTCTTGTTATTTTATTTATGAATAAAAATTAATGTAAAAGATGATGATCGCAGGAAACTTCAAATCATAGTTCATTAACAGTGATACAAACATCTGGTGAAAACCATTGACCCAAACGGACCGTGCTTACACCTGTAAATGCGTCTAGGACACTATCATGCAGCTCATCAGACATGTGATGATGTGACGCAGACAAAGTTATGAGAACATACTCAAGACATGGTGTAGCAATTTATATTCAAAACTCTTATATCTTTACCATTTGAAGTTATGTGTGTGTTACTTTCATTACATATGTTTACCATACTTAGTTTTATCACATTTATTTGGCATACAACTGTCTCAGTGTCAGCATCATGAATCCTGCACGGAGCTAAGACATGCACGGTGACAGGTCAAAACAATTGGACAACTATTGCCATAAAACAATTGGAAGCAGAAACAAAGCTTAAATAAATTGATGATATTGATCAGCTGGGAAGCTGTTTTGGTTACATATGTTCCATTAATAAGGTTTTTAAATCAGTCATGGTTAAAAGTTGTATAGTAACCCATGTTATATGCATGAATATTATTTGGGGGCCACTGGACCCCAACCATATTTTTGTCATTTTCTTCTAAATGTTTACATAGTTCAGTAAAAGATACACCATTAATGTAACAAAAGTTATATCTAGTCATAAATATATCCATATTTCCCCATCTGTACATTTTCTGCAAAAGTTATTAGATAAAATTCGATTTTACAACAAAAAACGTTGTTGTTTGTGTTACTATGGTCACTGGTTGCTATAGTAACAGTGAGAGCAACGTTTCGGTTGACACTCATCTCAATATTTCGTACATCAAAACACGTTAATTGTAAATAAACTCAGATGACAACTATTTAAAGCAGATGAACAGACTTCAAGGCAGTGAAGGATTCAACTTCAACAATTCGAAATGAAATGTTAAAATTTTCACTTAGGTCTCGGATATTGATAGCATTTCAGGGTTTATTTACAAATTATTAACAACTGTCTCAAAGTGCTTGGACCTTGATTAGAGGTTCCCTATAGGAATACCCTTATACAGTGGAGAATCTGTTATTCTTTCCCGTTTAAACGCAAACGTACAGCACTAAAACGTAGAAAAGAACAACTTTTGGACAAATCTGATATTTCATGTTTATCATGGTGGCAAACAGTTTGGAGCCTGGTCAGACGCCGGGTTACCCGGCGTCTGATCTGGCTCCAAACTGTTTGCACTGGAAATAATAGTTTTAGCGTAAACGCGTTTATTGGGAAAGAATAACGTTTTCTCCACTGTAAGGGTTTACACTGGTTGAATAGGCATGTGCATTGCGTAAGACGAGTTCGATTTGAAAAAGTTGGCCTTTTCTTGCGACCCCCTACTCAATTGGTTGATATGCTAATGTACATAACTTATTGTTGATTGTTTCGTATGCAGCCATTAATTTTATATTTAAATGGAGGGGTTATATACATGTACGAGAGACTAATGATGTTGGGTTTGGTCACCTGTTGAGTTATCGGTATACCGTCGGTATTTAAAGACATCCAGCCAGTCCTTTCATTGATTCACCCCCATTGTTTAGTTGGTGTCAAAATACAGGTATAAACGGTATACAGCATGAAAAAAGTCTTCAGGCAATGGCTCTGCTTTGAATAGAGGCCCTTACATAATAGATATCAATAGGTTTTTAGCTCGCCTGTATGTAGTACATGACGAGTTATTGCAATACCCCCGGTGTAGTCGTCGTCGTCGTCGTTGGCGTCGTCGTGAACGGCGTAAACATTTTAAGAAAATGTCTATAACTTCTATGTCCCTTGAGGTATTGCTTTCATAGTTGGTATGTGTGTGTATATGGACAAGGCCTTTCCATGCACAGACAAATTTAGACCCCTGTGACCTTGACCTTGAACTAAGGGCCTGCGTTTAGGTTTCGAAATCTGTGTTTAGGTTTTGAAAAATGCCTTTAACTTCTATATCCATTAAGGTATTGCTTCTATAGTCGGTATGTGTGTGTATATAGACAAGACCTTCCCATGCTCAGAAAAATTTAGACCCCTGTGACCTTGACCTTGAACTTAGGGCCTGCGTTTAGGTTTCGAAATCTGCGTTTAGGTTTCGAAAAATGCCTTTAACTTCTATGTCCCTTGAGGTATTGCTTCAATAGTTGGTATGTGTGTGTATATGGACAAGACCTTTCCATGCACAGAAAAGTTTGACCCCTGTGACCTTGACCTTGAACTAAGGGCCTGCGTTTAGGTTTCGAAATCTGCGTTTAGGTTTCGAAAAATGCATTTAACTTCTATGTCCCTTGAGGTATTGCTTCAATAGTTGGTATGTGTGTGTATATGGCCAAGACCTTTCCATGCACAGAAAATGTTTGACCCTGGTGACCTTGACCTTGAACTTATGGCCTGCGTTTAGGTTTCGAAATCTGTGTGTAAGTTTAGAAAAATGCCTTTAACTTCTATGTCCTTTGTGGTATTGCTTTCATAGTTGGTATGTATGTGTATATGGACAAGACCTTTCCTGCACAGAAAAAGTTTGATCCCTGTGACCTTGACCTTGAACTAAGAGCCTGTGTTTAGGTTTCTAAATCTGCATTTAGGTTTCGAAAAATGCATTTAACTTCTATATCCTTTGAGGTATTGCTTTCATAGTTGGTATGTGTGTGTATATGGACAAGACCTTTCCATGCACAGATACATTTTGACCCTTGTGACCTTGACCTTTAACTTAGGGTCTGTGTTTAGGTTTTGAAAAATGCCTTTTACTTCTATGTCCCTTGAGGTATTGCTTTCATAGTTGGTTTATGTGTGTATATGGACAAGACCATTCCAGGCACAGCAAAATTGAGACCCCTGTGACCTTGACTTTGAACTTAGGGCCCATGTTTAGTTTTCGAAATCTGTGTTTTGGTTTCTCAAAATTTTTATTACTCCTATGTCCATTGAAATATTCCTTTCATATTCAGTTTGCATGTGTATATCGACAACATCTTTCCTTGCATGCAAAATGTTTGAGCCTTCTGACATTGACCTTGAACTTAGGACCCTCGTTTAGGTTTCAAAGTCTGCGTTTAGGTTTCTCAAATTTAACTCATATATCCATTGAGATATTTCTTTCATATTTGGCATGCATGTGTATATGGACACGACCTTTCCATGCATGCAAAAAAATTAGCCCAGTGTCCTTGACCTTGAATTAAGGTCGCGAAAGGTTTTAGGTTTTGAAATCTGCGTTAAGTTTCAAAAATGCTTATAATTCCTTTGTCCCTTGAGGTGTTATTTTCATATTTGATTTGCCAGTGTATATGGACAAGACCTTTCCATGCAGGCAAAAAGGTTGACCTCTGTGACCTTGAGTGTGCTTTTAAGTTTCTAAAGGTGCCGGTGGCGAGCTTTGTTGTCTCTCTGACAACTCTTGTTCTATGGGTTTTACTAACCAAGATATCAAATATTAGATGCGGGCCTCACTTGAGACGCCTGAATGATTCTTTGCCTAGAAGCTATCACTGTTAGTGCATGCTCTGCATGCTTTGACTCAAACTATATACGGGGGTAGGTGTTACCACCATAGCTTGGTCATGTATTGATATCTATTATGTAAGGGCCTCTATTCAAAGCTGAGCCATTGCCTGAAGACTTTTCTCATGCTGTATACCGGTATATACCTGTATTTTGACACCAACTAAACAATGGGGGTGAATCAATGAAAGGACTGGCTGGATGTCTTTAAATACCGACGGTATACCGAATAACTCAACAGGTGACCAAACCCAACATCATTAGTCTCTCGTATATAACCCCTCCATTTAAATATAAAATTAATGGCTGCATACGAAACACCAACTGAAGAATGGGGGGTGAATCAATGAAAGGACTGGCTGGATGTCTTTAAGAAAACAAAAACCGCCATGTTGGACTTACACTTTTCCTCAGTCCATTGAGGGACCACCAGCATATTGTTCTGGAGGTGTCAATGTAACGTGCAATACAATCTCAGAATACCTGGTTAGGTCCATGGTTATACTCATGCTCTAGTGATTTTCAATGGTTATTTCTAACCAAACTATCAAATATAAAGGTCCGGTCTCACATAAGACGATTCAATGGTTCAATCCGCACTAGGCCCATGCTTTTTGCAAGGAAATTGACAGTAAATAATCTGGCAAGGCGTTATGACCAAAAGGTCGTCAGGAGATGTCTTTAAATGTAATTGTTTATTTATAGACGTTCGTATTCTTTGAGTCCACGTACCTTTCCAGACGCCATTGCCATATACAATGTAAATGAGATTACATGAATTTAAAGTGATATACTTATAAGATATAATGTTTTTACGGAAAGTCGTATAACATAATAAAACCCACTGTCTCATAGTAAATACAATTTTAGATTGTCTATTGTACATGTACAGTGGATAATGTGTTATTCTTTCCCAATAAACGCGTTTACGCTAAAACTATTATTTGCAGTGTAAACAGTTTGGAGCCAGATCAGACGCCGGGTAACCCGGCGTCTGATCAGGCTCCAAACTGTTTGCCACCAAGATAAACGTGAAATATCAGAATTGACCAAAAGTTGTTCTTTTCTACGTTTTAGCGCTTTGCGTTTGCGTACGTTTGCGTTTAAACGGGAAAGAATAACAGATTCTTCACTGTACATGTACAGTGGAGAAGATGTTATTCTTTCCCTTTCGAATGCAAACAAAACCCAAACGCAATACAGTAACCTGTAACAAACGGCAACTTCCATAATACAGCGCCCCCTCCCTACTACGGCCCTCCAAACAACGATCCCCTCCTAACAACGACCCTTGCCGCGGTTCCCTAAACAGGACAATTATGTATAAGGTTTCTACTGTTGTAATATCGACTACTTACAAGTGTCGCCTAGTTTCTGATCTGGCTCCAAATATTTAGTTATGGAAATAATAGTTTTGCCGTAAAGGCGTTTATTGAGAAAGAATATCGAATTATCCACTACATGTATAACTTCCAGGACAAATGCTCTAACTCCCTATATAAATGTGTGTATTTTGATTTCGAAACGTTTATCTAAACCGTTAAAATAACAATATATTACAGTTTATGTTTTACAGTGGAGAATACTTTATTATTTCTAGTTTAAACGCACATGAAACGCAAACACATTGCGATAAAATGTAAAAAAGGTCACTTTTTGACAATTCTTACTAGTCACGCAAATCTTAGTGGCAAACAATTTGCAGCTTGATCTGGCTCCAAACTGATTGTACAGTGGAGAATCTGTTATTCTTTCCCGTTTAAAAGCAAACGTACGCAAACGCAAATCACTAAAACGTAGAAAAGAACAACTTTTGGACAATTATGATATATCATGTTTATCATGGTGACAAACAGTTTGGTGCCTGCTCAGACGCCGGGTTACCCGGCGTCTGATCTGGCTCCAAACTGTTTGCACTGGAAATAACAGTTTTAGCGTAAACGCGTTTATTGGGAAAGAATAACGCATTCTCCACTGTAACCATTTTACTCTCAATGACGCGTTAAAGCGCGTTTGCAAACAGTTGGAGTCCTGATCAGATATTATCTTATCGATATTCATTAAGTCGTACAACCTTAAATATAACTTTGAAAAGTGTATTGTAGACAGCAATACTAAAGCAGACGACAATAAAGTGGTGAAGGGGTAAACATCTCCCGAATAATTTTATCATGAAAGGGTTCAGGCAAAATGACTTAAAGACATCCAGCCAGTCCTTTCATTGATTCACCCCCATTCTTTAGTTGGTGTCAAAATACAGGTATTTACCGGTATACAGCATGAGAAAAGTCTTCAGGCAATGGCTCAGCTTTGAATAGAGGCCCTTACATATTAATAGATATCAATAGGTTTTTCTATGGGTTTTACTAACCAAGCTATCAAATATTAGGTGCGGGCCTCACTTGAGACGCCTGAATGATTCTTTGCCTAGACGCTACCACTGTTAGTGCATGCTCTGCATGCGTTGACTCAAACTATATACGGGGGTAGGTGTTACCACCCAAGCTTGGTCATGTGATATCTTTAAGGTGGTTCGACAGATGGCGGCCCGCATGTCGAGTTCCGGAAATGCTGATGACTTTCACCTGATATTTGCGCCACGTGCTTAAAGTAGAAAATTTACATAAAGATAAGTTTGATCTGCTCCAGTGTCTTCTCTGTTAGCGCAGTTGGTACGGTGATTGACTAGCAATCCAAAGGTTCTATATTCGATTCCCACTCGCTTCAAAACTTTTTTTTTTAAAATAAATTGTCCGATTTATTGACTAGTCAATCCATAACGCAGTGATCAAAGGACAGGCTATGTTTAGTCACGTAATAATGAATAATATCAGATGCAAGTATAGTCATGTGACAACTAAACTTTGTGAGGATTTATAGCCTATATGACAGATGGCAGCTTAACACAGAACAAAAGTAATGCTAAAATATAGATCCTAAAGGAGCTTTTATACATTACTTTTGTTATGCATTAAACAGTCACCTGCCTTTTTAAGATCTACAGGCTACCGTATTCAATGGTCCCTTATTACAGGTTTGACCTATGGTATTATTTAGAGCTGAACTCAAGGGAGGTTACTCGTTTTGTGTTAACATTTTGTCAGAATTTCTGGAAATCATGTATAAAATGTAAATTCCACTGTAGATTTTCATAAACATTTTGCGACTAGTAGAACTAAGTAAAATCTATCTAATAAGAGTAAAATTAGTTTATGTTAAAAAGCTAGATTTTTTTGTAATTTGAGAATTTCAGAATTTGGCTTTTTTAACATATTGATATTATAAGAAAATATGTCATGAAATATTTTTGTTTGCACAATATCTTATAGTCTCTGTACAGTTTACTTGAATGTACAGAACTTATTGAGTTATATTAGTTTATAAAGAAAATATTCCCGTTTATTAAAAAAAGAGCTTTTCTCGACAAAAGGTCCTGTCAGAAAAAAACGGTATTGTATTTTTTTTTTATTTTAACGATTTTTCACCCCTGATATGGTATATTTCAATTTAATCAAGATTTCAAAGATTTCTGACACAGAATAAGCTGACCCGCGAACCACCTTAAGAAATATCGAAATGATTGTCAAACAGTTTGAACCCTGAAAATAGTCCACGTTAACCCTTTCCTCCCTGAAACTTTTAATGGACAATACCAGTTTCCATTTAAGTCTAGTCCATTTCTGACTTTTAAGTGTTGTTTTTGTCAATGTTTGGCATCATGACATACAATGAAGACCCTGATCAGAGGGCTCCTAGAAGCCCTCTGATCTTGGTCTTCACTGTTTGCATAGGGCAAGTGCACTATTCAAGTGTACACTGTTTGCAAAGGACGCCAATATGCGGGTATAGGGCTCAAAGAGTTAAGCAGCGTCTTATAAATCTAAACTGTTTGTAATGCGAGAAAAAATCTAAATACTACATGTATAACATTGTTTTTTTATCACATAACAATTAATTGTTATTACAGCGTTCCCTCTCTACAACGACATCCATTGGGAGACAGAAAATGTGTGCGTTGTTCGGAGGGCGTCGTTACAGGGAGGGAACTTTGCATACATTTGCAAACAGCTTGAATCCAGATCAGACGCCGCGTAACGCGGCGTCTGATCTGGATTCAAGCTGTTTGTCACTCCTCATTAATTTTGTTCCTGTCAAAATGTTCATTATGTTACTTTGAGAAAAACTGTAGACGACAATTTTAAGCAGACGATATTGCAACTTTAAAACGTTAGACATAATTGTCTTGTTTAGGGAACTGCGGCAAGGGTCGTTGTAAGGAGGGAATCGTTGTTGGGAGGGCCGTTGTACAGAGGGAACACTGTAATACAAACATTCTTGGCCATGCTGGCAATTTGTTTCAATCACAATGGCAAAGAGTTTGGAACATGGTCAAACGCCGAATGACCTATCTGATCTGATCTGGCGACAAATGTGTTGTACATGTAATTAAAAAATCTACTTTCAGCATATACGCGTTTGCTGGAAATGAAACCAGGTTTTTGTTTGTAAACGAACAAATTTAATGCAGTCAGTCGTTGTCTAAATTAGATACACACCGTTTGCAGTCACAACAGTTCAGCTATTCTTGGTCATGAATGGGTAACATGTGTTGATCAATCTTGCAGATTGTCATTCTCAAATATGAATTGTGTTTCTTTAACTCTCGACTAGAACTGTAATACATTGATCAATTCAATTTGTTTCTGCAATTAAGGAATCCGCATTGTCTCTCTGAAATTCGACAATATTGACATGAAATTGAATACATCTCTTCAACATCAAACATGAAAGCACTATGAAATCTCTCGAGCGAAGAAACGAAACCAATCTGTGTATCTACAGCGTCCCCTCTCTACAACGACATCCATTGGGAGACAGAAAATGTGTGCGTTGTTCGGAGGGCGTCGTTACTGGGAGGGAACTTTGCATACATTTGCAAACAGATTGAATCCAGATCAGACGCCGCGTAACGCGGCGTCTGATCTGGATTCAAGCTGTTTGTCACTCCTCAATACATTTGTTTCTGTCAAAATGTTCATTATGTTACTTTGAGAAAAACTGTAGACGACAATTTTAAGCAGACGATATTGCAACTTTAAAACGTTAGACATAATTGTCTTGTTTAGGGAACTGCGGCAAGGGTCGTTGTAATGAGGGAATCGTTGTTGGGAGGGCCGTTGTAGAGAGGGAACACTGTAATATCCAAACAGGACCATATATACAAACACTCACTTCATGAGCTCAGTGTTGTACATGTACGTTCTTCTTGGTTAACCATTTCGCTCTCAATGATGTTTAAAAGCGCATGTGCCAACAGTTTCGATCATGATCAGACGCCGCGTCACGCGGCGAATGTAAGGCCTTAAGGACACAGCTAATGTGAAACGTAGGCCGTAATTAACTACGAGTTTGCACTCATCGGCCATCTTTCGAACGATGACATACTTTTTTCCAGTCATTGCCTTGCCTGGAGAAGGCGTATTACAATTAAAAGTCAGTGATTTAATGGGCAAACACCTCACAAAATAAGAAATTGGAATAGACGATGTAATTACGATTGTCATAAAAAGCGAGATTTTCTAAGTAATATCTCTTTCATATATTACAAGCCTAAAGGCTTTGTAGATGTTCGTTGATATACGAGTGTTATACAAGCGGATACAGAAAACCCGGGCGCGATGCCCTACTCTTATTATCGACAGACTTCTCTGATTCTTTGGATGTCCAGTGTAAAGCACTGACACATCGGTCCTCGGTTTATAAAGTCTCATCTGGAGGACGTGGTCCTTTTGGGGAACGACTCACGACCCATGGTACCGCATTCCAGTGTGCTACATGTACATTGTACAGTGGAGAAAACGTTATTCTCTTCCAATAAACGCGTTTCGGCTTATTATTTCCGGTGCAAACAGTTTGTAATCCGGCGTCTGATGAGGCTTCAAACTGTATGTCACTCAGATAAAAACGCAAAGTCAGGATTTTCAAAGTTGTCATTTTTCTACATTTTAGTTTTTACGTTTGCGTTTTGTTTGCGTTTAACGGGAAAAAATAACGTCATCTTCTCCACTGTATACTGGTCCATAGCGTGTAACGAAAACGCAATGTAAAAAACAATAGAAGAAAAATGACAACTTTTTTGACAATTCTGAATGTTGATTTTAACTTGACGGCAACAGATACAGTGGAGAATGTGTTATTCTTTCCCAATAAACGCGTTTACGCTAAAACTATTATTTCCAGTGCAAACAGTTTGGAGCCAGATCAGACGCCGGGTAACCCGGCGTCTGATCAGGCTCCAAACTGTTTGCCACCAAGATAAACAAAAATTATCAGAATTGTCCAAAAGTTGTTCTTTTCTACTTTTTAGTGCTTTGCGTTTGCGTACGTTTGCGTTTAAACGGGAAAGAACAACAGATTCTCCACTGTAGGAGCCTCATCAGACGCCGGGTTACCCGGTATCTGATCTGGCTCCAAACTGTTTGCATTGAAAAGATTTAGTGCAAACGAGTTTTGAATAACGTCTTCTTCTCCACTGTACTCGCCCAAAGCGTGCGATATTTTACACAATCATGACTCGTGAGAATTAAACCTTTCTTCTGCTGTTAATGTTTTCTTCTGACCTGTCGGAGTTATTTTTAGATTGGAACATTCTAAAACTTTCAAAGGGATGAGTGTTAATGACACAGATAGCTGTAATTTTTGTGCGCAATGTACAGTAGAGGATACCTTATTCTTTCCCGTTTAAACGCAAACGCAATGCACTAAACTGTGGAAATTTACTTTAAGACATTTTAATTATATTTTTAATCTGAGTAGCAAACAGGTTGGAGCCAGATCAGACGCCGGGTTACCCGGCGTCTGATCTGGCTCCAACCTGTTTGCAATAAAAATAATAGTTTTAGTATATAAATGCGTTTGTTGGGAAAGAATAAAATATCGGTAAAGTAAGCGAAAGGGTCTCGTGCTGCACGAGGATCATGTTATCTCAAGTTGGAAAGTGTACGACTAAGATCCGATGTTTTACCATTATGAACTATTCTGTTCTAAAAATAACTCCGACAGGTCAGAAAAAAATCGAACAATACATGTTTTATTGACGTATACAGTGGATAATACGTTATTCTTTCCCAATATGTTACTCGGTGTTTGATCAGGCTCCAGACTGTTTGCAATTGAGATTTACTAAATTGTAACTATAGTGGAGAATATGTTATTTTGTTCCCATTTTAACACAAATGAAACGCAAACGCAGTTTACTAAAATGTAGAAAATTACAACTTTTCGAAATTTCTCATGATTAATTCTAATCTGAATGGTAAATATTTTGGAGCCAGATCAGACGACTGTATTGACGTACAAAAAGGTGTAGATTCAGATCAGACAGCTCCTTAAGGAACCGTTTTGTCAGGTTCTGTATTGTTTACGTACATGTATATGGATGTATATGGGCTATTTGACATGAATCTACACTCTCCCCGGGAAAACGTTCTTGTTTTACATTGTATTAGCCACAGGTACTTGACACATACATTTAGATCTATTAACCCCCCCCCCTTTTTTTAAAGGGGGGGGGGGGGGGGTAATAGATCTAAATGTATGTGTCAAGTACCTGTAGTGTCATTATCGGGCAGGTTTACTGTATGTTTTCAGGGGTTTACAGTAAGCTTATAAGTTTGTATATGTAGGGAAATATAGGTTATGAGAGGTTTACTTGTGTTTATTAGTAGGTTTGTCAGTTTGGATATTTCAGAGGTTTGTCAGTTTGTTTAAGTTTAGTAGTCCAGTTTATACTGGGGTGACTGTAATTTTATACATGTACTGTGTAAGTAAACTGGCTTGACCAGTGGTCACGTGTATAAAGTCTGGGTAGACAAGTAGCAGGTGAGTGACTATAGAACGTTTGGTGGGTACAGACCTGAAGGTACATGTGACAGGGAATGGCCACTGCTTGACAGTAAGTTGAAAGTTTGTTTTAAGTTAGTTAGGCTGTTGGCATTGCTCTTAAATTAATAATTGTATTTATTTAAACCTGGTTATTGAACAGTCAGCTCAAAAGTAGTTAAATATCTTTATAGGTGGCTTGAAGTAATGGGCTGGTAGTAATGGGCGTGGCTGGTTGTGGTTGACGTTTGTCCGCTGTTTGTTGTTCGTCCATGTATTTGTCAATGCTAAATAGATAGTCCGTCGGCTGTGTGCCGGAAATGTGGCTGGGTGCCAGAAGTTAGTCCGTTGGCTGTGGGATAAAGAGTGACCCGGTGGCTGTGTGCCTAAATTGCTAGCTAAGTGCTAAATTATTAACTTTGCTGAGTGCATGAATATATATATGTAACTAATGTTGCTTAGTGCCATTAATCTACCATTTTAACATGACACGTGAATTCGTCTCTATAAATAGCAATGCCAAAGGATTTTTTTTAAAAAACAATTTCAGGGATATTTTGTGGTTAATAGGTAGATCTTGACCTAAACATGTATATAAGAAACAAAAAAATAGTTCAACACTTTAACATAAAAGGAAAAAATAAAATGACCCAATTTGTGTCTCAGAAATCGTTTTTGTTTTCAATACGCTGTATTATTATATAAATATTAGATGGCAGTTTGCGTGACATTCAAATTGTCAACCCGAGAAACAGCATGTCACCCCGAGGCGTAGCCGAGGGTGACATTCTTGTTTTCGAGGGTTGACAATTTGAATGTCACGCAAACTGACATCTAATATTTATTTAATTACACCGAGCTTATCAACCCTGGCTTTGGAATCGTTTTATTCGTCTTTTATAAAATGTGTTGTGAACACCAATTTAGCGCGGACATGTACATAACGCGGGAAATGACGTCGCCGTCTTACGACGTCACATTGTTTATAATTATATTACAAGTAAACAAAGAAGAACGTTATGATAAGTAAATTGAAGAAACAGCTTCTTTACATTGTCTAGGTGGCAAATATCGTCTTCCGAAATTATGGCAAATCGTTAAGGAATGGACAAAAGGAAGCAACTTGTACAGAAAATGCCAAAAGTTAATTATAAGTTACCACTCTTTAAAACGTTCCAATGTATCCAATAGCGATTGGCATGTCAAGGCTGACAGTACGTTTTCGGACGTAGTAAAAAAGTAATGTCCTTTAGAATGACGTCACAAAAAGAATATCATAAAGAGTGACAGAAGACATGCAAAATGTTAACTGTAGGTCTATGGGAATTTAACATTGTAACTCAAAGCGAGGTGTATTAAATATAAATGTCGCATTTTACTTTTTTCCGTCAGTTTTTAAGTATTGAAAACTTCAAGTGGCCTCTAGGTAAATATATTTCCAGTTTATTTAATCATTCAGAATGCTATTTCTTGTGGTTTTATCTCGATCTTGCTATAATAAAAGGGAGTTTAAGCCCCCCCCCCCCCCCCCCAAAAAAAAATACGTGTATTGTTGGGTTGGAAGCCATTGAGTCATGCATATTAATGAGATCCCCAAAGGCCACGCCCCCTTTCGGCGTTTGGCATTGCTACTATAAACAAAGAACAGGTCTATCGTGGTATACCCGAGACGTTATACCACGCTCTTCCCTACCCCGCTCCTCCCGCGGTTATATGACATGACGTGACCTCGTGCGTTCATACGTTATGTTTTTTAAATTTCTTTCGTTATTCATATAGCCGTAAAGACCATATACTTTTAACCAGTAACGTTACAGTAATTTTCTCATTCTTCTGTCTTGTTTGGTGTAATGTTTGTTCTATGCCAGATTGTGGATCGGTAAATGTAACTTTTCTTATGTGTGTTAGATTCTTGTAATGCCGCGGAAAAAGTTATTTGGTCGAAAAACTTCATCCGCTGAGGAAATAAGTATGGAACATTTGATTTCATTTCTAATGAATTTCTTTAAATCTGGTCATGTTAGATTCGAAATAATCTATGTTCTACCGTTGTGAAACTTTATTTTACAACGGTCGGTCGTTGTGGTGCGCAGGAATTGACCACTCAGGCCTTCGGCCTTCGTGGTCAATTCCTGCGCACCACAACTCCCAACCGTTGTAAAATACCGTTTCACGACGGTAGAACATAGATTATTTCTTAATTTTACACTGAGTGCGAACTGACCTTGCTTAGTGCAGGTATTACTCCAGGTTGCTGAGTGCTCCATAAAAGACTTTAAAGAACAATGCTTAGTGCTTAATATATAGTTATAGCGGGATCATTACTTGACCGTATTTGGAAGCTGTGTGCCCCTGAACTAACTAGAGACTGTAGGCTAAGTGTCTAATATACAAGTACTTAACTTTTGAATAGTTAATGTTGCTTTTGCTTCATTAAATTGACAATTAGCTGTGTGCTGAAATTTCTATAGTGAATGCTTTAATTACTACTAGTTATATGTATATAATTCACATAATATAGTTTGTAGTCAGATGTTTTTCATATAAGTGATGATTTATGTCGTAAAGCTTTAGTTTGCGACTGTGAAAGCACATGGTTGCAAGGTAACAGTCACAAACTGAAGCTGACCCATTTTCAGTTGGTGTATTTGTAGTTTTTGTTGATATATGTTTGTGTTATTGTAATTTTGTGAACGTGAGTAAGTGTGAACGAAAGGGTGTACCAGTATTGTTTCATGTATTATGTTTTGTGAAATAAATATATTCTATATGAGCTGGTTATCAAAATGAATTTCTGACATGTGGTATTAGCCAAAGTAATACATGTATTTCGATTGATACATGTATCTATATTCAGTGCGGGAAGCGTTAACCATTTCATGATCAATTTATCGTGAGGTTTTTACCCATTCACAGCTATATTGGCGTCTTCTTCAATAGTGCTGTCTGCAATTTCGTTTCAAAGTTAAATTTAAGGCAGTGAAACTGACGTAATTTCAAAACAAGTGGCAAACAATTAGGATAAAAATGATTGCAAATGCACTTTATGACGTCATTGAGAGTGAAAGGGTTACAATGCACAGTGGTGAAAACGTTATTCTTTCCCAATAAACGCGTTTACGCTAAATCTGTTATTTCGAATGAAAACATTTTGAAGCCAGACCAGACGCCGGGTAACCCGGCGTCTGATCAGGCTTCAAACTGTTTGTCGTCCAGTTGAAAACCAACATCTAGAATCGTCAAAAGGTTGTCATTTGCTTCATTTTTTTGTGTTTCGTTTGCGTTTAAACGGGAAAGAATAACGTTTTCTCCACTGTAAGACAGCAAGTGGGAGGAGTTTAACAAATGAATATTCAGCTAGGGAAGCCTTAAGACAGAAATGTCTGACACTGTATAGTCTATGCATATCATGCTTTGGAAATGGAAAAAGAATTAGCTTCGGGGTTTTGCTGACAAGAATTGGCACAGATGAATTGCCTCATCCAAGAGCCGTCGATAATGTCGGTAATTGTATTCTAAGCATGATTACTCCTAGCCTGGCGTTGCTATAGTCACACGACCGGTGACAAGAATTGATTTACCCTGGAACTTCAAATGGAAAAGTCCAGTTTCCAATTAAATTTGGTCCATTTGTACAATTTGGGTTGACTTTGCAAAATATTTAAAACAAAAAACAACATACAGTGGAGAATCTGTTATTCTTTCCCAATAAACGCGTTTACGCTCAAACTATTTTTTCCAGTGCAAATAGTTTGGAGCCAGATCAGACGCCGGGTAACCCGGCGTCTGATCAGGCTCCAAACTGTTTGCCACCATGTTAAACATGAAATATCAGAATGGTCCAAAAATTGTTCTTTTCTACATTTTAGTGATTTGCGTTTGCGTACGTTTGCGTTTAAACGGGAAAGAATAACAGATTCTCCACTGTAACGAGTGCAGAACATGATCAGATGGCTATTACGAACATTTTCAAGTGAAGTTAACATAAACAGTGAAGAAAACGTTATTTTTCCGGTTAAAAGCAAACGAAACGCAAACGCATTGCACTATAATGGAGAAAATGACAATTTTTTGACAATTCTGAATTTTGATTTTAACCTAGACGACAAACAGTTTAGAGCCTAATCAGACGCCGGGTTACCCGGCGTCTGATCTGGCTCCAAACTGTTTGTACATGTATATGAAATAATAGTTTATTGGGAAAGAATAACGTTTTCTCCACTGTATATGGACAGTGATGAAAACGTCGCTGCCATGCTCTATAAATTCAATATATGCACACAGTTTGGATCCAGAACAGACGCCAAACTTTTTGACACTCATACAGTGGAGAATACGTTATTCTTTTCCGTTTAAACGCAAACGAAACGCAAACGCAAAGCACTAAAACGTAGAAAAGTACAACTTTTGGACAATTCTAATAATTCATTTTTATCTTGGGTGACCCGGCGTCTGATCAGGCTCCAAACTGTTTGCAAAAGAAATAATAGTATTAGCGTAAACGCGTTTATTTGGAAAGAATATTATAACGTTTTCTCCACTGTATGAATGTTTCTTAAGGCAAAAATGCATAAAGTGTAAATAAATGTTGTTTCCAGAAGTGTATTGCATTGAGGTTGCGTTTTGTTTGAATTTAGAATTGTATGCGTGTTTTGAGTTTGGAAAAAATGATATTAGTGTCAAACAGTTGGGATCCTGGCGCGGCGTCTGATCTGGATCAACACGTTTTGCATGTGTTAGTGTTACATATGCATGTATACTGTAATGCATCGAAGTGAATGAGTTACGTTTTCTGAATCGTATACTGATTAAATAACGCCCTGCATTCAAAGGGTATTACCAGAAACAATATACTAGGATTGAGATTAAGATGGATTGCATAACAAACAGAGTATCGATCTTGCAGGCTACAAGTACTTCAGTGAAGGAGAGGCGCATAAATCAGCGTGTCCTACATTCTCCTGCATGTAAATTTAACCTATAGGGTAATTCTCCGTGTAAAATTGGGGGTGGTTACAGTGGAGAAAACGTTATTCTTTCCTGTTTGAAAGCAAACGAAACGTATAAAAAGACAATGAAGAAAATTACATTTTTTTGACAATTCTGAATGTTGATTTTAACCTTGAATGCAAACAGTTTGGAGCCTAGTCAGACGCCGGGTTACCCGGCGTCTGATCTGGCTCAAAACTGTTTGCATTCGAAATAACAGATTTAGCGTCAACGCGTTTATTGGGAAAGAATAACGCTTTCTCCAGTGTAAACAATTGAACTTATAGGGTACAGTGGAGAATCTGTTATTCTTTCCCGTTTAAACGCAAACGTACGCAAACGCAAAACACTAAAACGTAGAAAAGTACAACTTTGGGACAATTCTGATATTTCATGTTTATCATGGTGGCAAACAGTTTGGAGCCTGATCAGACGCCGGGTTACCCGGCGTCTGATCTGGCTCCAAACTGTTTGCACTGCAAATAATATTTTTAGCGTAAACGCGTTTATTGGGAAAGAATAACACATTCTCCACTGTAATTCTCCGTGTAAAATTTGGGGTGGTTATTAACAAAATCTCTGGTAAAAACGACTTACAGTTGAGAAGAAGTTGTTCTTTCAAGCTTGCAAACAGCTTGAATCTAGATCATAGTGTGACATATTATTATCATTATTGTTCTTGGGAAATAAACACTAAAACCGTTCGACGCCAAATTAATATTGAGGCTTTTACCCTTTCTCCGCCATTACGTCGTCTGCTGGATTGTTTCAACGTTAAATTGAAGGTAATATTACTAACGAAATTTCCGTACGAGTTTCAAAAAGTTTGGATCTGATCATACGCCGCTTTACGCAGCGTCTGAGCTTGATCAAAACTGTTAATTAACCACAGAGGGTAATATTAAAGAAAAAATATGTTTTGCAGTCAAAGCACGTTACTTCGCACGTCTTATGCAGAATAAATAGTTCAGATGTAAAATCCAATAATGCAAGAAAATCCGAACAAACCAGTTTTACTCCTTATCATGTCGTAATATCATCTGTTCTCAACTTTTGTAAAACTCATATATCTATATGTATTTAATACTAAATTGAAGAAACTTAAATACCAGTCAAGCATGGCTGATATTTATCCGGATTTTTTCGAAATCTTCGATTTTTTCTCAATTTCTTTGGACCTTAGGATTTTTCCGAAATCTTCGCATTTCTGCTCTTACTTTTAAAATTGGGAATTTTCGGCGTTTTTCACTTAGGAAACATCGATATTGGTATCAAACAGTTAAGATCCAGATCAGATACCGTATTACGCGGCGTCTGATCTGGATCAAAACGGTTTTCATAATTATGTTGGTGTCATAGAGCAGCGGTAGGGTTAAAGGTATGATTCCTAAAACCGTGCTTGAAAATTTGGAAATCTTCGGATTTTTTGAGCAACTTATGGTACATGTACATGTAGCACTCAGTCCATGACGATTATATCCAATATGTCAGCTAATGTCATTAATTTTGGAAACCGAATAAGTCGGTCATCCATGTATTCATCCCATGTATGTTCATTCGTAGGATTTTAGAGGTCAAAGTGGCTGAAACGGAAGCATTATTGCATTATCTCCGCTAATAAATAGCTATAGTAAAACCTCTCTACTACGACCACTAAATTGTGTTAATCATTGGTTGTTTAAGGCAGGTTACTGCTAAGAGCAAGGAGCTTTCTGTTTTACTGTTGCCATGCTTTAAACTATCTTTTGTCTTTACTACAACCAAATAACATTGTTCATAGAACTGAATATACAAATATATTTTCAGATTTGTTCTAACTTCCAAAGCTGGCTTCAGACTGAATGTCTTTCAGATAACTAGATAGAATGAAATGCCCATTGCATAAATATTTTTTATTATATACCTATCTACAAAACGGGCAAATACAAGCCCCACAATCTTTTTCCGTATCAGATGGTCCGTATCAGATGGCATATATGCTACATGGTATTGCCGGGACTACTTTTATGCTACACAAGTTATACACAATCGATGTATATAAAAAACAGGTGCGCGTGACGTTTCGGAATTCCCGATGTTGATGCTATTTTTAATAACAAGAAGACCTTGAACTTGCTTACGTTTTCTCCGTCTGCTGTCAAACAAAAGAGAAAATGGAAGGAATGAAAGAGAATTACGGGAACTTCCAAATAGAATTAAGCTTAAAACAGTTCAAATCATACTCTAATACGCTTAAATGAAGGTTACTTGAGAAAAAAACACTGCTCAATCGAGCTGATAAAAAAAATGGCGGACTTCTACAAAAAAAGGCATTATGTATTAATACGCACTAGCGGTTTAACGTATGCATATGGTTATTCGGTTGAATATATAGCGTTTCGCAGATATAGTCCCGATTTTAAGCTACTTTAAATGAAATTTTATAGAAAATAAATAAATTGAAATAAGGTATATAATAAAAGGAACATCACCACAGTGTGTGATCCGGGCTCTTGTATCAGTTCTCGTTGGCTGTGTATTCCGTTTTTATTTTCGCCACTTCACTATTCATTTGTTGTCCTTCGTTGATTGTTCTTACATTGTATCGTGCTTAGCGTGACTTGGCAAGCGTTGCGCGACCTCTAATATTGATAAAATCATAATTATTTTCAGTCTTTATTATTATTATTATACCCGATTTATATACATGTAGCACTCTTTTCACACAGGAGTTGTGCGTTCAAAGGCGCTTCACTTGAAATTATATAAATGTAAGTGGAGAAAACGTTATTCTTTCCCAATAAACGCGTTAACGCTTAAACTATTATTTTCATTGCAAAAAGTTTGGAGCCAGATCAGACGCCGGCTAACCCGGCGTCTGATCAGGCTCCAAACTGTTTGCCACCAAGATAAACATAAATTATTAGAATTGTCCAAAAATTGTACTTTTCTACGTTTTAGTGCTTTGCGTTTGCGTACGTTTGCGTTTAAACGGGAAAGAATAACAGATTCTCCACTGTACATGTACAAAGCGAGAAAAGACAAATAACTACATTCACAATAAACATGATACTTTATGGAGTTATATAAAGCATGGAATTTCTTTCATTATTATTACCAAGATAATAAAATTGTTATTGTTAGTTTGTAAAATCAACATTAAAATAAGTCAAATAATTAAAAGTAAGAATAGTGATTTGTTGTTGTTGTTGTTTGTTTGTTTCAGTGTAGAGCCGGAAAGTAGTTCACAAATCGTAAAACAAATGTCTCCGTGTTGTTTGAGTATTGTATAAACCATGGATGAGTTACACGCTTAATTTACATGTATAAAATTAAAGATAAAACTGTCCAGGAAAAATACCACAGACCCCCAGCCAACTGGTGTCTGAGAATGTTAAATTATCTTAACAATGGTTTGGGTTTGATTTCGAAGACGAGTGATTTGAAATAGACGGTAATTCAGAATGATGCGTCGTATCAGTGATACAGTGGAGAATGTGTTATTCTTTCCCAATAAACGCGTTTACGCTAAAACTATTATTTCCAGTGCAAACAGTTTGGAGCCAGATCAGACGCCGGGTAACCCGGCGTCTGATCAGGCTCCAAACTATTTGCCACCATGATAAACATGAAATATCAGAATTGTCCAAAAGTTGTTCTTTTCTACGTTTTAACGCTTTGCGTTTGCGTACGTTTGCGTTTAAACGGGAAATATTACGTTTTCTCCACTGTACCTTATTGGCCAAATCAAGTACATTGCGTCTCAATGATATGAATGCTAATTCTAATAAGCTCAGTGTTCTACAGTAAAATATCTCAATTATGACCACCAACAAGTTGACTAAACGATTGTATGAACCACTGGTGACAGCTTAAAGTAAAGTGGTAGTGAAACAGAAAGCTCCTGAAGGAGCTTTCTGTTTTACTTTCACATTGATTTAAGCAGACACATGCCATTAACGCCTTATTTTTAACACAAGTTAGTTGTCATTATAGAGAGGTTTTACGGTACAAAAGATAAGCCTAACAACCTAAGTACATTAAAATGATAGTTTCCATATATAGAAATCCTTATTCTATTAAGTATGATTCGATATGAATGAACCTCGACATTCTCATAAACAAAATACATTTCTTACAAATAGCTTTCTCCTTTGTACAATGCAGTCATCTGATATACAGTGGAGAAGACGTTATTCTTTCCCGTTTAACCCTTTCCCTTATAGAAGCGACTTTTAGCGCATTCATTTTATTCATCCACCAAAGAAAATAGTTCCATTTTATACTGCCATGAATATGAACTATAAGAAATATTTTCTATATACTAGCAGAAAGTAACTTAAAGTAAGCTGAAAGTAAAGCAGAATGTGCCCTAGGGCACATTCTGCTTTACTTTCAGCTTACTTTAATAAGTCACACATGTTAAATACTAGAAACAGACTATTGGTTAAAGGGTTAAACGCAAACGAAACTCAAACGCATTGCACTATAATGGAGAAAATGACATTTTTTGACAATTCTGACTATTGATTTTAACCTGGACGGCAAACAGTTTGGAGCCTGATCAGACGTCGGTTTACCCTGCGTCTGATCTGGCTCCAAACTGTTTGTATATGAAATAATAGTTTTAGCGTAAACGCGTTTATTGGGAAAGAATAACGTTTTTTCACTGTTCCGGTACATTCTTCTTAAAACCATCGCCTGTTTACTTTTCAAATTTGAATATTTAAAGCTAGTTGACTAAAGAAATGTAGAGTAAGAGTAACACACACATTATATCCTGATCTGGATCCAAACTGTTTCAAAATATCATCAGAATTTTGTTTTGCATGGTGTTTTCATGCTTTCATGATCAAATTTGTCGTGAGGTTTGTACCCATTCACCGCCGTATTGTTCTCTGCTTCAATATTGTTGTCTACAACATCGTTTGAAAGTTAGATTTAAGGCAGTATATATAACTGACATGATTTCAAAACAAGTGGCAAACAGTTTTGATCCTGATCAGACGCAGCGTAACGCGGCGTCTGATCAGGATCAAAACTGTTTGCAAATGCGCTTTGTGGCGTCATTGAGAGTGAAAGGGTTAACTCAGTGTCTGTCAATAGAGGACTCACAGTGAAGAAGACCTTACTCTTTTCCAATGAACATGTCTTCACCAAAACTGTTTTACAGCTACAGTGGAGAATCTGTTATTCTTTCCCGTTTACAATGTAAACGCAAACGTACGCAAACGCAAAACACTAAAACGTAGAAAAGTACAGTGGAGAATGTGTTATTCTTTCCCAATAAACGCGTTTACGCTAAAACTATTATTTCCAGTGCAAACAGTTTGGAGCCAGATCAGACGCCGGGTAACCCGGCGTCTGATCAGGCTCCAAACTGTTTGCCACCAAGATAAACATGAAATATCAGAATTGTCCAAAAGTTGTTCTTTTCTACGTTTTAGCGCTTTGCGTTTGCGTACGTTTGCGTTTAAACGGGAAAGAATAACAGATTCTCCACTGTATATTGCAAACAGTTTATAGCAGGGAAATCCGGCGTCTAACCAGGTTCATCACTGTTTGCCACTCAGATTAAAATTGATAGGTAGACATTTCAAAAAGTTATAAGTTTCTACATTTCAGTACATGGAGTGTGCGTTTCGTTGTCGTTTAAAGGGGGTATAATAACGCCGTTGCCATTGTATTCTTTACAGCTGTCTCAGGTCTCTCATAGAGGAGCGACTAAAGTGCTTTCGTATGCAAATGAAACTTTTCTTTTTCTTACCGTTCGTGACGGAACAGCACAAATCAAGATGTTGGTTTATTTGTTTTACATTCTATCTGAATACGATTAACCCTTCTGAGGTGAAGATTTGGCCGTAAATATAGAAACTGTATTACAGCAAAACGCCATCACGAAATGAGGTCTAACTGGTGATATTAAAGACGTGTAATTGCTTAAAGCAAGATGCAAGTAAAGCAGAAAGCTCCTTACAGGAGCTTCCTGCTTTACTTGTATCTTTTTTAAGACAGACATCGGGCATAGACACCAACTCACAGACCACAGTTGTTTGTCGTAATAGAGGATTTTTACTGTTTCTTTTAGACGAACACTATTCTTCTGCTGTTGTATTGTCTGTCTACTTTCAAATTGTTGACAGGAAAATATATTGTTTTGTTAGAAAGTCTCTTTATGTCGAACAATTTAAACTCTGAATAGAGCGAAGGGTTGAAATTTTCAGTTCACGTTTTGCTTTTATAAGCGTCTGTGCTAAATAATATTGTACAGTGGAGAATCTGTTATTCTTTCCCGTTTAAACGCAAACGTACGCAAACGCAAAGCGCTAAAACGTAGAAAAAAACAACTTTTGGACAATTCTGATATTTCATGTTTATCATGGTGGCAAACAGTTTGGAGCCTGATCAGACGCCGAGTTAACCGGCGTCTGATCAGGCTCCAAACTGTTTGCACTGGGAATAATAGTTTTAGCGTAAACGCGTTTATTGGGAAAGAATAACACATTCTCCATTGTACAATGTAGTTGGAGATAGACCAGACACAGAGTACAATGTAACATATTTTAAGTTGCATTGTACTTAAACTACAACTGAGAAAATGTAATTCTTTCCAAAAAAAACGCGTTTACGCTAAATCTATTATTTCAAATGCAAACAGTTTGGAGCCAGACCAGACGCTCCAGGCACATCAGGCTCCAAACTGTTTGCCGTCAAGTTAAAAACCAACATCCAGAATTGTCAAAAAGTTGTCATTTCCTTCATTTTTATTCAATGCGTTTGCGTTTCGTTTGCGTTTAAACGGGGAAGAATAATGTTTTATCAACTGTTACTGTTCAAATAGCGCTGTCCCAAACCTAGTTACAGTGGAGAAAATGTTATTTTTTCCCAATAAACGCCTTTACGCTAAATTTATTATTTCCACTGCTTACAGTTTGGAGCCTGATTACCCGGCGTCTGATCAGGCTCCAAACTGTTTGCCATTCAGATCAACATGCATTATCAGAATTGTCCAACAATTACACTTTTTCTACGTTTTAGTTCTTTGCGTTTGCGTTTCGTTTGCGTTTAAACGGGAAAGAATAACAGATTCTCCACTGTACATGTACATGTACTGTACCATCAGTGACAAGTATATATGCGTCACATATTAAAACTTGTTCCTGTGTAAAATATGCTTTGAATAACCAGATCAGAGGACACTTATAGAAGCTCTTTGATCAGGGTCTGCGTTATTCCGCATACAGTGGAGAAAATGTTATTCTTTCCCGTTTAAACGCAAACGAAACGCAGATAACTAATACAAAATGTATGTAGAAATTACAACTTTTCGACATTTCTCCCGATTTATTTTAATCTGAGTGGCAACTACAGTGGAGAAAACGTTATTCTTTCCCAATAAACGCGTTTACGCTAAAACTATTATTTCCAGTGCAAACAGTTTGGAGCCAGATCAGACGCCGGGTAACCCGGCGTCTGATCAGGCTCCAAACTGTTTGCCACCATGATAAACATGAAATATCAGAATTGTCCAAAAGTTGTTCTTTTCTACGTTTTAGTGCTTTGCGTTTGCGTACGTTTGCGTTTAAACGGGAAAGAATACATTGTAACAGATTCTCCACTGTATCAGTTTTCAGACGGTTCACTGTACATTTCTTTTTCAGCAATTGTTCTATGTGTGGATATCAAACTGAGGCTCAGAATACTTCGGCTTGCAGCCATGAGGTCTTTGGAGAGGGCGCATGCATTCTTCACATTCTCCACTAGTCCATACTCCACAATCACTGATCACGACTATGAAGAGCTGGGCGACGACTCCAGACCTATACTAGAAAGTTTATTTGTGATACAACCTGTTTTTAAAACTATACGTGATAATACTTATACACAGTTTGTGAATCTCCTACACGATAGTGATCTTCAAACTGGTGCTAAACATATTCAAGACAACGTCAGTGATATTACGAATTCAATTGTGACTAATCGTAAAAGACGTAGTGACGATTCTGAGTCGGATACTGATTTATCTAAAGATGAGCTTAGATTTTATCAGGACGTGAGTATTGTGATAGAACGTGTATTGAGAGTTTATCCCGGGGTAAGTGGCTTGGAGATCTCTCGTTTGTTTCATGCCCTAGCAAACATGACAATAGAAATAGTCTCGGGGGACCTAATTGTCTCCTCTCTTACCGAGATTCACTTTGATTTCCAATTATATGATTTCGACAGTGACAAATTTGAATTCATCGAGGTGCAGAAAATTGTTAAATTGCGTGATGGGAGGACAGAATTGATTGGAATATCCAAAGTAGGTATTGGTTAGATATATGTGATTAATAAAGCGTTATTCTCTCCCGTTTAAACGCAAACGAAACGTAAACGCATTGCAAATAAATGAAGAAAATGAAAACTGTTTGACAATTCTGGATGTTGGTTTTAACCTGGACGGCAAACAGTTTGGAGCCTGATCAGACACCTGGTTACTCGGCGTCTGATCTGGTTCCAAACGTTTGCATTCGAAATAACAGATTAAGCGTAAACGCGTTTGTTGGGAAATAATAACGTTTTCTCCTCTGTAAAACATAACTAAATATAGTGCTGTACATTGGAGAAGACGTTATTCTTTCTCGTTTAAGCGCAAACGAAACGCAAATGCTACAGTGGAGAATGTGTTATTCTTTCCCAATAAACGCGTTTACGCTAAAACTATTATTCCCAGTGCAAACAGTTTGGAGCCAGATCAGACGCCGGGTAACCCGGCGTCTGACCAGGCTCCAAACTATTTGCCACCATGATAAACATGAAATATCAGAATTGTCCAAAAATTGTTCTTTTCTACGTTTTAACGCTTTGCGTTTGCGTACGTTTGCGTTTAAACGGGAAAGAATAACGTTTTCTCCACTGTATGCACTACAATTAAGAAATGACACTTTTTAAAGTTTCCTTTTTAAACTTAGTACATGTATCTTGCAAACAAACTGGAGCCTGATCAGACACCGGGTGACCCGGCGTCTGATCTGGCTCCAAATTGTTTGCATTGAAAATTATACTTTTAGCGTACACGCGTTTAATTGCAAAGAATAACGTCTTCTCCGCTGTAGTACTATCTCTTTTTATGCTACTTAATGTCGCCACATACAGTGGAGAAAACGTTATTCTTTCCCGTTTAAACGCAAACGTACGCAAGCGCAAAACACTAAAACGTAGAAAAGAACAACTTTTGAACAATTCTGATATTTCATGTTTATCATGGTGGCAAACAGTTTGGAGCCTGATCAGACGCCGGGTTACCCGGCGTCTGATCTGGCTCCAAACTGTTTGTATTGGAAATAATAGTTTTAGCGTAAACGCGTTTATTGGGAAAGAATAACACATTCTCCACTGTAACCCCATAAATTTCTAATTGACTATCTCAGTTTTCATATCGTACCTGCACATCTAGTCCACTATTAACCATTCAGGGCAACCTTAGAAACAGTGCAGACCCTGATCAGAGGGCTTCTGCAAGAACTCTCTGATCAGGGTCTATACATTGTGCATAGGACAAGTGTACTTTTCACTAGTTCACCGTTTATTATTGACGAGTGTATTCATCGGTTATAATAGAGATGCTTTGGAGGACTTAATATAATTGAGAAACCGTTATTATTTCCCGTTTAAACGCAAACGCAAACGCATTGCACATAAATTATGGAAAATGACAACTTTTTGACAATTCTGGATGTTGGTTTTCACCTGGACGGCAAACAGTGTGGAGCCTGATCAGATACCAACCACCTCCTACAGTGGAGAATATGTTATTCTTTCCCGTTTAAACGCAAACGTACGCAAAACACTAAAACGCAGAAAATGACAACTTTTTGACAATTCTGATAATTCATTTTTATCTTGGTGGCAAACAATTTGGAGCCTGATCAGACGCCGGGTTACCCGGCGTCTGATCTGGCTCCAAACTGTTTGTAATTGAAATAATAGTTTTAGCGTAGAGGCGTTTATTGGGAAAGAATAACACATTCTCCACTGTAACAAAACATGCACTCTTTGTTTCCCTTTGGTTGTTGTAGAGAGGGAGTACTGTATTTCCATTTAATGACAATAAACGCTTACGCGAGTCAATGCAATAAGTATATTAAAAATCTCGACAATTGTTTTATACATGTTGCCGCGTGGGAAACAGTGTTCAACCTGGTCAGACTTCAAGTTATCCGGCATCTGATCTGGTTATAAACTGGTTGCAATAGAAATAAAGTTTCTGATATAATCTCATCTTGAGAAAGAGCATTTTTCTCCATTGTACAGAGAGTACACCTTTTTATACATATCTCTTATTCAACAAAAGCACCCTAGGGACAGGGGGATACTTATTATTGCGTTTTCTTTTAACGTGAAGCAATAATATATTCCCAAGTGTACAGTTGAAAAGACTTTAGTCTTTCGCGTATATTTACATTCGCCCGATTCAAATCTATTTAACAAAATGACGTTCATTTCATATAAACGCTATTTATGGAGAGGGCAGGACTTTTGGATCAGTTTCGGAGAAGAGGCGGTGCATATACATTTTTCATTCGAAAAATAATTTTTGGAAAACAGGAAGCGAACATTTGGCGGATTTTTCAACAAAAATGTTCTAAACCGATGTACATGTATGCCTTCCTATTAGCGGAAACCATGATTGCCGACTAAAATTCTTCTAATGAGATAAATTGCAAGAAAATTGATATACCTTATAAACAGCAGCTGTCTGCATTTCTTTATGACTTCAACTTCAACTGGTTTTCTCAGCAAAATCCTCTCGGACATCCACGCTGAGGGGTGTGTGCGGGTATGCTGTACATTGGTGCTAAGGGCGATGGTGAGGTGTTCCGGCTAGCTGACGATAAAACTTTTTACAAAATTCCAATGTGACATCATATATGATAACATGTAGAGGTCCGCCCTGCACACTTGCAAGATAAAAAGTCCCATAAGACTAACATATATTACACTATACAGTTCTGGCTTTGGATTAGTTATAAGGCACTGTCACAAGCTGGACGGCTGACTTGAACTCATCCAGGCTTGTTGAAGAGATGCACTCGTTAGGTAAAGAGTTCCATCCGATCACAGATCTCGGGAAATATGAATAATGGTAGACGTTGATCCTAGCTTGGTATTGTATAAATTTCATGCTGTGACTGTTCCTTGTAGATCTGACAGCAGCTAAAACTGGATGATATATGATTGGCACAGCAACCAGAAGGTTCACAATCTTGTACATAGTGGTCATGTCTGTCCAGAATCTTCTCTGTTGTAGAGTTGGCCATTGCAATTCTTGTAGTAGTTGAGTCACACTAGTAGGATTCGTTGGATTAAAAGGTTTATTTTTGACACAGCGGGCTGCGTTTCTTTGTACTTGTTCTAGTTGCTTTGTTAGATTCTTTTGGTCTGGATTCCAAATAGTAGATGAGTATTCAAGCTTTGGCCGAACTAAACTTAGGTATGCTTTTTCTTTCACCTCTGGTTTACAATAACGAAGATTACGTTTCAAGAAGCCTAGAACACTAGAGGCTTTTTTAACAAAAAACAGTCAATATGAATGTTATATTTAAGTGTGTCACCTAGTTCAACTCCTAGATATGGGTGGTGGTGTACAGTTCATAAAATTTCACCTTTCATGGTATATTCAAAATTAGATTTCCGTGACGTTGAAAATTGCATCATAGCGCACTTCTCGACAAAAAACATCGATGGATATCTTACTTTAAAAAATGAAGTCACTGCCAAAATGACGTCAAATCGGCATTTTCGCGCAAAATTGTAGAGTTGTTGACATTTGAATGTAAACAATGGAATTTATTTTTGGCTTTCGAATGTACACAGCTTCAGTAATTCGGTCATGGCTGTTCCTTATAGGGGACACATTAATCGTGTTATCAACCTCTTACATGTATACGGTTAAACATACATGACTACTAAAATAATGTTTATCTCATATTAGACATTACAGCAAATATATTGTAACTATAAGAAATGAACTAATTTTTTTCGGCGTTCAAGCAAAATAAACAGCCAAAAATTATCGGCAAATTTACCATGAATCGCTAGCTAATTAATTAAATGCAAACAAAAGTCGAACGCATTGCAAAAAAATATAGAAAATGCAACTTTTTTTTATTTACATGTAACTATCTTTCTTAATCTAAAATGCAAACAGTTCGGAACCTGATTAGACGCCGGGTAACCCGGCGTCTAATCATGCTCCAACTTCTTTGCAATGGAAATAATAGTTTTAGCGTAAACTCGTTTATTGGGAAAGAATAACGTCTTCTCAATTGTGAAGAGGTCATACTTTTATATGAATAAACGAAATAAGCCCTGCATATATTTGAAGAAAATACACCTTTTTAGGTGTTTTTGTATTGCATAAGTAAGTTATGATTTTCTCTCTTTTATGGCAAAGTACAAATGTTCTAAAATAGATTTTTTTAACGCTTGGAGTGAAATCGTTGAACAAGTAGAGCGGTAACGCACTGGTCCAAATACGCAAGACTTAGTGTCGCTGGTTTGACTCCACAGCTGCGCCGTTACAGTGGAGAAAACGTTATTCTTTCCTACTAAACGCGCTTACGCTAAAACTATTATTTCCTGTACAAACAGTTTGGAGCCAGATCAGACGCCGGGTGACCCGACGTCTGATCAGGCCCAACACTGTTTGCCACTCAGATTGATATAAATAGTAAGAATTGTCAAAAAGTTGTCATTTTTTACAGTTTAGCGCATTGCGTTTGCTTTTTGTTTGCGTTTAAGGTACTTCGCATATGCGCGTAGTTTCCATACGATTGTTATGAAAATTGTCATGAAGAATGATAATAGCCTAAGAAACAATGTGTGTAAATATAGGCAAAATTTATCGTGTGGTTTGTCTTTAAGGTCTTTTTTCTGACAAAAACCTAGAATTTTGATGATTTTATTTTTCTTAAAAATGAATAAAGCTAATGACTATAATTCTCGCCCAATAAGTAGTCAACAACATTCATTACAAGAAAAGCTAAAAACATTTTGAATAAAGGTGTTCAGAAAGATGTTATCAGCTATTTAAATTTTGCAAAATGCTAAAAAATTGAATTACAAAAAACTGACTCATTCAATGTATATTTGTTTTCATTTTATTCAAATATATGGTTGATGAACTAGTCAGTCTGAAACAATTAGAAAATATTACAGTCAGGATTTGTTGTAATAACATATTTTCTTATTAAAATGTGGGATATTTGTTGTTTAGATACAGTTACCTACCTTAGAATTAAAACTTCGTCATTAAAATGCATTATTATTTATTCATGGACTTGCATACAAGGTTTATTATATTGTTTGAACATAATTATAATGGGCAATATCGATCTTGAAAAGGTAAGCGTATTGATAAGCTTCAAGATGTGGCTTTATAGTTCGATCAAATCGTTTACATGTTTACCGATTTAATTGACTTGTAAGTCATTAAACTAAAACGTACAGGTAAGTGGACATATACTTGGACCGTAAACATCACTAGTACTAATCAACGAAGACTAAACATAACATGTCTCTTGATTACTGCGTTATGGATTGACAAGTCAATAAATCGGACACTAAAAAAAATATTTGGATCGGATGGGTCTCGAACCTATGACCTTTGGATTGCTAGTCAACCACTATAGTCAACCACTATACTAACTGCGCTATGAAGGATGATACTAATTTATATCAACATTTCCTTTATATAAATTTTCTAGTACATGTATAAACACGTACGAAAAAAGTCTGTGTCGTCCAGACGCATATCCGCTCGCCCGCAAGACCGACTTCCGGTAGCGAAAGGCCTTAAACGTGGAATAATAACGCTTTCTCCACTGTAACCTTATAATGCAATTGGACATTAACTATTTCCTCCCTGAAAATCTAAACGGACATTCTAGTGTACTCCTTTTTGTGCTACAGTGGAGAAAACGTTATTCTTTCCCGTTTAAACGCAAACGTACGCAAACGCAAAGCACTAAAACGTAGAAAATGACAACTTTTTGACAATTATGATAAGTCATGTTTATCTTGGTGGCAAACAGTTTGGAGTCTTATCAGACGCCGGGTTACCCGGCGTCTGATCTGGCTCCAAACTGTTTGTAATTGAAATAATAGTTTTAGCGTTTATTGGGAAAGAATAACGTTTTCTCCACTGTATTTGTAATTATTTGTTTTTCAACGTATTGCAATCTGAGCACTGTTCACTTACGACAATTATACTCTTTACATTTACATTATTGCAAAGGACGCATATATTCGTGACAAGAGCTCCAATGGCTAAACCTTGTTCCTATGTATCAGTGATCGGGCCATAAAAGAGAGCCAATACACATCCTGTCGACTTATTAGGCATCTCTTTTTAGAGCTAATACGATTTAGATACGAGGCCATTTCCGGGCGTTGATCGAGGCCACAATAAACATGACAGAAAGGTGAGTCAAGTTTCGATTTTGCTTCAAAACAGTAGTTTTCTGCTTTTTTTTCAAGAAATCGGGGAATGTAGTTCCACGTAAAAATGTCCAGTTGATGGGTTAGTTATCATCGTATGCTCCATTATTGTGATGTGCCGCCCCAATTTCATTAGGCGCAAACGTTACACGATCATTTTCAAACCGAAAGTGGTCAAAACATCATCGCCTCGAAGGCACCTCTTTTAGAAGATTGTCACATAATATCCAACGTTCCGTGTTTCGATGCACAAAAAGTATACCAAACAGTCAATAGCGTTCGTGTGCATCTTAAATCTGCGTTAAATGCATGATAAATTCTTGCATTGCACTTTTATGCACATAAATGTTGATGTTTGGCCACTTTCGGTTTGAAAATGATCGTGAAACGTTTGCGCCGAATTAAATTGGAGCGGCACATCGCAATAATGGAGCATGCGATGATAACTAATTCATCAACTGGACATTATTACGTGGAACTACTTTCCCCGTTTTCTAGAAAAAGCAGAAAACTACTGTTTTGAAGCAAAATCGAAACTTGACTCACATTTCTGTCATTTTTTGTGGCCTCGATCAACGCCCTGTAATTGCCTCGCATCTAAATCGTAGTAGCTCTAAAAGAGTTGTCTAATAAGTCGACAGGGTGTGCGATAGTTTCTTCAACAGTGGGGTTTAATTTGTATCCGTACTTTCACCATACTCAAACTACATGTATAAAACACCAAAAGTCTCCTGGGCGTCCCAACCATAGCATGCCGCTGCAGATCGTCACGGCAAAGATTTCTAAAAGTTGTCATTTTCTACTTTTTAGATCACAGCGATGGTATTTCGCTTGTGTTTAACCGGGAAAGAATAACGATATATCCACTGTTTTATTTCAGATTAGATGGCCAAACAACACTCCAATTGAACCAGATGCTTGTTTTCTCCCAGACGATTGCCAAACACACACAGGTATGGAAACTATACACTACTAGTTTGCTACAGTAAGAGTTTGTATTTTCCGTTTAAAGAGGCTCGCAACCGGATTTAGCATTAAAAATAGTAATTTGTAAATATATGTCAAATGCTTATATAAATGGGTAAGATTTAGTGTAGGATAATACATTCTGTTAAAAAATGCATTTCAAAAAAAAAAAGAAAGAAGAAGCTCTGGTGGGATTCGAACCCGTGACCCTCCATGCGGAGACAAACATGAAAAATAAGGAAAGCGCCTTTACCACCTCGGCTACCAGCGCTCTCTATATATATGGTAGCGAATTAACGTACTTCACTGGTAGCGATAGATAATTCTTTATTCGGCTCGGGTTTATGTCTGAGCCCGTGTAGAGAAGCAATAACAACTATACCGTCAGCTGACGCTATAGAAAAACGATGGAAAACATCTAAAAAAAACTAAGATTCGGTGACGATTCTTGAGACTTTTTTTGGACTGATCATATATTTTTTAATGCCAGAAGCCAAATAATGCCACAAATTTGCTTTTATTTGAGTATTTTATTTTATTTTGACAAGTTCACCATCCGGTTGCGAGTCCCTTTGAAATCAATGACCTATTTTGAATACAGCAATGTAAATTGTTCTCTTGCCTTGGATTGTCCATACAAGCAAATAATCCATTAACTCAGAGCAATTTTTCATACATTAGTTAATGGATTGTTTGTTAGTATCTTTTGGATAATTATCACTATTTTAATCTTAGTGGTAAGCCGCTTGGAGCCTGATCAGACGCAGGGATACCTGGCGTCTGATCTGGCACCAAACATGTTTCACTGAAAATAATTGATATAGCGTATGCGCTTTTGGGGAAAGAATAACGTCGTGTGTTTGAAAATGTATGTGGTTTGATTTACACACAATGTACATGTAGCTAACAGTTTCGAGCCTAATCAGACGAAAGTTACTCAGCGTCTTATCCGGCTCCACATTTTATGCACGGAATATAATTAATTTAGCGCCAAAGGCATTATTGGGAAATGTTAACATAACGCATTCTTCACATTACAGTATAAAATCGCAAATTAGTGACTGAGATATTAACGACTTTCAAATGTGTCATAATGATTTCACGTCAAACTACAAATGTATCACAGCAAATTGTTCCATTTACTGGGAAACAGATCATGGAATCCTTGTTTTAGTTTAAACATATTTTATTCATAATATCGTACATATACAGTGGAGAAAACGTTATTCTTTCCCAATAAACGCGTTTACGCAAAATCTGTTATTTCGAATGCAAACAGTTTGGAGCCAGATCAGACGCCGGGTTACCCGGCGTCTGATCTGGCTCCACACTGTTTGTATTTGATATAATAGTTTTAGCGGAAACGCGTTTATTGGAAAGAACAACGTTTTCTCCACTGTACAATCACGACTAACAATATCTATTGAAAATTGACAGGAATAGAATAAGGATGATAACTGTAACAGTAATTTAATATGCAGTAATTCAGCATACAGACAGTATTGTATCATGTGGCCACCTAAATGAGGATCCGCGTGTCATGTTTACATGTTTAATATCGACACACGTATTTTAACAATACAAGCCTAAACAGATTACTAGTTGTACATGTAGTAGTTAATTCATTCCTCCATACATGGAGATTTAACGTATATACATGTACATACATGTATAACAATGTGAACGGGTTAAACATACATGTGAAACAAACCATGCTTTTCCACAGTATAAATATTTGCATACAAATGTATCACCTTTGGATACAAGTACGTGTAACTATACAAGCAATGCACATAAATGTTACCGATGATCAGATGGTAACATGTACAAAATATTTACGTGTATATCAGTTAGGGTATGCAATTACGATTATAAGCACCTATAATCCATGTCTATATATTTTTACAATTGCAATGAGTGCCTCAACGGACACCTACATGTATAACAGAGATCCAGACAAGGGAGAGTTAACAAAAATTTCCAACATTTCTTGTTGTGACCAATCTTTTTGATGAGAAAATGTTAAAGAGCAGTAGTATAAATCGCCTTCTCTGGAGCTCTGTTGTGAGGATACAAACAACGCGCACCCATGTACACACCTGCATGCCACAATATCGATAGCTACAGTAAAACCTGCATCGGGTAGGCAGTCATCGATAAAAAACCGAGGGTGCAATATGTCCACCACCGTCCCACACTCTGCTATCCCGAGTCATGACTTCTCATGCATTGTCATTAAAGATCGCTCAAACGATGTGGGTGACACTAGTTTTGGTCCACTTAATCGGGTTCTGTTTTTGAAATAAAATTCACTTGTGCCAGGGCAAAAAATAAAATAACAGAGAGAAAAAAATTATTCTTAATTTCTAAAGACAACGTTATGTCAATTGCTATATCGCCCATTGACCAGGGACCAATGTTATATAAGTTTATGAGATGAGTCTGAAACGATCTCAAACTTAACTCAAATTCTTTACAAGTAGAACCTTTGGGGCCAGGCTCCAAACTGTTTGTCACACTGATGAAAATACGTTTTATATTAACAGAAATAACACATACTTCATTTTCTATATTTCATTATAACTATTGTATTGTATGTGTTTCACTTCGTTTCAGTGTGGAAAAACGTCGTCAAAATAGTCTTCCGGGAGTAATTTAGAACAGTTAAGATACAATAAGTGAAAGATATATTTTATATTTGTAAGACTTTTTTAAGAACTTCTCTTCTTTTGTTACGTATATTGAATCATTTGACTTTTTCAGTTCATATACAGTGGAGAAAACGTTATTCTTTCCCGTTTAAACGCGAACGAACCGCAAACGCATTGCACAAAAAAGAAGAAAATGACAACTTTTTGACAATTCTGAATGTTGATTTTAACCGTGATGGGAAACAGTTTGGAGTCTGATCAGACGGCTGGTTACCCGGTGTCTGATCAGGCTCCAAATTGTTTGCACTGGAAATAATAGTTTGAGCGTAAACGCGTTTATTGAGAAAGATTAACGTTTACTCTACTGTATATTGAAACATTTGGGTTTTTTCGACTTCATATATAAGCATAAGAAATAATTTTGCAATGTAATAATGCTGACGGTAGACTTCGAAAGATCTTGAATTGAAATGTGAGAGATTTCAATAAAAAAGCTAATAGGGTTTTGCAATTTTACTATTGATTCGCGAATTAATTGCTCTTCCTCGTGGAATTGAACTTTGCTTTTTGCAAGTATGTGTTTGAATTTGCAGCGGGTTTTACAGGCTAGGAAATGATGGGAATTCAAAACAGGTCTAAATAAGACGTGAAAATATAGATTTCACAGTCGGGAAGACGTTATGTTTCCCGTTTTAACGCAAACGAAGCGCAATGCGCTCAAATGTAAATATTTACATTCTTTAACATTTGGAAATTTCGAACTATGTATTTTTATCTAAGTGGCAAACAATTAAGATCCTGACCAGACACCGGTTTACAGTACGTCTGCTCTGGATCCAAACTGTTTGCATGTGAAAAATAATAATGTTAGCGTTTATTGCGAAAGAATAACGTCTTCCCCATGATTGTATAATATTTTATTCATTTAGTATTGCTCTATTTTTTCATTACACCGGAGTCACTCATTGCCTTTTTCTTGTTTCCTTATCCGGACCTTTGGGGTCCATTGGACCCCAGCGGCTTTATATTTGCTAAAAATGTAACCTAATGACGGTTATGAGGTTTTTAGACATTGTTCCTATGGCTGTTTTGACACTTGTGTGACTAAATAGGTCAATTATCATAGATTTTATTTTCAAAACACGTCTGGGGTCCGGCTGGACCCCAGAATTCTAAAGGTTAGTAAAATGTGTTTCAGGCTATTTTAAAACAGTTCCTTGTTGTTTAAAACTACAATAATCGCATTTATTGAATACTAGATAATCCCGACAATACTGTTCCTCAATTGCACATATCTTAATATATCTTTCACGATCTTGTGTTTGAGTTATTTCCCTTGGATATTATATCCCCGTGGCGCAAACCGCGAGTCTAAGGAATGTACACTGTATGGCACGAATACAATTCTATCTGACCTCAAATTATGCAGATGATTTCAAGATTCAAATAAGTGTACTGTATTATTTTAGTTTCCATAGCATGCATGGGCCAAGATTGGTGATCGTGGCCGCTGTCCTTGACCCTATTGAACGTTGGCCAACGAGGTTTGGTCGGTCGGTATTTAAGGCGTCTTTTTCAATGCTTCATTGCCATTTTTCAGTATATCAAATTCAACTATATAGCTACAGGGGAAGAAAGACATACAACAGATAAACATGCTCTACTTAGGAAGTACATGTATGTTAAACGCTTGTTCAGCAGTGGATTAACCTAATGTTTGATACAATTTCTTGTTAGTTCATTCATGAATCAAAATTAATGTAATAGATGATGATCGCAGGAAACCTTAAATCATAGTTCATTACAGAGATCTGGTGTAGACAATTGACCAAAACGGACCGTGGTTACACCTGTAACTGCTTCTAGGACACTATCATGCAGCTGATCAGACATGTGATGATGTGAAGCAGACAGTTATGTGTAGTACTCAAGACATGGTGTTAAGCAATTGATATTCAAAATTCTTATATATTCACCATTGGAAGTTAGGTGTGTGTTACTTTCATAACATGAGTTTACCATATTTAGTTTTATCACATATATTCGACATGCCACTGTCTTCATGAATCCTGCACTAAGGTAAGACATGCACGGTGACAGGTCAAATTAAATTGGACAACTATTGCAATGTAATAATTGGAAGCAGAAACAAAGATTACCAAATTGACGATATTGATCAGCTGGGAAGCTGTTTTGGTTACATATGTTCCACTAAGTAGGTTTGTAAATCATTCGTGGTTAAAAGGTGTATAGTAACCCATGTTAATATGCATAAATATTATTTGGGATCCACTGGACTCCACCCATATTTTTGTCATTTTCTTCCAAATATTTACATATTTCTGTACATAATACACCATTAATGTAACAAAAGGTATATCTAGTGATAAATATGTCCACATCTCCTCATCTGTACATTTTCTGTACAAGTTTTTCGATTTTACAGCAAAAATCTTAGTTTTTTGTGTTACTATGGTCACTGGTTGCCATGATAACAGTGAGAGCAACGTTTCGGTTTTATCACTACCATATAGCATAAACACACCAATTTATAATGCGGCATCAGTTATGTCACAAATGCCTATCTTGAATTAGAAAAATAACAAAACTGCACAATGGGGCCAAATGGACCCCAAAAGTCTCCATACAGAAGTATGTGCAAGATCCGGATGACATGTTTTAAAGGAGCACACTGCATTTAAAAGTTCTATCTGGAAAATACATATACTTCCTTGTATGCTTCGTTTCAAGAACTTCCTAGCTAATAACTATTTTCTATGTGTTACAAGCACAGTAGAACCTCTCTAGTACGACCACTAAAAAGAAGGCTAATTGTCTGTATAAAAGAAAGGTGACAGCTTAAGGCAATGTGAAAGAGAAACAGAAAGCTCCTGTAGGAGCTTTCTGTTTCACTTTCACATTGCTTTAAGCAGTCACCTGTCTTAAACAACTCATATTAGACACATTTTAGTGGTCGTAATAAAGAGGTTCTATTATTCTCATTTTTACGACCACTAAAAAGAAGGTCAAGTGTCTGTTTAAAATACGTTGTTGCAGTATGCACATTTGATCAGCCAATGATTAAAGAAAACCGTGCACAAATATCGTGCGAATATAAAAGTAATTTTCACCGTTTGATGTTGCAATGTGATCCGCTTTACATGTAACTCTTTAAAAGCCAAATGTTACAGTCTGATTTCACTTTTACGCAAATAAGATATATCTAGCTAAACATTTCTGTCTACATTTTATGCCAAATGTACGTTTTCAAGCTTTGACCAGAACTACATGTATGTGTACAGTGGAGAATGTGTTATTCTTTCCCGTTTAAACGCAAACGTACGCAAACGCAAAGCACTAAAACGTAGAAAACAACACCTTTTGGACAATTCTGATAATTCCTGTTTGTCTTGGTGGCAAACAGTTTGGAGCCTGATCAGACGCCGGGTTACCCGGCGTCTGATCTGGCTCCAAACTGTTTGTAAAAGAAAAACTAGTTTTAGCGTAAACGCGTTTATCGGGAAAGAATAACAGATTCTCCACTGTACACATGCCACTTATTTTGGATCCTGATTAGAATCTATATCACGCGAACTGACACAAACTGTGTCTAGCGCCGAGTTGCCTGTGATTGCGAAAAGGTTCAGCAAATATCCCTCAATGTGTTCACGCGTTTGAGCTTAAATAAATCTAAAAAAATTTAAAGAGCCATCTTTATGTGTTGTTGCTATGCCAACAAAGCACATTTACTTGTTTTGCTGCTGTATAGCCTGTTTCCATGGAAAATTATAGATGCAAATTCAAGTTTTGTCTTATGGCATAACAAAATTCTGATACAGTTTCAGAAAACATGTGTACGGTGGAGAAGACGGTGTTTTTCCTGTTCAAACGCAAACGGAACGCACACGCATTTTACAGTGGAGAAAACATTATTCTTTCCCAACAAACGCGTTTACGCTCAAATTATTATTTCCAGTTCAAATAGTTTGGAGCCTGATCAGACGCCGGGTAACCCGGCGTCTGATCAGGCTCCAAACTGTTTGCGACTCAGATAAAAATGAAGAGTCAGAACTCTAAAAAAATGTCCTTTTCTACATTTTAGTGTGTTGCGTTTGCGTTTTGTTTGCGTTTCGTTTGCGTCTAAACGGAAAAAGAATAACGTGTTCTCCGCTGTAATTAAATGTAGAAATTTTTGAATTTCTATCTATTTATTTTAATCTGAAAAGCGAACAGTTTGGTGCTTGGTCAGACGCTGGATTACCATGTGTCTAATCTGGCTCCAAATAGTTTGCATTAGAAATACAGTTAAACCTCTCTATTACGACCACGAAAACGAAGGTTAATTGATTATCTTTAAGATAGGTGACAGCTTAAAGCAATGTGACAGTTAAACAGAAAGCTCCCATGTCGTAAACACCTAAAATTAATAATTAACACAATTTAGTGGTTCCTCTGTAATTGTTTTTAGACGTAAACACGTTTGTTGGGAAAATAATAACGTCTTCTGCACTGTTTGGTGACGAACAGCAATTATAAAACACTTAAGAGACAAGCTCGATAATGTATTCATACAAAGACTTTTACGCAAACGCAATACAATTAAATGTAAAATATAAAAAGTTTTTTGTTTATTTTTTAAGATTGAGATCATACGCCGGATAAGCCGGTGTCTGCTCTGGCTCTAAACTGTTTTCAACAGCAATTTTTGTTTCAACCCCGTTTAAAAGCTAATCGTAATTTCAAAATCAGTTTGGATCAAGATTTGACTTCGAATACCTCTTATTTCCGCATGCAAGTACATTGTACATGTATATAGGGTTTTTGTTGTTTTTCATTTAAGATGTAGAAACTGATTTTGAGGCTGTTACAGTGGAGAAAACGTTATTCTTTCCCAATAAACGCATTTACGCTAAAGCTATTATTTCCATTGCAAACAGGTTGGAGACAGATCAGACGCCGGGTAACCCGGCGTCTGATCAGGCTCCAAACTGTTTGCCACTCATATTAAGATAAATAGGTGGAAGTGTCCAAAAGTCGTTATTTTCTACATTATAGTGCACTGCGTTTGCGTTTCGTTTGCGTTTAAATTGGAAAGAATAACGTATTCTCCACTGTAGCAGACGGGATTTTTATGGAAGCAGTCGATAGGCCAGCGCGTCAAGGACTGGCTGATACATGTAGATTTACCCGCCAATTTCCATCGTTAATTTGTGCTTTTTCACACCAAACTGTCGTCTGTGTTGAAACAGTTGTCTGCAATATTTTTTTCAAAGTTATATTTTTGACTGTAAGATAAATAGAAATAATACTTTATGGAATCTAGCCCCCTAGAAACGCCTTTTACTGCATTTTATTTATTCCTCGACTGAAGAAAATAGTTCCAATTAATGCAGTCACAAATATGTACCAAAACAAGATATTTTCCAACTAATATTTCAATTGCGAACAGTTTGGAACCAGACCAGACGCCGAATACCCGAACTGTTTGCCACTGAAATAAACACAAACAGTAGTGAACAGTAAGATGTCATATTATATGTTTCTACATCTACAGTGGAGAAAACGTTATTCTTTTCCGTTTAAACGCAAATGTACGCAAACGCAAAGCGCTAAAACGTAGAAAAGAACAACTTTTTGACAATTCTGATATTTCATGTTTATCATGGTGGCAAACAGTTTGGAGCCTGATCAGACGCCGGGTTAACCGGCGTCTGATCTGGCTCCAAACTGTTTGCACTGGAAATAAGTTTTAGCGTAAACGCGTTTATTGGGAAAGAATAACGTTTTCTCCACTGTGTTATATTTTCTACATCTAAGAGGAATTCGTTTGCGTTTTGTTTTTTGTTTTGTTTTGGTTGGTTTGGTTTAAGCGGGAGAAATAACGTGTTCTCCAGTAAGAGTGTTCTGAATGGTTGTTTCTTGCAGGTCTAGACGCTCTCTACATACTCGCTATAGTAATAGCAGTGTTATTCGTGGCAGGAACTTCAACACTCGTCATCATCGTTGTATGGTATGTATGGACTATGGAGTGAAGAAGACGATATTCTTTCCTTTTTAAACGCAAACAAAACGCAAACTCATAACATTAAATTATATATAATAGAATAGCAGATTCTCCACTCTATCTGTTTAGCCTGAGTGGCAATCAGTTTGTGGCCTGATCAGACGCCGGGTTACCCGGCGTCTGATCTGGCTCCAAACTGTTTGCAATAACAATAATGGTGTTGGCGTAAACGCGTTTATTGGGAAATAATAATGTAGTTTCTACTGCAAACTCGGATGAGACTATCACTCATAGTGACCAGTATAGTATCTATGCATGTACAGTGGCGAATGTGTTATTCTTTCCCAATAAACGCGTTTACGCTAAAACTATTATTGTCTATGTAAACAGTTTGGAGCCAGATCAGACGCCGGGTAACCCGGCGTCTGATCAGGCTCCAAGCTGTTTGCCACTCAGAACAACATGCATTATCGGAATTGTCCAAAAGTTGTGCTTTTCTACGTTTTAGTGCTTTGCGTTTGCGTACGTTTGCGGTAACACCCCGGTCACACAGAGCCATCGGTGATAAATCGGTTGTTTTTTTTCACCAAACTAGGGAGGGGACCGATAAAAAGCTATTTACAACCGACATCACCTATTGGCCACCTGTTTTCCACCTATCAATAGCTATTAGGTAAAGATGAGTTTCGTCGGGGAAAAATCACCGATGGGGAATTTTAAACGTGTTTAAAATTCTCGATCGGTGAAAATATTTTACAAATAACCGATTGACAACCTGTCTCCTACCGATATCACCGACGAGTCACCGATAAATCACCGATAAAGCACCGATGAACTAATACTTACCACCGATGAAAATATATGAGTATTAAAACGCGGGATCTCGTCGGTTTTCATCGGATGTTAATGGCAGTTGAATCGGTGGTCAATCGGTTGCCGCCAGCATTTCATCGGTGTTTTATCGGTATTCATCTATTATTGATAGGTTGTTGAGCGCTTTTAATCGGTGGCCCATTGGATTTCATGAGTCGCCAATCGGTGCCTAATCGGTGGCCAATCGGAGGCGGGATGGCGTTTGACCGATGAACAAATATTCATCACCGATACCCGGTCACACAGAAAGCCTGAAATTAAATCACTTATGACAACCGATCAAAACAGCAAATAATTGAACCGATTGGGTACCGATTTAAGCCCGACCGTCTGTGTGACCGGAATCAAATGAAAATAAAATGCTGCTGACATTGATTAATTTCACAGCCGACATCAATTATTTAGCCGCCGAGTTAGCATAACAAAGGTTGAGACCCAATCTGCTTGATTGTTGATTATATTAGATATCATAAGAAATACGTCTGCTCTTCAACTTCTAGTCTGAAAACAGTTAAGCATGGGTTAGTCACGGTTCATAAGTGTACTGTCGAGAATACGTTATTCTTTTCCGTTTAAACGCAAACCGCAAACGCAAATCGCTATAACGTAGAAAAGTACAACATTTCGACAATTCTGATAGTTCATGTTTATCTTGGTGGCAAACAGTTTGAAGCCTGATCAGACGCCGGGTGACCCGGCGTCTGATCTGGCTCCAAACTGTTTGCAATTGAAATAATAGTTTTCGCGTAAACGCGTTTATTGGGAAATAATAACGTTTTCTCCACTGTACATTTGTCAACTCCTGAACTCTACTGACGAGTAATATTATTTCTTTATTTCTGTCTCTTCTTTGTTCATCAAAGTGACATTACAGTTCATGCAAATTACAGTTTTATATATATGTACAAAGCCATTCATTTAATTATAAGAGACGGTCACAGTTACATGTATTCATAATATCATAGGAACAAAATATAGTATATACAGAAGGTAAATGTACATATCACCTTTCAATGTTACACACCTAACTCTCACAGTGTAAGCATATAGTGTGCTAAAAATTACTAAGATCAAGGTAAATAAAACCTAACGACAGCAAAATGAGGCCAAAAAGCCATACTATGAAATGGTTTTAAAAAATCAAATATTACCTCAAGCCAGACTTGAAGTAAACTGATTAAATAGTGATATCTACAAGATGTAAAAAATTGAAATGTTCTTGAATAATGACGTCATTATGTACAATAAAAGGTTATTAATTAAATAATAATATACTGATTAAATATAGTGACAGACCATGCTTGGTAATGAATACATGTACAGTAGAGAATCTGTTATTCGTTCCCGTTTAAACGCAAACGTACACGCAAAGCGCTAAAACGTAGAAAAGAACAACTTTTGGACAATTCTGATATTTCATGTTTATCATGGTGGCACACAGTTAGGAGCCTGATCAGACGCCGGGTTACCCGGCGTCTTATCTGGCTCCAAACTGTTTGCACTGGAAATAATAGTTTTAGCGTAAACGCGTTTATTGGGAAAGAATAACACATTCTCCACTGTACATGTTTTAAGAAGTGTACAAAAGTGTACGTGTACATGTGTCGGGGAAAGTTTTACAGCGTTTCCTCCCTACAACGACCCTCCAAACAACGACCCCCTCCTTACAACCGGCCTTGCTGTAGTTCCTTAAACAGGACAAATTTGTCTAACGCTTTTACTGCTGTAATATCGTCTGCTTAAAGTGTCGTCTGTTGTTTTCTAAAAGTTACATATTGAACATTCTGACAAAAAAACTTAATGACGAGTGACAAACAGCTTGAATCAAAATCAGACGCCGCCTAACGCGTTACGCGGCGTCTGATCTGGATTCAAGCTGTTTGCAAAATTTATGTAAACCAATTTACCTCCCTACAACGACTCCCGAACAACGCACATATTTTTTGTTTTGTCTTCCATTGGGTGTCGTTGTAGAGAGGTAACACTGTAATTTGAATGTGTGTAGGTGCCTATTAATAAACACTAACTACATTTAATTTAGTAATTGAAATAATATCTTTGTTCTTGCCAATCGATGCTAGTTTGGCTTCATGACTCGAAGCTATAGCAGAAAACCACGCCAAAAGTACATCTGCTATTTTAGTAAGTCGCTTAGTAATTTCTGATTACTGATTTACAAAACATATATGTTATAAAAGTTACAAAATATTCCAATATCATTGGACAAAAACTAATTACAACCAATAACTTTTATGTATTGTTCGTTTTCGTTTGATCAGGAACAATATTATGTTTGTTTGCTCTCGTTGCAATGGCATCGAATAACCTACGTGTAATTTCGAGTACAGCACTGCGAGTAGTATTTGCATACAGTTTTGATCCAGATCAAACGCCGCGTTCGGCGGTGTTTGATCTGGATCCAAAATGTGTCATCGTAATAAATTTTTCAATTAAATCCTGCACAGATATAACACACTTTCCAAACGACAGTTATGTTAAAGCTGACTATGAAGCGACTGGAGAAGGGTTATTTAATATGTTTTCATGTACAGTGGAGAAAACGTTATTCTTTCCCGTTTAAACGCAAACGTACGCAAACGCAAAACACTAAAACGTAGAAAAGAACAACTTTTGGACAATTCTGATATTTCATGTTTATCATGGTGGCAAACAGTTTGGAGCCTGATCAGACGCCGGGTTACCCGGTGTCTGATCTGGCTCCAAACTGTTTGCACTGCAAATAATAGTTTTAGCGTAAACGCGTTTATTGGGAAAGAATAACACATTTTCCACTGTAATATGTTTTCATGTATCATAGGAGGAAAGTTATTCACCGTGAGCTGTCGAAAGGTCATCAAAAGGTGCTTCTGACGAACGAAGATCTGGTGTTTCTACAGAGAAAAGATGTACAGAAGGGATCATCGTCTAAGGTAATTTCATGTATAGCAATATCTCCCTACACCGGACCTCCGAACAACCATTCCTGTACAACAATACTTACAGTGGAGAAAACGTTATTCTTTCCCAATAAACGCGTTTACGCTAAAACTATTATTTGCAGTGCAAACAGTTTGGAGCCAGATCAGACGCCGGGTAACCCGGCGTCTGATCAGGCTCCAAACTGTTTGCCACCAAGATAAACATGAATTATCTGAATTGTCAAAAAGTTGTCATTTTCTACGTTTTAGTGTTTTGCGTTTGCGTACGTTTGCGTTTAAACGGGAAAGAATAACAGATTCTCCACTGTACCAAACATGACATGTATGTCTAACGCACTCACTGCTGCAATAGTCTGCTCAAAATGTTAATAATACGTCATGGAAATTGTTGACATAAGAAACATAAAGGCCAGGGATTAACAGTTTGAACCAAAATCAGACACCGTGGTGTCTGATCAGGGTTCAAATTGTTTGCAAATATAAGCCAAGTCTTGCTCAGCACTCTTTGGGTAATATATTCCCTCCCCACAACAACTCCGAATATACACACTTTTTCTGTGTCGCCCATCGTGTGTTCGCAATGGAGACTTTTTATGTATCATAAACTCCTTATTTGGAAAGAATACCATTCAATAATGGGTATAAAGCATGCTATCTTAAGAAACGTTGGGTGCATACAGATAACAAGGCCTTACTTTCATATTATCGGTAGTTTCAAGGACTTACGCTACAAATTCGTTCGACACCTGGTGGCTTTTAACGAAGTACGATAAATCAAGCATCGTTACTCAACGAAATCATGCATATCGATTACCTCCCGTAGGTACTTTCGGTGTTAAACCATTATTCGCGTAGTATAAACGTTAAATACATGACATTATACTTGGTAAATTAAAGTACGTGAAACTTGACAAATACTATATCTAATAAGGCTCAGTTAATAACCCAGAACTTTAATCAAATTGAATATTAGCGTGAACCCAAGAACAAATAGAAAGAGCCGTCTGCTTATTTCGGCCATTGGTATATATATGAAAGTGCCTATAATTTCCAAAGAAGCATTATAACTTAATATGCATTTTTACAGTGGAAAAAACGTTATTCTTTCCCGTTTAAACGCAAACGCAAAGCACTAAAACGTAGAAAAGAACAACTTTTGGACAATTCTGATATTTCATGTTTATCATAGTGGCAAACAGTTTGGAGCCTGATCAGACGCCGTGTTCCCCGGCGTCTGATCTGGCTCCAAACTGTTTGCACTGCAAATAATAGTTTTAGCGTAAACGCGTTTATTGGGAAAGAATAACGTTTTCTCCACTGTACTATTCACACCTAGCTTTTATTGTGTGAAGTTTCATCAATATATTTCGGATATACTTTGATTGAGTGAGTGTTTTCATTGAATTTGAGCCGTCAACAATTAAGAAATATGCATATATATCAAGCAACAAACTATACTCTTTGCATCATACTTTTATTAAACACCCTTATTTTTAACCGTTTTATTTTTGTTTGTGCCAATTATTACTTTACGTCATTTTAGAAAGCCAAAATAACGCATGCCGACTCTTCCTATGAATGGCTACATTTAAGTGGAGAATGTGTTATTCTTTCCCAATAAACGCGTTTACGCTAAAACTATTATTTCTTATGCAAACAGTTTGGAGCCAGATCAGACGCCGAGTAACCCGGCGTCTGATCAGGCTCCAAACTGTTTGTCACCAAGATAAACATGAATTATCAGAATTGTCCAAAATTTGTACTTTTCAACGTTTACGTGCTTTGCGTTTGCGTACGTTTGCGTTTAAACGGGAAAGAATAACAGATTCTCCACTGTATACATTTCAAATGCACATAGACAAAATAAGACCATTATTTTTTGCCATGGAACTGAGCTATGTTTGGAGAACCTATGCTGAAATTTTCATAGAGATCCTTCGGAGATTTCATTTGGTCGCATATGTCCTTAACCCTTTACGCCATAGAAGCGACTTTTAGCGCATCTAATTTATTCCTCCGCTGAAGAAAATAGTTCCAGTTTATACCCTCATGAACAATTACCATACATGTAACAACTATTTTTATGTAGCCTAGCAGATGGTTGTTTAAAGTTTTAAGGCACATTCTGCTTTACTTTTTCAACCTGCTTTAAGTGTTCACCTGTATTTAATGTTACATGTATATACGGGTTATTGGGTAAAGGGTTAAGATGCCCTAACTTTTACTAAACAATCGCGTTTGGTAAAACCTAGTTTCAGCATTTTATTTTCCATTTTATCGGAGTCTCTACCATGATAGGGGATCATCAAAATGCAGTCAATATACGGAGATAAGTTTTTACATGTAGCTTATGGATCTCTCTCCGCAAATACTTTTCAGCTGTGTTAACCTTTACGTACATACAGTCTTAAAACAATCGTACCAAATAGTGTAAATCCAGATTAGACACAGAAAGCAGTGCAGATTCCAGATGAGATTGCCGTTTACTATTTCACATCAGGCTACATCTGCAAAGCTACATGTACATTATGATAAAAAGATGAATGTCATTAACATGAAGAGTGTCACTTACATCAAGATACTTTTGGTGGAAATTCCCTTCCATACTCCCCCGGCATGCGCGTTTATACGGAACAAACTGAAGTCAGTTACAAACATACTGGAGCTAGATCAGACGCCGAGTTATAGTGGAGAAAACGTTATTCTTTCCCGTTTAAACGCAAACGTACGCAAACGCAAAACACTAAAACGTAGAAAAGAACAACTTTTGGTCAATTCTGATATTTCATGTTTATCTTGGTGGCAAACAGTTTGGAGCCTGATCAGACGCCGGGTTACCCGGCGTCTGATCTGGCTCCAAACTGTTTGCACTGGAAATAATAGTTTTAGCGTAAACGCGTTTATTGGGAAAGAATAACACATTCTCCACTGTATTAGGCGTCTGATCAGTTTTCAGCCTGTCTCCTATCAATGTCTTAAAGAAATCACTGTCACCATCTCCAAACACCTTTAATTCAATTGTCTATATGTCATTGTATTGCGTTTACCTTGTTGAACATTCGTTTAAACCCTTTCATGATCAAAATATTCGGGAGATTTTTACCCCATCACCGCTTTATTGTCGTCTGCTTCATTATTGTTGTCTGCAAGACACGTTTCAAAGTTAGATTTAAGGTTGTATGACTTAATAAATATCGATTAGAATGGCAAACAGTTTGTATCCTGATCAGACACCGCGAAACGCGGCGTCTGATCAGCATCCAAACTTTTTGTAAACGCTCGTTTAAGCGTCATTGAGAGTGAAAGTGTAAACTTGTAAGAATAAAGTATTTACAGTGGAGAATCTATTATTCTTTCCCAATAAACGCGTTTACGCTAAAACTATTATTTGCAGAGCAAACAGTTTGGAGCCAGATCAGACGCCGGGTAACCCGGCGTCTGATCAGGCTCCAAACTGTTTGCCACCAAGATAAACATGAATTATCAGAATTGTCCAAAAGTTGTACTTTTCTACGTTTTAGTGATTTGCGTTTGCGTACGTTTGCGTTTAAACGGGAAAGAATAACAGATTCTCCACTGTACCATTGCGAATAGTGATTACGCATCTTTAAGTATATTAATTACATTTAAAAGTTTTGCTAACGTTTCTGAGTTAACGGCCGCAAATGTTGTACATTGAAAAAGAAAACCTTATTGCTTATTTGATAATACCGATATATTATCTTTAATCCAGCACTAGAAGCAAGAGAAAGCCACAACGGTCGTGCCCTAGGGTGTACTTTTCTTTCTCGTTATCCGTTATGGCTATATAAAACAGTTACCTTGGAAATACGAAAGCCAATGCTTTTATGGGCAATTTGATGTAAAATCCGGTTTACAAGTTCATCGCACGGAAAGAGATTGGAGATTACCGGTTCAATAAAGCCGAAATAAACCTTTTTTACAGTACTAGAACACAACCCATACAAGTAATTACTGACCTACAGCAACACCTTTCTTTAACGACTCTTTCCAAAACGGCCGAGAGTCTTTATTACATAAAATGATAATTACATGTATATATTAGAAAAGACGTTATTATTTTCCGCCTCAAGGCAATAGAAACGCAAATACAATGCATTAAAATGTACCCAATATCAACTTTTAGAAATATATCATGATTTCTTTTTATCGGAGTGGCAAATGATTTGGAGCCAGATCAGACGCCGGGTTACCCGGCGTCTGATCAGGCTCCAAATTGTTTGCAATGGAAATAATTGTTTTATAAACGCGTTTATTTGGAAAGAATTACGTTTTCTCTACTGTACAGTGGAGAAAACGTTATTCTTTCCAGTTCAAATGCAAACGGAACGTCAACGCATTGCAAACAAATGAAAAAATTGACAACTTTTTGACAATTCTGAATGTAGATTTTAACCTGGACGGCAAACAGTTTGGAGCCTGATCAGACACCGAGGTACCTGGCGTCTGATCTGGCTCCAAACGGTTTGTATCGGAAAAGATAGATTTAGCGTAAACGCGTTTTCTCTTCTATAGGTGAACTTTTAAGTAGGTTGAAAGTAAAACATTCATTATTGGTTAATGATGATTGTTGAACTTAAAGTCAATCGAAAGTTGGAGCTGTGTGCTGTATTTTAGCCTTCTTTAACACGTTCCCCTATATTACGTGTTTAGTAGTGAATACAAATACTTGCTTAACCCTTTCCCTATACATGTAGCAAGTTTCTAGTATTGACTGTACATGTAGGTTTCAACTTACAGTGGAGAAAACGTTATTCTTTCCCGTTTAAACGGAAACGTAGCAAACGCAAAGCACTAAAACGTAGAAAAGAACAACTTTTGCCCAATTCTGATATTTCATGTTTATCATGGTGGCAAATAGTTTGGAGCCTGATCAGACGCCGGGTTACCCGGCGTCTGATCTGGCTCCAAACTGTTTGCACTGTAAATAATAGTTTTAGTGTAAACGCGTTTATTGGGAAAGAATAACATTCTCCACTGTAAAGCAGGTTAAAAGTAAAGCAGGATGCGCCTTAAGGCACATTCTGCTTTACTTTCAGCCTGCTTTAAGGCAAGCTATCATCTGCTAGTCATGACTTATAAATTGGAATTATTTGCACCAGTGGAGGAATAGATTAAATGCGCTAAAAGGCGCTTCCATGGTCGAAAGGGTTAAAGGAGGTTGAAACTGAAGCTGAATGCGCCTATATTGACACACAGCTTTAAGCTACTATCTGCTAGGATATAATAATATTTCTAACGGTAGATGTACATACGCGTGAATGTTTAAAGTATACTATTTACTTTATTGGAGAAGTAAAAATAAATTGGTAATAAATTTTGCAACCATCTACCAAACATTTACTAATTTAACCTAGGTTTGTAGAGAATGCTAGCTGTAACTCTTGTCCTATTTCACCATTTTTTACATTGTCTAGGTTAAAAATGCATCTGGGATTCAACCTATCCGTAGTGTACATATTTTGACTAATTACATCTGTGTATTTTTCTTTAGGTGTTGAATGGAAACATTCCTGAAAAACCGGATATATTGAAAGCGTCAGAGAAGCCCACAAGATCCCTAGCAAGTCTCAATGAATACAGTGACACAACAGACACAGCACGATATAATGTAAGTTTTAGCGTATAGAAGACACTACTCTTTCCTAATAAATGCATTTACGCTAAATAAAAACCGTTATTTCCCTTGCAAACAGTTTGGAGCCAGATCAGACGCCGGAAAACCCGGCGTCTGATCAGGCTCTAAACTGTATGCCACTCAGTATAAAAAAAGACATTTAATTTTTTTAAAAAAGTTGTCATTTTCTGCCATTTTGTTCCGTTTCGTTTACTTTTAACTCCTCCACAGTATGTGGTCACGAATGACATAAAAATAACGTCTTCTCTACTTTGGAAAACCGACGTTATTTTATCGATATTTAGATCTACAGGGGAGAATCTGTTATTCTTTCCCAATAAACGCGTCTACGCTAAAACTATTATTTCCAATACAAACAGTTTGGAGCCAGATCAGACGCCGGGTAACCCGGCGTCTGATCAGGCTCCAAACTGTTTGCCACCAAGATAAACACGAATTATCAGCATTGTCCAAAAGTTGTACTTTTCTACGTTTTAGTGTTTTGCGTTTGCGTACGTTTGCGTTTAAACGGGAAAGAATAACGTTTTCTCCACTGTATGTATTGAAACTTTACATGATATATTCCTACTGCATTCGGTACAATTAATGTAGATCTATTATGTTAGACTTTTGGAGGTGCAATTAGTTTTATCTCCATTTCTGCAACAAATACAATAAACAAGTCACTCTACGGCAATGTCAGGTCTTTAGTAGTCATTGGTACTCCTAAGAATATACATGTTTTTGCACTCAGGCTAAAGTCCTAGTGCTGAATTAAACCTTATTCGTGTCAGTTAAAAATTCGGAAAACCGGTTAGTCCTTATGACAACCAGTTGTCCGAAAGGTGAATTAAATCAAAAAACTATTTTAGATAGTATTTACAAAGGAAAATATTGGCATATTCGGCCGTATGGGTGCCTTGAGACATTTGCGTTTTGTCTTGCGGTACACTGGACCGGCGAAATTGTACGACAAATAAATCGTACGGCTGATGAAAAAGGGGCTTTACAAAACACTGATAACTAATGACTGCCGCGTACAATATGTGCAAGTTCAACTGCCAGTTAACCCTCTGTCTGAGCAGGCTTCAATCCGTTTTACACTTTACAAAATCATCTGATCTTGATCCAATTTCAAACTGACCAATCAAATGCTTGAAAACGACTTCAGACTCAACTCAAAAGCTTTATAACCTTGGAGCCTGGGTTCACAATTATTTACAATTGACACTTGCCTATTTAGCACAAACAACGTTAACAGTACTCCCTCTCTACAACGACACCCAATGGATGACAAACAGTGTGTGCGTTGTTCGGAGGAAGTCGTTATATCGAGGGAAATTAAGACTTGGCTGACATTAATTTTGCAAACAGCTTGAATCCAGATCAGACGCCGCGTAACGCGGCGTCTGATCTCGATTCAATCTGTTTGTCACTCGTCATTATATTTATTGGATCAAAATGTCCACTTATATGTAACTTAGAGGAAAAACAGCAGACGATTAGATCTAATTTTAGCAGAAAGTATTGCAACCATGACAAGGTAGGACATAAATTTCTTCTTTGGGGAACAGCGGCAAGTGTCGTTGTATTGAGGGAGTTGTTGTTGGGAGGGCCGTTATAGGGAGGGATCATTGAATTTCATAATGTCTTCTCTACTCTATATATTCTTTTCAGGGCGACTTAGTGCACGTTAAAGAAATAAAGGCGAAAGGGTTTGAAATGAAAAGTAAAGTCTTCACCGTCATCAAATCGGTATGTATAACTAAATGATAATGCACATTATTATATGCCTTCGTATGATATCGAGCGTTTCCACGTGTATCTGCAGAGTAAAATACAAGAGTCTGTATCAGCCACCTTGTATCAGCCACTTTGTATTTTACTCTGACGTCGCTTTCGATTTAAAGTGACGTCATTTACGTACATGTATAAGTACCGCGTTATTCTTTGTGGCATGCAAAAAATCTTTTTCGCCAAGGCGCTCGTCAGATCGGCTATTTCCCCCAAAAACGTCTCGAGCTAAATACATCACTCTGTATCGCACTGTCAACTGGTAATATGTATTTAATTAGTATGGATCTTAGTTTGACTCCTTCATGATCAAATTTATCGTGATGTTTTACCCCTTCATTGCCACGATGTCGTCTGCTTCAATATTTTTGTCTGCAATATCGTTTCAAAGTAAGATTTAAGGCAGTATAACTGACGTAAATTCAAATCAAATGGCAACCAGTTTTGATCAAAACCGTTTGCAAATGCGCTTTATGACGTCATTGAGTGTGAAAGGCTTACACATATTTTATTTCTAGTTTTATAACAGACACAAGTCTAGATCGAGACACAAGTACTGCCAACTTAAAGTCGGTCCTTCCGCTAGAGCAAAACTTGACCGTAATGGAATTTTGGATAATTTCAGCTGTTTTTTTTTTTATTTTTGTTTATTTTGTTTGTGTGGTGAATCTGTGTTTTGTGTACAATGTTTATGCGTGTACAGTTGGGAAAACGTTATTCTTTCCCAATAAACGCGTTTACGCTAAAACCATTATTTGTATTGCAAACAGATTGAAGCCAGATCAGACGCCGGGTAACCCGGCGTCTGATCAGGCTCCAAACTGTTTGCCACCAAGATAAACATGAATTATCAAAAGTGTCGAAATGTTGTACTCTTCTACGTTTTAGAGATTTGTGTTGCGTTTCGTTTGCGTTTGAACGGGAAAGAATAACGTATTCCCAACTGTTTTTGCAAACAGATTATATGGGTATTCAGATTTACGATGTACAGTGGAGAAAACGTTATTCTTTCCCGTTTAAACGCAAACGTACGCAAACGCAAAGCGCTAAAACGTAGAAAAGAACAACTTTTGGTCAATTCTGATATTTCATGTTTATCTTGGTGGCAAACAGTTTGGAGCCTGATCAGACGCCGGGTTACCCGGCGTCTGATCTGGCTCCAAACTGTTTGCACTGCAAATAATAGTTTTAGCGTAAACGCGTTTATTGGGAAAGAATAACAGATTCTCCACTGTACATGTACATGTAATAGGATTTATATTGAGAGGGTCATTTCTACCTCGATCTAATTAAACAGGCTTATATAAGGGCAATAGAAGTGCAAGGAGAAGTAAATGTATACTTACGCATCTAAAATATTCATTAGAAAAACAAAATGTACGCTGAATAAATCAAACAAAATAAAGCAACCATGGTTCAATAATATATGTATCGAAGCAAGAGAACAATATATCATGTCACGAAATAGATTATGAAAAACAAAACAGATGAAAATAAAGAAGACTTCTTATATGTAAAACACCAATACAACCTTACTAAATGCCAAGAAAGTATAAAAACATAGAAGCAAAAAACATGCAAGCTATACAGTGGAGAATCTGTTATTCTTTCCCGTTTAAACGCAAACGTACGCAAACGCACGCAAACGCAAAGCACTAAAACGTAAAAAAGAACAACTTTTGGACAATTCTGATAATTCTTGTTTATCTTGGTGGCAAACAGTTTGGACTGCAAATAATAGTTTTAGCGTAAACGCGTTTATTGGGAAAGAATAACACATTCTCCACTGTAGCAAAACGAAACCCGTAACAATTCTGGAAAAATCAAACAGCAGTATAAAAAGACAAATGCTGAAAGCTACACTCTAAACAAAGATCAATTATATGAACATTTCAAAAACCTGTATGGTAAAGAAAGCAGGAATCATGATAGAGACATCAGGGTCGTCCCCAGAAAAATTGGAAGGCGCTGTGGCAGGGGGAGGGTGCGGGAGGGGGTGTTACAGTGGTAAATACGCTATTCCTACCCACTCTACACGATTCCTACGCTTTCGTTAACTGTTCGTTAACCGTTCAATATGCGTTTATTATCCGTTTCATTAAACGGCTTTCCTAGCCGTTTCTTTACGCGTTTCTTTACGCGTTTAAAAGAGCCCGGATGAAAGGGTCACTACTTAGCCGACGGACCCCTTAGCTTCAGTGGTTTACACACCCACTTTATGACATGTGTATTACAGAACACTATGTGGTATCGCCGATAACATTGCTATCTTTAATTGGCAATACACTGTTAATCTCCCGATATCTGAGTGGCATATGTATAGGCGGGTTACATAAATAGATTGGTTACAGGCGGTGGTCAGTGCCTGTCGATAAGATCCGAAATCTCCGCGTGAAACGGATACCTGAAGCACCAATCGCAGCATCTCTGGTATAATCGTTTATTAACGCGTTTAAACGGGTTAAGATCGTTAGGCCTTAAGCGTTTCTCAAGCGTTCGTTAAGCGTTCGTTAACCGTTCACTATGCGTTTCTTACGCATAGATTAACGCGTAAATGGGTAGGAATAGCGTATTTACCACTGTACCCCCTTCCGTATGTCGAATTTTTTTGAAGTTTTAATGTATAAATGGTGTTCCCTGAGCCACTTTAAGCAATTTTTCAATGGTGTCCTAAAGATAAACAGCCTACTAAAACCTTTGTTTTTATTAATCAATTTAAATTTTTTTATGACAAGAACTTGCTAGAATCTATATCATAACGGTAGATACAAGGAGTACAGAATTATTGATATGTTATTTTGTTTACAAAAAAAACTATACATCTTAATTCTTATAGATGAAAGGGTTTGACAGAAAAATATAGAATCGTATAGAATATAGTATTCGAATCATCGAGTTTGTGGTCAACGAAAAGTGGGCGGAGCAAACGCGCGAAGATTTACTGATGTCAACGATTTTGGCCCGACTCGAATAGAAATTGTAGTCAATGAAAACTTTGTACTTCCGGACGAATGGAAATGAATCAAACACCCGTTAAAACAGTCGTAATGCTCCCAATTTTTATATACGCACATAATGCCATGTGATCTGGATCCAATCGATTAATTGAGAGGGTCTTTATGTTTGTTTTATCTAGAGACACTAATCACGTGGTATAAACGTGGTCACGTAACTAAATCAACGCTCGATTTTAGGGTTTGACAACATTTTGTCAACGGAAAACATCAAGTCGTGATTCGAATAGAACTTGTTGACAAATATTCCAACTAACGCGATAGTTGCCCTGATTCGAATACGACCATTGACAGCTATTTTTGAACGGTCACGTGAGAGTCACACGTGACACCATTGCAAAGGGATTATAACTGCCTCGGGCGGAACGCGATCAGAGGTATGCATAATTGTCTCCTGCTGAGAGGCCCCATCTACCCCTCGCTTTAATTAACATACTGATAAGAATTCGTTTTACGACTTTTAGCAAGTTTGATAAACCAAACAGTCAATAACGATATCTTTGATGTTGAAATAACAATGTCGGAAATAAAACTAGCTGTAAATTCACAGTAAAACAACAAAAGTAGCGGACTAGATAACATTTCAGCCGAAATAATCAAATGCTCTTATGAAACCATTTGCACAATTTCTACATATATTGTATAACAGAATATTTGAAGATGGCAGTTACCCAGAACAATGGGGAAAGGGTATTGTAGTCCCTATATTTAAAGGTGGAAATGTAGATGACCCTCAAAAGTACAGAGGTATTTGCTTAATAAACATCTTAGCAAAATTAAATTCTCAGATTCTATTAAACAAGTTAACAAAATGGGCGCAAAATGAAGAACTTATAAATTAACAACCAGTTTAGTTTTCAAAAGAACAAATCTACAACAGACTGCATTTTCATAGTATACGCAATGATAGCAAAAACACTAAATAACAAAAGAAAACTTTTACTGCATTTATAGATTTCGAACAGTGCTTCGACAAAATAGACAGTTTATTTTCAGTGAATATTAGTTCAAAATGGTAAACGCTTTCAAATCAATGTATAGTGTTGTAAAACAATGTGTAATATTCAAAGGCCAACACTCAGATTTCTTTACTTCAAACATGGGAGTCAAACAGGGAGACCCTAGTTCGAGTCTCCTTTTTCTTTTCTTTTTGTGAATGATATCCTACAAAATATTAACCATGCTATTGAAGGTGTCTTTACTGTTGAAGACTTGCAGATAAGTCTGATATTATTTACTGACGATTGTGTGATATGTGCTAAAACAGCCGAGGCTCTGCAAAAAATCCTTAATGATTTAGAAATGTATTGTTATGAATGGGGATTGATTTCAGCGCATTTACAGTTGAAAGTTGAATTCCGCTTAAGCTGGTGCTAGGGGGCGTGAGCACTGTTGCATATTCCAGTATTGCTCATGAACAGACTCAATTAAACCGAGTCTGCAATTTTCAGTATTTGCTTTGTTTTCTGTGCTTTCAAAGGATCTCCCATTATTCAGATTTATTAAAGATAAACACAGACAAAACGAAAATAGTTATTTTCGAAAAGGGACATACAAAGTCCAACAACTTTAAATTATACAATAAACCCTTAGAATCTGTTACTTCGTCCAAGTACCTAGGTACACATCTATATAAAAATGGATCATGGTGTAGAACCAAAAAATATTGCACAGACCATGCTTAATTTGCCCTGCATAACTTATTTATTGCATTAAATCAACTAAAATTGTCACTTACAAATAAAATTCAACTATTCGACAGCTTAGTAGGCTCTGTTATAAACTATAACGCAGCAGTATGGGGAAATCATGAATCAAAAGACATTGAGGAAATACACCGTAAGTTTTTAAGAAAAATATTAGCAGTAAAACGATCCACGAACCTGGACACACTATATGGGGAAACTGGTTGATACCCAATGAAAATTGCTAGGCAGATAATTATGTTTCAATATTGGATGAAATTAATAAAGTCTAAAAGTACACTAAAGATCAATACCTACAAAATGCTCGCTGAAGATGCTATAAACGGCAACACGTATAATGGTATGAATTCGGCTGCGCAACTTAAAAATACTCTTGAAAACATAGGGCTTGCCGATATCTGGAAAACCCAATATAATTTAACGTATGATTTTTCTATCATAAAACAAAGATTACTAGACATATACAAACAAACATGGTACTCGCAAATCAATAATTCACCTAAACTATCAACATTATAGTTTATTCAAACAACAGTTCGAACCAGAGAAATATCTTTCATGCATATCAGACATGAAGTTTACAACAACCTTAACCCGGTTCAGTGTATCTTCACATAACCTTAAAATAGAGACAGGAAGATATTCCAATATCGACTGAAAACACCGTCTTTGCCCGAACTGTAATATGAGAACTGTCGAAAACGAATATCATTTTCTTCTAGTATGCCCAAAATATAGAGAAATACGAGACCGTTATCTACCAAAACAATACTGCTCATGGCCTAATATCAACAAATTTATCAGCATAATGACCTCTACATCCAGCAATATCATAAATAAATTTGTATATTTCGCAAATAAGTTGCATGTAAGATAAATGCCATCCTAATAACTTATAATTAACATTTGAACCATTCACTCATTCATCCTACCTACATGTATCAACCTATCACATACTCACCCTTACAGTATACATGTACCTACCAACTCTATACTTACCTCACTACTATCAGTATACAGTAAAACCTCTCTATTACGACCACCAAAAATGTTAATTATTAGGGTGTTAACGATAGGTGACCACTTAAAGAAAGGTGACAGTGAAACAGAAAGCTCCTTTAGGAGCTTTCTGTTTCACTGTCACCTTGCTTTAAGCTGCCACCTTTCTATTAAACAATCAATTAACCTTCGTTTTAGTGGTCGTAATAGCGAGGTTTTACTGTAATTATATTGGTTGAGTTTCAAAACTTGTGTGAAAACTATGAAAAGATGTCTAAATGACAATTTATTTCTCCTACGGAAATATTTTCTTCCTCCAAACTGTTTTCATGTGTTTGCTTGATTGTATGTACATTTAATGCCTAATAAGATATTCTGTAATCTGTATTCTGTATACTTTTTTAAAGAGAATTACCTGCTCAGTGAAGAGGTTATTCTCATTTCATAAATATAGTTAGAAAACGTTTAGTATTTATTATTATGCGTCGTAAGAATTTTCAATTCGTATATCTGTTGTGCAGAGAAGAAGTCATTCCTTACTGTGGAGAATCTGTTATTCTTTCCCGTTTAAACGCAAACGTACGCAAACGCAAAGCGCTAAAACGTAGGAAATAACAACTTTTGGTCAATTCTGGTATTTCATGTTTATCTTGGTGGCAAACAGTTTGGAGCCTGATCAGACGCCGGGTTACCCGGCGTCTGATCTGTCTCCAAACTGTTTGTAATTGAAATAATAGTTTTAGCGTAAACGCGTTTATTGGGAAAGAATAACACATTATCCACTGTACCAAAAACGCGTTTATACTGAAACTATTATTTCCATTTGCAAACAGTTTGGAGCCAGACAAGACGTCGGGTATCCGGCGTCTAATCAGGTTACAAACCGTCTGTCACTCAGATTAACTTGAATTGCAAAAACTGTAGAAAATGTGTCATTTTCTACGTTTTATTGCGATGCGTTTGTGTTTCGTTTGCGTTAAAATGGGGATATCAACGTCTTATTCACTGTAGCTGTTGTCAGTAGTCAGGTTTTGTCTTACAGTGGAGAATCTGTTATTCTTTCCCGTTTAAACGCAAACGTACGCAAACGCAAAGCACTAAAACGTAGAAAAGAACAACTTTTGGACAATTCTGATATTTCATGTTTATCATGGTGGCAAACAGTATGGAGCCTGATCAGACGCCGGGTTACCCGGCGTCAGATCTGGCTCCAAACTGTTTGCACTGGAAATAATAGTTTTAGCGTAAACGCGTTTATTGGGAAAGAATAACACATTCTCCACTGTACTTGTCTACAGTTTATCTACAATGTATATTTACCGGCTTTACATAAGCAGATTATGCTTAATTAGGAATAGTTATCCATTACGTGTTACCATGGCAATCATCTTAATGGTCAAGTTAGCGCATTGTGTTCTGTTGCACGGCAACAGCAGGTACAAATTATGTCTTTAATCTTATTAATAATATCTGCTTTCAATTATGTGAATAATAAATATTAAATATACAGAGAAAGACAATCAATTGCAAACTAGCCATTATCTAATCCGTGTATTGCAATCATTATACTTATCTTGGACAGTTTGGGTCCTGATCAGACGACACGTAAGGCGGCGTCTGATCCGGACCCAAACTGTTTGACACTCTTATCGATATTATTAATTTTATTAAGTAATACAACCATAAATCTAATATTGAAAAGTGTCTTACAGACAACAATACTGAAACAGACGACAATAAAGCGGCGAAGGAGTAAAAAATCTCCTGAATAATTTGATCATGAAAGGGTTAAAGTGTGACGTCATGTACGGAGTCCACGTACATGTAAACGTCCTGCGTTATTCTTTGTGACATAAAATAATATTTGTTTTGCTTCAAATATTAAATATTTCTGGATATCAAAATGAATAAAACAACTATTTCGTTGTTACTGATGTATACTTAAGGCATATTATAAAGGGTGTCGTGTTTAGCTCTCGTCGTTAATGGCAGAAACAACCGACCAGACTCGCGTCAAGGCAGTCGTCAGATCGGCTATTTACGCCAAGAACGTCTCGAGCTGAATACGTCGCCCTTTATCACACTGTCAACTGGTAATGTAAATATATTGCAGTGGAGAAGACGTAATGCTTTCCAAATAAACGCGTTAATGCTAAAACAGTTATTTTTATTGCAAACAGTTTGCCATTCAGAGTGAAGTAAGTGGTCAGAATTGCAAACAAGCTGCCATATGCTACATTTTATTGTATTTCGTTTGCGTTTATTACAGTGGAGAATCTGTTATTCTTTCCCGTTTAAACGCAAACGTACGCAAACGCAAAGCACTAAAACGTACAAAAGAACAACTTTTGGACAATTCTGATAGTTCATGTTTATCATGGTGGCAAACAGATTGGAGTCTGAACAGACGCCGGGTTACCCGGCGTCTGATCTGGTTCCAAACTGTTTGCACGGGAAATAATAGTTTTAGCGTAAACGCGTTTATTGGGAAAGAATAACACATTCTCCACTGTAATTGCAAACAAGCTGCCATTTGCTACATTTTATTGTATTTCGTTTGCGTTTATTAAACGATAAAAAAGTAGTCTTCATTGTATTCGCCTTTAGTAAATTAATATTATAAAAATAAAATTGAAACATGTCGAAAAATGTTTTGGAATGGACGATATACCGTTTCAATTGTTGCTTCTGTTTATATTTTTCAGTTAAGAGATATTCGACATGAAAATGTGAATTGTTTCATTGGTTTTTACGAGGATCAACATAAACCAGCATTCATTTCTGATTACTGCATTCGTGGGAGCCTGGAGGTACGTACATGTACTATTTGGTCGGTTATAACGAAATTGGTTACAATGAATTAGTGGATGTATCGAAAAAAGGACAGCGCTTCCTCTCTACAAGGACACCCAATGGGAGACACAGATTGTGTGTGTCGTTCGGAGATAGTCGTTATAGGGAGGGGAAATTAAGACTTGGCTTACATTTACAAACGGATTGAATCCAGATTATACGCCGCGTAACGCGGCGTCTGATCTGGATTCAAGCTGTTTGTCACTCGTCCTTAAATCTATTCTATCAAAGTGTCCACTTACATGTATAGGTACATTTGTAACTTTGAGAAAAGCAGCAGACGATAAGTTTTTTGCAGACGGTATGGCAGCCATGAAAAGGTTGGACATAAATGTCTTGTTTTCCCAGGCCATTTAATCGCTGGGGTACCCCCAGCGCCTTAATTTCTGGACCATAATGGCCCCAGCGCCTTAAATTCTCGCCAGCGCTTAAAGCCCTATATCAAGTTCTATATAGCAGCCCCCCCCCCCCCCCCCCCCCCCCCCAATCACAGCTTGATACTTGGTGATTAGATCGCCCTTATCAGGGTATGTTTATTACAAACAAATTATCACAGCAGGGTACTAATTGATAGATGTAGACCAATATAGGGGCAAGTGATAGCTGTGCATTTAACCCTGAAGCTGTGGATCGTGAGTTGACTGTTATTTTTTCAAACAGTTTGGATCCAGATCTGATGCTGCATAATGTCGCATCTGATCTGTATCCAAACTGTATACCAGTTATCGCTCAGACTTTTTTAATTGAAATATGTACAAATCTAATTTAAATATTGTTTACAGACGACAATTTAAAAGCAGAAGCTATTACTGCAGGGTAAGGGTTAAGCACACAGTGATATTGTCTGTAGATTAATCAAAGCGCTGAAGGCGCTGGAAGACTGTCGGTATGATAAAATAACACCTGCTTCCAGTTGTACCATTCTGATTTATTAAACGTTCTGAGATATTTCCATGCAAATTCCCGTAATGAAGAAAAACGGTTTCGTTTACTTCGTGCGCAAAATGTAACATGGTGAAAAAGTTGTGACTCAACTGAGACTTTAATCTAGTGCCTTTGGCTTACTATGCCAGCACTCTACACACTGAGCTATCAAGCAAGCCAGTGAAGTCTATCAATCTGTTTCACCATAATTTCAAACCAGCTACATAAAGGGATATGTGCAGTGGATTAAACATTATTCTTTTCAATAAACGTGTAAAAAACTCAAAATTGCTCTAAATTATTATTTCCATTGCAAACAGGTTGGAGACGCTGAGTAACCCGGTGTGTAATCAGGCTATAAACTGTTTGCCATTCAGATTTAAATGGATATTCAGGATTGTCTAAAAGTTGTCATTTAGTGTGTTGCGTGTGCCTTTCTGTAACATTTAAACGGTAAATAATAACGCCTTCTTCACTGTAAGTAAACAAGCAATGGGCAAAAATGTCCTTTAATCCTTTCCAATTGCAAGTTCTTTCAATTAAAAATTAACAACTAGCAACAACAGTTAACCTATTCTTAGTCAGATTACGATTGGAAAACTTGGTCTGTTACAAACCAGGAGCGTTTTAAGATGAAGGCAATTTCTTCTCGTAAAACAATATACAATTATTATATCTATATAGTATAAAAATTAGGTGTGTACCGATTATCGCTAGATGGTCGACAATCAATTATTTTCCTCCGAGTCGCCGATGCTCAATTTAACTTATATCATTCTCTTCCGCGACGTCGTAAATGTTTTTAAATTGTTCAAAATTATGAAAAGTTTTGAATGTTGTTGTAAAATGTGGAAAATGGAGCTTTTTATTCGTAACAGCAAACACTGAACGTTTTTATATTCTAAAACATCTATTGTTTAACTGATCATCACCTCATACTAAGTTGTTTTTTTGGAGAGAGGTGACCTCATAATACAATGTACACCTTAGTATGCTTCACCGTCAGTCTAATTTAAGCTAAATATAATGCATGCCTATAATATTTCGAAGGTTTCGACAGTGCACGTAAATAGACCCAGCCCCCGCTTAAACCCTTAGAATGTTCACTCCATTTTCAGGCTGATCCAATACGAATATTAGTTTCACTGTTGTCACGTGATATTATATGTTCATACCTCATCAAATGCGAGCGTATTAAAGATGTTCTGTTCTTTAAAATTTGTGTTAAGCGGTCATTTAACCCTTTACAAATTACTCCATAGTCTGTTTCAAGTATTGATGATTACTGTTGCCCTTCATTAAGCAACAACTTCTCTTCAAATGTGACCTATCATTGAGTGGACGTATTATTTAAATTAGTTCCAAAGTTGATTCTGATTCTCGATGATTTAGTGCCTGATCAATTATTACTATACTTACCGTGCAGAGACTAATGAATCAAAGCTCCTAGTTCCAGGGCTGCCATAACTTGACATAAAAAATCCTAAGATTTCCAAATTTGAATTTTTCAAGTACGATTTTACGAATCGTACCTTTACCCCCATAGCCTTTTCCTTAATGTGTTGACATGTGACTACTTAAAGCAGACTGTAAGTAAAGCAAAATGCGCCTTAGGGCGCAGTCTGCTTTGCTTTCAGCCTGCTTTAAGGTACCATGTACAGGGGGAAAATCCGGAGATTTAGGGAAAAAACGGAGAAATGCATGGCAGCCCTGGAAAACAAAACGAAACAACCTTAAAGAGGCTCGCAACCGGATTTAGCATTAAAAATAGTAATTTGTAAATATATGTCAAATGCTTATATAAATGTGTAAGATTTAGTTTAGGATAATAAATTTTGTTAAAAAACGCATTTCAAAAAAAAAAAAAAAAAAGCTCTGGTGGGATTCGAACCCGTGACCCTCCATGCGGAGACAAACATGACAAAAGGGAAACGCCTTTATCCACGCGGCAACTGGGCCTCTCTATCTATATGGTAGCGAATTAACGTACTTCACTGGTAGCGATCGATAGTACTTTATTCGGCTCGGGTTTATGTCTGAGCCCGTGTAGATAAGCAACAACAACAACTATACCGTTAGCTAACGCTATAGAAAAACGATGGAAAATATCTAAAAAAAAACTAAGATTCGGTGACGATTCTTGAGACTTTTTTTTGGTCTGATCATATTTTTTTAATGTCAGAGGCCAAATTATGCCACAGATGTGCTTTTATTTGAGTATTTTATTTTATTTTGACAAGTACACCATCCGGTTGCGAGTCCCTTTGATAGTTTGTAGTCCTAGCTTGCATCCACTGTATATGTAAACCCTTTCTTTTACAGTTCTACTTTTTACAGCCTTTTACTCTTGTTTATATTATACTTGTGTTTGTCGGAATGAGGCTGTTACAGCTAATGTTTACTGATATATTGTATCCGACGTTAAATAAATCTTGTATCTTGTACCCGCTGAGTAAAACATGTACTTGTTGCAAACTGTCAAAACAACAATTTAATGTATTGTATGGAATGTCATAATGACATTGTCTGATCTAAAATATGTCGAACAGTTTGGGTATTGATTAGACCCAGCGTTACGCGAGATCTTGGTTCACACTGCTAACACTTTGATGTATAAAAAAATGTATTGCCGCGAGTTTAGTATATATCATAATGACACCTATTGCAATCTTTACAGTCTGTAACTAATACTCGATAAGTATTTGATAATTAAAAAACAAATAAATGCAGAAGTGTTAATTTAAGAACTGGCTTATATACATGATGCAATTAAAAGTTAATGTTTCTACACGAGTGATTTTTATGCATTGTATTTCATCATGAAATAGCATGCATAGTGTCAAACAGTTTATCCAGATCTCATCTGGATGCAAACTGTTTGCAACAGTAATAATGAATTCGCGGTATCGTGTATAAGGTTAATAATCGTCTTGATTCAAACTATTTCCATCAATAATCATACTTCCAAATTGAGTTAGCCTTCTCCTTGATCAAGTATGAAAGTTTCGTCTGCAAATTTCGTCTTAGTGGATTGTAATGCATTTCATATCAAGATAGAATAGCATCCGAGTGTAAAACAGTTGTTCCAGATCTCATCTCGATCTAAAATATTTGCAAAAAAAATGTTTTTACAAATAATCACTCTTGCCAATTGGGTTATTTTAAACATATTTTATTTCCATATATACATATTGAAATGGGGTCGGATCACAAATTCTCACAGCGTTAGATTCGACCCTCCCCCTCTGGGTTAGCCCTCTAGCTGCTTGATATGTAATTGTCGTCTGCAAACTTTGCGTCTTCAACAATTCAATGAGGTTTTTTAAATCTTTATAAATCGCACCCGATTGGTCAAACGGTACGTATCACGATCTGATCTGGATCCAAACTATTTGCAGCAATAATCATGAATTCGCTCGTAGCGTGTAGTCATTTGGATCCAAACTGTAAAATCGCACCGAGTGTCAAACAGTTCGTATCACGATCTGATCTGGATCCAAACTGTTTGTAGCAATAATCACGAAATTGCCCGTAACGTGCAGAAGGTTAATATTCTTCTGGATCCGAACTGTAAAATCGCACCTAGAGTCAATGTACTGAAGCACGGAATTATTCCGTGCCTCTGCCTGCTGGTCGCGACTATATTGATTTTCGCAAACAGTTTAGGTCCAGATCCGACACCGCGTTACGAGGTGTCTGGTCTGGATCCAAACTGTTAAACATGACACTCTTCATTAGGTTCCTTTACTTAAAAATGTATAAATCTAAATTAAAACAAAATTTGCAGACAACAATTTCGAAGCAGACGACATCACCGCAGCCTAAGGATTGACATGTGCAGGGGTATCTGGTACCAGGCTTTATTAACAGACCCTAGGTCGATAAGGGTACCAGCGTGAAATAAACAGGTGTTGACCTCACATAATCTTGGTTTGCTTTTCGTATTTTAACACAGGATATACTGTGTAAGGCAACACTCACTGCTTTATTGAAGTAATTAGGTTTTACTTCAAAGAAGTTAGCAAAAACTGCAAGAATTTTCTTGAAATATTGCTTTAAAACGTTTATCACGCGCACTATTTTTCACTGTGTAAGCCTACACCCGCTGACTCACCAGAATTATGCGCGCCAGCTTGTAATAAGCCCAAGGGCGGATCAGGAATTCCTTTACCCAACCAAATACGCATTCTGCAAACGCTATGCGTGTTTTAGTTATTTTTTCAGTGAATAACTTCCAAATTCGTCTAAAAAATAATATGTGAGTAAAAGTCCAAATGTAAGTGGTGTTTCTACATGTAGATCCTAACCACTATATTGCTCCACTCAATATTGTTTGAGTGTGGATACGCATCTGGCGCATTGATCTGAAATAGTTAAATTTGCAAGTCTTTCAGAGGAGCACTACCTTGGAAAATAGCTTATACACTTCAAAATCCTGTCGTCCCGACAGTCTAAAAATTGATGAAATTGATTTGATTTTATTAATCTGTAATTTTGGGTCTTATAATATAATACATAACAAAACAGTGGGTTAGCAATCTAGCTTTAATAAATAACATCAAGCATAATACCAATACATTTACAATCATCAACTATCAAACTACATTTAAAAAAGGCAAACTGCATAGATCCAGATCAAATTCTCAGTTACAAAGCACATGAGCTGGAGCCATACTAAAAACTTTAGGGCAAATAGTTATTAGCTAAATATTTGATATGTTTGATCAGCATGAATCTTTTTAATAACAATTCCAGTTTCTCAAAAAGTCTAGTCCATTGTAACTATAAAGAAAATGCTTTACTTTCTTGGCATTTTCTTGTGATTTAACCCATTACTCCATAAAAACACATTTGACACATTTTATGTATTAGATCTACTACTCTGAAGAGAAAACTTCCACTTTTTACTACATGAATATACAAAATAATATATCCTAGCAGATTGTAGCAGAGATGAATCGGAATTTGCCTTCTGTTTCATTCTGCTTTACTTTCAACGTGCTGCATGTGGTCACATGTTGTTTACACACTACCCCATAAACACACCTTTTTACACATTTTCTTTAATTCATCCATTGAAGAAAATTTATCCATTTGATATTGTTATAAATGGGAAAAATAAGATATATATCCTATATAATAGCAAATGGTAGCTTAAAGCAGAGTGAAAGTAAAGAAAAATGCCTTAACCCTATACACCATAAATACCCTTTTTACGTCTGTAATTTATTTCTCCTTCGAGGAAAATAGCTCCAATTTATACAGTTATGAAAATGTATGAAAAGAAATATTTTCAATATTCTAGCAGATGGTAGCTTAAAGCAGGCTGAAAGTAAAGCAGAATGTGCCTTAAGGCACATTCTGCTCTACTTTCAACCTGCTTTAAGTGGCCACTTGTATTCAAACAAAGAATTAATCCTCTGCAAACATGGTCTAAATATATATATAACTCTGAATAAGAACTTTACGAGATATAGTATTTATCCTAGCAGACGGTTGCTTAAAGCAGGATGAAAGTAAAGCACATTCTGCTCTACTTTCAACCTGCTTTAAATGATCACCTGTATTCAAACAAAGCATTTTAAAGGGTTAATCTTCTAGAAAAAATTGTATACATATAACTTATACGACAGTTTTTAGTTGACAAAATATAGATGTTAAATAGTGTAGAAAAAGGTTTCATAACTTGATAATTTGACAATTAAAGCAAATGATCTAGATGCAAACTTTTGATTTTTGGTGAAGGCCTATTCTTATCTTTATATTTATGCAACAATATCACAGTGTTGAAATGGTTCAGCTAGATCCTTTATCTACCTGTATTAATACCTAGTACCCTATCCCATGATGCCCTATGTGCCTCTGGGTAATATGATGTAACAGTTGTGTATTAAGCCTGTTGTGTGACCCTGGCACAATATACAATCCGATAGACATCCTGCTGAGCCAGAAATAGGTCTTTAAAATCCGAGACCCCAGCGCCTTAAAAATCCCCATTTGCGAAAGAGTGCTATTATCAAACTCGCTAAAAGGTCGTAAAACTTCTCATCAGTATGCTAATTAAAGCGTGGGGTAGATGGGGCCTCTCAGCAGGAGACAATTATGCATACCTCTGATGTTACGCCCGAGGCAGGGAGTTCAGTATAATCCCTTTGCAATGGTGTCATGTGTGACGCTCACGTGACCGTTCTAAAATAGCTGTCAATCTTTCAACTTCACACGACGAGAAAATCATGCCGGATGTTATTGTTTTACTGCGCATGATTTAAACATAACCAATATAATCCGAATATCTCGCATATCATCGTTATGGAGAACCTACGCACTATTTCGATTCACAGACACCACGAATTACGACCGTTATTCATTCGTGCAGACACATACAGTAATCGTGACTTTTCGTCTTCATAATTTATGCTTCGGAGAGTCTCGGAATTCGGCGGTTAGTTACAATCAATATCAAACAACGTTTCCAATAGAGCATCGTGAATTTCTGTAGCCAACTTGCGAGCATTTACAGCAGATGAAACGCCCCGCCCACAAATTTCGATGCAAAATGAAAACTAGATACATGTACAAGTACATGTATGCCCTATTTAAGTTCAAATCAAAATCGATTAAATCTAGATTCTAGAGCTTTTTTATTTTATTGAAATGTTCTAGGATTGGTCCCCCCCCCCCCCGAAATATCGCTGGGTTGGTTTATTTTTAGCTCACAGCAGTTTGTTATGATGAAAATGCCACGCCCACAAACGAGACAAATGGTTTCTGTGCCTTATGAAATCAAATGAAATCAAAATCGATCAAGCCTATTTATTCCATTATCACGTAGATCTATTTGTTTGAAATAGGATGGTTATATATTTTCCCGAAATATCGCTGTGTTGGTAACTTTAAAGTTAGCGTGAATGATTTTGTTAGCTTTTCATCCGTTTTCCTTCAATCGTGCTACTACATTTTGTCATCAGTTTTCGCGAAGCTAACAGAAATAATATTCCTCTTAAGGTTATGTATCCCCAACCAATAAGAAATAAAATATAGCATAAGAAATAACAATGATAATCCGATTTTATGATAAAAGGTGGTTTATTTAAGCATTTTAGTCATGTTGTACATCCATGATTAAGCAAAGCACAGTTATTTTTCTAAATTATGATAGACCTTTATCTGGCAGATAGAAATGAAGATATAAATTCAAAATATTTAACAAGAAATACAAATGAAATTCAGGATTACTGTACAGAAGCTTCAAAAAGTATCTACATATAGGGAAACAGTGAAGACCAAGATTTGAGAACTCTTATTTATAAAAGCACTCTGATCTAGTACTGCGATGTTTGCAATAATCTTTTTCAAATTATCATAAAATCATAATGCTAACATAATTACTAACTGCGCGTTACTGTGGAGATGTGGCAAGTTGGCACCATATAAAGCAAACACACATATTTTTTAAATACATGTATAATATTGTTTTCTTCCAAAAATAATCTAATGCTCATTTGTAGATTATAACATCAGAAAGCAAGTAAACCAATGTAGGTACTGTGTCTTTCTATATTTTTCTGTCCAACCCTTTCATCTATAAGAATTAAGATGTATAGTTTTTTTGTAAACAAAATAACATATCAGTAATTTTGCACTCCTTGTATCTACCGTTTTGATATATTTTCTAGCAAGTTCTTGACATAAAGAAATTTAAACTGATAAATAAAAACAAAGTTTTTAGTAAGCTGTTTATCTTTAGTACACCATTGAAAGTATGCTTAAAGTGGCCCAGGGAATACCATTTAAACATTAAAACTTCAAAACATTTCGACATACGGAAGGGGGTTCACCCCCTCCCCCACCCTACCCCTGCCCCAGCGCCTTCCAATTTTTCTGGAGAAGACGACATTTGCATATAACGAAATAAAATAAGACGGTATGTTTTCCCGTTTAAATGGACAAGAAACGCAAACACAATATTATGAAATGTAGAAAATTACAACATTTTGAATTTCTTTACATGTACATTGTACGACTGATTTAAATCTGAGAGACAAACATGACACGAGCTGATACATTGGAAAATGTATTATTATTCCTGTTAAAACACACGAAACGGAATGCAATTAGATGAATAAATTTACTGCCTTGTTTTTAACAATATAAAAGTCTGCCGATTTGCCGTGTACTGAGTGGCAAATAATTTGGACCGTATTAGACATATGGCTCCAAACTCTACATGCTTGGTTACACAGTAAGCACAAACACGTTCGTTAGGAAAGTTAGGAAAGAGCAAAACCCTCTCCACTGTACTACAGAAGTAAATTGTAAGGAATACATTTTGTATCAATTAACTCGTTTTTTGCTCAAACTCTTATTTCTATCGAAAACAGTTTGGAGCTAAATTAGACGCCGGTTACTCGTCATATGATCAGACACCAAAGTTTGTTTTAAAATGTCATTTATTTTACATCATATTGCATTGTTATGATAATTTTATATTATTACACCTCGCTTTGAGTTACAATGTTAAATTCCCACAGACCTACAGTTAACATTTTGCATGTCTTTTACATTTATACTGTCACTCTTTATGATATTCTTTTTGTGACGTCATTCTAAAGGACATGACTTTTTACTACGTCCGAAAACGTACTGTCAGCCTTGACATGCCAATCGCTATTGGATACATTGGAACGTTTTAAAGAGTGGTAACTTATAATCAACTTTTGGCATTTTCTGTACAAGTTGCTTCCTTTTGTCCATTCCTTAACGATTTGCCATAATTTCGGAAGAGGATATTTGCCACCTAGACAATGTAAAGACGCTGTTTCTTCAATTTACTTATCATAACGTTCTTCTTTGTTTACTTGTAATATAATTATAAACAATGTGACGTCGTAAGACGGCGACGTCATTTCCCGCGTTATGTACATGTCCGCGCTAAATTGGTGTTCACAACACATTTTATAAAAGACGAATAAAACGATTCCAAAGCCAGGGTTGATAAGCTCGGTGTAATAAAATAAATATTAGATGTCAGTTTGCGTGACATTCAAATTGTCAACCCTCGAAAACAAGAATGTCACCCTCGGCTACGCCTCGGGGTGACATGCTGTTTCTCGGGTTGACAATTTGAATGTCACGCAAACTGCCATCTAATATTTATATAATGTTCCATTTCACACACAACATATTATTGAAAACTCATATTCACTACTTCAGGAGAAATCTTCTTACAGTGGAGAACACGTTATTCTTTCCCAATAAACGCGTTTGCGCTTAAACTATTATTTCAATTGCAAACAGTTTGGAGCCAGATCAGACGCCGGGTATCCCGGCGTCTGAACACGCTCGAGACTGTTTGCGACTCCGATTAATATGAATAGTCTGAATTGTCGGAAAGTTGTCTTTATCTACGTTTAATTGCGATGCGTTTGCGTTTCGTTTGCGTTTAAACGGGAAATAATAACGTTTTCTCCACTGTACATTGTAAGTACATGTATGAGTTTTCAATATTATTTAGTGTGTGAAATAGAACAGTTTAAAATTCTCATAAAGAACACTACCACACACTCAAATTTCCATTAGAACATATTCATGGTATTGCATTTTGTTTGTGTTTAAATTCATGTACATGTAGGCAGGGAAAAGTCGTATTCCCCACTGTACTATAGGGGATTGGATTTGTTACAGTGGAGAAACGTTATTCTTTCCAAATAAACGCGTTTACGCTAAATTTGTTATTTCGAATGCAAACAGTTTGGAGCCAGATCAGACGCCGGGTAACCCGGCGTCTGACCAGGCTTCAAACTGTTTGCCACTCAGATTAAAATAGATAATTAGAATTGTCTACAAATTGTCGTTTTCTTTAGGTTTAAGTGATTTGCGTTTCGTTTACGTTTAACGGGAAAGAATAACGTATTCCCCACTGTACTATAGGGGAAGTGAAATGTTATCCGGGCAATATTGAATAAACCAGAGAAAAATCAACAAACTATTGCACAAAATACGACAGGGAATACGTTATTCTCTCCAAATCTGGTTTCACCCTAAGCTGTTTGCAATAAAAAAAATAATATTTTTAGTGCAATCGGTATTTTTTGGAAGGAAAAACGTCATACATGTATCCCCTGTACATATAGGATATTACAGTACTGAACCTTGTTAAATTAACAATTTTTGCGATTCGCTTGCAATTCGATGGCAATTCGCTTGCGATTCAAAATAGTAACTATACCCCCGGATAATTTTTCTTGAATGGTGTATTTCATAAATGTTGGCAAATATGTCTTCGTTAATTTTTTCGATTCCATTTTTGTCACAACCGCATTGGAAAATTCGCGTTAAAATATTCAAAAGTAGGATTTGGTTTTTGAAGCGCCCAATTCGATGGCAATTCGCTTGCGATTATCAATTTAATTTAATGAGGTTCAGTACTGTACATGAGTGTTCATAATTTATTGGATTTATTAAACGAGTCTTTTAGAAAACGATAAAAACGAGGCTTTGCCGAGTTTTTATCGTTTTCTAAAACGACGAGTTTGATAAATCCATTAAATTATTAGCACGAATGTTATATTCTTTTTATAACATAACCTAGAAATGTTATTTATCGCAGCCTTTGAGGTCAAGTGAATGCTTAGCGCTATAATTATGAGTAAATCTATACAGGAAAAAAATTGTTCCAAATTAACCCCGTTCACTAGCATAATGTTTATGTTATTATGTGTATTAATAAACCATTTAATGTAGATCTAATATTGATTAATTACACCAAAAATCTATAAATTGAATCTACATGAAAGAATGAAGACGTTAGAAATTGAACGCATAAAACGTATTTTAATGACGTCACAAGTTAAGCGACGTCGTGTCGTACCTCATTTGCATAGTTATATAACTAATTATATATGACATTTAAACAACGGGTGTTATTCAACGCTCACGCCGTCTGTTATGTTGTAAAGTGGTTTATTTTACCCTTTCACTGTCAATGACGCAAAACAGCGCCTTTGCAAACAGTTTGAAGCTTGACCAGACGCCGCGTAACGCGGCGTCTGATCAGGATTCAAACTGTTTGACACTCGTATCGATATGTTTAAGTCATACTGCATTGAATCTTACTTTGAAACGATCTTGCAGACAACAAAATTGAAGCAGACGACAATGAAACGGTGAAGGGGTACATGTAAATATCTCTATGCCAACGCGCTTATTGGGATGGAATAACGTCGCATCAGCCTGTACACTTGTTTAACTACAGTGGAGAAATCGTTATTATTTCCCGTTTAAACGCAAACGAACGCAAAGCACTAAAACGTAGAAAAGAACAACTTTTGAACAATTCTGATATATCATGTTTATCATAGTGGCAAACAGTTTGGAGCCTGATCAGACGCCGGGTTACCCGGCGTCTGATCTGGCTCCAAACTGTTTGCACTGCAAATAATAGTTTTAGCGTAAACGCGTTTATTTCTCCACTGTAACCCTATCACTGTCAATGTCGCCAAACGGCGCCTTTGCAAACAGTTTTGATCCTGATCGGATGCCGCGTCACGCGGCGTCTGATAAGAATCGAAACTGTGTTACACTCGTTGGAAAGTACGACAGTTTTACTGCCTTAATCTAATTTGTTAACGCTATTGCATATACATGTAACACTATTGAAGCAAGCGAGAATATGGCGGCGAAGGGGTAAAACGCCGGTAGCAAAAAAAGAGAGAAAGCCAAAGCCACGAGTTTAAAGATGTGGCTACTAAACACAGAAGTGAATTGAATCCAAAATCTGGTAGAAGCTTTTTAAAGCACATTTATATTGTAGACAGCTGCATATTATGATAAATGTGTTTTACTGATAACAAAAAATGGATGGCAACTAGTCGAAATATTGAAAAATGAATAAATGTTGTACATGTATGTTCACTTTGAGAATTTCGAATCCCTGAGGAACATTTTTTTTTAAAAATTCGTTGTTATGTAAAATATATTGAAACGATGTAGGTTATGATATATGTACTATCCATGCTTTACGATATACCCAAGACACATGAAAAGTAGGTTAATAACAGTAAAACCTCTCTATTACGACCACTTACAGTGGAGAATCTGTTATTCTTTTCCGTTTAAACGCAAACGTACGCAAACGCAAAACACTAAAACGTAGAAAATGACAACTTTTTGACAATTCTTATAATTCATGTTTATCTTGTAATTGCGTTAATTATAAGGTGTTTACAACAGGTGCCTGCTTAAAGCAAAGTAACAGTAAAACAGAAAGCTCCTTCAGGAGCTTTCTGTTTTACTATCACCTTGCTTTAAGCCGTCACCTGTATTTTAAACAACCAACTAGCCTTCATTTTAGTGGTCGTACTAAAGAGGTTTTACTGTATACCCTAATGTACAGTGGAGAATCTGTTATTCTTTCCCAATAAACGCGTTTACGCTAAAACTATTATTTGCAGTGCAAACAGTTTGGAGCTAGATCAGACGCCGGGTAACCCGGCGTCTGATCAGGCTCTGAACTGTTTGCCACCAAGATAAACAAGAATTATCAGAATTGTCCAAAAGTTGTACTTTTCTACGTTTTAGTGCTTTGCGTTTGCGTACGTTTGCGTTTAAACGGGAAAGAATAACAGATTCTCCACTGTATTATCAATGTATGAGTTGAGGAAAGAAAGCTAAATCAAGCTGATCGATCGCTGTCTTCCTTAAACTACTAACATTTGGAGCCAACTACAGTGAAGACGATATTAGTCTTTCACGTTGAATTGACAAGAGTTTGTCATATATCGGAGATATTCAGTCGCAAAGAAAGAAAATTGGTGTTTTGGCATATTGATTCACATTGATTCACTGATTTAATACACCATTATGCATGCTGTTGGGAAATTATTACACCAACATGTTCGGCAAACATTGCTTTATACGGCTGCATACAAAGAAGTGCCGATCTTGTGAAAGAAGGGGTGTTTTGGAGCAAAATATAAACTCACCTTTTAATCGACTCTCGCTGCGAGAGGTAACCATAACTTTATCGACGCGGTAACCATAACCGATTGGACGGTGTAATAAATACGTATTTTTACGCCTCCTATTTATTCCTCCTCTGAAGAAAATAATTCCAAGTTGAACTATAATGAATATGCAACAAAAGAAATATATTCTATATTCTAGTAGATGAAAGCTTAAAGTAGGCTGAACGTATTCTGCTTTACTTTCAGCCTGCTTTTAGTAGTCACCTTGTCTCAAACTAGAAACAAGCTATGGGGTACATGTACATGTGATGGGCAAAACCCAGTCTCTTTAACCCCCCCCCCTTCTTTTGCAACATATCCTCTTGCTTGTTTAGTTGTATCTAAGAAGGATTAATGCCAATAAAATTAATGCTTTATAAAGTTCCGTAACAAATCTGGTAGTGACTGTGGTTCAATTGTATAATCATGCATTCTTGTTTGCAGGATGTCCTACATAACAGTGATATAAAACTCGACTGGGACTTCAAGCTTTCACTTCTTACAGACTTAATACGGGTATGTTCACAGAATATAGCGGAAATAAGGGTATTTTTACAGTTTGAACACAGCTCGTTTCAAAATGGCTTGCAAATATCCATTATACACCGGATAAGGCAGCAAACGGATGAAGCGACGTTCGGTTTTGCTATTTCTGTTTTCAGATGTTTCATTGTACCATCAGTTCTTTGATATATGTCTAGTACAGCTGATTTATAATTTGTAAATGTAAAGTTCAGACTTGTGCTAGTAGATAAATCATCTTCTACAGAACAAATGCATATTATAGTGGAGAAGACGTCATGCTTTTCTAATAAACGCTTTTACACTACAACTACAGTGGAGAATGTGTTATTCTTTCCCAATAAACGCGTTTACGCTAAAACTATTATTTCCAGTGCAAACAGTACTTTGCAGAGCCAGACATTTTGCCACCATGATAAACATGAAATATCAGAAGTGTCCAAAAGTTGTTCTTTTCTACGTTTTAGTGCTTTGCGTTTGCGTACGTTTGCGTTTAAACGGGAAAGATAACGTTTTCTCCACTGTAGCATGTCCGATGCAAACAATGTGAATTCAGATCAGACGTCTTGTAACCCGGGGTCTGATCAGGCTTTAAACTGTTTGCCACTAAGATTCAAATAAATTAAAAGGAATTTCAAAAAAGTTGTCATTTTCTCCCTTTTATTGCATTCCTCATTTGCGTTTTAAGCGTAAAAGAATAACCGTCCCTCTCCACTTATAAATTTTACTTCTTCACTCCTACATGTAGAACATAGACTGCTTTAAATTTGCCGTTCTCTGTCAGCTCCATAAGTAACATGTACAGTGGAGAATACGTTTTTTTCGCCAACTCAATGCAATAATACAGTGGAGAATCTGTTATTCTTTCCCGTTTAAACGCAAACGTACGCAAACGCAAAGCGCTAAAACGTAGAAAAGAACAACTTTTAGACAATTCTGATATTTCATGCTTATCATGGTGACAAACAGTTTGGAGCCTGATCAGACGCCGGGTTACCCGGCGTCTGATCTGGCTCCAAACTGTTTGCACTGCAAATAATTGTTTTAGCGTAAACGCGTTTATTGGGAAAGAATAACGTTTTCTCCACTGTATTAACAAACAATATTTGTGTCAAAAGTTTGATAATTTATTTTTATGTAAATGGCAACACTGTTTGGAGCCTGCTCAGTCACCGGATTAATCTGCTTCTGATCTGGCTCTAAAGAGTTTCTACAGAAATTAATGTTTTATAACTGTTCAAGCAAAACGTATTTTTTTTTATAAAAAGAATAATGTCTTCATCGCTGTTCTTGTTTATATTTCAGGGTGTTCGATTCGTCCATAACAGCACTATACGCTGGCATGGGAATCTTAAGTGCAGAAATTGTGTGATTGATAGCAGATGGGTGCTCAAAGTGACTGACTTTGGTTTATCGAGTTTTTATGAAGCTTCAAAAGTGACTCCTGAATATACAGAGTCTGGTAAGCGAATAAATGAATACATAATCTATTCATGCATATTCAGTGGAGAAAATGTTATTCTTTCCCGTTTAAACGCAAACGAAATGGAAACGTATCGCATTAGAATTGAGAAATTGACAACTGTTGTACAATTCTACATGTAAATGTTCATTTTAATCCGAGTGGCAAACAGTTTGGAGCATGATCAGACGCCGGGTTACCCGGCGTCTGATCTGGTTCCAGACTGTTTGCATATGAAATAATAATTTTAGCGTAATCGCGTTTATTGGGAAAGAATAACGTTTTCTCCACTGTATATTGTGGTGGGTTCTCCCTATGTGATTGCTTGATTATTTTATTGTTGCTACACAATTTTGCTGTGAGATACTACAGTGCGTATCATACAGCAGATCATTCCATATATAATAACAGACATTGTAGATCGAGGTTAGATGCTGCAAGTTTGCGATGTGTGAACAGGAGCTGCCATGCTTGCCCATGCCAACCTCTGTTGAGGATATAGTCTTCAATGGGTCATTCTAACACACCCCTCCATTAACAAACAAGAAATATCTTTAAAAAAAGATATTCGACAAAATGTTATGGAAACGTTATGGACGTCATGGTGTAGATGGCTGTGGAAAACAAAGGGTTCAAAATGGCCAAAAATACCAAAAATATAGGGTACGACGAAGCAAGGGTACGAAATCACCAAATCTCAACTTGTGGTTTCCGGTTTATAGAGACAATGAACGAATGAGCATTTCTGATACTTCAGGTCATAAGAACAAGTCTTGGATTTAATTCTAAGCATCGGAGTAGGTTTATTTACTCCGATATTAAGTTCAATAGTCATGAGATATAAATCCTCGCTTTAATAAAGCTATCACGGTTTAGCTACATGTATAAATAAACATCAGCTGAAATAATCTTTAAAATAGAAACATCATGTCATAGCACTGCCTTACCAGGCGGGTTCATTAAAATTTCTCGGGAAATCGGGAATTGGGACAAATACGATCCCATACGGCTCCGCCGAATAAATTCAACAGCTTAATTGTAGAAATGTGGCGGGGCAAATTGTAGTTTAATTGAAGTGTTAGAATGTCTACAAAATGTTTACAATGGAACACATAACGCCGTTTTTGGTTGCTGGTGTTTGTTGGTGTGTTAGGGAATTTGGTACACACTGTAACACGTGAGTGTGAAAATGGTGATATATTGCTATTGGTTGCTAAGGTACTTCTTTCTCTTTTGTTATTTTAGATCTTCTGTGGATGGCTCCCGAGCATTTAAGACATCCTGTTCCCCTGCTCAAAGGCTCAGAGAAAGGCGATGTGTACAGTGTCTCTATCATTATGCAGTGTGTAGTTCTACGTTCGGAACCATACAGCACTTCCGGTCTCACGCCAAATGGTGAGAACACATACATGTATCTATTTATTTTACAGTAGAAAAGACGTTATTCAATCCGAATAAACATGTTTACGCATATACATGTAATATGAGTGGCGAACAGTTTGGTACTTGATCAAAAGTCAGGTTACCCGGCGCCTGATCCGACTCCAAACTGTTGGCAATTGACATAATACTTTGGAGCCAGATCAGACGCCGGGTAACCCGGCGTCTAATCTGGCTCCAAACTATTTGCCACTCAGATTAAAATTAATCATGAAAATTTTCTTAAAGTTGTAATTTTCTACATTTTAGTTAACTGCGTTTGCGTTTCGTTTGTGTTTCGTTGGCGTTTCGTTGGCGTTTAAACGGGAAAGAATAACGTATTCTCCACTGTAGATGGGAAAGGATTAAGCCTTTTGTCATGACAAGGATTACATGTACCACCAAAATCCCCTCATCACGCACTGATTAACCCACGGAATGATACACTGTGTATAATTCCGCGATTAACCAATATATTTGCTTCATATTTTATATCATTGTTTAGAAAAAAATGTCATGCCTTTGTAATACTCGTCCTAGTTTATAGGATCTTTACTAAACTTTTAAGCAAACAATACTGAATATTACATATTTTCAACAGTAAACTCGAAATTTGTTTTGACCTACTTTTTGTAAGAGTAAAGCATGCATTAATAGGTACGATAATTAAAATAATATCATTTGATTTAATAACGATTTGTTTTTAAAAAGATATATACTAAATTTGTTTATTGATTATATTAACCTGTTACGAATAAGTGAATTGTTAATTTCACCTACAATAAGATATAGTTTTGTAACAAATATACATATTACATTTTGCAATACATTTAATTAAGTTATTAATTTAACAACTGTAAACTGATGTATTAATTACATTTGTATACATGTATGAATATCGTATCCATCGACAAATCACATGACTTGTAGACTTAAATTAATGAATTTGTTTTGAAACTTTCATATAGCATCATAAAAACATTATTGTTGATACGTTAAAGTACACTGATCACACACTAATTCCAAACTCTGTGAACTAGCATGGTTTCAGTGTTATATACATGTATGTGTGATATTGTAACCGCTTAAAATAAGGACATTGACTTGCGTGGTACATCTTCAACTTTATAAGAACTATGCCTTTTAAATCGTTACCATACATGAAAATTGTAAATGTAGATTTCTAGATAATGCCAAATTTATACAAGTCTCTGAAAGACCCTCGTAGAGATTGTCAAAGAAAGGATAAATGCATTATGATAATGACACTAATCCGATGTCTCATAGAGAGGACATTTTGTAATGCTCCGTACATGTATACTATTACTGTCCTTTCCACCATGCATGTACACTCAGTGCAAAAAGAAACGCATATATTGTATCACAATATTATTTTCATGTAGAAGGAACGTATTTGTGAATTATTATTGAATCATTATTGAATTGGTAGCATCACAACCTGCACAAATCGGTGTGGTGTTTTAAACAAGCTGTAGTTGATTATTTCGCTGCAAGATAAATCGTTTTTACCCCTTCACCGTTTAATTGTCGTCTGCTTCATTTTTTACAAGATCGTTTGAAAGTAAATTTCAATGTAGTTTGACTTCAAGTATATCGATACGAGTGTCAAATAATTCGGATCCTGATCAGACGCCGCGTTACGCGGCGTCTGATCAGGATCCAAACTGTTTGCAAACGCTTTTTGGCGTCATTAAGAGGGAAATGGTTTAAAAGCAGGAGTTTTTGAGTATTTTTTCTGAACTTGTTGCAGACTGAAACGAATCTTGGGATATGGTCTTACATGTAGTATTCTAATTTTCTTTAAATCTACGCCTGAGCACGATGTGCCGCGTTTCTTTTTGCATTGAGTATATATTACAGAGATTATACAGAAGTTACGTCATCCCCCACCATTGTTGAGGCCTTCCGTCAAACACGGCACAGCACCGCCCCAATATATACAGCTCATGAAGGTCTGCTGGGCCGAAAATCCCGATATGAGACCCACCATCGAAGAAATCTACCAGCAGTTTAAAACCATTACAGGTGGAAAGTAAGTATAGCATTTTCTTCGTGTTATTTGACCCTTTCCCAAATGTAAATACATGTACCCCTTCGTAGGTTTCTACTTTATTCCTCCACCGAAACAAATATATCCACTTCATATAGACATGAATATTTACCATAAGACATATGTTATATATTCTAGCGGGTAAAAGCTGAAAGTAAAGCAGAATGCGTATTAAGGGTAGATTCTACTTTACTTTCAATTTGCTTTAATTGGTCACCTGTCAAAACTAGAAATGGTGTCAAAGGTTAAAGTATTCTGAAAACACAGTGAAAACCCTGAGGAGACGTCACACATTGCAGGGCTGTACTACATGTATTTGCAATCCTGAATACACACGACTGCAGCGTCTTTAGATCTTTGTTCATCTATAAAGGAACCTTCAAGCAAGGGCGTAGTGAGAATCGATTGCAATATGCAGGCATAAAAGGACAAACTATATTCATTAAGGGATTTTGTTATTAGAAATAAATGTGTGTGTTTCTGGTATAACCGTTGACTCCTAACAGGGTATAACATGTTGCAACACATTGTTAACAGAACTAAACAACCTTAGTTGTAGAACTTGGTATGCTCGATTAAACACTGAAATTGAAGTTAGATGATCTCCCGACAGTGAATGTGTCAAATATCATCTGAAACAGTATCAAAGACATTACAGTGTCAAGTTCAAAAGAAACGTAACTCGCAATAAATGTTAAACATGACGGTGTGTTAACCCTGTATTGCCACTGTGACGTCATAACCCGTCTTTGCAGGTATATGAGCCAAGTGACAATGTGTTCATTCTGGAAAGACACAAAGTAACTCGATGCCTCGTCTGCAATTCAACTGCTAGCAATTCATTTTCTAGATACTTGGAACGATCGATGTTTTGTATACATTTGACGTTATTCTTTCTCGTTTAAACGCAGATGAAACGCAAGCACATTGCAGAAAAATGTAGGAAAAACATTTCTGTGACATTTCTGACTGTTCATGTTAAACTGACTGGCAAACAGATTAGAGCCTGATAAGACATCGGGTTACTCCGAGTCGGATCTTTATACAAACTGTTTGCAAAAGAAATCATACACTCAGTACAAAAAGAAACGCACATTTTGTATCACAATCTTATTTTTATGTAGAAGGAACGTATGTGTGAATTATTATTAAATCATTATTGAATTGGTAGTATCACAACCTGCACTAATCGGTGCGGTATTTTAAACAAGCTGTAGTTAATTCTTTCGCTGCCAAATTAATCGTGAGGTTTTTACCCCTTCACCGTCTTTTTTTCTTCTGCTTCAATGTTGTTGTTTGCAAGATCGTTTCAAAGTAAAATCCAATGTAGAATGACTTAAATGAAATCGATAAGAGTGTCAAACAGTTTGGATCCTGATCAGACGCCGCGTTACGCGGCGTCTGATCAGGATCCAAACTGTTTGCAAACGCTTTTTGGCGTCATTAGGAGGGAAATGGTTAAAAGGCAGCACAATGTTTTTTGAATATTTTTTTTCTGAACTTGTTGCAGAATTAAATAAATCTTGAGATATGGTCTTTCTTTTCTAATTTTCCTAAAAAATGTATCCTAATCTGCGCCTGAGCACGGATATGCGTTTCTTTTTGCACTGAGTGTAGTTTTAGGGTCAACACGTTTATTGGGAAAGGAGAGCGCCTTCGCCACTGTAGCTCAACTAGAATAATATGTTTACGACCAAGGGAACAAATATTCTATACTGCAATAACAGGCTTACGAATATGATTAACAAGAAGACATAAACAACCCGTTACATGAATAACCACTCTGTGAGTCCTTTGTCCTAAACATTAAAGCACACGAGACTATGATAAGATAGTAAACAAACAGTTTCTAGCAGTTAATAATTAAAGTCATTAACCCTTTCACTCTTAATGTCACCTGAAAACGCCTTTGCAAACAGTTTGGTTCCTGATCAGACGCCGCGCAATGCGGCATCTGATCAGGATCAAAACTGTTTGACACTCGTATCGATCGATATGTTTTAGTCATACATTGTACTACATTGAAACTTATTTTGAAACGATCTTGAAAACAACAAAGTTGATGTAGACGACAATGAAACATGCTCAACTTTATCGTTAAGTTTTTACCCCTTCATCGCTTTATTGCCGTCTGCTTCAAATTGTTGTCTGCAATATCGTTTCAAAGTTAAATTTAAGGCAGTATAACTGACGTAATTTCAAAACAAGTGGCAAACAGTTTTCATCATTATCAGACACCGCTGTACGCGGCGTCTGATTCTGATCAACACTGTTTGCAAATGCGCTTTATGACATCATTGAGAGAGAAAGGGATAAACCTATCGATTACAAAAGAGGGTATTGACAAACGGCACATATCCTGGTGATACGCCGAGTGGCGCCTCATCTCACCAGGATACGTACTGTTTGCTCTTTCAAATAAAATGTTCTGCGGTATTGGCTAGCAAATGCCTCCACATGTCTTTCGATTACCCTTGTACAAATGTAATGAAATCCCCAAGCAAGCACACGGAGAGTTCCTGACAACATCCAGGCATTAATGTGTTAATATTCAAGTATTCGAATGCTCCTATCGCCTGTGCCTATTTACATTTTGATGACTTGGAGTTGATATTACAGTAGAGAAAACGTTATTCCTTACTGCGAACTAAAACTAATCGCAAATACAATGCAATAACATGTAGAACATATTGTCAACTGTCTTTTAAATCTGAGTGACAATCAGTTTGGAGCATGATCCGGCGGAATCCGGATAAATATGGCTATAAACTGCTTGCAGCTATTTTTAACTATTTTTGCGAAAATGCGATTTTTCGGAGAAAATAATGTCCTCTACACTGAAATATTGGAGCCAGAAGTTGCAACAGGTTTGTTGTCGAATTATATATATTAATCCATAATGACAGAAATACCCATCGCTGCAATATTACAATATATGTATCACTGGCCCCTAACATTTCAAACGTGCAATATGTCAAGTCCATTTTTCTTTTGATTTTTGTTTTAAATATATTGTATAATGAAAAGCAATATTTGTATTGACCATAGGGCTCCAGTAGGGTTGTTCAGATCAGGCTTTACAATGTTATCATAGGGCAAATGTACTTCTTACATCTTGTGAATTACGCATATACATGTAACTAGGACTTATTGGCTAAATCAGACAATATTGTGGTGGTTACAGTGGAGAAAACGTTATTCTTTCCCAATAAATGCATTTACGCTTAAACTATTATTTCAATTGCAAACAGTTTGGGGCCAGATCAGACGCCGGGTAACCCAGCGTCTGAACAGGCTCCAAACTGTTTGCGACTCAGTTTAATATGAATAGTCAGAGTTGTCGGAAAGTTGTCTTTATCTATGTCTGATTGCGATGTGTTTCGTTTGCGTTTTAACGGTGAAGAATAACGTATTATCCCCTGTATTGGAGCCGGAAGCTGCAACAGATTTTTGTCAATTATATATTAACCCGTTATGACAGAAATACCCATCTAACACAGTCGCTACATGTACGATATCATGTACATTTGTACCCGTTTTCACTGACCCCTGACATTTCAAAAGTGCAATATGTTATGTCCATTTTACCTTTGAGTTTTGTTTTAAATAATATATTGTATAATGAAAAGCAATATTTGTCTTGATCATAGGGCTCCAGAAGGATTGTTCAGATCAGGCTTTACATTGTACAATGTTATCATAGGACAAATGTACTTATTGCATTTTTAATTACAGTGGAGAATACGTTATTCTTTCCCATTTAAACGCAACGAAACGCAAACGCAAATCGCTAAAACGTAGAAAAGTACAACGTTTCGACAATTCTGATAGTTCATGTTTATCTTGGTGGCAAACAGTTTGGATCCTGATCGAGAGCAAGAGAATTTTTTGCAAGAGAAATAATAGTTTTAGCGTAAACGCATTTATTGGGAAAGAATACCGTTTTTCTCCACTGTATGCGTATACACGTTACTAGGACTTATTGACTAAATCAGACAATGTTGTGGTGGTTATTAGGTTAAAGACATTACAGGATTATGGAAAGCCCATTATTTATTTGCTGCAGCATTTAATCTCAATATTATGTGCATATTCCATCAGTCAACGCAGACAATTGATATTTAAAACAAATATTAACGTCGCATATCCTTTCAGAAAAACAAATATCGTCGACACAATGTTTCGTATGCTGGAGAAATACTCTAACGACTTAGAAGACCTGGTGAAGGAACGTACAACACAGCTAGAGGAAGAAAAGAAGAAAACAGATGTCTTATTATATAGAATGTTACCGACGTAAGTCATTCATATTGTATATAATGAGGACGCAGTGGATAAAACGTTATTCTTTCCCGTTTAAACGCAAACGAAACGCAAATGCATAGCAAACATTGAAGAAAATGACAACTTTTTGACAATTCTGAATGTTGGTTTTACCCTGGACGACAGAAAAGTTTGGAGCCTGATCAGACGCCGGGTTACCCGGCGTCTGATCTGGCTCCAAAGTGTTTGCATTCGAAATAACAGATTTAGCGTAAACGCGTTTATTGGGAAAGAATAACGTTTTCTCCACTGTAGTACATGTAGGAAAGATGGTATTCTTTCCAAATACTGTACACGCATACGCGCTTAAACAAGTTTTTTCATCGCACTAAATTAAGAGTCAGATCAGACGCCGGTTACATGTAGCCTGGAGTCTGATCAGGCTTCAAACTTCTGTACAAAAGTTATGATCAGAATTTCCATTTGAAACGTCTTTTTGTGTTTACTTGCGTTTACGTTTAATTTTGATTGAATGGGATATAGTTATGTTATTCAGTGTGTCTACATGTATAAGTGTTTTCTTCTGACTTGGCCGAGTTATTTTTAAGATTGGAACATTTTAAAACTTTAAAAGGGATGAGTATCGTACTCGATGATTTCTGTACAGCCAGCTAAAGATACGGATACATGTAGCTGTATTGTTTGTGCGTAATGTACAATAGAGAAGACATTATTCTTTCCCGTTTAAACGAAAATGCAATTGCACTTAACTGTGAAAATATACCTTTATAAATTTTAATCTGAGTGGCAAACATGTCTGAGCCTGATCAGACACCGGGTTACCCGGCGTCTGATCAGGCTCCAGCCTGTTTGCAAATAATAATTTTATCGTAAAACGCGCTTATTTGGAAAGAATAACGTTTTCTCCACTGTATGTTTTCTTCTAGTAGTATTCAGTGTGTCTAACCTGTATAGAATGTGCAAGGATTTAGAATTTAGTCCCATATCTCCAATTGGTTTGAATGTACCAATCACTATTCGGCTCATAACGGAGTTATAAATACAATTCCGTAACAATCCCTTCACTGCCATGACGTCATATGTTTTAAACAATTGTACTCTGATTTTATGTCTCAAATTCAAATTTAGGTATTCAGTCGAATTAAGAATATATAATTGAGTGTCAAACAGTTTGGGTCCTGACCATACGCCGTTTTACGTGGTGTCTAATCAGGATCCGAACTGTTTGCAAAAACATTATTGTTTGGGTAAACAATGCAGGGGTTAAGGTACATTGAAATGCAGGGGAGAATCTGTTGTTCTTTCCCGTTTAAACGCAAACGTACGCAAACACAAAGCGCTAAAACGTAGAAAAGAACAACTTTTGGACAATTCTGATACATGTATTTCATGTTTATCTTGGTGGCAAACAGTTTGGAGCCTGATCAGACGCCGGGTTACCCGGCGTCTGATCTGGCTCCAAACTGTTTGCACTGTAAATAATAGTTTTAGCGTAAACGCGTTTATTGGGAAAGAATAACGTTTTCTCCACTGTACAACACAGGCCTAGTCGTCTTATCTACAGTGGAGGAAACGCTATTCTTTCCCAAATAACGCGTTTACGCTAAAACTATTATTTCTCTTGCAAACATTTTGGAGACAGATCAGACGCCGGGAACCCGGTTTCTGAGCAGGCACCAAACTGTTTGCCACCAAGATAAACATGAACTATATCAGAATTGTCGAAATGTACATTTCTACGTTATAGCGAATTGCTTTTGCGTTTAAACGGGAAAGAATAACGTATTCTCTACTGTGCATTGAAATACAACACAGGCCTAGTCGTCTTAACTACAGTGGAGAAAACGTTATTCTTTCCCAATAAACGCGTTTACGCTAAAACTATTATTTCCAGTGCAAACAGTTTTGAGCCAAATCAGACGCCGGGTAACCCGGCGTCTGATCAGGCTCCAAACTGTTTGCCATTCAGATAAAAATAAAAAGTCAGAACTGTCAAAAGGTTGTTCTATCTAGATTTAGTGTTTTGCGTTTGCGTTTCGTTTGCGTTTAAACGGGACAGAATCACGTATTCTCCACTGTACATTTGTTGCCTACTGCAGAATGAAAAAAATACAGAAAGCTCAAACAGTGGAGAAAACGTTATGCTTTCCCGTTTAAACGCAAAGCACCGCAAACGCAAAACACTAAAATTTAGAAACGGCCAACTTTTTGATAATTTCTGACTTTTCATTTTTATCAGAGTGGCAAACAGTTTGGATCCTGATCAGACGCCGGGTTACCCGGCGTCTGATTTGGCTCCAAACTGTTGGCAATTGAAAAAATTATTTTAGCGTAAAAGTGCTTATTGGGAAAGAATAACGTTTTCTCTAATGTAGTTATGCTACATAGTGTTGCCTATTGTAGAATGAAAATAATACAGAAAGCTCATATGTGAAATTTCTGCATTATTTGTCATCAAAGCATTAAGGAATTACTTAGTCTCTACCTAGTCTCTACGACACTTCATTGAGGAATTTGTCATTTTGCAATTAACTAGATTAAACAGTTATATAAATAATTATGTGATGATGTATCTAATTATAGTATTTTAAAACTTTTAGCCTTTTGTGTTGAACGTTTTATTCTTTATATAGTATTTATATAAGCGTATGATAAGTCTTTGTAAATCTAATAAATTGTCATATTCTAATATTTACACTGTCTCTCATAACTCATATTTGAGTGGTATTGTACATTTTCTTTATTCATGTTTGTATATTTTATCATGAATAGAAGTGGGACATAAATAAAAAAAAGTATCTGTCTATAAACATTTTTTAAAGTCATACATAAATATGTCTAAGTATAAGTTCGCCTAGTTGATGGCTGAATACAATCACTACTAACAATTAAATATTGAGAATAAAAGTAAGTAAGTACAGTGGAGAAAACTTTATTATTTCCCAATAAACGCGTTTACGCTAAATCTATTATTTGCAGTGCAAATAGTTTGGAGCCAGATCAGACACCGGGTAACCCGGCGTCTGATCAGGCTCCAAACTGTTTGCCACCAAGATAAACAGGAAAATATCAGAATTGTACAAAAGTTGTACTTTTCTACGTTTTAGTGTTTTGCGTTTGCGTACGTTTGCGTTTAAACGGGAAAGAATAACGTTTTCTCCACTGTATGAGGTCCCTATACAGTCAATCCTGCACCAAGTGACCATCCAATGGCAGGCTAATGTGCAATATTAGATATTACAGTTTGTTGCAAAACAGGGAACATTGAAAAGTAAAATTGGACTACAGTAAAACCTCTCTATTACGACCACTAAATCGAAGGCTAACTGATTGTATATGAGACAGGTGACATCTTAAAGCAAGATGACAGTAAATCAGAAAGCTCGTGTAGGAGCTTTCTGTTTTACTGTCACCTTTCTTTAAGCAATCACCTGTTGTAAACACCTAATATTTAACATAATTTAGTGGTCGTAATAAAGAGGTTTTACTGTATACATATTTAGAAATGGGGAATCGTTATTTTAAAATTGTTTTGGGTCAATGTTTTAATACATTATTGACTGTAGTTCAAATGAAATATTTGACATGGTTCTAAATCACTATATCTGACGGGTTCTAGGACAGTTGCCGACAGTCTTAAGATAGGATCAACTGTGGCAGCGGAGCAGTTCTCAGAAGTGACGATATATTTCTCCGATATTGTCGGCTTCACGACCATCTCAGCTAGAAGTACGCCCTTGGAGGTGGTAGACTTGTTGAATGGTCTATACACGATGTTTGACGCTACTATAGATAGCTACGACGTCTACAAGGTGAGCAAGTCAGTTGAAACAGTGGAGAAGAGCTAAAATGTCTATTTCAATTGTAAACCGTATTGAGCCTGATCAGACTCTTTGACATTCAGTATAGAAGAAATTGTCAAAATGTTGTCCTTTTCCACGTTTTATTTATTAGCTCACCTGGCACAAAGTGCCAAGGTGAGCTATTTTGATCGTGCTGTGTCCGTCGTCCGTCGTCGTCCGTCGTCCGTTCGTCGTCCGTCGTCAACAATTTCTTTAAATGACATCTCCTCCTAAATTACTGGGTGGATTTTAACCAAACTTGGCAGAAATGATCCTTATATGGTTCTCTTTGAAAGTTGTTCAAATGTTTCCGGTCCGTTGCATATCTAGGTCACAGGGGCTAAAAATAGATCGTTTCAATAAAAACTTAAAAAATCTTCTTCTCTGAAACCACAATACCCTGAGCTTAGATATTTGGCACAAAGCATCATCTATAGGTCCTCTATCAAGATTGTTCAAATTATGTTCCTGGGGTCAAAAATGGCCTCGCCCGGGGGTCACAAATTTACATAGAGTTATATAGTGAAATCTTCAAACCTCTTCTTCTCTGAAATTAATGTAGCTAGAGCTTTGATATTTTGCATGGTGTAACTTTTAGAGGTACTTTACCAATATTGTTCAAATGTTTCCGGTCCGTCGCATATCTAGGTCACAGGAGCTAAAATAGATCGTTTCAATTAAAACTTAAAAAATCTTCTTCTCTGAAACCACAGTACCCTGAGCTTAGATATGTTGCACAAAGCATCTTCTACAGGTCCTCTATTAAGATTGTTCAAATTATGTCCCTGGGGTAAAAAATGACCCCGTCCCAGGGGTAATACATTTACATAGAGTTATATAATGAAATTTTCAAAGCTCTTCTTCCCTGAAAGTAATGTGGCTAGAGCTTTGATATTTGGCATGGTGTAACTTTTAGAGGTACTTTACCAATATTATTCAAATGGTTCAGGTTCGTTGCATATCTAGGTCACAGGAGCTAAAAATAGATTTTTTCAATAAACACTTAAAAATCTTCTTCTCTGAATCCACAGTACCCTGAGCTTAGCTATTTGGCACAAAGCATCATCTTCAGGTCCTCTACAAAGATTGTTCAAATTATGTCCCTAGGGTAAAAAATGACCCCGCCCCGGGGTCACAAATTTACATAGAGTTATATAGCGAAATCTTCACACCTCTTCGTCTCTGAAACCATTATGGCTGTCATAATTTCTCAGCATTCCAAGATATGTTACATTTACATCAATGGCTCCAGGTGAGTGATTTAGGGCCGTATACGGCTCTTGTTTCTATTGCTAAATGTTTCGAGCCAAATAAGTCTACGGGTAACCATTCGTCTGATCATGTTCCAAACTCTTTGCCACTCATGTTGAAATAAATCGTGTGCTATTTCAAAAGGTTGTCATTTTATTTCAATGCGTTTGCGTGCTATTTGCTTTGAAATGGGAAAGAATAACGTCTTCGCCACTGTAACCGTCAATTGTATAGGAACCCGAACTGATAGTGACATATGTATGTCTGATCTGGCTCCAAACTGTTTGCAATTGAAATAATAGTTTTAGCGTAAATGCGTTTATTGGGAAAGAATAACGTTTTCTCCACTGTATGAACTACTATATTAGTTTTGTGTAGAAATTATCTAAGGCGTAAATAGGCGTTTCTATTGGGTAATGGGTTTATATAACCATTCTCCTTCTAAATAGTTCTATATAAATCCCCGCCCTCTAGAGATATTAATCATTTGAAATAATACATCGGCTAAAAATATAGAAAAATGTTCTCCTTGAAAAAGAGCACTCATTTCAACGATACATAAGACAACATATTAGGCGCTGACTGAACTGGGCTACACTGTTTTGCAAAGGCGTCAATATAAGCCAATAGCAAGTACATGTAAATGGTTAAATGTATTAACATTTATACTTTGATAAAAATGCAAACTAATATTCCAAGTCGTATGTGTATCGAATACATATAAGAGTAAATAGAAAATCGACAACGCCATATAAACATTAATTAAATTGGAAGTCTTAATTATAAACTTAAATTGAATTACAATCATGTAGAACTGTCGACAAATGTAATAATGCAACATTATTAATATTATATTTTGTCAAAATTGATATACGTGCGGAAATGTTTGATGTATAAAATGCATGTACTGTAACAGTTTTTGTTATGGATCCGTTGAACCTATACATGTATCACAAAGTTATTTTTGTCAAATAATAAAAAGAAATTATTGGATTAAAATAAATTTTGATATTTTGACCTTGCTCAAAACGTAAAATTTATCCATTTGATCGCAATTCATTCCTTAACCCTTTCACTCTCAATGACGTAATAAGGCGCATTTGCAAACAGTTTTGACCCTGATCAGACGCCGCGTAACGCGGCGTCTGATCAGGATTCAAACTATTTGACACTCGTTTTTTATTTTCTATTCTGTCATACTGCCTTTATTTTAACTTTGAAACGATATCACAGACATCAATATTGAAGCAGACGATACAATCACGATGAAAGGGTAAAACTCTCACCCTAAATATGATTATATAGAGGATAACTGGGTTTTTTTCAGTGTAAGATCGAAATTTAATCCGTTGAGTGAACATCAGACGTTATATTTTCACTTTCATCGTGATTGTATATTTATACTTTTAAGCCACTTTTTAAACGAAATTGTTTGACAATTGAAAGCGAAAGTACATTGTTTATCCCGTGTTGAGCCCCAAGTTTTATGTCGAACACATGTGCGTGACAGTTGGCAGTACAATGACGTCACTTATTTATTGCTTTGACGTCAACGGAATACGTCGTTACTTCCGATCTTGGATTCGTGTTCTTCCGTTGAGTGGTTCGCGACAAAACAAACTGTCGGAATTGAACGATACATTTTGTAAGACACGATTGACTACGATTCTTGGGGAGACCTGGGGAAAACTAATAAAAGAAGCACGAGCGACGAAAATCCCACTGCTTCAAGCAGTGGATTATCAAGTGGTAATACACTGCTTTTTCCCGGTAATCCACCGAAAAGCATAAATAAGAAAGGGTTAAATGTATTGCGAGTGTAACACCACAGTTGTTATGAACTGCCGGCGACCAAATCAAATGATGGTTTTGTACCGAAATTTATGAAAATTTTGGTCAAACCTCGATAACTTTTACCTTTGCGCATTTCAAAGAGAAACATGGCGTAGCAACGTGGTACTTTTAAATACGGGCTAGATAGACCTAAAGGAACTCAAATTAAAGAATGACCAGTGCAGAAATATGGGTTTTTTAGAGGTCGAATTACAAAGACGTTATTCTTTCTTAATAAACGTGTTTACGCCAATAAATACTGTTTCCAATTCAAACAATGCGTCTGATCAGGCTCCAAAATGTCTGCCACTCATATTAAAATAGATGGTAAGAAAAGTAAAAGAGTTGTTATTTTCTACATTGATGCATTGCGTTTGCATTTCGTTGATGTTTAAACGCCAAACAAAAAGGTCTTCACCACTGTACAGTGGAGACAACGTTATTCTTTCCCAATAAACGCGTTTACGCTAAAACTATTTTTCCTATGCAAACAGTTCTGAGCCAGATCAGACGCCGGGTCATCCGGCGTCTGAAAAGGCTCCAAACTGTTTACGACTCAGATTAATATTAATAGTCAGAATTATCGGAAAGTTGTCTTTATTTACGTTTGATTGCGATGCGTTTGCGTTTCGTTGGCGTTTAAACGCCAAACAACAACGTCTTTTCCACTGTATCAATTCAACCATTTGACTAACAATGTTGTGTTCCATGGGCCCGTTTTACTAAACTACTTACGCACAATTTTTGCGTAAGTCAAAATCGTTTTACTCTTATTTTTCGATCATAAACGTTTGCAAACAGCAAAAAGCCAGATCAGAGGACGCGCTTAAAGCGCGTCCTCTGATCTGGCTATTTGCTGTTTGTAGCAAGTGATAATAAAGAATATAAATTAAAATTTTAAATTTTGACTTACGCAAATATTTTGCGTAAGTTGTTTAGTAAAACGGGCCCCATGTCCTTAAGGTTGAGACTATCGGCGATGCCTACATGGTAAGCAGTGGCCTGCCTGTCAGAAACGGCAACAGACACGCTGGAGAGATATCAACCATGGCACTGGACCTTCTGTCTCAGTGTGGAGACTTCACCATTAAACATATGCCGGAAGTGCCGTTAAAGGTCCGGATAGGGGTTCATTCAGGTAAAGTAGAAGAGAATACGTTTTTCTCCAACCCTTTACCCCATAGCCTGTTTACGGTTTTGAAGACAGGTGAACACTTAAGGCAGGTTGAAAGTAAATCAGAATGCGACTTTAGGTGCATTTTGCTTTACCGTCTTCCTGATTTAAGCAACCATCTGCTAGGAAATAGAATATACTTCTTATGATGCATATAAATGACTGTATAAATTAGAACTGTTTTCTTCATTAGAGGAATACATTAAATGCGCTAAACAGCTCTTCTGTGTGGGAAGGGTTAAACGAGGCAATACACAATGCAATAACATATTGAACATAACAGCTGAAAATGCTGACGTGTCACTTTAATCCGACTGGTTTAAAGTTTGGAGCCTGATCGGAAACCTCGTTTATCCTTGAATGAATTCATTATGTTGGTAATTCACAATTTTAGACATGTTTTTCTTCTGTTCACAACACAAAACTTTCACATACAGTTACTATTGACGGTTTCGACCACTGCTGTGGTCATCTTCAGAATGACGATCTCGCACGTCTCCGGTCATGCTCGACTATTTCCGCCACGATTGGTGGCGAAAATCGGGTCGTAAACCCTCGAGAGCTGATGGCCCCCCTCGTCCCTGTTCATGACCGGGTTGTTCATCCGTATGTGAATCGCTTCCTTAATTGTCCTGGTCTTATAATCACTTTCTCTGTCAATCACCACTGCCCCCTCCCAGTCTATCTCATGATTGTGTTGATTAACCTGATCTGTAATAGCACTTTTATTTATTTCCGTTAGAGACTGTTTCCTTGTAGATCTTGTAAAAGTGTCCTTTTTGTTTTGTTCAACATCTTTTGCATGTTCTTTTAAGCGTGTCCCACATTTTCTTCCAGTCTCCCCTATATATACGTTGTCGCAGGACTTTCAAGGGATTTTATAAACAATTTCACTCTTATCCCCCTTATCTTGTTTGTCCTTCGGGTCTACCAAGATGTTTCCAATAGTTTGCTCTGGCTTGATCGCAGTGGCTATACGATGTTTCTTGAACACACGAGATACCCCCTCCGACAATCCCTTTACATATGTAGATATAATTGCTTTATAGTATATTTCAAGGTCTTAAATTAAGTATTTTGTTTCTTAATATTTTTATTCATAATTGCCTGTTTATGAATGTTTTAAAGTGTATATTGTATACTTGTCATGTAAGTCGCGATGCGGCTGGATGTTAATGTTAAATGTGTATATCCTTTGGAACTATTGTAAGTATTAACATATGACACTTTACTAAACTATTTATCTGTCATTTATCTGTCTGTCTATAATATCGATATATATATCGGAGGGGGTATCTCGTGTGTTCAAGAAACATCGTATAGCCACTGCGATCAAGCGAAAGCAAACTATTATTTTACCTTAACCCTTTACCTTATAGAAGCGACTTTTAGCGCATTCATTTTATTCATCCGCCAAAAAAAATAGTTCCATTTTATACTGTCATGAATATGTACCATAAGAAATATTTTCTATATTCTAGCAGATAGTAACTTAAAGCAGGCTGAAAGTAAAGCAGAATGCGCCCTAGGGCGCATTCTGCCTTACTTTCAACCTGCTTTAATAGGTCACATATCTTAACTACTAGAAACAGGCTATGAGGAAAAGGGTTAAAACTGAAAGTGAAAAATAAAAGCAGGCGATGATTATTTAAAGTAGATGAGGTCATGGTGGTGTCTGTTCTAAGAGATTAAAAGGTAAGATTCAAGGGCAATATGTGCTTTGTTGCAAGAATGCTATCGTGAAAAAGGTCATAATAACTACGTTTCTCTTAATCATTACCACTTGACAGAACCGTGCCTGAATGACACCATATATCATAACATAATACGATTTATGGGCAGTCTGAATTATAAGGTTAACGGACAGTCTGTGCTTTGTTACAAGAACGATGTCATCAGAAAGGTCATTTCTTTATTTATTACCACTAAGAGGAACGTGCTCGAATGACATGATATATTATAAGACAGGCAGCGTTATTGAACAATTACAGTAACATATTTTGTTAATCCATTCATTACCATAACGTCATTAGTTTAGAAAATTAAAACATAAGTATCTTCTGCTTTTATAAACCCTTTCACTACCAAAGTTTTCTTGAGATTTTACCCCTTCACCGTTTCATTGTCGTCTGCTTCAATTTTGTTGTCTGCACTGCCGTTTCAAAGTCAAAAGATAAGTCAGTATGACTGAAGAAATTTCGAAAGGAATATCAAACAGCTTTGGTCCTGATCAGACGCCGCGTTACGCGGCGTCTGATCAGGGTTCAAGCTGTTTGCAAACGCGCTTTAAAAGCGCGATTGAGAGTGAAAGGTTTAATCATATTGAAAGTTTAGGTATTTTGAAATAGTGTGTCAAACAGTTTGTATTCTGATCACGTGGCGTCGGATCAACATCCAAGCTGTTTGCAAATACAATGTACATGTCACCATTGTTCAGTAAGGAAAACGTTATTCTTTCCCAATAAACGCGTTTACACTAAAACTCTATTATTTCCATTGCAAACAGTTTTGGCGTCTGATCTGGCTCCAAACTTTTTTCCACTCAGATTAAAATAAATCGTGAGAAATTTCGAAAAGTTTTCTACATTTAAGTTAACTGCGTTTGCGTTTCGTTTACATTTAAACGGGAAAAAATAACGTAATCTCCACTGTACTTTGTGTAAGGCAATATAGGGGTTAACGGATCTCTAGAAGGAAGGTTGGAACTCATCGAGTACATCATACAGTGGAGAATGTGTTATTCTTTCCCAATAAACGCGTTTACGCTAAAACTATTATTTGCAGTGCAAACAGTTTGGAGCCAGATCAGACGCCGGGTAACCCGGCGTCTGATCAGGCTCCAAACTGTTTACCACCAAGATAAAAATGAATTATCAGAATTGTCCAAAAGTTGTTCTTTTCTACGTTTTAGTGCTTTGCGTTTACGTACGTTTGCGTTTAAACGGAAAAGAATAACAGATTCTCCACTGTATACAGCGGCATATACGTTCGTTTTTTCTTTGACGATTCATGAATCCATGAATGCTAAGTTTACACATTACATGTAAGTCGGTTGCAAACAATTTTGAGTTAGATCATCTTTGACATTTTCAAAAATCATATTTTTCTACATTTGTTTGCATTGCATTTACGTTTAGTTTTGCAGAAGAAAATTGAATAGTTTTCTGCGGCACATCGGCGCCAAATGACCATTGAATGTGTCGCGGTGCCGTAAACCCAGCCCAATGAACCAATAATAAAACAGACAATCACGCTTAAAGTTTATTTTAAGGTTGTCTTTTAGATTATCTTTAAAACAAAATATCCAACAACATAGTGTATACATGTACCCATTAGGAGCTCTCGGATTCAGGTATTCGCTGTTTGCAAACGTAGATGTCATATATTCCGTTGTCCATCATAGAACATATACATGTAACAAGCTAGTTCTGGTCGAACTCAATTGATCACGACCATGCTGTTTCAAAAATTTTGCTGATTAGACAATTTAGCGAATATACAATTTATATTCAAAAGTGAGATGTACTTTCAATCACAATGACCTCCAAGACATCAGCAAGGTGTGACAGTAACACAACTGAGGGCATTATGGTCGTGTAGTATAATTTCTTATTTCGTGATTAGGTGTCCGCCTTCCAATAAGTTCATGTGTTAGCTCATTCACCTCTGAAACATCAACTTGAAAATCCAATTTCCAATCATGTCTAAATCATTTTTACTATGTATGTTCTTTCGCCTTTAAATTGCAAAATTACAAACAGTGTATACCCTGGTCAGAGGGTTTCTACAGGGGCCTTATGATCTAGGTATACACTGTTTGCATATTCACGTGTACAATGTTTGACAGTGACGAGTTTTACCGTGGCTAGGGTTCAATCTGTTAACAAATCATTTTCCAATATAGTAGAATCGTGTGTTATACATTTGTACTTGTTTTTGTCGTTTTCTGTCGTTCAAGGGGCTATCAACCCTTTAACTGTCCATTTTCAGTGAGATAAGTACCCATTCACCGTTTCATTGTCATCTGCTTAAATTGTGTTGTCTATAATGTTGTTTTGAAAGTTAAAAAAAAAAAAGAAGCAGTATGATTGAAGAAATATCAAAACGTGTCAAACAGTTTGGATCTTGATCAGATGCCGCGTATCGCGGCGTCTGGTCATGATCTTAATTGTTTTCAAACGCGCTTTTAAGCGTCATTGAGACTGAAATGGTTAATAAAACATTCCCTGTCAATTTTCAGCTTTACAGTATAGCCATGTGTTATGATTTCCATTTACTATGATTCGCTTTAACCAATTTATACCCAGTGGATTCTTCCATGTTTATATATTAGATAAGTCCATTTTTAGCTCGCCTGTACGAAGTACATGACGAGCTATTGCAATACCCCCGGTGTAGTCGTCGTCGTCGTCGTCGTGAACGGCGTAAACAATTTTAAGAAAATGTCTATAACTTCTATGTCCCTTCAGGTATTGCTTTCATACTTAGTACGTGTGTGCATATGGACAAGACCTTTCCATGCCTAGAAAAAATTGGACCCCTGTGACCTTGACCTTGAACTTAGGGTCCGCGTTTAGGTTTCGAAATCTGTGTTTAGGTTTCGAAAAATGCCTATAGAGGTATTGCTTTCATACTTGGTATGTGTGTGCATATGGACAAGACCTTTCCATGCCTAGAAAAAATTGGACCCCTGTGACCTTGAGCTTGAACTTAGGGCCCGCGTTTAGGTTTCGAAATCTGTGTTTAGGTTTCGAAAAATGCCTATAACTTCTATGTCCCTTGAGGTATTGCTTTCATACTTGGTATGTGTGTGCATATGGACAAGACCTTTCCATGCCTAGAAAAAATTGGACCCCTGTGACCTTGACCTTGAACTTAGGGCCCGCGTTGAGGTTTCGAAATCTGTGTTTAGGTTTCGAAAAATGCCTATAACTTCTATGTCCCTTGAGGGTTGGTTTCATAGTTGGTATGTGTGTGTATATGGACAAGACCTTTCCATGCACAAACAAATTTGGACCCCTGTGACCTTGAACTTAGATCCAGGGTTAAGGTTTCGAAATCTGTGTTTAGGTTTTAAAAAAATGCTTATATTTCCTATGTCCCCTGAGGTGCAACTTCATACATGTATTTGATTTTCATGTGTATATGGACAAGACCTTTCCATGCAGGCAAAAAGGTTGACCTCGGTGACCTTGAGTGTGCTTTTAAGTTTCTAAAAGTGCCGATGGCGAGCTTTGTTGTCTCTCTGACAACTCTTGTTTATCAAAGGGATGCCTTGTCAAAATTTTCATTTTCATTGGCCGGATTGAAAATGCGGTCTATAGATTGGCGGATGCCGCTGTCCGTCCGTCTGTCCGTCCGTCCGTCCGTCCTCACTTTGGTTGACCTTTCTGTTAGTGTCAGTTTTAGCCAAAGCTTAAGTCCTACAGCAACCAAATTTGGCATGTACACTTATAGTGAGGTCATCATCACATGCTGTGGGTAACATGGTCACTGTGACCTAGATTTCACGGTCCAATGACTTAGAGAATTCTTGGTTAACCTTTTCGTTTGCGTCTTGGTTTACCTTTTTGTTAGTGTCAGTTTTAGCCAAAGCTTAAGTCCTACAGCAACCACATTTGGCATGTACACTTATAGTGAGGTCATCATCACATGCTGTGGGTAACATGGTCACTGTGACCTAGATTTCACGGTCCAATGACTTAGAGAATTCTTGGTTAACCTTTTCGTTTGCGTCTTGGTTTACCTTTTTGTTAGTGTCAGTTTTAGTCAAAGTTTAAGTCCTACAGCAACCAAATTTGGCATGTACAGTTGTAGTGAGGTCATCATCACATGCCATGGGTAACTAGGTCACTGTGACCTAGATTTCAAGGTCCAATGACTTAGAGAATTCTTGGTTAACCTTTTCGTTTGCATCTTGGTTTACCTTTTTGTTAGTGTCAGTTTTAGTCCTACAGCAACCAAATTTGGCATAATTATACAGTTGTAGTGAGGTCATCATCACATGCCATGGGTAACTATATTATCAAAGCAAACGTGCAGACAATCAGGCCATACCGACCTTGGCGGTTTCTCGTTTTGTTTTATATTGAAATTCCTATCAGCAAACAGTGTAGACTCTGATCAGACACCGCATAATGCGGCGTCTGATCAGAGTCTACACTGTTTGCCTATGTCCCATATATGGGATCGTGGGCACAAATGTCATGTGGTTCGAATACAACTTTGTCCGCCGTACAACAGGTACATGGATTCATGCTCCTGTTATCACTTTCTATTGATTATAAAGGTGTTTGAACTGTGTTTAATATCATGTCCTTATATTTCACCAGGGTCATGTGTTGCTGGGGTCGTCGGTCTGACTATGCCACGCTACTGTTTGTTTGGAGACACTGTCAACACAGCCTCTAGAATGGAGACTACGGGAGCAGGTACCTCATGAACGCAAAATCACTCGTTTACCTACTATACCGATCACAATTGTTCTGGCATTTGCAAAATATTTGGATCAAGATCAGACGCCACGTCACATGGCGTCTTATCGAGATAGAAAAAGTTCTTCACTCGTCGTTAGGTTTCTGTGCATTAATCGAACTTCGATATCTCGAACTCGGTTAGGTCGAACATATCTGTATTTCAAACTTTGAAACACGGGTATGTCGACTTAACCGAGCATAAAAAATAATGCAATTCATGTGTCGACAAATCGGATAGTTTGAATTAAGCGAGTTTGAGATATCGAAGTTATCTGTATGTGGAATTGTATCTGTTTACTTAGCGCTAAACACGACACATGCTGAAAGGTTGGAAATAATTCGTTTCAACAGAAGGGTAAACTTTGCAGTATAATAAATTCGTAATACAGTTTGTTTCCCAGGGTACATGAAGATTTATTAACGGTTGGTAAAACCAAGTACTAGTGACTCTCACCTAACGGCGTGGGCAACATGAGTTTCTCACTGGGAATAAATCCTTATGTACATTTACCCTGGAAAGAAAATGTAAAACTAATAATGTTCCCTGGAAAAAATGTATAAAAAATAATGTACCCTGGGAAAACTGTACAGCGTTCCCTTTCTACAACGACACCCAATGGTAGAGACATATACTGTGTGTGTTGTTCGGAGGGAGTCGTTGTAGGAAGGAAAATAAAGACTTGACTTATATTTGAAAACAGCTTGAATCCAGATTAGACGCCGCGTAACGCGGCGTCTGATCTGGATTCAAGCTGTTTGTCACTCATAATTATATTTTTTCTATATTAATGTCCACTTATCAGTAACTTTGAGAAAAACAGGAAATGACACTTAAAGCAGACGATATTGCAGCAGTAAAAGCTTCAGACATAATTGTTGTGTTTAGGGAATTGCGGCAAGGGGCGTTGTAAGGAGAGAGACGTTGTTGTGAGGGCCGTTATAGCGAGGAACACTGTATAACTTATAATGTACCCTGGGAAAACTGTATAACTAATAATATATACAAACAGAACAACCTCTCTGACTCAGTAGTAAAACTTGTTCCAATGTCGTCTTTGAGTGTGACTATCGGTGGAGAATCTGTTATTCTTTCCCAATAAACGCGTTTACGCTAAAACAATTATTTCCAGTGCAAACAGTTTGGAGCCAGATCAGACGCCGGGTAACCCGGCGTCTGATCAGGCTCCAAACTGTTTGCCACCAAGATAAACAAGAATTATCAGAATTGTCGAAAAGGTGTTTTTTCTACGTTTTAGTGCTTTGCGTTTGCGTACGTTTGCGTTTAAACGGGAAAGAATAACAGATTCTCCACTGTAAGCCTAATACAGGATCAAATAAAAGTAATGTAGAGAACTCATTCGTAGCTTTCTGCATTGGCGTTGTCCTTCATTTAGCAGTCAATTGCAGTTGAATAGATTTTTCCTTGAAGTTGGTTACTAAAGATTAATTGTAGTGCACTAAGAGCGTGAACACTCTTACCGCAAATGACGCTTATAAACATGTATATATAGGATATTACATGAGTGTTCATAATTTATTGGATTTATTAAGCGAGTCTTTTAGAAAACGATAAAAACGAGGCTTTGTCGAGTTTTTATCATTTTCTAAAACGACGAGTTTGATAAATTCATTAAATTATAAACACGAATGTTATATTCTTTTTATAACATAACCTAGAAATGTTATTTATCACAGCCTTTGAGGTCAAGTGAATGGCTAGGCGCGATATGAGTAAATCTATACAGGGAACACATTGTTCCAAATTAACCCCGTTCACTAGCATAATGTTTAAAACCATTTAATGTAGATCTAATATTGGTTAATTACACCAAAAATCTATAAATTGAATCTACATGAAGGAATGAAGACGATGGAAATTGAACGCATAGAACGCATTTTAATGACATCACAAGTTAAGCGACGTCGTGTCGTACCTCATTTGCATAGTTATATAACTAGTTATATATGACATTTAAACAACGGGTGTTATTCAACGCTCACGCCGTCTGTTATGTTATAAACGAGTATATGTGTAGTTTTTCAAGCTCATCAGAAACCAAATAGTTTGACACGCCTTTAAACCTATTGTCGCCGGTATATTATGCAAATTTGAAACAATTTGGATTCTGATCAGACGCCATCTAACTTGGTGATTGTTCAAATTTCTACACTTCTTGACACAAAATGTCTATACTAAATCTGTCTTTGAAATGTTTACATACAACAGAACCAATGCAGACAATACAATGGTGAGGATAGGCTTAAATAAGTTTCTTAGTGATCTATTTATATGCGCACAATGCTTGTAATTATACTACATGTACAGTGGAGAATCTGTTATTCTTTCCCAATAAACGCGTTTACGCTAAAACTATCATTTGCAGTGCAAACAGTTTGGAGCCAGATCAGACGCCGGGTAACCCGGCGTCTGATCAGGCTCCCAACTGTTTGCCACCAAGATAAACATGAAATATCAGAATTGACCAAAAGTTGTTCTTTTCTACGTTTTAGCGCTTTGCGTTTGCGTACGTTTGCGTTTAAACGGGAAAGAATAACAGATTCTCCACTGTACATACGTGATTAATGTTACAGATAATTCGGATTTATATAAGCACAGTAACTTTTGTATTGAGTGACACAATCATGTAGTGGTAGAAAGATATTTTGAGACATTAGGCTGCTATTTGCTAGATACTAATGATAATTCAGAAATGTCCTATAGAGGCTTTCTGAATTATTATTACAGTGGAGAATCTGTTATTCTTTCCCAATAAACGCGTTTATGCTAAAACTATCATTTGCAGTGCAAACAGTTTGGAGCCAGATCAGACGCCGGGTAACCCGGCGTCTGATCAGGCTCCAAACTGTTTGCCACCAAGATAAACATGAAATATCAGAATTGACCAAAAGTTGTTCTTTTCTACGTTTTAGCGCTTTGCGTTTGCGTACGTTTGCGTTTAAACGGGAAAGAATAACAGATTCTCCACTGTACATACCTGATTAATGTTACAGATAATTTGGATTTATATAAGCACAGTAACTTTTGTATTGAGTGACACAATCATGTAGTGGTAGAAAGATATTTTGAGACATTATAGGCTGCTATTTGCTAGATACTAATGATAATTCAGAAATGTCCTATAGAGGCTTTCTGAATTATTATTACAGTGGAGAATCTGTTATTCTTTCCCAATAAACGCGTTTACGCTAAAACTATCATTTGCAGTGCAAACAGTTTGGAGCCAGATCAGACGCCGGGTAACCCGGCGTCTGATCAGGCTCCAAACTGTTTGCCACCAAGATAAACATGAAATATCAGAATTGACCAAAAGTTGTTCTTTTCTACGTTTTAGCGCTTTGCGTTTGCGTACGTTTGCGTTTAAACGGGAAAGAATAACAGATTCTCCACTGTATATACGTGATTAATGTTACAGATAATTCGGATTTATATAAGCACAGTAACTTTTGTATTAAGCGACACAATCATGTAGTGGTAGAAAGATATTTTGAGACATTAGGCTGCTATTTGCTAGATACTAATGATAATTCAGAAATGTCCTACAGTGGATAATCTGTTATTCTTTCCCAATAAACGCGTTTACGCTAAAACTATTACTTCCAATACAAACAGTTTGGAGCCAGATCAGACGCCGGGTAACCCGGCGTCTGATCAGGCTCCAAACTGTTTGCCACCAAGATAAACATGAATTATCAGGATTGTCTAAAAGTTGTTCTTTTCTACGTTTTAGTGTTTTGCGTTTGCGTACGTTTGAGTTTAAACGGGAAATAATAACAGATTCACCACTGTATAGAGGCTTTCTGAATTATTATTAGCCTGCATCACGTAACCACTTTTATAAAAGATTATCTTCTAGACTGTCATCAATGCATTTTGTGTTTTGTAGCTTACAGAATACATATCAGTCAGCACGTTAAGGATATACTTGATGTGTTAGGTGGCTACAATGTCGAGTACAGAGGCGAAGTTGAGCTCAAGGTAAGTTTTCATGGATGTAACTGTATATAGTAAAACTTCTCTATAACAAATATGTGTTTAAGACGAGTGACGGGTAAAACAGAAAGCTCCCATACGATCATGGTGTTTAATTTCCCTTGCTTTAAGGATGTCGGCCTGTCTTTTTGAGCATTATGAAATTTCCGAAATATTTTACGAACTCGTTTTTAAAAAAATGGTAAGAACTCATTTTTGGTGAATGCATACAGTAATAAAACTATTTTCCCGGGAAAAATTGGATTTTCGTTCCGGAAGGGACTTTTTAAGTTTTATGTCTTATTCGTAGTTAACAGCGTACACTGTTTTCATAGGTAGGTTGTATTTTGTTACATCCGATTTCATTTCAATTTCTCAGAATATAAGCATGAAATTTTCATGGTAGTACAGTTTTAGTATAAATTATAGATAACTCAATAGATAAAATGAAATTTTTTGGAAAAAAAATATTTTTGGTAAAAGTACACAAAAAATTGAAAAAATGAGAAAAAATGGATTTTTTAGATAAAATGATCTAGATCTATATCTTTAAAAGGTACGGGACCCTATGTTTTTATTTGCTATTTCACTAAAACTTTTTGTTTGCAAGGCTAAAAACAACAAACAAAAAATTTGGTATTTAGTTTGCTACAATTTGTAGGGCAATTCTCACAGTGCCTTATTCTCCCATTATAAAAAAGTGGGTGGGGTAAATTTTACTCCTTTCTGGTGAAATCAAATATTTTTATTTTGGATCTTGAAAAAACATTATTTTCAGGGTTTATTCTTACTATGGTAATATAAATTAGGATACTTTTGGTACAAATAGATTGTTTAAATAAAGATTGAAAAACCGTAGTACAAAAAAGTAGGAGTTTTTATGATGCTTCAATTTTAGGGGGGTAGCCTGGAAAAATCTCAAATTGTGAAAAGGAAAGGTCCGGTACCCCCACTTTTTTTACCAGTTTTGTCATAGAAACTAATTTTACTATCAGTATGCAAAGTTTGAAGAATTTGGTATTTACTTTACCAAGGTGCACCTACCCCCTTAAGCTGTTACATGTATCTGCCATTCATATATTCAATTATTCTTCGTTTTAGTGGTCGTAATAGAGGACGTCTAATGTATACAGTGGAGAATCTGTTATTCTTTCCCAATAAACGCATTTACGCTAAAACTATTATTTGCAGTGCAAACAGTTTGGAGCCAGATCAGACGCCGGGTAACCCGGCGTCTGATCAGGCTCCAAGCTGTTTGCCACCAAGATAAACATGAAATATCAGAATTGTCAAAAAGTTGTCATTTTCTACGTTTTAGTGTTTTGCGTTTGCGTACGTTTGCGTTTAAATGGGAAAGAATAACGTTTTCTCCACTGTACCCTTCTTCTGTTGTTCCTATAAGCACTCACGGACAATTCCTCAAGACAATATGACGCTGTCTTCTGTAGTTGTTGTATTGTCCGATTTTTCTGACCTGTCGGAGTTATTTTTAGAACAGAATAGTTCATAAAGGTAAAACGATAACAGGGTAACATCGGATCTATATAGTCGTACACTTTCCAACTTGAGATAAGCATGATCCTCGTGCAGCACGAGACAGCTGCGCTGATTTTACTGATATGTTATTCATTCTCAATAAACGTGTTTATGCTTAACTTTTATGTCCGTTGCAAACAGGTTGGAGCCAGATCAGACGCCGGGTAACCCGGCGTCTGATCAGGCTGCAACCTGTTTGCAACCCAGATTAAAAAGATAAAATTAATTGTCTACAGTTTTGTGCTAATATTATACATGTAAGGTGTGTTCGACGTGTATATGGACCCCTTATTGTAGATACAGTGCTCCTTCCCCACAAAGCCCCCCCCCCCCCCTCCCTAACAACGACTCACTCCTTACAACGACCATTGTCGCTGTTCCCTAAACAGGACAATTACGTCAAACCTATGCACTGATGCCATTTCGTCTGCTTAACATTGTCGTCTGCTGCTTTTCTCAAAGTAACATAATGGACAATTTGACAGAAAAAAACTTAATGACAATTGACAAACAGCTTGAATTCAGATCAGATGCTGCGTTACGCGGCGTCTGATCTGGATTGAAGCTGTTTGCAAATGAAAGCCAATTTCCCTCCCTATGACGACTCCTTCCTAACAACCAACACCATTTTTGTCACCAAGAAGGTGTCCTTGTAGAGAGGGAGCGCTGTAACTGTTTTATTTGAATAACTTGTATCAAAAGTGGTTCATCATTATTTGGATATTGAGATTTAGAAGCCGATATTTGTTCATAGTCGTTGGAGTGTTATATTCATGTATGAATATCCAAAAGGAAAATACAGTATAGATACTCATCATGAGTATTAAACATGTATATACAGTGTTCCCTCCCTACAACGGCCCTCCCAACAGCGACTGCCTCCTTACAACGACACTTGTCGCAGTTCTTTAAACAGGACAATTATATGAAACGCTTTTACTGCTATAATGTTGTCGTCTGTTTTTTGGCTCGGAGAGCCTATATCGAATCCTTAAGAAAAATATTGGTGCGAGTCTAGCTCCCCCTACAAACAAATCCTGTCATACGGGGTCTAACGGAGCTTCAGTTGCTGGATATGTCACTATCAGATATACCGTGTAGTAGCAGCACTGAGCTGTACCTGTGGTGATTTAAACACCGTATTTACTCCCTTGTAATAAACATTCACCTAGTAGTCATAGCAGACGATGCATTATAAGACATGCACATTACAAAATTCTTTAGGGTATTTAAGCGCTGCAGGTTTCTGCTTAATGCATGGCAATGGTAATGCAGAAACTCCATAATTAGCTTTCTGCATTACTTTATTCTACATTAAACTAAAAGTCCGAGCCTGCAGTACTACAGTACTTTGATTCTCTCAAAGTTACATATTGGACATTTTGACAGATAAAAACTTAATGATGAGTGACAAACAACTTGAATCCAGATCAGACGCCGCGTTACGCGGCGTCTGATCTGGATTCAAGCTGTTTGCAAATATAAACCAATTTCCCTCCCTAAAACGACTCCCTCTTAACAACGCACACAATCCTTGTCTCCCATTAGGTGTCGTTGTAGAGAGGGAGCGCTGTACTTGTATGCATATTCATTCTGATGGAGATTACTTTGACTGTTCTTTAATTTTAACAGGGAAAGGGTATGGCGAAAACCTACTGGCTTATTGGCAAAACTGGCTTCAACAAGAAGTTGCCTGAACCGCCAAAATTTACTGGGTAAGTCCTACACATGTACAAGTCGAACTTCGAATACTCGAAACAGCTTAAGTCTAAACTACCTTATATCAAAGTTCAAACGAGGCTAACCCACGTTTGTATATTAAAATACGGATATGTTCGACCGTTCTTCTTTTTTGCAAGCCTTGTCAGTAAGGACCTCATTTATTGTCCCCTTCATAGGTTCGTCGGGGTCGGGAGCCATCCACCGACACATATTACACACACATTTACTAACAATACTGTCATATGATCTAAAAGTTTACATTTCTAACACAAAATACTTAAAGCCAGCTATACTGATTAGTTTTTGTTTATGCTATTTAAACAGAAAATTACTTTGTAATAATAAATAAGAGTAGGCATATTACTAGTGTTCTCCTATTATCAATATACACCTACATCTTCGTACATGAACATGCGAACTTTTATAATTATGTGCAGACTTTTAGAAAAAATAAGTCTAAGTATTTGACAGAATACTAAACTGCTCCAATTGTTTATAAATATAGTCTTCAGTACTATTTTGAATTGTGATAAACTTAAGTAAATTGTATTTAAAAGATAGATACAGTGGAGAAAACGTTATTCTTTCCCGATAAACGCGTTTACGCTAAAACTATTATTTGCAGTGCAAACAGTTTGGAGCCAGATCAGACGCCGGGTAACCCGGCGTCTGATCAGGCTCCAAACTGTTTGCCACCAAGATAAACATGAATTATCAGAATTGTCAAAAAGTTATACTTTTCTACGTTTTAGTGTTTTGCGTTTGCGTACGTTTGCGTTTAAACGGGAAAGAATAACGTTTTCTCCACTGTAGTTCCTTAGACATTGTGCTGTAGGTTGATATTTTTTGTATTTGCATTAAAACATATACATTTTAAAAGAGATGACAATTATATTCTTTACGTTATCAGCGATTTGTGTAAAACCAAGGAGCATTGTTTCCATATTGAGAGAATGAAATAGCTGATGGTGCACTTCCAAAACAATCGATCGACAGTTTCTATGTCTTTGATACAAAACGTACACAACGGGCTATCAGCATACTTGATTTTAAATAGACAAGAGTTTGTGCCCAGTATTCTATGTAATACTCTTACTTGAAACCAGTGTATACATGTATCTTTCTCATTTGTCGCTCATTATTAAATAATATTTTCCTCGAAACATAACACTTAATTACTATTGAATCACTCTTAAACTGATTTTGATTCCAACTGATGCAATACAGATGGTTTGAGATTTAGGCGGGGAAAGTGTTCACGAAGCTTTAACCCTTTACCTGATAGCATATTTCTAGTATTGAAGATAGGTGACTTTTTAAAGCAGGTTGAAAGTAAAGCAGAATGCGCCATATGGCGCATTCTGCTTTACTTTCAGCCTGCTTTAAGTTTTAACTGTTAAAATAAGGAAAGTATTAAATATGACACATATTCATTACGGTATAATTTGGAACTATTTTTTCCAGCGGATGAATAAAATGCATGTGCTAAAAGTCGCTTCTATAAGGGAAAGGGTTAAACCCTTCACTGCCATGGCATCATCATTTTTTAACAATTGTCTGCTATTATTTCTCAAATTTAAATTTCAGGCATTTTGACTTAAAACATTATGTTAATTAGTGTCGAAGATTTTGGATATCGGCGACTAATCAGGGTCCAAACTGTTTGCGAATAAACATTGTACTTGGGATGAGGAAGTGAAGAGGAAAATATAGAAAATGTTTTGCTTCAAAATACTCATGCATACATGTAAACATCAAAGATAGTTTATCTCAAAATTGCCGGGTAATGGAAATACGAATTGTCTGAATTCTCGAATAACTTGGCGTCTGAACAGACGTCATACTGCTGGTCACTCAGGCATACAGTGGAGAAAACGTTATTCTTTCCCGTTTAAACGCAAACGTACGCGAACGCAAAGCGCTAAAACGTAGAAAAGAACAACTTTTGGACAATTCTGATATTTCATGTTTATCATGGTGGCAAACAGTTTGGAGCCTGATCAGACGCCGGGTTACCTGGCGTCTGATCTGGCTCCAAACTGTTTGCACTGGAAATAATAGTTTTAGCGTAAACGCGTTTATTGGGAAAGAATAACACATTCTCCACTGTATCATTTAATGTATTCTAGAGTGAAGCTCACTTATAACGAAATTTGATATAACTACATATTCATTATAACAAAATAGCAATTATTCTCCATCTCTAATTAATGTAAAGTAAAATGCCCCTGATACAATCAAGTTTGGATACATGTACAACATCTTTTTCTGTTTACGACGATATACATTGTAAACATATTAGTTCGCAGGGGTTAAGTTTCGTAAGCGCTCGAAGGGCGTTTACGATATACTTACCTTGCGACGCTAATGGGTTATACCGTCGTCAATGGCATTAAATATGTCGTTTATTCCTTATATTTATATTTTCTGTTGTATTTTGACCAGATTTGTTTCATGTATATGAATATTCCAGTATAATTTACCGACCAAATAGATTTGATAGATGTTATCCGAGTTGTAACAGCCATTCGATCTCTATAATATATTGTACGAAAAGTAGTCCCAAATACATGTTTCGGGGTTTCATTACAAATTCAGACTTTTACCCAGTAAACTGACCCCGTGTGCTTAACGAACACTTATTAGACTTTAAAAATAAACAATTCAACTTGAATATATATTACTTAAGCATATTTTAAAATAAAATAAGTCGCGTGTGTGTATTTCAGACTTATAAAACGCCATAGGAACCACAAGCTGGTCGCTATCTGTCCCGCGGAGACTCCACCCTCCTCTTTCTAACTGGCTGGAACCAGTTTCGATTTGTAGGTTCATAGAGAAATAGACTGCATAGTTTTAATGCTATTACATACATATTTTACAGGGTGAATGTAAATATTAACATTTATTCACAGTAGTTTATAAAGTGTTGCTCTTGTTTCAGCGGTGATAATCACGGGTATGTTAGACTTGTAATATGTTAGACTATACTAAAGCTTGTATGAAGCGATCACTATTTCAATAAGCATGACACTCTCTGGTGATATTTGACTACTTAATGCAGGACTGGAGCAATGCCGCTCTTTTACAGTGGAGAACACGTTATTCTTTCCCGTTTAAACGCAAACGAAACGAAACGAAAACGTATTTAACTAAAATGTAGAAAATTAAACTTTTCGAAATTTCTAACGATTTATTTTAATCTGAGTGGCAAATAGTTTGAAGCCAGATCAGACGCCGGGTTACCCGGTGTCTGATCTGGCTTCAAACTTTTTGCAATGGAAATAAAAGTTTTAGCGTAAACGCGTTTATTGGGAAAAACTAACATTTTCTCAACTGTATATGAGCATTGAGCTTTACGTGTGGCCATCATGTACTCCTTAGTTACAATCTTCAACAATTATAGACACCTGCAGACACTGTAGACCCTGATGAGCACTACAATTTGCGGCGTGTCATCGGAGACTTCACTGTTTTGCAATTTCATCTGTATGGACACACACGATAATGTCTTGTATACATATTTATCTATATTGAAATAGGTAAGCGAAGGTAAAGCAATGTCCACAAAAAAGTGATTTAAGATTTGTTCAGTACGAGGGTGGTTCAAACAGTAATGATACTTGATCAATAACTTCAATAAATTAAGTGCTAAATGTGTGTGCGATATTTTATCTTAAAGAGGATTTAATATTCGTTTAATGCCTACATGATGGTATAATGCACGATAAAATCACTAAATTCGATAAGTAACAACATGAATATAAATGACCTTTCCACGAAGACACTGGAACATAGCATTTTTCAGACATTATGTTTTGACCTAATAACTTCTTCGAAAGTAAATTTGTCAATTTGTTTTTGAATATATCAGTTATGTCTGAATTTAGATATAACTAAAATTTCATTTCAATTAAAAGGTTTAACTGCCAAAAATCAAAAATTTTCAAAAAGTAACATTTCTTTTTTTTGCTAATGACAAAAGTAGACCTATATGCTTTTCGAACACTATGAACATTTCTATATCAGTATATCTACATTTTGTTATCGGCGATACCACCTAGTGTTCTGTAATACACATGTCATAAAGTGGGTATGTAAACCGCTAGGGCTAAGGGGTCCGTCGGCTAAGTGATGACCCTTTCATCCGGGCTCTTTTAAACGCGTAAATAAACGCGTAAAGAAACGGCTAGGAAAGCCGTTTAACGAAACGGATAAAAAACGCATAGTGAACAGTTAACGAACGCGTAAGAAACGCGTAGAGTGGGTAGGAATAGCGTATTTACCACTGTACGTAACAATAGATTATTTATTTTATGATATTTTAAGAACGCGTTTAGTATTAGCTATATTTTGTATATTTTATAGAATTATAATATACTTAACTGTGTAAAGTTTGCATAATACATGTAGTATTATATTTATTGACAGAAAGTTAAATAAACTTATTAAAAAAATAAAGCCGCAATAATAATTATAGTATCAAACATTTTTCAGAAAATTGCACAACAATACATAAAAAGGTCCAGTGTCCTCGAGTATGAGTCGTTTAGGTTCATGTTGTGACTTATTGAGTTATGTGCATTATTCCATCGTGAAGGCAAATGATTGCTCTTTAAAATGATATATCACACATACATTTTGCACTTATAGTTTTGAAGTTATTGATCAAGTATCATTACTTTTTGAACAACCTTCGTTTTACATACTAGTATGTTTGTCTTTTAATAGTGAGCGCTTTACACAAGTGTGACTTTATAGTGTACAGTAAAACCTCTCTGTTACGACAATAGATATCTAGATAACCTAAATCGGCTATAGGCCAATCAGCGATGGTCATCGAGACGCTAGTTTGGTTGGTGTATGATATTATTCTTCCATTGGTCTGGTGCATGTCGTATTGCGGTAGATTGATGACGTTACATGCTGTGCCCAGGGTCCAATGTTATAAAGCATTGGATTTGAGTCTAAGATCATTCGCACGCATTTGATTGGTCAGATTTTCCAGACTCAACTAAAAAACTTAATAACCTTGGAGCGAGCCAGGTAATGCCAGATGACGTGCGTTATTGACTACATAAGTTGCTAAGAACCTTTCCACAGTTACTTCGATTAAACGATGATTTTAGTCAGTTAAATAGGAATTGCCATCGGTTTGTGCTTATTACCGTTTGATTGTCGTTTTACGTTTCATATTTATGTAACAAAATGTATGTAGTACGAATTCAGTCTTAAATGAAAGTAAATCATATTTTGTCGTCGGCGAGAAAGCGTTTGATACACTTCCCAAAATGGCGTCTTTCTGACCGTCGACCAATCAGAATTTAGCACGAGGCGTCCGATCTAATCTATTTTAAGATATCTATGGTTAGGACCTCTAAATTGTATTTATTATCTGGTGTTTACGACCAGTGACCCCTTAAAGCAACGTCACAGTAAAATAGCTCCTTCAAGCAGTCACCTGTCTTTATACAATCAATTACCCTTCGTTTAACCCTTTCACTCTCAATCACGCTTCAAAGCGCGTTTGCAAACAGTTTGGATCCTGATCACGCGGCGTCTGATCAGGATCCAAACTGTTTGACACTCGTTTTTAAATTTCTTCAGTCATGCTGCCTTGAAGGGTTTATGGTCGTAATGAAGAGGTTTTACAGCATACTGTGTTATTTTTTAACAATGCTTATGTCGTATTATTTTATTTTTGTATATGTTGATTATGTTAAATGCCTTACACGTGTACATGTAGTAATCTGCACACACCCGTTGTATTTCGGTTGGTTTTAAATCATAAAAGCTAATTTGTTTATTATTTTCTGTTCTTTTGTCAGTGATTATTGTCAATATATTTTCAAACCACCAACCATAGAAAATCACACACTTTACCCTAACTTTCAATTTTCAATTATGTTTTGTGAATTAGAGTTAAATATAATAGTAGAATGCCTTACGTGTTATAGCTTATTTATACGATTCACTTTGAATTAATTAAGACCTTCAAATCTATATAAAGGAATCAAAATATTGTACATACGAACGTGTTTCTCTTTTTATTCTATTTGTCTTCTTTGAATAAAAGTTGATACATTGGAGAACACGTTATTCTTTCCCGTGTAAACGCAAACGAAACGCAAACACAGTTAACTAAAATTTAGAAAATTACAACTTTTCGAAATTTCTCACGATTTATTTTAATCTGAGTGGCAAATAGTTTAAAGCCAGATCAGACACCGGGTTACCCGGCGTCTGATCTGGCTCCAAACTGTTTGCAACGGAAATAATAGTTTTAGCGTAAACGCGTTTATTGGGAAATAATAACCCACCTCCCTCTAGAATATACATACTATGCTGAAGTGTATGTTCTTTTAACCCATTATTCCATAAATACGCCTTTTTACACCTTTAATTTATTCCTCCACTGAAGGAAATACATGTAGCTCCACTTTATATAGTCATGGTATGATCCACAAATATTTTCTACATCCCAGCAGATGGTAGCTCAAAGCAGACTGAAAGTAAAGCAGCATGCGCATTCTGCTTTACTTTCAACCTGTTTTAAATAGTCACATGTCTTCAGACCTATAAATAGGTTATGGGGTAACGGGTTAGCAGATGGTTTTACACTGACGAGAGATCGGATATATGTATGTTGATCATATTCGTGTATCAAAATTAAAACGCGTTTAAACTTCTTATTTTTGAAAAACTAGATCGATTTCAAGTTACATGTATCGTTGAACGACGGTATTAGTGTTTTCTTCTGACCTGTCAGAGGCAATTTTAGATTGGAACATTCTAAAATTTTGTCTTTTCACGATTTATAGGTACATATGTGTTATTTCATGTAAAGCGCTTTTGAACGCACACTCCCTGTGTGAAAAGAGCGCTATATAAATCTGGTATAATAATAATAATAATAATAATAATAATAAAAGGGATGATCACCGTACTCGTTGATTTCCGTACAGTCAGCCAGGGATACGGAAATCTGTATATTTTGTGCGTAATGTACAGTAGAGAAGACATTATTATTTCCCGAATAAACGCAAACACAATGCACTAAACTGTAGAAAATTAATTTTATCTTTTCAATCCGGGTGGCAAACAGGTTGGAGCCTGATCAGTCGCCGGGTTACCCGGCGTCTGATCTGGCTCCAACCTGTTTGCAATGGAAATAATAGTTTTAGTATATAAATGCGTTTATTGGGAAATAATAAATGTCAGTAAAACGATAGCGCAGCGTTCTCGTGCTGCACGAGGCTCATACTTATCTCAAGTAGGATAGTGTACGATTACATATTCGATGTTACCTTGCTTACCTATTTACCATTATTAACTATTCTGTTCTAAAAATAACTCTGACAGGTCAGAAAAATTGAACAAGACTTGTGTTTAAATTTCAATAAACATTTCTTTCTACACGGAGCCAATGTGGTAAAATGTGCGAGGTAATATGTTGAGAATTCATTGAAACAACACAAGCATACGGCATTTACACAATTATAAAGTTCTCTGTCCATTTGAATTCACATGTTTCATATCATGCCTTTTAGGTTGTCGCTGGAAGATTTCCGACTGGGTCGCAAGATTTCTGCAGCTGCACACGAATCTCCCAACTTAGGTGGTGGTCAAAACAGGACTTTAATAAAATCAGGGATAAGGAAAGATATTACGACACCAGATACACCCGACTCGCCTATATTCAGACACCGAGCGAATAAGAAACACAGTGATGCTATAGACGTTTCACCGTCGACCCAACCACCGCCATCTGTGCTATACCCTACAGTGATTCAGGGCAACGCAGTGATGGCTGATAAAATAATAGAAGACAAAGAAGACGTTAATGACAAAACCCACCAAGTGTTACATACAGTTACAATACATGCACCACGTGAGACGAGTCTATCTAGTTTTTCAGGCAAGGTAACTGGACCAAGCCAAGACAAAACTCACACGGACGAACGTCAGCGAAAGGTGTCTACTCCGCAAAAAGATGGAGTAAAATATTACAAGAAACATAAAAGCAAATTAAAAAGAGGATCTAACACAATATCACCGTCTAATAGTCCTAGTAAAGTTTCTTTGACAGATATTGGTAGTTTAAATGGACAGAAACCACCGAGTCCCTACAGCGACAACTCATCAATCAGACTGGCCTTTGAGGAAAGTTTGGTGTGAAGTTAAAATCGTCTACAGTGGAGATGTTATTACAGTGGAGAATACGTTATTCTTTCCCGTTTAAACGCAAACAAAACGCAAACAAAACGCAAATCACTTAAACGTAAGAAATGACATATTGTAGACAAATCTAATTATCTATTTTAATCTGTGTGGCAAACAGTATGGAGCCAGATCAGACGCCGGGTTACCAAACTATTTGTAACGAAAAAAAAAGTTTACGCGTAAACGCGTTTATTGGGAAAGAATAACGTTTTCTCCACTATATATCCCGTTTAATGCAAGTGAAACGCACACGCTTCGCAATAAAACGTAGAAAATGACAATTTTTTTACACCTGACTGCATGTAAATGTGAGTGACAGACAGTTTAGAGTCGATCAGTCGATCGGGTCTAAACTGTTTGCAATTGAAAATAAAAGATTAACAGGGCTCCAGGTAAGCGGGAGTAAACACTACAAATCCAACATTCTCTCACTTATTTCAATATCAAATCCTATTGCGTTACTACTCAATAGAATAGAGACGATTCTAATGAGTTGTGACACCATAGTGTTTAATGCAGAAATACAGATTTTAGTTTTTGTTTTAAAACTCCCCTTATCTGGAGCTCTGGATTTAGTGAAAACGCGTTTGTTGAAAAAGAATAATGTCTTCTCCTCAGAACGCTATTCTTTGCCTAAACATTTCTTTCATTTCAAACAGATTGTTTCAAATTCAGACGCCGAGTAACTGTGCGTCTGTTCAAGCTCCAAACTGTTTGTCACTTACATTAAAATAAAACACATTTTAGATGGGAAATAACGGTTTCTCCACTGTTAAAATTGTTCACCTGCGGGCAGGCTACATGTATAGCATTTCACTTTGATCATTTTTCTAGCGCTCTCTAGTTACGTTCAACGTCCGTAATGTTTGTTTCATGTTTTAAATGTGTATGATGTGTATTGATTATCTCATCGGACATTAATCGACATTTCCTTTTCCCATTTAACCCTTTCACTCTTAATGACGTTTTAACCCTTTCCCTTATAGAAGCGACTTTTAGCGCATTCATTTTATTCATCCGCCAAAGAAAATAGTTCCATTTTATACTGTCATGAATATGTACTATAAGAAATATTTTCTATATACTAGCAGATATTAACTTAAAGTAGGCTAAAAGTAAAGCAGAATGTGCCCTAGGGCACATTCTGCTTTACTTTCAGCCTGCTTTAATAGGTCACATATCTTAAATACTAGAAACAGGCTATGGGTTAAAGGGTTAAAGCGCGGTTGCAAACAGTTTCGGTCCAGATCAGACGCCGCGTAAAGCGGCGCCTGAACAGGATCCAAACTGTTTGACTCTCTTATCGATAGTTATTAAGTCATAAACCTTAAATCTAAATTTGAAACGTGTCTAGCAGACAACAATACTGAAGCAGACGACAATAAAGCGGTGAAGGGGTAAAAATCTCCCGAAACATTTGATCAGTGTTTTACATGAATAATGTATAGCAATTTAACAAGCAGTGCAGACCTTAATCAGGGGAACTATGTAGGGACCTTTTGATCGGGGTCTACACTGTTAATCGTGGATAAAACGTTATTCTTTCCCAATAAACGCGTTTACGCTAAAACTATTATTTTCGGTGCAAACAGTTTGGAGCCTGTTCAGACGTCGGGTAACCCGGCGTCTGACCATGCTCCAAACTGTTTGCGACTCAGATTAATATGAATAGTCAGAAATGTTGGAACGTTGTCTTTATCTACGTTTGATTTCGATGCGTTTGCGTTTCGTTTGCGTTTAAACGGGAAAGAGTAACGTTTTCTCCACTGTACACTGTTTTCAAAGGTTGCGTAAACGCGTCAATTAGATTCAATAGGTTAAACATTCCCCCATCTATTATGTAGTACATGTATGATTAGTTATTTCCTCTGCAAAAAGTTTGGTCTAGATAAGACGCTGCGTTACGCGGCGTCTCATTAGGATCCAAAATGTTTGACACCTGAACCTGTTTGAAAATAAAATTAGAAAATTCTATTTTTAGAAAGTAGCAGACTACAATTGTTGCAGATGAAAACATTACCCAGCATGCAAAGAAAAAAATGATGTTACAAAATGTGCCAGTTATTTTAAAGTATTTTTAAAAAACACTATATCACACGTTGAGCAGTTTTAATACTTATCAAACGCTTAGTCATTTGGTGTCTTGTCTGGCTTAAGGTGGTTCGCGGGCCAGCTTATTCTGTGTCAGAATTCTTTGAAACCTTGATTAAATTGAAATATACCATATGGAGAGTGAAATATCGTTAAAATAAAAAAAAGTTACAGTTCCGTTTTTTTCTGACAGGACCTTTTGTCGAAAAAAGCTCCTTTTTTGATAAACAGGAATATTTTCTTTATAAAATGATATAACTCAATTATTTCTGTACATTCAAGTAAACTGTACATAGACTATAAGATATTGGGCAAACACAAGTATTTTATGACATATTGGTTGGAAATATCAATATTTAAAAAAAGTCAAATTCTGAAAATCTCAAATTACAAAAAATCTAGCTGTTTAACGTACACTTATTTTACTCTTATTAGATAGATATAACTTAATTCTACTAGTCACAAAAATTTAATGAAAATCTACAGTGGAATTTACATTTTATACATGATTTCCTGAAATTCTGACAAAATGTAAACACAAAACAAGTAACCTCCCTTGAATTCAACTTCAAGGCAAGTCACTGCTTAATGCATAACAAAAGTAATGCATAAAAGCTCCTTTAGGATCTATCTTTTAGCATTATTTTTGTCCTGTGTTAAGCTGCCATCTGTCATATAGGCTATAAATACTCACAAATTTAGCTGTCACTTGACTATACTTGCATCTGATATTATTCATTATTACTTGACTAAACATAGCCTGTCCTTTGATCACTGCGTTATGAAATGACTAGTCACTAAAATCAGACAATTTGTTAAAAAAAAAGTTTTGAACCGAGTGGGAATCGAACCTAGAACCTTTGGATTGCAAGTCTATCACCGTATCCACTGCGCTAACAGAGCAGACACTGAGTAAGATCAAACTTTTCTTTATCTAAATTTTCTACTATAAGCACGTGTCGCAAAGATCAGGTGAAAGTCATCAGCATTTCCGGAACTCGAGATGCGGGCCGCCCGCTGTCGAACCACCTTAAACCCTTTCACGATCAAATTATTCGGGAGACTTCACCGCTTTAATAACGTTTCCTTCAGTATTGATGTCTGCAAGACACGTTTCAAAGTTATATTTAAGGTTGTCTGGCTTAAAAAATATCGATAAGAATGTCAAACAGTTTGGGTCCTGCGTAACGCGGCGTCTGATCAGGACCGAAACAGTTTACAAACACGCTTTAAGGCGCCATTGAGAGTAAAAGGGTTAAAATGTTTGGAATCGAAATACTTGTTTTCGCACATATCCTTTTTTGTGGTTTGGGAAATTATAAACCTTTTCCAAAACACATCGCAATCAAAATGAGGAACACATTAACACGACAAATTTACTGACATAGGAATAAACAACATATTTTTGACGTTCATGACGGTATGACTACATTAGCTTCGCAGGGGGTAAATTGCGTAAACGCCCGAAGGGCGTTTTCGCTAAATTTACCCCCCGAAGCTAATGTAGTCATACCGTCATGAGCGGCAAAGAGATGTTGTTTATTCCTTATATTTATATTTATAGTTTCTGTCTTGTCAATTTAATGTGTTTATTTGCCAGATTTGTTTTTCTGTATAAGAATTTATCATATACCGGTCAAAGAGGTTTGATAGATGTAATGTCGATGTAATAGCCATTCCAGTTTCTAAATATGGTGAGAAAGTAGTCCCAACTACATGTACTGTAACTGTATTAAAAATTCAGGATTTTTTCCAGTAAACTTTCTTTCTGTGAATGGAAAAGACTTACAAGGCAAACAAATAACAGTGCATCTTTAATATCTATTGCCAAAGCACATTCTAAAAATACAGGTCGCGGTTGTTTTCTTAACCCATTTACACACATAGCAACGCGATGGCAACGACCTATGGGTCTGTATCACTCCGCTAGTGTCATATGACCGTCGACCAATGGGAGCTTAGTGTTAAGTGCCCGATGTAGTGTATTTGAAGAAGTCCCCGAATATCACGGGCGAAATCCGAACTGGCTAAAACCAGATTCGAAGTGTAGGTTCATCGAGGGATGACCTGCAAATTTTTAATAGGATTACATAAAGACTTTACAAGGTGAATGTAAATATAAGATAATGCACGTCGTATGACTGCATATATACCAGACCACCGATATCATCAATGACAATAAAGAAAGTAACCATGGTGAGCAGGTATGTTATATTACCTTTTCACATTATTCTTGTATTTTATCAGATTGCTTAAAGCTACGTCACAAATCTAAATTAAGTAATACGATTTTTTCTCAAACATAAATATAAGGCACATTAAAACAATGTTGGCGGGTTTATTTACAGTGGAGGAAACGTTTTTCTTTCCCAAAAAACGCGTTTACGCTAAATCTCTTATTTCAAATGCAAACAATTTGGAGCCAGATCAAGCGCCGGGTAACCCGGTGTCTGATCAGGCTCCAAGCTGTTTGCCGTTAAGATTAAAACCAACATCCAGAATTGTCAAAACTTGTCATTTTCTTCGTTTATTTGCAATGACTTTGCGTTTCTTTTGTGTTTAAACGGGAAAGAATAACGTTTTCTCCACTGTAAAAAGGTTGCAATAAAATCAGCAACATGTTAGTTACCATGAATGTGTTTGTTTGTTTCAAATAAAAAGTAGTCCATGCGTTCCTCACGGAAATAGAACTACAGTGGAGAATGTGTTATTCTTTCCCAATAAACGCGTTTACGCTAAAACTATTATTTCCAGTGCAAACAGTTTGGAGCCAGATCAGACGCCGGGTAACCCGGCGTCTGATCAGGCTCCAAACTGTTTGCCACCAAGATAAACATGAAATATCAGAATTGTCCAAAAGTTGTTCTTTTCTACGTTTTAGCGCTTTGCGTTTGCGTACGTTTGCGTTTAAACGGGAAAGAATAACAGATTCTCCACTGTACTGCAGAATGAAATGTTAAGAGTATACTTACTTTTATTTCAGGTTATATTTGTTTACAAAATGAAAATATGTATTTCAAGAACGACCGTGTTCGTTGTAAGTTACAATGTTCGATATACGTGTATATGCTTAAGTTTTCGTTTTTGTTACAGTGGAGAATCTGTTATTCTTTCCCGTTTAAACGCAAACGTACGCAAACGCAAAGCACTAAAACGTAGAAAAGAATAACTTTTGGTCAATTCTGATATTTCATGTTTATCTTGGTGGCAAACAGTTTGGAGTCTGATCTGGCTCCAAACTGTTTGCACTGGAAATAATAGTTTTAGCGTAAACGCGTTTATTGGGAAAGAATAAGACATTCTCCACTGTAGTTATGAAAATCCGGTCTGAATGCTACAATGTATACACTATTAGTGCTCCCCATAGAATTAAAACTACTCATGTACTGCAGAATAAAGATACATGTAATGAGCTCACACACTTTTATTTCAGGTAATATTTCTTTACAAACTGAAACTATACAGTGGAGCATCTGTTATTCTTTCCCGTTTAAACGCAAACGTACGCAAACGCAAAGCACTAAAACGTAGAAAAGTACGACTTTTGGACAATTCTGATTATTCTTGTTTATCTTGGTGGCAAACAGTTTGGAGCCTGATCAGACGCCGGGTTACCCGGCGTCTGATCTGGCTCCAAACTGTTTGCACTGCAAGTAATAGTTTTAGCGTAAACGCGTTTATTGGGAAAGAATAACAGATTCTCCACTGTATATGACGTGTTCTGTGTAAAGCACAATGTTCGATACTATACCTTTTTTAGTTGCTGTTAGTTATGAAAAATCGGTCTGAATGTAATGCACTGTTAGTGTTATATTTATATCATAGTTGTTAAATATATATATGATTTTAAATATTTTTTTTCTGTTTCTACATATATTATATATAAAAGTATATTTTATACATCGAATGTTAATAAACAAGCATATTGATGATAATCTAGATCATGGTTATTTTCACTTGTTCCTTCTTTAAACTTCAAATACGCAATCCCAGTGTATTTTAGTCTAGTCCATTGTATACTATGTCTTTTTTTAGTATATGTCGAAACTGTAATATAGTGTAGACCCTGATCAGAGGGCTCTTTTGGGTTCAAACTGTTTGTCACTCGTCTTTCGGTTCCTTTTTTCAAAATGCCCATTATGTAACTGAGATAATCAGCAAACGACAATTTTAAGCAGAATATATCGCAGCAGTGAAAGCGTTAGACATGATTGTCTTGTTTGGCGGACAGCGGCAAGCATTAGTGTAATATATGGCTGTCTGTCAGCTGGAAACACAATTTGCAAATCAGATAAAAATAAAAAGTCAGAACTGTCAAAAAAGTGTCCTTTTCTACATTTTCGTGTTTGCGTTTGCGTTTCGTTTGCGTCTACGTCTAAACGGGAAAGAATAACGTTTTCTCCACTGTAACTAGATTTGACCTTTGATGATAAAAACTCGTTTACATCAGAAATGTGTTCATGGCGTGCTACGATTAAATGTGTATATTAAATCTGCTGGGGAATAATTTGTTAATACTAAAAGCGCTGTAAAACATGCCTGTCGTTTTATAGATTTGTAATCAAAACGTCAAACTGGAATAATGTGCACAGTTGAGAAAACGTTATTCTTTCCCAATAAATGCGTGTTCGCTAAAACTATTATTTCCAATGCAAACAGTTTCAGGGCTACCATTTTTCCAGATCTAAGGATTTTTCATGGCAATTTATGGCAGCCCTGTAGTTTGGAGTCTGATCAGACGCAGGGTTAGCCAGACTGTTTTCAACTCAGATTAAAATAGCTAGTTAGACATTTCAATAATTTGTAATTTTCTACAATTAATTGAACTGCGATTGCGTTTCATTTGCGTTTAAACGGAAACGAATAACATCTTCTCTGTAACTACAGTGGAGAAGATGTTATTCTTTCCCAAATAAACGCGTTTACGCTAAAACTATTATTTGCAGTGCAAACAGTTTGGAGCCAGATCAGACGCCGGGTAACCCGGCGTCTGATCAGGATCCAAACTGTTTGCCACCAAGATAAACAAGAATTATCAGAATTGTCCAAAAGTTGTTCTTTTCTACGTTTTAGTGCTTTGCGTTTGCGTACGTTTGCGTTTAAACTTGAAAGAATAACAGATTCTCCACTGTAGTTTTCAAATGAACTAAGAATTCATTTTTTTACCTTTCCACCTACAAAACGCCCTCGATAGCCTTTATTTATTCTAAGACTAAGACTAAGTGTTTAACCCTTCATGCCATAGTGTCGTCTGCTTCAATATCGTTGTCTGCAATAAGGTTTTAAAGTCAGATTTAAGGCAAGACACATGTAACTGACGTAATTTAAAAAAAGCTGCAAACAGTTTTGATTCTGATCAGACACCGCGTATCGCGGCGTATGATCAGGATAAAAAATGGCGCTTTTTTGACGTCATTGAGAGAGAAAATATATCGATGTTGGGCTCCAGCTTAGCACTGCTTATCTATAACCGCTACATGACGCCTGGACATTTGTAAGGACGTCAACATTAACAACGTCATGTTTTTCTGGAAAGCTAATTCACAAACTGCAAAAAAATGACTATTGGTATTTTATTCTAACGAAATAAATATGAGAACAAACTGCAAATTGCAACATTCGTGTTTTACTGTAGGATAAAAATCCCGGCTAACATAGTCCCTGTCTGGACTTTAAGCTCTATGAGGATTCATTGATGAGATTCAATATAGGTGGCAAAATGAACCCTTTCATGATCAAGTTTATCGAGAGGTTTTTACCCCTTAAGCGCCATAGTGTCACCTGCTTAAATATTGTCGTCTGCAATATCGTTTAAAGGCAGTATAACTGACGTGATTCAAAACAAGTGGCAAAGATTGTTGATCCAAACTGTTTCCCACTCAGATGAAAATGAAAAGTCATAACTGTCAAAAAGTTGTTCTTTTCTACATTTTAGTGTTTTGTGTTTGCGTTTCGTTTAAGTTTACACGGGAAGGAATAATGTATTCTCCACTGTATCTCTTTTCTCAAATATAGGATCAGACCTATATGAGTTCCAAACGGTTTAGATCATGATCAGACGCGCCGTGTTAAGCGGCATCTAATCAGGATCCAAACCATTTGCAAAAAACCTATTGTCATTAGAACCAGCTATTGAATTGTGTTGATGACGAAACAAAATGATAACAAAATGTAGGTCAATTGTAACCACGATTAGGTTAAACTGTTTCACATTTTACGATACAGATCAGATCTGACGTTAATGGTTTTTATCTCTGCTACTCGTAAAATACATGTTTAACTCTAACCATGCTAACGGCCACAACTCTAACCATGCTAACTGCCACAATGATTACAATTGCAAACAGTTTTGATCTAGATGAGACACCGTGTGACGCGTTGTCACATCAGGATCCAAACTGTTTGACAATCTGATCCTTTTTTAAAAAGAAATTTTAAAACTTCTATTTTAACAAAGTAGCAGACGACAATAATTGTTGCAGACCAAGAAAATTACCCAGCATGCAAATCGTTTAATGCCAGTAAATGTCAATGAGCATGTCAAGAGACCTCGAACGAATTTGTTATCGACATTAACCCCTTGTATGTGGGATACACTTTTAGGTTTACCTCAAGGCAAACAGTTTTGATCTCAGATCAGGCCCCACATTGTGGGGCCTGATCTGAGATCATTACTGTTTGCAGCTAACTCAATAGTCTTTCAGAAACTGCTAAAATATTTGCAAATATTTGAGTTCTACAGTGGAGAATCTGTTATTCTTTCCCAATAAACGCGTTTACGCTAAAACTTTTATTTGCAGTGCAAACAGTTTGGAGCCAGATCAGACGCCGGGTAACCCGGCGTCTGATCAGGCTCCAAACTGTTTGCCACCAAGATAAACATGAATTATCAGAATTGTCCCAAAGTTGTACTTTTCTACGTTTTAGTGTTTTGCGTTTGCGTACGTTTGCGTTTAAACGGGAAAGAATAACAGATTCTCCACTGTACCCGCTGCAGAGGACATTTTAAAATGGCCGCCAAATATTACTCAGCATACAATGCGTTAAGCAGGTTTGGCATGAATGTCATTGTCAAGTTTCCTAACAAACGATGTTTTTGATTTTGAATGATATTGCCTCTTCAAAATATAAGTGTACAATCGAACTGGTATCAAGTGACCAATCAAACTGCAAGAAACGAAATACAGCTATCCCTCTCTGCAACGGCCCTCCGAACAACGACTCCCTCCTTACAACGACCATTTAACGCCTTTAATGTATTCCTCCGCTAAAGAAAATAGTTCAAATTAATTTAAGTAATTAATACTAGCGATATATCTGTGAAGAGTAACTGTTCCTGTACAAATAGTGTACAGTGGAGAAAACGTTAGATCTATTCTTTCCCGTTTAAACGCAAACGAAACGCAAATCGCTAAAATGTAGAAAATTACATTTTTTGACATTTCTAATTATTGTTTTTTGAATCTGAGTGGCAAACAGTTTGCAATATATATCATACAGTGGAGAATGTGTTATTCTTTCCCAATAAACGCGTTTACGCTAAAACTATTATTCCCAGTGCAAAAAGTTTGGAGCCAGATCAGACGCCGGTTAACCCGGTGTCTGATCAGGCTCCAAACTATTTGCCACCATGATAAAAATTAATTATTAGAATTGTCAAAAAGTTGTACTTTTCTACGTTTTAGTGCTTTGCGTTTGCGTTTCGTTTGCGTTTAAACAGGAAAGAATAACAGATTCTCCACTGTAGACACAGATGAGATTACTCCGAAAGGAACTCTCTGAGTAAGGTCTGCAACGTTGGTCATTTTGCAATAAATTGTAAACTCAACACTAAATGATCAAAATTGGACTTCACTTTATTTGAAACAAAAAATTGTCCATTTGAGTTATAACACGGTGAATAAACGTACACAGGATATAGACACCGAAGTGATTAGGAATTGAAAGCGAAAGTAGCGAGGTGAGTACTTTTATTACGTTTATCTCTAAAATCTTCTTACAAATAAAGTAAACATGAATTGCACGATAGTCTGTAGACATATGTGACCACACTGATGCCAGGAATATAAATAAATTCACCTGGAAGACTGAATAAAAAGGCTTTAATCACTGGCCATAGTCGCATCTTCGTCAACATTTGTCATTATTTTCGCTGTTTATACACGTTATACAAAAAAGTGAATCGACAGATCTGTTTATTTTTCATTTAAATGTAACTATGCAAAAGCTGCTTAAAAATCGACCCATAATAGCTAAGATATACCATGTCAAACCGACCGCCAAATGTACTGGGGATAGTGTCCAACGGTTATTTATTGTACTTGGTATAGTGGAAGGCCGTACTGGGGATAGCCTCACGAAAACTTATTGTTTTGTGTCGTAAAAGGTATTATGGTACATTGCGTTTGATTTTTATGGCAAACTACATGCTGTTACGTTTCCAGCATACGAAATAATGGATAATCTTCATTTTTCTAGGAAGTTAAGTCCAAAGCCACTAAATTTATGACATATCATTTTCCCTTCTTACACCTTTGTGCGATAGTTTGTGGTGAAATACATGTCGAATGTATTTAACAGAGTAAACTATAAATTATCAAAGCATTCTTGAAAGAATCCCTGCTATTTGGACTCGGCTATTTTGTAGTTACTCATATACCAACAATGCGCAACCCTTCACACAACACTGGTTTTCAAGGTAAAATCATACAACGTGTTCATCTATATATGTATGAGCCAAAATTAGACTTTACCTTTGCGACCACTGCATATCCGGAGCAGCCTGCACATCCGCATTTTGATCAGGATCTGCACCGTTCTCCTTTAAGTTTCTAGATGTCGTCATACTACTTCTATTTCAATAAAAACAGCCATTATTAAGCATTGACAATGCACAGTTTTCTTAGTACTTGCACTTGCCGAAAGGATTACAAGGAGTGTTGCCAACGATTTTCTTCTCTGAGACCGGTTTCATTGAACATTGTTGTCAATTAATCTTTGGTTGATGCTGCTTCAATGTATGTGTGCGGGAGGGGGGGATTGTATCGGTCTATCTGTATTGCTAGCACATAAGGCTCTGCAATATTTTACAAAACAATGTTGTTGCCTATATATGCGATAAAACCAAAATTCTTTTCTAAACTACTGGTCCATTTGCATCAAAATTTACTGTCAGTTATCCTTGGGTAATTTCTTCGTCTATTTTCATAACAAGTCTGATTAGACTCCACACTGTTTTAAATAGAGATACTTTTGAGAGAAAAATTAAAATCTTCAAGCTCCGAAACTACGGTTCGAGTAGAAACATATACCGTATAGCTGGTATTTTCTACGGGGTAGAAATTTCTGTCATTCTGCGGTTTAATCATCGGATAGCTAAAAAAAATCGGCAAAATAAAATTACCATACTAATTTATCATGTACAATAATTGATAATCCTTCAGTACGCTAAGACACCATTATAATAACAGACAATACCCACTCGGCAACTTAGACCATTAAAATTGTGTTTGATTTTTAGTTTTTATCAAAATTCCTTATATTAGACACTGGAAACGCACTAACAAATCGTGTTTAAAATTTACCGATATCTACAACGACAAAGTAAATTTTGAGCGAATGAGTCCAAGGTACTCCGAGTACAACAAAAGCGGGTATGTATAATTATAGGTAATAACAATCCAAGCTGTTTGCTATGATAATGATTTATGTCCAGGAAGTGTCATTTTTTACCCGAGGGGCATAATTAAATTTGAATAATCTTGATAGAGGACTTGTAGATGATGCATGTGCCAAATATCTATGATCAGGGTACTAGGGTTTTAGACAAGAAGATTTTTTTAAGTTTCCATTGAAAAAAAATTTATTTTTAGCTCATGTGACCTATATATGCAACAGACTGGAACCATTTGAACAAAATAGGTAAAGGACATCTAGAAGTGTCACCATGTCGAATATCAAAGCTGAGGCAAATGCCATGTTAGTTTTAGAGGAGAAGACGTTTGATGATGATATGTGCCAAATATCTAAGCTCTGGCCCTTATAGTTTTTTACAAGAAGATTTTTTAAGTTTTTATAGAAAAAAGTTATTTTTAGCTTATGTGACCTAGATATGCAGCAGACCGGAACCATTTGAACAAATAAGTAAAAGATTTTCAGAAGTGTGACCATACCGAATATCAAAGCTCTGGCCATATTAGTGTCAGAGAAGAAGACGTTTGAAATGTTCACTATATAACTCGATATAAAACTGTGACCCTGGTGCGGGGCCAATTTTGACCCCAGGGGCATAATTTGAACAAACTTGATAGAGGACCTGTAGAAGATGCTATGTGCAAAATATTTAAGCTCTGGCCCTTGTAGTTTTTGACAAGAAGATTTTTTATGTTTTCATTGAAAACAATCTATTTTTAGCTCCTGCGACCTAGATATGAACCGACCAGAACCATTTGAACAATATTCGTATAGGACATCTAGAAGTGTCACCATGCCAAATATCAAAGCTCTGGCCATATTAGTTTCAGAGAAGAAGACGTTTGAAAATTTCACTACATAACTCTATGTAAAACTGTGACCCCCGGGGCGGGGCCAATTTTGACCCCAGGGGCATAATTTGAACAAACTTGATAGAGGATCTGTTGATGATGATATGTGCCAAATATCTAAGCTCTGGCCCTTGTAGTTTCAGACAAGAATACTTTTCAAGATTTCCTTATTTTTTCACTTTGGTTGCCATTGTAACCAAAGTTCTACATTGTTTTTAATTCTTTGAAAAAATTCAAAAAGCTTGACCCAAGGAACATTCCTGTAAAGTTTGGATGAAATCTGTCAAGAGGTATAGGAAAAAACTGTCGATTCACTTTTTTGTATAACGTGTATAAACAGCGAAAATAATGACAAACGTTGACAAAGATGCGACTATGGCCAGTGATTAAAGCTTTTTATTCAGTCTTCCACGTGAATCTATTTATATTCCTGGCATCAGTGTGGTCACACATGTCTACAGACTATCTTGTAATTCATGTTTACTTTATTTGTAAGAAGATTTTAGAGATAAACGTAATAAAAGTACTCACCTCGCTACTTTCGCTTTCAATTCCTAATCACTTCGGTGTCTATATCCTGTGTACGTTTATTCACCGTGTATAAGGGAGAAAGGGGATTAAGAAATAAATAATAGCTCCACAGTGGCTCGCCATTTAGTCTAAAATATAGGAGTAGTTCTGTTGACATGCAGTGTTCGGTGGTTTTGATCCCATGCGATGCTTGCCACGAATAGGTTTAGCCACAATTATTGTCCTGAAATCTTTATTTAGCCACAATCAATGTCCTGAAATCTTTATTCAACCATCATCATATCCTTATTCATCGACGCTACAGTGGAGAATGTGTTATTCTTTCCCAATAAACGCGTTTACGCTAAAATTATTATTGCCAGTGCAAACAGTTTGGAGCCAGATCAGACGCCGGGTAACCCGACGTCTGATCAGGCTCCAAACTGTTTGCCACCAAGATAAACATGAAATATCAGAATTGTCCAAAAGTTGTTCTTTTCTACGTTTTAGTGCTTTGCGTTTGCGTACGTTTGCGTTAAAACAGGAAAGAATAACAGATTCTCCACTGTATATGACCTTACCAGCGTCGCAGTGTCGTAAAACGCCAACTCATCCATCTATCTATTGATATGCAAAACATTGAAACCAGTATTTGTTTACATGTAGTTTGCAAATATTGTAGTTCCTGAGCTTTTTTAACCCTTTCACTCTCAATGACGCCATAAAGCGCGTTTGCAAACAGTTTGGGTCTTGATTACACGCCGCGAAACGCGGCGTCTGATCAGGACCAAAACTGTTTGACACTCTTTTCGATATGTATTAACTCATAGAAACTTAGATCTAACTTTGAAACGTGACTTGCAGATAACAATACTGAAGCAGGCGACAATAAAACGGTGAAGGGGTAAAAATCTCCCGAATAATTTGATCATGAAAGGGTTCAGAAGCACTCTGATCATAGCCTGCACTTATAATTTTGTGGAATATTGTATTTAAGTAGTCCGAAAATTCAACATAAACTAACATGAAACTGGTCATTTTTCAAACATGAAATAGTCCATTATGAAAACTTCAGCGTAAAACTGGTTAAGTGTTATTATGTTGAATTGTCGTCTGCTTCAAAAATATCTTCTGCAAAAGTAAATCAAAATTAGTTTTTAAGGTTTTCAAAGTGACGAAAGGTTGAAGATGAGTGGCAAACAGTTTCGGTCCAGATCAGACGCCGCGAAATGTAATGGGGCCTTCACATACACGATATTTTCTTACGATTCCTTACGGATCGCAAACTCGTAGTCAATCGTAAGCATCAGCAAATGATCCGTTAGTGTCCGTAAACAACTCGCAAGTATCCGTAAGGATTCGTGGAAGAAGATGCCCATATTCTTGTGTCAAAAATTTTCCTACGATTGTCCGCGGCGTTTTTCTTCCGTAAATCAATCGTAACGATCCGTTAAGTATCGTAAACCGGTTGTAACAACCCGTTATCCTCCGTAAACAGCCCGCAAGGATCCGTAAACAGTCCGCAAGGATCCGTAAACCGACCGTTACGTGTTCGTAGTCATATGTGGTATTATCGTGGATGTTTTCCGTCCAAACAGACATAATCTTGCCAAAAAGACCACAAAATTATTTCAGTCATATCGATGTTCTCTCACTTCATGCCAGTTGTCGAATGATGAAACATTTGAAATTGAATACTTTTTGGTTCTGAAAAGGTCAAACACGTCAGTTCTCTTAGGTAAATCGTAACAACTCATAACGGTGCCTTCACATACACGGATGTTTCCTACGTGTTCTTACGGATCTCCAAACCGTTGTCAATCGCAAACGTCCGGAAATAATTCGTTAACATCCGCAAACACATCGCAGACGTCCGTAAACAATCCGTTACCATCCGCAAAACTCGACGGCATCTGTAAGCCTCCGTAAGACGAAAATCAATTGTTTGACATGGCAAAAGCTTTTTACGATATACTACAGTGGAGAATCTGTTATTCTTTCCCGTTTAAACGCAAACGCACGCAAACGCAAAGCACTAAAACGTAGAAAAGAACAACTTTTGGACAATTCTGATATTTCATGTTTATCTTGGTGGCAAACAGTTTGGAGCCTGATCAGACGCCGGGTTACCCGGCGTCTGATCTGGCTCCAAACTGTTTGTATTGTAAATAATAGTTTTAGCGTAAACGCGTTTATTGGGAAAGAATAACAGATTCTCCACTGTACGATAGACCACGGATGGACTTCTCTGTAAACAACTCGTAATTAATCCGTTACAATCCGCAACTTAATCGCAAATCGAACGTAACAACACGTGACCCTAACATTTGCAAACAGTTTATATCCAGATTAGACCGCACGTGGCGACAACTCACATCACAACCTACTCAAATTGAGACTCTAATCTTATGTTTTGAGATTGTTTTTAAAAAAACAAAAAATGATATAACAGTAACACACGTCAATTATTGCAGGCAGTAATATTACGCATTGTTTACGATTAAGCCCCTTCACTGTCATCACGTAATGAGCTTTGAACAATTCGTCTACGTTTATTTCTCAAATTTTAATGTTAGGTTTTTTGATTAAGATGTTTAAAATTGAGTGTCAAGCCGTTTGGAACCTTACCAGGTGCCGCGTCACGCGATGCCAGATCTGGATCCAAACCCTTTGCAAGTAATCATTGTACTCGGGCTAAGGCGGCGAGGGGGCAGCAAGAACAGTCAAACTTATACTGAGTGATCTTTTAACTGAAAGAGCGTGCAAGTAGAGAAAACCAGGTACTACTGCTAAAGAGCGCGGAATTTTGTCGTAAACATATCGTAATAACTCGTAAGAAACCGTAAATAGCCCGTAACAACTCGTAACACATCTTAATTCACTCTTAAAAGTGGCATATACATGTATCGTAAGAAACCGTAAACTTTTACGGTTGTGTGCCATCCGTAAGGAAATCGTAGAAATACCGTGTATGTTAAGGCCCCATAAGCCAAATTATGCTTGGCAAGATAAAGGTTAAGGTACTTTGTTCAATAAACAAAACAGAAAATGTCACTTTCAGCTAGATCTATCACATAAACTAAACATAGGCTTTACGTACATGTATCACATAAACTAAACAATAAGATTAAAAAATAGGCTTTACGTACGTGCAGTTGGAATAAACAAGATACTTAATCAAAAACCATTCTAAGTGTATACTGTGTTTTAACCTATACGGCAAACAGGTTGGAGCCTGATCAAACGCCGGGTTACCAGGCGTCTGATCTGGCTCCAAACTGTTTGCATTGGAGCTAATAGTTTTAGCGTAAACTTGTTTATTGGGAAAGAATAACCCGACGTCTTAACAGGCTCCATACTGTTTGCGACTCAGATTTAGTCAGAATTGTCGGAAAATTCTCTTTATCTACGTTTGATTGCGATGCGTTTGCGTTTCGTTTGCGTTTAAACGGGAAAGAATAACGTTTTCTCCACTGTACAACCTCGTCTGACAAAAAGTGAGACATTCTTTTATTCATTGCCCATGACTTATTTTAAAGTAACACACATCTGACATAGACTATGTAAATTGTAAGATAAAACAGTTTTAAATTCACGAATGTCTAGATGTAACTCTTAATTAAATGGTCACACAAATATGCTGTATTTTCAAAAGTAAGCTATTAAATGTTTGTCAAATCAAATGAATGACCTTTTAAACTATATGTATTCATACATGTATGAAACGTTGGAATTGGGTATTCAGCCGAAAGAGATACAGACACACAGACATACATGCAGAAAGACATACAGAGACACACAGAGATACAGAGACTCAGATACAGTCAGACAGGCAAGCAGACAGCCAAACGGAGAGAGCTAGACAGAACAAGAGACAGACACATATAGAGGCAGAGATATAGAATCAGAGATACATAGAGGCCCCAAAGCTGGTTGGCATGTCCTTTAAACCAATTACATATTGTTTTAAATTGTATAGTAGTTGTGACTGTGTAATTGTGTTACAATTCTACAAAAAAAACACGTGTTATTCCCATCTCTGATGTATCCGTTATTATTGGTTCCATTGACCTTCGTAAAGTATATTTAGGTGTCGGCCTGGTCTTATTTCACCCTATATAATCTATAGTAAAATGCCTAACTTTCCGAGCCAACAGCTCCCTCCAAAACAGGATATAGGCTATAAACGACATACCCTTCAATTCTATAGATATTTCCCTGTTGATTGAGGCCAGTCAACCTATAACATCGACAAATGTATTTTTCCCATCAATGATGTTCTAAGGTCACTGTCAAAATAAAGGTTAACAACGTTCACTTTCATCCCATTCACTGTGTTTCCATATGCATCCGCCAGGGCAAAAAGTCCTGAAATAAGATCCCGAAAACAATGCCATTCTGGTGGAAATGACCACAAATAACCGGTTTTCATCAAGAAAAGCATTCAAACTCACCCACAGGCAACACTTAACATTGCACATCTTGGAAATTGTATTTTTCAAGGTACTACTTCTAAGTCCACAACGACCCGGAAGCGATTCCTGATCAGGCCGACACCTTTATGGTTGTAAATAGCAAAATTAACTCATTTATGCCTTGACATTGCTATATAAAACCGGTGTTCTTGCAGGAATATCAGATTATAGATAAACTCTGTTGGTCTAAGGTTACTGTTGTTTTGCTCCATACAGCAGAATATGTTGTACAGTGGAGAAAACGTTATTCTTTGCCAATAAACGCCTTTATGCGAAAACTATTATTTCCAGTGTAAACAGTGCAATGCCTTATGCATTACTTTTGCTCTACTTTGGGCAACAACCTGTACCTGGATACAGTGGAGAAAACGTTATTCTTTCCCGTTTAAACGCAAACGTACGCAAACGCAAAGCACTAAAACGTAGAAAAGAACAACTTTTGGACAATTCTGATATTTCATGTTTATCATGGTGGCAAACAGTTTGGAGCCTGATCAGACGCCGGGTTACCCGGCGTCTGATCTGACTCCAAACTGTTTGCACTGCAAATAATAGTTTAAGCGTAAAAAAGTTTATTGGGAAAGAATAACGTTTTCTCCACTGTAGTCCCTTTATCGTTTTTCCTGGGTGTCGTTGAAATGAGATAACACCAAACAATTGGATATTTACAACATATTTGAAAAATATTTTGCTGTTACATGTACATAAGATTTTAAAATATATATTATAGTTATAGATAGAGCATGTGTATATACATGTATAACGGTGCACGGAAAGAAACGCAATTAGCTATTTTGTGTTTGTTTCAATCCTAAACTTTGTTTATGTTTGTGAAATACATGTAATTTATTGAAATAAAATATATTAAACCAAATATTCATATGTGTCAAGTATTTTAGTTGTAACAGGGTACCACTGTATGCAACAGAGTGAGACTGTACTGTGAGAAGTGGTCATTGGTTTTTTGTGTGTATACAGTACTGAACTTTATTAAATTAAATTGATAATCGCAAGCGAATTGGCATCGAATTGGCATCGAATCGCTATCGAATCGGGCGCTTCAAAAAACAAATCCTACGTTTGAATATTTTTACGCGAATTTTTCGAAGCGGTTGTGACAAAAAAGGAATCGAAAAAATAAACGAAGACATATTTGCGAACATTTGTGAGATACACCATTCAAGAAAACTTACCCGAGTATAAAGTTAGTAATTTGAATCGCAAGCGAATCGCCATCGAATTGCAAGCGAATTGCCATCGAATTGCAAGCGACTCGCAAAAATTGTTAATTTAATAAGGTTCAGTACCTATAGAAAATTGGCTGTCCTCTAATGTTATGCATGATTGACTTTGGTTAGCTCAGGTGTGAAAGAATTTCCATGTACATAGTGCAGAACATATTAGATACTTGAAGTGATCAGAAGTGTTGGAATGTGGCAGTTTGTACAGTAGAGTTTGGAAGATATACGTAAGTGTCCTTTCCTCCCGTCCCGACCATACACATACACGTAGTTAGTTATGCTGTATTTCGCGTGGATTTTGCATGCTATTTGTAGTGAGTTTTACACGGTAGTTAGTGGCCCTCTTTTATTTGTAGCTTGAAGAGGCGATTCCCTGTATGGTTTTTGGGTTGAGAAAGTTGCCATTTTATACACTGCATGAGCTTTAGCCTACCATCTTTTACCCATAGAAGTCCCGTTTTAAGGGCATATTTGGGAACAGCAACATACACGTAAGGCGTACTTACTTGGCAGTATTTGGCGTGAACATCCCATATGAACTTTATATAGTGACAGACCCTACCATGGTGACATATTTATTTTAACTATTTCCATATAATAGTACCGGAGGATTGAGAGTGGTTAGTCCAGGATCCAGAGTAATACAATTAGCACTTTAGGACTTAGTCCAAGAGCTAGGAACAAACTTTTAGGGTGTGTTATAAAACACAGTGACTGATGTTATAATCCATATTTTCAAATAATACATTGAATATTGAGTAGTTATTATGTGAAGCTGAATTTATATATCACTAGCATAGTATATGCTTTGTATTTGTCTACACATATCTTACTTGTGTGATGACATATACTTTGGTTTTAACTCTTTTTTGTTTTAATTAACATGACCAAGTTGATATGGTCAATGTTTGGTCTGTTTTATATACCGTGGTGTGTGAGAGATTTTGGAAATAATAAAGACTATTGATAGCTGTTAACAGAAACATAATGTGGTAAAACGAGTGTGGATCGTTATGTGACATAGCCTGTGTGGCATATATATTCAGATATTAACACTTATACGCCTAAGGTGGCATTATCAGTACCCAGCCTGTGTGGCATAGACATTAATACGCCTTAGTGGCATTTAAAAATAGACTACCTGTGTGGTGTTTTTCCTGTGTGGAAATTTAAGCCTAAGTGGCATTATCCTGTGTGGATTACAGACTAATAATGACAGTGTCTAAACGACATAATTAGGGGTTCAGATTGAGTGTTGTATGATGTTTAGCTTTAAAATGTTTTAATATATTTGCATGTTCAGAGGTATACCATTGTTATTAAATATTGAAATATCAATGAGTTTTCTTTACAGCCATTAACTACAAACGAATACTGGGCGCACAATTTGAAACACCAGAGATAATTGTGACAATATGTAACATTCCTGAACTTGTTCAGCAAGAAAATGTTGCCATTGCCTTGCAGACTGACTCCTGTTCAGCCGACAGAAGTTATTAACATTAATAAGTGGGGAAACTGTTATTATTTGCGGTTTTAACGAAATAAGGCGCAAAAAGGCAACGGCAAGTCGAAAAAGCTACTTATAGAAAATGTTAGTTTCATACACAATCACTAACCACTAATGTTTATCAAATAAAAACTGAGTATATGCACAGTCGGCTGAGCGGTCATTCGGACTGAAAGTAGACTTTAACTTGGTATATTACTTTTATTACATTGTTTTATTATTTCATAAATTATCAATATTAGATTTACAAGAACATAAATGGGATTGGTCAATGACATAAAAGACTTTTGTCATAAAACAAGTAATAATTCGGGAAATATGACAAGTGGATCTATGTAATTGTAGAATAAAAGTTTGTCCTGTAACAGAAAAGACGTCATTCGTATTTGTTTGATAATGATAACAGTTCAACCTTTTCATGATCAAATTATTCGGGAGATTTTTACCCCGTAACCGCTTAATTGTCGTCTGCTTCGATTTTGTTGTCTGCGAGACACGTTTCAGAGTTAGATTTAAAGTGGTCTGACTTAAGAAATATCGGTAAGTATCGGTAAGAGTGTCAAACAGTTTGGGTCCTGATCAGATGCCGCGTTACGCGGCGTCTGATCAGGACCCAAACTGTTTGAAAATGCTTTAAGGCGTCATTGAGAGTAAAAAGGTTAAAATTATGAGCATCTGTTACTTCACTAGACATAACGTTATCTAGCCAAACCTTTCACAGGAACGAGAGCTAACACACGTCCAACAGACTCTGTAAAAATCCACTGCAACCCCACAGGGCCCCGACACGATTGCGTTTTGAGAGAAAAAATCGTCAGAAGGTATATATAGAGACAAGGGGTACAACTGATTGTTAGTACATTCTGACCCTATCTCGACAAAACCGGGCATATCATGAATAATAATTGATGAAACGACACCCTTTTTGCACTTTTGTCTAGCTAGTATAATACCCTTCCATAAAAACATAACATAAAACCAACTGAAAGGATGCACTTTCAACAGTAATTGCATTTACTCACAGAAATCAATGACTTTTGGAAAACGGGACAGGTGTTCGTTCACAGCTAACACAGCATTGACCACTACTGTATGCTTGTTTAGGCGGTAATATCGAACATGACAGTCATACAGTTCCATGGATATCCATTTTTTACACTGATCAAAGCTGATTTATACTCAACCCATTGCAATACCAACAACAAATTCGCATGTTTTCATCGGCAGTAAAGCTATTCTTGTACATGTAGGCTTTTTTGGTACGGCAATGATTTGAGAAGAAATCAGCTTTGATCGGTGTCAAAGATGTATATTTATGGAACTGTATGACTGTCATGCTCGATATTACCGCCTTAACAAGCGTACAGTAGTTGTCAATGACTGTAACACTCGATTACCGCCTAAACAAGCGTACAGTAGTAGTCAATGCTGTGTTAGCTGTGAACGAACACCTGTCCCGTTTTCCAAAAGTCGTGATTTCTGTGAGTAAATGCAATTACTGTTGAAAGTGCATCCTTACAGTTGGTTTTATGTTATGTTTTTATGGAAGGGTATTATATTAGCTAGACAGAAATGCAAAAAGGGTGTCGTTTCATCAATTATTATTCATGATATGACTGCTTTTGTCGAGATAGGGTGAGAATGTACTAACAATCAGTTGTACCCCTTGTCTCTATATATACCTTTTGACAATTTTTTCTCTCAAAAATCCATCGTGCCAGGTCCCTGTGTGCAACCCCTGGTTTCACGATTCCTTCTGGAGCTGCCTGATATTTGTCTACACTGTTTTCAAAATATGTCAATATACGCTTATACAGTGGAGAAAACGTTATTCTTTCCCAATAAACGCGTTTATGCTAAATCTATCATTTCCAATGCAAACAGTTTGAAACCAGATCAGACATCGGGTAACCCGGCGTCTGATCAGGCTCCAAAATGTTTGCTATCCAGGTTAAATTCAACATTCAGAAATGCCACAAAGTTGTCATTTTCTTCATTGTTTTGCAATACGCTTGCGTTTCGTTTGCGTTTAAACGGGAAAGAATAGCATGTTCTCCACTGTAGCAAAGCAAGGTGCTTTAGTGACTTTCAAAAGTTAGAATGTTGATACAGTGGAGAATACGTTATTCTTTCCCGTATAAACGCAAACGAAACGCAAACGTAAAACACTAAAATGTAGAAAATGACAAATTTTTGAAAATTTTGGCTTTGCATTTTTTTATCTGAGTGTCAAACGCCGGGTAACTAAGCGTCTGATCAGGCTCCAAACTGTTTGCACTGGAAATAATAGTTTAAGCCTAAATGCGTTTATTGGGAAATAATAACGTTTTCTCCACTGTATACATGTATATAGTACGTCTGAGGAAATGTCATTTTGACTTGTGTCAAAAAGTTTCACTCCAAACCGGAGACCGCATATCGTGATATTCTAATTTGAATCAAAACTGTGTGGTACAGTGGAGAAAACGTTATTCTTTCCCAATAAACGCGTTTACGCTAAAACTATCATTTCCAGTACAAACAGTTTGGAGCCAGATCAGACGCCGGGTAACCCGGCGTCTGATCAGGCCCCAATCTGTTTGTCACTCAGCTTAAAATTAATAGTAAAAATTGTCAAAAAATTGTCATTTTCTACATTTTAGCGCCTTGCGTTTGCGTTTCGTTTGCGTTTAAACGGGAAAAAATAACGTTTTCTCCACTGTATATATATAACATTGAAACCGTTGTTCAAATAAATCAGTCATTTATTTTGTTTTCAAAATGGGAATTGAAAATTATAAAGTTTCTTTTAAAACACAGATGTGTATTGTTTGTCTGTGTGTTGAAAGAACCCCGATTTAGCAGCCGTTGATATATGTAACAAGATTGGCATCAAAGTAACACGAACAATTTAAAACTCCCTGAACACAAAACTGTAGGATTTATTTCCCCAAAGCACAAATTTAAAGTCGATTAAATGACATCAAGACTGTAATCACGTCACAAGAAATCTTTAAAGTCGATTTGTTTAAACACGAATGTTATTCCTGCATTTGCCCAGTGCAAACATTGTGCAATTTACAAGCAGATAAAGTCCTGATCAAACAACTGGAAATATTTTAATTGATATAACGAAACACGTTATATTCGTTCATTATTTAATCCATTTCACCAATATATATGCATTTTATCACTTTAATTTATTCACCCATTGAGGATATGACTTTACAGTGGATAAAACGTTATTCTTTCCCAATAAAAGCGTTTACGCCAACTCCATTATTTCCGATGCAAACAGTTTGGAGCCAGATCAGACGCCGGGTACATGTAACACAGCGTCTGATCAGGCTCTAAAATGTTTGCCACCAAGATAAACATGAATCGTCAGACTTGTCGAAAAGTTGTATTTTTCTGTGTTTTAGTGTTTTGCGTTTGCGTTTCGTTTGCGTTTAAACGGGAAAGAGTAACGTTTTCTCCATGGTATATGCTCACTTTTCTTCAAAACAATACGCAGTCTATGAGACAATGGGTCCAATGAAAACACACGTAAATGAGAGACAATGAAATTAAAAAAGGATATTTATAAATTGGGGTTTTCTTTATGTTCAAATCAAACAGCGTCTGATATGGCTTCAAAATGTTCCCAATACAGTGGAGAACAACGTTATTCTTTCCCGTTTAAACGCAAACGAAACGCAAACACAAATCGCTAAAGCGTAGAAAACTACAACATTTCGCCAGTACTGATAGTTCATGTTTATCTAGGTGGAAAACATTTTGGAGCCTGATCAGATGCCGGGTTACCCGGCGTCTGATCTTGCTCCAAACTGTTTACAAGAGAAATATAGAGAATAATATGTCATTGCAGGATATAGGACTTGTTTATTCTGCGAGAGGAGTAATCATTGACCACGAGGCTTGCCGAGTGGTCAGTGATTTCTCCTGGAGCAGAATAAACAAGTCCTATATCCTGCAATGACATATTATTCGAGTTATCCCGTCACTGACTGATTCTGGCCTTTCAAATGTACAATAATACTTAATTTGACAAGTTTTATGTAATTTCTGACATACAAAAAAATAATAACCACTCCCAGCCGAATTGCGCTTAGTTATACTTACACAACAGAAAAAAATGACCATAACAAAATGCTTGGAGTGACAAACTGGCAACAAACTGGAAAAGCGAGTCGATTCAAATTTGACAAGTTATACATTTTAACTCAAATAGGCTATACTTTACGCTTCAACTCAGAAGTTAAAATTGCCAAAAATAACGACTGGACATTGTCACCAGTTTTCGCGTTACTCGTCAAGGTTGTTTATTGTTTTGGAACAGTTTCTTTTCTGACCGCTAAGATTCAAACTCTACATCCTATCCAATGATTATGTTGAAATTTGCTACTAAAGCTGGCTTTCTGCTTTGTTTATAAGCCTACCTAAAGTTGCCTTCAACTTGTTGCTCTACATTACACAGTACATGTATTGCTTTAGCCACAGGTATTTGACATATAGATCTATTAAAAACTAGACTTCTATTACCGTATATATTAAGACAAGGTATACAACGAGGATCTAACAGGTAGTCTAAACTATTAACTAAAACTGATGCTAAAATAGAGTAGATCACCGGTATTCTCTTGTGGTGCCCTCGGAAAACGAAGTCAAGTACCTGTGGCTTTACTTTAGTAGAAGTAGGCTAAAAATAGAATCAGAGACGATTGCAGAATGGTTCCTAAAAGCGTAGGTCCATATGAGAATAGAAATAATGTATGGATATCATGGAGGAAGTATACTTCCTCCATGATGGATATGTAGATTTATTTGTGAACTTGTTTTTAAAAAACAATGTTTATTCTGGTTAGTTTCTATCTAAATGATTTTTTTTAAAAACGTGTCAATATACAAACTTTATATAACTTAAATCGACGTCGCTTTGTATGTGCCCCTATGGTCCAGCGGTTAGCATCGACGTCTCCCATCACGGCGATCCGCGTTCAAAACCCACTTGATCCAAACTTTTTTTTTTTGTAAATATTTTTTTTCTATTTTTGTGGATGCTAAATCGTTATCAAACATATTAAGGGTGTTTTTTGCGTCTAAAATCAACGTCTTCGCTATTTGCTTTGAGTAATGAAAATAAAAATAGTTCCGGTGTATTCATACAGCTACTATACAGATAAACCTGCTACTGTACAGATAAACCTAAGTTTATTATGCTACCCCTTTATTATGTCCCCGGAGGCTGTAGTGACGGGATAAAATAGTTTTAGCGTAAACGCGTTTATTGGGAAAGAATAACGTTTTTTCCACTGTAGCAAAGTGTACGGTTCTTTTTATACGCTAAGAAACGCAGTAAAAACAACTTATTCTCTCCCGATAAGCGTTTCTCCTAGCAAAGTGTACGGTTCTTTATTATACGCTAAGAAACGCAGTGAAAACAACTTATTCTCTCCCGATAAGCGTTTCTCCAACTGTATGATACATTTTCTAACACGATCGGAGTGGAAATTAATAAAGCGCGTACAATAATAGATATCGTATAATAGATTTGAAATGGGTTATTTACCAGAGAAATAGCATTTATTAGGACTGTAAATCAAACCCTATGATCTGATAGTAACTCCGAGTGGGGGTAATTTGTTACAGACTCTGTAGTCTCAAACAGTGGAAAACACGTTATTTTTCCCAATTAACCGCTTATGCTGAATGGTTTGGCGGCAGATCACATACCCGGTACAGTGGAGAAAACGTTATTCTTTCCCGTTTAAACGCAAACGAAATGCAAATTTTAAGCTGAGTGGCAAACAGTTTGGGGCCTGATCAGACATCGGGTTACCCGGCGTCTGATCTGGCTCCAAACTGTTTGTACTGGAAATAATAGTTTTAGCGTAAACGCGTTTATTGGGAAAGAATAACATTTTCTCCACTGTATAAATGTGTTTTCGCCAAAACTGTTATTTCGAAAGCAAACAAGGAGCCAGATCAGACGCCGGGTTTGTTTAAAACTAAGTTTTAGTGATTTCCAAAGTTTACAATATTAATAGCATCGGTTCTAATTGTACGGACGCCAAATTTCTCGAAGATTGCATGTACTCTTGGTAAAAAATGTTTGGATATGACGGTCGAATCAGGTTCAGAACTATAAGGTTTTATAACAAGAATAGTTGAAATCGGCAATCCAATCAACTTCTTTTCTATATACAGTGTAGAAAACGTTATAAGCACATAATTTGCGGTCTGGGAGCTGCATAAAGCGATTGTATAAATATCGTAATCCACTAGTGGAATATCGTTTTTTGGGCTCCGGCCCAACTTGTACTTCCACAAGCGCTGCATGTAGCGGGACGCCAAATGACGTCATTTACTATTACGTTAACGTAAACAACGTAACGTTTTGGCGGAAAATCTATATAGCGGAGGGTCTACAAACTACGGTTTCAATCAATTTAATAGGTTCTTAAACTTATTTTGTGATAAATAGAATCTAACATTCGTGCTCATTATTTATCATTTTTAATAAGCTCGTCGACTAAAATGAATATGACGCTCGCCAAGGCTCGCATCATATTATTTTAGTCAACTCGTTTATTAAAAATGATAACTAATGAGCACTCATACAAGATCCTCTATTTCTTTCCCGTTTAAACGCAAACGTACGCAAACGCAAAGCACTAAAACGTAGAAAAGAACAACTTTTGGACAATTCTGATATTTCATGTTTATCATGGTGGCAAACAGTTTGGAGCCTGATCAGACGCCGGGTTACCCGGCGTCTGATCTGACTCCAAACTGTTTGCACTGGAAATAATAGTTTTAGCGTAAACGCGTTTATTGGGAAAGAATAACACATTCTCCACTGTAGGAATTGAACACTATGAAGACTCTTTTAAAACAAAAGAGATGCACCGTGTCTGTGAGTTGAAAGGAATCCAATTTAAAAGCCATTGATAACAAGACTGGCATCAAAGTAACACAAAATACTAAACATTCCATGGACACAAAACGCGCCGTCATTCAGCAGGATTTATTTCCTCAAAGCGCCAAATTCTAGGTCGATTAAATGAGATCAAGACTGTAATTGCGCCAGAATAAAATCTTTAAAATCGATTTGTTTCAGCCGGAATTTTATTGCTGAATTTGCTCAGCCTAAACATATTATACGCTCCATGTACTAGCAGATTGTGCCAATATCTGACACCTAGAATTGTCGCGACTGGTGCGTGGGAAAGGTGCGATTATTTCCCGTTTGAATGGAACAAAACGCAAAGGAAAAAAATCAAAATTAAAAAAAAGATATATACATATATAGAACTATTTTGGAACATTTTACCAATTAGATTTAAGTCTGAATAACAAACAGTATTGTTTCGAATTTGAAATCGTTTGGTTTCTGGTCAGGAGCTAAGAAATAAAGTAAAAGCTAAAGTAAAGTAAAAGCTTTATGTATTTGAATATATACTCAGAAAAGCCTCTTGCCAAAGCGAATTGTGTTGCACTAGCACTGCATACAAGGATTGGGTTACGTTTTCTATCTAGACAGAGAGAATAACACATCCCTGAGGAGGTTAAGAGAATCTCTATGCATCGTACAGAAAGACAGAGTCATGAACAGGGAAGAAGGGGGATATCAAATGAGCCCCATCTACCGGCATCTGTTTACTACGGGAAAAATGCCCAGTAGTAAATAAAGCTTATGACGTCATCCTCCAATGGTCAATTTCACAGTCTGAAGAAGGCACTCCAACGGAGTGCCGAAACTGTCATGTAAGTTCAAACTTATTTGGATATGCGATTAGACAATAATTTTAGAATTAAATATATGCTATCCTGGTGAATTTCTTTCGTGAAGATATCCATTGCAAACAGTTTAGATTCATGTTATAAACAGGGTAGCTCCGAGTCTGACCAAGCTTATACAGTGGAGAAAACGTTATTCTTTCCCGTTTAAACGCAAACGTACGCAAACGCAAAACACGTAATTCTTTCCCAATATATGTGTTTCACATGTTGGTTACAGGCTCCAAACTGCTTGTTAGTACAGTGGAGAATATGTTATTCTTTCCCGTTTAAACGCAAACGTACGCAAACGCAAAGCACTAAAACGTAGAAAAGAACAACTTTTGGACAATTCTGATATTTCATGTTTATCATGGTGGCAAACAGTTTGGAGCCTGATCAGACGCCGGGTTACCCGGCGTCTGATCTGGCTCCAAACTGTTTGCACTGGAAATAATAGTTTTAGCGTAAACGCGTTTATTGGGAAAGAATAACACATTCTCCACTGTATCTGTACAACTTTTATATTGTAATTATTCTGCCAACTGTTCTAAAAACTCATTCAATTTTCTAACTTTCATAGCAATTTATTTTTCCAAATTTGCTGTAAAAGGGAAATAACAACGTTTCTCACATTGTATGATATAGGGTTAATACACCTTTTTTCGTGCATTAACATCTGAAGAAGCCCGCGGGCTGTATTTGAAGCGCGAGGCTTTAGCCGAGGGCTCCAAGACAGCACAAGGGCTTCTGCAGATGTTAATGCACGAAAATCAGGTGTATTGACACTATTCTTGCATAAAAATATGTCTACATGTATTTCCCCTTCTTTTTGGATTTCACCTAACTCTGTTCTCTAATACAAGCGCACCTAGAGAGTTCAAGTTTGTTTACAAAATGTTCATGTATTTTATATATCCGCCGCCTAGATACAGGGCCATGTGCACCGGATTTATCAATGTCGGCCATTTCTAAAAGCGACTCGTTTCGCATGTGTAATTTACGCTTGGCATTCAACAGACACCATGTTGTTCTTCGTCTGTTAATTCAAGGACTTAAAAATGTTACAATATGTCTGGACAAGAGGAGAAATTGTGTAGTTGGATGTTGGAATAACGTTGAATGAGTTGGTTTGGTACAACGTGAGACCTAGCATACAGACCGGTCAGGTGCGACGCAACACAGAACGTCAGAGGTTTTCTCTAGACCAACTCTATCGTAATACAGGTACACCGATTTACAATTTAGCATGTCTAGGGTAGGACTTTATTTATAATGATTATGCTATATTCATTAATAAATATTAGACACATGAATGGATCCCTATAAAAACATCAGCAGTCGATTGCAGTTATTATAGCTCCATAATGGAGTCTAGCGAGATCGAGTGTAGTCTATTTCTATTTATTACTTCTACGCCATCAATTCTGATGATTATGAGAAGGGGCACTTTTTAGATGCACCATTGGGGCTGTACCTGTCGAACACAGGTACAGAGGAGATAACGTTATTCTTTCCCGTTTTTAAACGCAAAGAAATGCAAACGCAGTGCACTAAAATGGAGACAATGACATCTTTTTTATACTTCTGACTGTTTATCTTAACAAACAATTTGGAGCCTGATCAGACACCGGGTTACCATGCGTCTGATTTGGCTCCAAACCGACGTCTGATCTGGCTCCAAACTGTTTGCAATGGAAACAATAGTTTAAGAGAATAACGTTTTTTTCCACTGTTATCTTAGTATAAACTCAACAAGTCCCAACAGCTCAGTCGTTAGAGTGCTAGAATCATGTTACGTCAGAGACCCTGGCTCCAAGGTTATAAAGATTTAGAGTTGAGTTTGAAATCGTTCTAGAGCGTTTGATTGGTCAGATTTGAGTTTTTGATGAGCAAAAACTCAAATTTGACTAATCAATGTCTAAAAACCATATAAGACTCTCAAAACTTAAAAGCTTTATAACCTTTTAACTTTCTATACGTCTAACTGTTATTGTACTTGATAACCATTTTTATACTACAGTTGTCTAGGAATTTAGAATAATTTTGAAAATATGTTTTGATAATTTTGTAAGCCATTTAAATATTAGGAGCGTACTAAGAGTCAGTTACTGAAATAGCTGGAACGGAATTTGGGTTGACATGCTATTTTATCAAAATTGACGTTATAGATTCAAAATATGTGGGTCTGTTAGATTTACTTGTAGGTTTTAAATAAAGATTTGAATTTGAATTGTCTCATTCAATCAATGCATTCATTAAAGAATCAAAAATAATTCTAAATAAGATGATAAAGCTGTCTATATGTTTAAACTGTTATTATTTTTTCCATACATGTTTGTTGTTTCAGATTCTATCACCAGATGCCACTGGCCATCAGCCTTGGATGTTGGTCTAAATCTTGAGAAGTCTGCAATATTAACCCTGGAGTAATCCTTTCTCCTTGACTGTGAACAGAATGTGTTTGGTGCTTACTGAACAGAGAACAGGGACAATAACTAGAATGAACCAGATTTAACATAACAAAGTTTAATTCATGATGAATTTACAAAATGTATGTTTACAAAAATTCACCACCCCGCTGGTCTCAAAATAACAGGAAAAGTCTTAGTTTAATGAGGAACAGCTAACCCAAGACATCTATTACATTTACATAATTTGATTGCACATTAAACTATCACTCACTCAATATGCAGTTTTACCCCTCTAATTTATTTCTCCTCTGAACAAAATAGTTCCACACTATGGAATCGTGAATGTATGCACTATAAGGAGCCTAAAGCATTTTGAAAGTAAAGCAGAATATACCATTAGGTACTTTCTACTTTACTTTCAACATGCTGTAATAAAAAACCTGCATAAGGGGTAAAGGGTTAAACAGAAATAGTCTGAAAGATCAAATTACTACAGGTAAAAGGCATGATTTTATCTCATTTTCAAATATTCTAAATGTCTATTTTTTTTTCATTTTTAATTCCATTTCTAAAAAAAAATTATTTTCTAAATGCATTACTTTGGCTACCCAAACTTCTTAGAACATATCTTACCAAGTTCATTTATTATCTTGAGCTATGTAATTTTATAAGAACTTGAAATATGTGTATAAAACCAGCATTTCAAATAAAATATATTTCAATAAGCACAATATTTGCATAGATATAAATCATAACAAGAACTTTTGTCTATATATTTGAGATCCATTTCCATTTTTGTTATTAATATCAGTCATTTTCTTCAATTATTCTAATTGCACATCAACTGTATATCTTGCAAGTATTATGCTTCACTACAAACAGTGTACTTACAAAGAATGCACTTGTCTTCTGCCTCAGTGTAAACTTTGAACAGAACATCCCCTAAAGGAGCCCTCTGATCAAGGTCGCCACACGAAGAATAATGTTCAATGCATCGGTGTACATGTATACTTTAAACAGAACGCAATTAAACAAGATGGACTAAATTTTATTTTGATTTTAAATGTACATTTAAAGTTTCAGTGGTTATTGAATGAGAGGTTTCGCCTAACTGTGGACAACGTATGCAAATAGTCGCTGTCATGGACATTTTACTGAAATGAACTATCTGGTCGTAGACCAATTGGAGTGTCAGATGGCCGATTTTGTCAATTTCAAATTTGATTGATTTGGGTTTACGGCCGCAAACTGGGACACAAATGTTGTGTCAATTTCATGTAATGTATGATAGCAAGTCGCTGCCGTCGAAAGTTCGGCATTTTAAAAATATGTACATGTATGTCCACAATTACGGTACAATGTATACATAACTCGTATACGAAAAATGGGATTTAAGTTGTTTATTATCGCTTTTATTAATGAGTTAACTGCAAGTTTTAATAATAAATCAAAACTTACTTTACCTACTGTGTTTACTTATATGATGTGTTCTGCTTTGTATCCATCCTACAGTGGAGAAAACGTTATTCTTTCCCGTTTAAACGCAAACGAAACACAAACGCAAAACACTAAAATGTAGAAAAGGACAACGTTTTGACAATTCTGACCTTTCATTTTTTTCAGAGTGGAAAACAGTTTGGAGCCTGATCAGACGCCGGCTTAACCGGCGTCTGATATGGCTCAAAACTGTTTGCAAAGGAAATAATAGTTTTAGCGTAAACGCATTTATTGGGAAAGAATAACGTTTTCTCCACTATACCTAATAATGTCACCTGTCAACAGAATTATTTAGTTGTACAAGTTTGGTTGTACTGTATACTATGGAGAAGACGTTATTTTTCCCCAATAAATTCGTTAATGCTAAAACTATATTTGACTTTAGTTTTCCATTGTAAACAGTTTGGAAACAGATCAGACGCCGGATAACTAAGCGTCTGATCAGGCTCAAAACTATTTTTCACTCAGATAAAAATGATTGGACGTAATTGCCAAAAAGTAAATGTCATTTTCTACCTGTAAATACACTGTGTTTGCGTTTTGCTTGCGTTTAAACGGGGAAAAAATGTCTTCATCACTGTCTATTTCTTGAAATAGATTTAGAAACTAATCGGACATCTATGGCTAGGCGTAATGCTATGTATCATCATTTTATCACATAGTAATGAGTTCAAAAGGTGAAAACTGAATGGGAAACTGTTTAGATCCCGACCAGAATGCTCCCTCAGGAGTCTACACCATTTGCTAGCTATTGTCTGTCCAAATACTTAGGGTTATTACAGTAATAACCTTTCGCATTTCGCCTTAATGACCTTTACGTGTATTTGGCGCACGGTAATTATTTTGTATTTTCAATTACATAGAGGATAACTGTTTTTTTCAGTGTAAGATCGAAATTTAATCCATTGAGTGAACATCAGACGTTATATTTTCACGAGTGGCGAAGCCACGAGTGAAAATATAACAGTCTGATGTTCACGAAATGGATTAAATTCGATCTTACACTGAAACAACACAGTTATTCTATTTATTTATGCTTTTAAGCCACTTTTTAAACGAAATTGTTTAAAAATTGAAAGCGAACGTACATTATTTATCCCGTGTTGAGCCCCACGTTTTATGTCGAACACAAGCGCGTGACAGTTGGCGGTATAATGACGTCACTCGTTGCTCCCGAGTTTGGATTCGTGCTCTTCCGGTGAGTAGTTCGCGACAAATCGGACTGCCGGAATTTAACGATAAGACACGATTGACTTTAATTCTTGGGGAGCCCTACGGGGAAAATTCATAATAAAAAGCGATTGGTGATAATCCACTGCAGTGGATTACCAAGTGATCATCCACTGCTATTTCGTGGTAATCCACCGAAAAGCATAAATAAAATGCATTCACCAGCATCTTTGCACTGACAGTGTAGGCTGACGCTGTTCAAACCGTCATTGTTATTGTTTATACTGGGCCCCGGAACAATCATAACTATAGCGGTCATTAACGGCGCGTGTGCACGTGAATCGCCTTGTTAATACACGTTAAAGTACTCGTTAATGCACCCCCTGGGAACGGCTTTTTATGCAAGAATAGGTATTCTAACACGTTTGTAATTGCAATGAATACAGCGCCTACAATAACAGACATTGTATATTAGATTTGGAAATGGTTATTCAGCAGAGAAAAAATATTTATTGGGACTGTATATCATACTCTATGATCTGATAGTAAATTCGAGAGAGGGCCGGGTAATAACTGACTGTAACTCCGGAAGGACTCAATAATTATTTATTACACACTAAATAGTCTGATATACTTATTGTACGCGTTTGTTCATAAAAAAATTATTTCTTTGCAATCAATGTTGAGCCTGATCACTTACACAGCGTCGGACCTGGCTCCCAATTGATTGCTACTCAGATAGAAACTGATCGTCAGAATTTAAAAACATTTCATTTTCTAAATGTTCATGCTGTGCTGTAGCTTTGCATTAAGTTGCAAATGGACAGAATACTGTCTTTCCAACTGTACACATCACTTAGCGCGATACATTCCGTTGTGTCAGAAATGGATATATTACTTAATGATTTACTAGACTGTAGTAGTATAAATTTGACAGGCACAACTCAGTACAGTGGAGAATGTGTTATTCTTTCCCAATGAACGCGTTTACGCTAAAACTATTATTTCCAGTGCAAACAGTTTGGAGCCAGATCAGACGCCGGGTAACCCGGCGTCTGATCAGGCTCCAAACTGTTTGCCACCATGACAAACATGAAATATCAGAATTGACCAAAAGTTGTTCTTTTCTACGTTTTAGTGCTTTGCGTTTGCGTACGTTTGCGTTTAAACGGGAAAGAATAACAGATTCTCCACTGTAGATTGTGCAAGACGGACAATACCAATGATTTATAAATAAATAATATGACGGAGTATTACCAATATTCTGTTAGAATGTCTGGGGTATTTAGTATAATATGGGGTATTTAGTACAATTTATCTTGCTTACAAAAATTATAAATGACTTAAACATTTACAGTGTAGAATGTGTTATTCTTTCCCGATAAACGCGTTTACGCTAAAGCTATTATTTCCAGTGCAAACAGTTTGGAGCCAGATCAGACGCCGGGTAACCCGGCGTCTGATCAGGCTCCAAACTGTTTGCCACCATGATAAACATGAAATATCAGAATTGTCCAAAAGTTGTTCTTTTCTACGTTTTAGTGCTTTGCGTTTGCGTACGTTTGCGTTTAAACGGGAAATAATAACGTTTTCTCCACTGTACGTACAGGTGGAAATACAGTTAGTGTAGGTTAGAAGCAGATTGTGCGATAAAACAAATGTTTTTTTATTCAGATTAAGTTTTTACTTTTTAAACAAAGTTATTTTCGGTTTTATGCCGGAAATAGATCAGATATTGAGTAAATATGGCTTGAGGCATTTCATGGTTGAATATGTAGATGTAGGAATATTTCCTAGTAAGGGTTGTTGGAATCGCGCAATCAAAACGACAATAAGGAACTCCTATGTTTTGGAATGGGATAATCGTACATCTATTGAGAGGTTTCGGAGATTTAGGTCTGTCCATAGTGATCACCAGTTTTGTGATTTGTGGAAGTTTGCACAGCGTTTTCCTGGACAGTTATTTTTTGGTAAAATCAGTTGCTCAATTAGTAGCGTATTTTACTCGCGTTGACAATATTTGCTATAAGTGTGGGAGAAGTACATTCGCATAACAAATGTGAAAATATGAGACCATTGTAAGTGAACGGTATGCATTTATCATACAGCGGAATCCTTCTAAGTCGGAACTCCAGATTGTTTAAGGTTATTGTCTGCCTTATGCGAAATAGAAGTGACACAGATCGTCGTTGTTGTAAATGTATGTCTACTTTGACCCTGCTTTGTGAAACATGCTTCCAAATGCACAGACTACAGTATTGCTGACTGGTTCAGGGCGATTCCGTTGTATGCTTTGTGTATGCTATATGTAACTCTATGAGCATTTATATTTACATGTATGTACAAAACATGTTATCATTTCTCTGTATAGTTTCGATCCTTGTCTTGTTATCGTATGTTAGTTTATAGTAACAACGATTACATGTCAAAGCCAACCGTAACCCATTCTCATCTGAAAATGGACAAGTCCAGTTTCTCGCTCGATCTAGCCTAGTTTTGTCTATTTAAGTATTTATGGTATTATTATGCATTAGATAATGACAGGTGGCGTGGACCATATGTGGAGGGATCTACTAGTTACCCTATGATCTGGATATACACTATTGTCATTGTCATGGGTCAAGTTTAGTTACCATAGATATGTGAGTGCTTAATTGTTCTAATACATGTAGCTCTTATCCAGTCTCTACGTTTCGTTCGGTAGAGATTGGTCTACAGAGTACATATATTTACGGTGTTGTTGTCGTTTTAACCATTTAATTGATCTCTATAAGTTTTGTTTCGATAGATAACTTTGCTTAAATGGTTCAAAATCTATGATTTGAACATTGTGCTGTCCAAAATAGTCAGACTGCGAGGCCTGGTGGTCATGTTGCAGCTAAGTTACCTTACATAGATGTATGGTGACCCCTATACCGCATGGTCATAATTTTGGACGATGGGTGGGAACATGTTCTAAATTCTTTAACACTTATCATGCTAAGCTCGACCTGCTTGGTATTTGTACATAATTTGGACTCAAATCAGACGCCGTCTAACGCGGCCCCTGATCTGCATCCAAACTGTTTGTCACTGGTATTCGACTACAATTGAAGGTTGGTTCACTTCTCATTTCACAAGAATGTTTCCCAAATATATAGCACCATTGAAGGTGTATGAAGATCTCATTTCACAGGCTAATGGATTGTAAAACGCACTTTGCCAGTTTGCGTACTACCAAAAATGACGCTTGCCTCAGAAGGACAAGAACTGTTCGAAAATCATTTTGTCTCACGCTGGAATTTTAAAGTTCAACAAATACTGAGCAAGCGTTTGTCATGCATCTCTAATTGGAGCATGTTTTATGTTGTGTGTCTTTCTGCTCCAGTAGTTATATAGTTGAATCTGATACACTGAAAAATGGCCTTTGTGCATTGGCATAGACGAGTTAAATGCTGACCGACAATACCTCGTCAACCAAAGCTCAATAAGGTTGAAAATCCAGCAAGGACAAGAATCCAAAAGTATGCAGTACACTGATTTGTTTCTTGAAACCGTTTGCCAATGTTAAGGTCTTGTAGAATTGTATTCGTTCCATACAGTGCAAACTTTCTTGGACTCACGGCTGGACCCCAAACATGTTTTGCAAATACACATGCAAATGGACTTATCAAAAACAGCCATAGAAACAATGTCTAAAGCGACAAAAGCTTCTTTAGGCTGGAAAAACATTTCTGGCTAAAATAAAGTCTCTATCCAATAGACCCCAGAGGTCCGGATGAGGGTTAAACAGGTAAGAATAACGCCGTCTCCTCTGTAGTTGATACAGGGGAATATACGTAATTCTTTCCCAATATACACTCAGTACAACAAGACTGCGCGTTCAATAAACGCTTATGCCCCCGTTGGCATCCTTGACAATATATTTTGAATTTTTTCTAAGACCAAATTAGGTCAAGGTCAAACTGAGCTTGGGTAATTAGGTCAGTAATGGTCCATGGCAATAACTGTTTAAGTATTGAAGCATTGTAGTAAGTAGTGTTGATGCTAGACGAAACGGTAAAATCTAGTTAACCAAGAAATAGCCTATTCAAAATATTCTAAGTCCAAATTAGGTCCAGGTCAAAGTCAAAATAAAGGTTGGGTGATATTGGTGGATAGGGAATGGTTCAAGGCAATAACTGTATAAGTATCCAAGCATTGGAGTAAGGGCTGTTGATGCTAGACGAAACGGTAAAATCTACTTAACCAAGAAATAGCCCATTCAAAATATTCTAAGTCCAAATTAGGTCATGGTCAAGGTCAAAATCAAGGTTGGGTGATATTGGTGGATAGGGAATGGTCCAAGGCAAAAACTGTATAAGTATCAAAGCATTTGGATAAGCGGTGTTGATGCTAGACAAAACGGTAAAATCTACTTAACCTTGTTACGGACGCACACACACACACACACACACACGCACGGACGGACGGACGGACGGCTGACGGACAGGACGATTACTATATGCTCCCGCATCTGTCTATGCCGGGGGCATAAAAAGAAACGCACATTGTGCTCATGCGCAGATTAAGGGACTTTTTAAGATACTATGACCATATCTCAAGATCAATTTTATTCAACCACAAGTTTAGAAAAACATATTCTTAAAATGTCTGTGCTGTATTTTAACCCTTTCACTCTTAATGACGTTAAAAGGCGCGCTTTCAAACAGTTTGGATCCTGATCAGACGCCGCGTAACGCGGCGTCTGATCAGGATCCAAACTGTTTGACACTCGTTTAGATATACTTTAAGTCATACTACTTTGAATCTAACTTTGAAACGATCTTGCAAACAACAAAATTGAAGCAGACGACAATGAAACGGTGGTGGGATAAAAATCTCACGAGAGTTAACTAGTGCCTGTTGAAAACATCGCACCGATTTGTACAGGTTGTGATGATACCTATTCAATGATAAACCTCCCATTGTCAACATTGATAGCCCAAGACGAAACTACTGACTGTAATGAAAAGATTATTTCACAAATACGTTCCTTCTACATACAGATAATATTTTAATAAAAGTGTGCGTTTCTTTTTGCACTGAGTGTATGTGTTTCACATGTTGGTTACAGGCTCCAAACTGCTTGTTAGTAGGAATTGTTTCTATACATTCCATATTTTCAAGAGTCGGTCAAATTTCGAAAATTCATTGTTTTAAAAGGGGGGAAATAACGTCCATTGTATATATGTTAAGAAAATTTTCCTAGACGAATCGTTTAGCAAACACATGACCACGTTATTGCTTCCCAAGCTGTCGCGCCTGTATTCAATGCTGGTATGCCTTGTATGTGTTTCAAGTGCTTCATATACAAGCGCTTAGTACTAATGTGTATCCAATTAAGGGTCACTATGACAACATTTTATTCTTTCATAGATGATTAATACAAATTTATAAGACCATTAGTGCGATCGGTCATTGCCATGAAAGCATTTTGGTACAAACAAGTAATAATTCGAGAAATAGAACAAGTGAATCTATGTGATTGCAGCATGGTATTACTTTGACTTGTTACAGTTGATACTACGTTATTCTTAACCAGCAGAAAATGATAGCAGTATGAACATATTGATAACTCCGATACAGTGGAGAAAACGTTATTCTTTCCCAATAAACGCGTTTACGCTATTATTTCTCTTACAAACAGTTTAGAGCCAGATCAGACGCCGGGTAACCCGGCGTCTGATTAGGCTCAAAACTGTTTACCACCAAGATAAACATGAACATTCAGAATTGTCGAAATGTTGTACTTTTCTACGTTTTAACGATTAGCGTTTGCGTATGGTCTGCGTTTAAACGGGAAAGAATAACATATTGTCCACTGTATCTATGAACACCTGACCTATAATATTAATTAATAAAACGTTCAACAGGATTAGAGAGCAGGCACACCTCATACTGGATCTATAAGAAACCAATGCAGATCCTGATCGGACAAGTCTTTCAAGAGCTATCTGATCTTGGTCTATACTTTTTCATAAAGTGTCAATATACGCTAAAACAAATGAAAGGTTAACCTTTGCAGTATCGTTTTTTTAACTTTGATTTAGTGTTTTTAAAGTTTACAATCTGAATAGCATGACTCAAAAAGTATCACTTCTAATTGTATCTAACAGTTTAATTCTATATCAGATGCTGAAGGTTGTAAATACTAATCTTAATACATATTGTTTGGACTAGTGTTTAAACTGCGTTCAGATATCTAAGTTTTATTACTAAATACATTGTATAAGGCATATCAATCAACTTATTCTTCTAAAAAGGAATTGAACACTATAACGACTCTTTTAAAACCAAGCGATGCATCGTTAGTCTATGAGTTGAAAATATCCCGATTTAAAAGCCGTTGATAACAAGCCTAGCATCAAAGTAACACAAAGCACTAAAAACTCCACGAATACAAACCACACCGTCTTTAAGCAGGATTTATTTCCCCAAAGCGCCCATTTTAAGTCGATTAAATGAGATCAAGACTGTAATCACGTCAGAAGAAATCTTTAAAAATCTATTTGTTTCAACCAAACTTTTATTCTTAAACTTGCTCAGCGCGAACATACAGTGTTCCCTCCCTATAACGGCCATCCCAACAACGACTCCCTCCTTACAACTACCCCTTCCACTGTTCTCCAAACAAGACAATTATGTTCAACTTTTTCATGGCTGCCAAACCATCTTCTTAAAATTGTCGTCTGCTGTTATTATCAAAGTAACATATAGGTGACATATTGATAGAATTAATATAATGGGGAGTGACAATTAGCTTGAATCCAGATCAGACGCCGCGTTACGTGGCGTCTATTCTGGATTCAAGCTGTTTGCAAATGTAAGTCAATTTAACGACTCCCTTCGAACAACACACATGCTATGTGTGTCCCTTTGGGTGTCGTTGTAGAGAGGGAACACTGTATTACATTTTACATGATCAGGTACCTACAAATGTTGCGACTGGTACGTGGGAAAGGCTCGATTTTGCCCCGTTCGAATGAAACTAAACGCAATGGAAATGTAATGAAATTAAGAAATCGTTGTATGTTGAGAATTTTACCAATTTACATTATAGTTTCAAGAATAGCAAATAGTCTTTATTTGAATTTGAAATAGTTTGGGGTATTTTGTTAGACGCTTAGAAACTCAGTAAAAAGTTCTAAGTATCTGAAGGACTCTTACCAAAACGAAGTGTGTTGCACTTCCATAATATACAGGGATAGGGAGATATTATAATTATGTAAAAGCCAAGATATAAATTGCAAACAGTTTAGAGTCATAATAGATCCAGAGTAACTCGGCGTCTGATCAGCCTAAAATTTGGTTGAATATATGTTCGAAATAATCTGCACACTGACCTTTAAAAACAGTTACTTTCTGAATGTTTTAGCAATTTATTTACTAACATAGTCTTTAAACGGCAAAGAACAACGTTTTCCCACTGTACGATAAGTATTCTTACACGCTCGGATTGGGAATGAATAAAGCGCCTACAATTAGAGACATTGTATGATAGATATGGAATTGGTTATTCAACAGAGAAACAAGATGCACTTGACTGTAAATCATACCCTAGTATGTGATAGTAGCTACGAGAAGGGGGTAATTTGTTACAGAATGTGTAGTCTAAATCCGTGGAGAACACGCTATTCTTTCCCGATAAACATATCGATGGTACAAACAATTATTTCTATTACAATCAATTTGAAGCCATAGGATACTCCAGGTAACGACAGACTGTAACTCCGGAACGATACAATTCATTACACACTAAACAGTCTTATACAGTTATTATACGTGTTTGTTCTTAAGGATTTTTTTGTTTACATTAAAAACATGTTTTAGCAAAATACCAATGATGTATCAATAAATAATATGACAGAGTATTACCAATATTATGTTAGATTGTCTAGGGTATTTAGTTCTATCTCGTTAACAAATATTATAAATGACGTGAACATTAAAAACGTTGTAACAGTGGTTAAAATGTTTTTCACCAGGAAACAAATTTTCAAGTTATAAAGGGGCATACTTCTGTCAAATGTTGTGCAAGAGTAGTCAACTTTCTAGAAAGGTCTCGCAAAACAACACTTATAATGTATACAAAGATCGAAGACAATATAATAAACAGTTTTCAAGAAAATGGCATGTGGCAAGAAATTGTCTTAATTCAGAGACAAAACAATAAAGTTTGAAAAGAGGCATACTTCTGTCAAATTCAGTGCAAGAGTTGTGAAACTTGTCAATAAGTGTCTCCACATAACACCGAGAATCTAAACTAAGTTTGAAGATTTATCAAAAACACTGTTTAAGAAAAAGGCAAATGTCCCGGAAAAACGCGAGGGACCGACTGACTGAATGACGAACGGAAAAAGCGTTTCCTATATAGCCCCCACCACAAGTGGTGGGGGTAAAAATAGTTGTCTTGTATAGCTTTACATTACTTTTGTACCATAAATACATTCATAAATCCCCCATACAGCACTCTTCCATCAAACTAAACTATGAGGTTATGCCGCAAAAACCCTCTTAGTGCAAGGAACACCAAACATGCTCTCCTTAATATTTTATATACACTTTGTCATCTCCAAGGTCAATATATGGTCATTTTACAGCCTAACCAGGTGCAACTCTATATTTTTCCCGAATACATTCATGCCCAACTGGAAAATTCAGAAAAAACAAGGGTTTGTAAATATTTACAATACACAAAGATCAATCCGGCGTCTGAACCATAGGTGGTTCTCTCGAAAAAAAAAATAAAAAAAAAAATAAAATAAAAAATTGTACAATTTATTTTTTTTCAGAATTTTTTTTTTTCAGAATTTTTTTTTCTTATTTCGAGAGTATATAAATATCTAGTAAGGGTACAATTTTTTTTATTTTTTTTTTATTTTTTTTAATTTTTTTTCGAGAGAACCACCTATGGTCTGAACGGGTCTGAAACTGTCACTCAAAAACAGTACAGTATCAAGACTTTGTTTTCTTATACATTGTACAGCGTTCCCTCCCTACAACGGCACTCCCAACAACGACTCCCTCCTTACAACGACCCTTGCCGGAGTTCCCTAAATAGGACATTTATGTCTTACGCTTGTACTGCTGCAAAATCGTCTGCTTAAATTGTCGTCTGCTGTTATTTTCAAAATCACGTGATGGATATTTTGACACAAAAAAACAAGAATGACGAGTAGCAACGCGGCGTCTGATCTGGTTCCAAGCTGTTTGAAAATGTAAGCAAATTTCCCTCGCTATTACGACTCCCTCCGAACAATGCACACACTCTGTGTCTCCGATTGGGTGTCGTTGTAGAGAGGCAGCAAGTTTTGCCTTGTGTTACGGTTAAGTTTAATTTAAATGAGAAGAAGGATCATCTCTTCTTCCAAAGCTCATGCGCTTGTATTCAATGCTGGAATACATTGTATGTGAATCAAACGCTTCGTGTACAAGCACTTAGTACTAATTTCATCCAATTAAGGGGAAATATGTCAATAATTTATTCTTACATTAATGATTAATCACAAGTTATAAGTTTATAAGTGTGGTTGGTCATTGACATAAAAGCCTTTCCGGATAAACTAGTAATAATTCAAGAAATGGGCCAAGTTGATATATGTCATTGTAGAATGATTGTAGGTTGACCTGTAGTAGGAGATAAGACGTTATTCTTAACCTGTAGGATAAGACATCAGTTTGAAAAATGTTGATAACTTACTAGTTAACTCCGATAAATATTAATACAGACTCCCTCTCTACAACGACACCCAAATGGGAGAAACAAAGTGTGTGCGTTGTTCGGAGGGAGTCCTTTTAGGGAGGGAAAATGTCTTACATTTGCAAACAGTTTCAATCCAGATCAGACGCCGTCTGATCTTGATTCAAGCTGTTTGTCACTTGTCATTACGGTTTTTTCTGTCAAAATGTCCATTAGGTAACTTTGAGAAAAACAGCGGACGACAATGTTAAGCAGACGGTATTGCAGCTATGAAAAGGTTGGACATTGATGTTTTGTTTGTGGAACAGCAGCAAGCGTTGTTGTAAGGTGAAAGTCGTTGTTTGGAGGGCCGTTGTAGGGAGGGACCGCTGTATCTGTATACTGTTGCTATATCGTTTGTTTAAAACTTCGATGTACTGATTTTCAAAGTTAACCATATTAAGAGCATTACTAAAGAAATACCAGTTCTAATTGTTTTTAACAGTTTAGCCTAAGACCGAATGCCGAATTTCGCGAAGACTTTATCCAAACTGTTTGGAAATATTTATAACTCCGTGAACACAAACCACAACGTCTTTCAGCGGGATATATTTTCTCAAAGCGCCCATTTTAAGTCGATTAAATGAGATCAAGACTGTAATTACGTCAGAAGAAATCTTTAAAATCGACTAGTTAAGTTCCTTAATTTGTTCAACCCGACCATACGACGTATTACAATTTACTAGCAGATATTGTCCTGATCAGAAACATAGAATTGTCGCAACTGGTGTATGGAAATACATTTTAACGGCTAGAAAATGTAATGAAATGAAGAAAAGGAGGCGTAGTATTTCCCGTTTAAACGCAAACGAAACGATAACGCAGTACACTTAACTGTAGTAAAGATTTTTTTTTTAATGCCTAACTATCTAGATGTAGTTTAATTTAAATGGCAAAACAGTCTGGACCCTGATCAGACGCCGATCTGGCACCAAATTGTTTGCATTGGATCTTACCAAATAAGCGTAAATGCGGGGGGTGTATTTTTGTTGGGTGGGGGGGAGGGGGGATAATGTCTCCTCCACCACCGTATTTGTTGAACGTATTACCAATTAGTTCTAAGTCTGAATAGCAAAGATAACAGTCTTGATTTAAAATTTACAGTCGATTGCTCTTCGGTTAGGCAATGAGAAACTCAGTAAAAGTGTATCTTTATACATACTGTAAAGGAACTCTTGCCTTAGGTGCGTTCACATTGCTGATCTGAGTACCTCAATCGCCCAGACTCGCGAATTTTCGAGCATAATGCTGGTCGCGGCTCCTACTCGACGGCATTTCGATCGTTACTCGATCATATACATGTACGATCTATACTAGACCACCACAAGACCCTTGTCGACCACTATTCGACCGCTATTCGACCACTTCCCGACCTCTTCTCGATCACCTAGACTGATTCCCGATGTTAACGCGATGAACACGATCATCTTGATCTCTACCCGATTTCAAGCCGATCCCTATGCAATCAGTACACGATCGCGACTCGATTGTACCGATATAAGTCGATAATGCCAGAAATTAGTACGTTTTGTGTACAATGTCAAATTCTTCAAGGCCATCATTAGGACACTTCGACTGGACGTTGGCTTGAGATAGCAATTCAGCTGACCACCATTATGGCCAAATATAAGCAAATTGAACTTTTTGCTAAAGAGTTCAAAGTAAATTGGTGATTTCCTCATTTTGTGGAGCTATTAATTACAAGCATGAACGCATGTAACACACAATGTAACCGTTGTTCTATCACTACAAAATGCTACTTCTATGCACCCGAAACTAGTTGTGTCTCTCTCACTCCGTGTCCCGTTTCTCCAGGGTATATTTTCTATACAACATAAGTTATGGATACCAATTTTAATAAGTGAGTACATTGTTGGATTGCAAATTGTCCCGCGCAAAACTTTCAGGTCACTGTGACCTTGACCTTAAATACAGTATTTCAGCGAATTTGCCGATCTTTTTCTACCGTTTATTTCACTTAAACGCCAAAAAATCTGTTCATTTCTTAATTAGATGCAAAGCAACTCGGCGAGGGAAACTAAAGTCTGACTGATTAACGGTTCTAATTGATCTGCGAACTGCTTTTTAAAATGCATTCAAGTGAATGTTATTGAATTGTTTTACTCAAGTTTCCTTTAAACGGGGAAAACAACGTTTCTCCAACTGTATGCTACATCTTCCAACACGCTCGGAATAGAAATGGATAAAGCGCCTACAATAACAGATATCGTATATTAGATTTGGAATTGGTTATTCAGCACAGAAACAAGATTTATTGGGACTGTAAATCATGCCCTATGATCTGATAGTAACTCTGAGAGAGGGCAATTTGTTACAGACTGTGTACTCTCCCACAGTGGAGAAAACATTATTCTTTCCTGATAAATACGTTGATGCTAAACAACAATTATTTCCATTACAGACAGTTGGAAGCTACAGTCATGGGGCATAAGTATTCGCCACCCTACGAACTTTTTGACATATTTTCTACACAGTACTTTTACAGTACTTGTGATGCCACAAAATTGTCGAACACAAACTTACACCAGTTTAAAAGTCGTGGTGTTAGCTTTTCAAATATTTTTTTTTCTGTTAGTCGGACCAACACATCTGTTGGTAGGCAACTTTAGAATATAAATGAAAAAAGTTGACAAGCTCCACTAAACTGGTTGCTTTGGTAACAAATGGGACAAATAACTAAAATTGAATATTTTAATTTACAAATGTAAACAAGAGACCCAGAGGGTCACATTTCGCTCACCTGAGGACACTGTACCATAGAATCTGACTGGGAAAGACAACATTTTGATATAGCTATGACCCAGGTGCCATAATTTGATCTTGGTAGAGGACCACAATGCGAAGCTACATGTCAGATATTAATGATCTGGACCTTACTGTTTAAGAGAAGAAGATTTTTAAAGGTTTTCCTATAAAAACTGATAAGCCCCTGGGTGGGGCCAATTTAGGCCCGGGGGTCATAATTTGAACACACTTGGTCGAGAACCACAAGGCAAAGCTATATGTCAAATATTAAGAATCTGGGCCTTACAGTTTCAGAGTAGAAGATTTTTAAAGGTTTTCCTATATAAGTCTATGTAAAACTGATAAGCCCCGGGGCGGGGCCGATTTTGATCAAGGGGTCATAATTTGAACAATCTTGGTAGAGTACAATAGGGCAAAGTTACATGTCAAATATAAATGGTATTGGCCTTACGGTTTCAGAGAAGAAGATTTTTAAAGGTGTTCCTATAAAAAAAACCTAATAGGCCCGAGGGCGTGGCAATTTTTGGCCCGGGGGTCATAGTTTGAACAATCTTGGTAGAGGACCACAAGGCAAAGCTATAAGTAAAATATTAAAGATCTAGGCCATACAGTTTAAGAGAAGAAGATTTTTAAAGGTTTTCCTATATAAGTCTATGTAAAACTGATAAGCCCCGGGGCGGGGCCAATTTTGACCCAGGAGTTATAATTTGAGCAACTTTTGTAGAGGACTTTAAGGCAAAGCTACATGTCAAATATAAATGATTTAGGCCTTACAGTTTCAGAGAAGACTATTTTTGAAGGGTTTCCTATGAAAATCTGATAAGCCCGAGAGCGGAGCCATTTTTGGCCCGGTGTCATTATTTGAACAATCTTGGTAGAGGACCACAAGGCAAAGCTATATGTCAAATATTAAAGATCTGGGCCTTACAGTTTCAGAGAAGAAGATTTTTAAAGGTTTTCCTATATAAGTCTATGTAAAACTGATAAGCCCCGGGGCGGGGCCAATTTTGACCCGAGTCATAATTTGAACAATCTTGGTAGAGGACCATAAGGCAAAGCTACATGTCAAATATTAATGATCTAGGCCATACATTTACTGAGAAGAAGATTTTTCAAGGTTTTCCTAAGAAAAACTGATAAGCCCCAGGGCGGGGTCATTTTTTGCCCGAGGGTCAAAATTTGAACAATCTTGCTAGAAGATCATTAGGTTATGATACATACCGAATATCAAAGGTCTGGGCCTTTGGGTTTCTGAGAAGATTTTTTAAGATTTTCTTATGCATTAAAAGTTGTCTATACGGTCATGTTAGAAAACGTGGTCTCACAGCAAGGGGAATATCTCTAGCCAAAATCTTTGAACAAGAGTTCGTTCCTCCTTGTCACTGATGCTTCTGACAAAGTTTGGTTGAAATCGGGTCAGTGGTTTCTGAGGAGATGTTTGAAAATGTGAACGGACGACGTACTACGGACGACGTACGACGGACGGATTGGGATGACAATAGCTAATCCTGAGCCTTCGGCTCAGATGAGCTAAAACGTATTCCCCCACACAATAGTGCCCTTTCAAAAGGAAACTAAAGCAAGTTACTGAAATGTTTAATGTTCAAGTTTACTGACATGCGATAAATTCTAAAATTAACATGGTCTATGGGAAATCAAGTTCACCGATTGAATTTTAAAACTGTGTGACTTAACATGAAGTAAAAGAGCTTTAGAATGATATGTTCTTATTTTATTCTTAATGTCATATGTAAGGTGTTCGTTAATTTGGTGTAGTTTTACAAAAGTTTTATAATTATACTGTTACCATGACAACCATATACTGTGAACATGGTTCAAATTTTGCATGTACATTCTGAAGTTGCCTGGCAGCAAGAACCAATGACACACATCCTCAGTTCAAGACTAGAAAACTCTTAAAACCAAACAGATTTACAATGAATGTTGTCTAGAGTTTTAATTCTATTAAAGAGTTGAGAAAAACTGATCAAAATAAGCAATTTTTTGCAGAGTAGCGAATTACTTTGTCCTATGACTGTATATAGAGACGCCGGGTACCGACAGTGAAACTATGGAATTACATAATTCGATACACGATAAACAGGCTGATACAGTTATTATACGCTTTTGAGCCTTAACAGTTATCCGACGTCTAGCCAGGCTCTTACAGTGGAGAATGTGTTATTCTTTCCCTATAAACGCGTTTACGCTAAAACTATTATTCCCAGTGCAAACAGTTTGGAGCCAGATCAGACGCCGGTTTACCCGGCGTCTGATCAGGCTCCAAACTGTTTGCCACCATGATAAACATGAAATATCAGAATTGTCCAAAAGTTGTTCTTTTCTACGTTTTAGCGCTTTGCGTTTGCGTACGTTTAGGTTTAAACGGGAAAGAATAACGTTTTCTCTACTGTACCTGTTTGCAACTCAGATAGAAATTTGTGGTCAGAATTTAAAAATAACATTTCATTTAATGCGTTGCGCTGGCTTTGAAATTCGTTGAAACAGAACGGAACCATATCTGCTCCACTGTACAAGGTACTTCCAGTTATGTCAGAAATGGATTTATTTCTAATTACAGTGGAGAATCTGTTATTCTTTCCCGTTTAAACGCAAACGTACGCAAACGCAAAGCACTAAAACGTAGAAAAGAAAAACTTTTGCACAATTCTGATAATTCTTGTTTATCTTGGTGGCAAACAGTTTGGAGCCTGATCAGACGCCGGGTTACCCGGCGTCTGATCTGGCTCCAAACTGTTTGCACTGCAAATAATAGTTTTAGCGTAAACGCGTTTATTGGGAAAGAATAACACATTCTCCACTGTAGTACAACGCTCCCTCTCTACAACGACATCCAATGGGAAATGGAGTGTGTGGTGTTCGGAGGTAGTCGTTATAGGGAGGACAAATTAAGACTTGACTTTCATTTGCAAAGAGCTTGAATCCAGATCAGACGCCGCGTAACGCGGCGTCTGATCTGGATTCAAGCTCTTTGTCACTCGTAATTATATTACTTCTATCAAAATGTCCACTTACGTATATGTAACTGAGAGACAAACCCGCAGACGACAAAATTAAGCAGACGATATTGCGGCATTGAAACATTAGACATAACTGTATTGTTTAGGGGAACTAGATCTACGGCAAGGGTCGTTGTAAGGAGGTAGTCGTTGCTTGGTGAGTCGTTGTAGGAAGGGAACGCTGTAGTAGGATAATATTGACAGGTACTAATGAGTAGCTTATTTGGTAAATTGTGTAAGCTGGGAAAATTCAAAAGATGTATCGATAAATAATATGTCAGAATAGTGCCAGTATAATGTTAGGTTGTCTAAGGTATTTAGTATGATCCCAAAAATACGAATCACATTACCGTTTGCGTAGTTGATACAGTGAAAAATACATTTATTTTTTCCCTAATATCCAATATATATTTTACACAAGTTGAAAACACGGCATCGAATTAGGCTTTAAACTGATTTTCAGTTAACTTTAATTATACCTTACATGTTATCAATAGTTAGTCAATGTTCTACATTTTATTGTTTTGCATTTGTTTTCAATATTTTTTTTTAGGGAAAAATAACGTCAATTGTATAGATACCTTGAACAACTGCATAGACGAACCGTGTAACAAAAATGTAGATACAGTCGAACTTCGATATCTAGATCTCGTTTAACTCGAACTTTCCGATAGTTCGACATTTGAACTGCATGGTACCTGTACATATATGTTCGATAAAACCGACCTTTTGAGAGATACCGAGATATTGAAGTTCGACTGTTTGTTATTCCTTCCAAACTTCATTTAAAAAATCGTAAAATACAGTGTAATACAATATAGAAAATAACAGCTGCTTGAATATATTGACAAAACCCCAAGATTAATCCCGCGTTTAAACAGGCTCCAAGCTGTTTGCCACGGAAAAAAATAAATCGTTAGAATTATAAAGGCTGTCTCATTTTTTTCCTTTTATTCCCTTGTGTTTAGGTGAAATTTAATTTAAACATGGTATTTTCTGCTGTAGACGACGCGCCTGTATTCGTTCGATGCTGGGATGCCTTGTATACATGTAATACAGTGGAGAAAGCGTTATTCTTTCCCGTTTAAACGCAAACGAAACGCAAACGCATTGCCATAAAGCGTAGAAAATGACAACGTTTCGCCTATTCTGAATGCTCATATTATTCCTAGTGGCAAACAGTTTGGAGTCTGATCAGACGCCGAGTTACCTATGGTCTGATCTGGCTCAAAACTCTTTCCAATGGAAATAATAGTTTTAGCGTAAAAAAACTCTTATTTGGAACGAATAACGTTTTCTCAACTGTAATGACGATGTGCGTCCATCTAGGCGAAGATGACCGTGACTACTGGATTGGCAAGGTGCCATGTGACCTAATGTGACTTCCAAGACCTATGCGTGCACGGAAAGCACTTCAACAGACGGAAAATGTACATGTACAAGCACTTAGTACTAATGTTATCGAATTAATGGACACTATGATAACATTTTATTCTTTCATAAATGATTTATGAGAACAGAAGTGTGGTCGGTCATTGACATAAAAGCATTTTGGTATAAAAATGGTAATAATTCGAAAAATAGGACAAGTGGATCTTTGTCATTGAATGGTACTAGTTAGAACTGGTATTTCTTATGTAATGTTACAGTGAAAAATATGTCATTCCTGACCTGTAGAAAATGACAGCAGTTTGAACATATAGGTGACTTAATCCAACTCCGACAATACAGTGCTCCCTCTCTACAACGACACCTAATACATATATTGTGTGTGTTGTTCAGAGGGAGTCGTTTAAGAGCAGGGAAATTAAGACTTGACTTATATTTGCAAACAGCTTGAATCGAGATCAGACGCCGCGTAACGCGGCGTCTGATCTGGATTCAAGTTGTTTGTCACTCGTCATTATATCTATTCTATAAAAATCACCACTTATATGTAACTTTGAGAAAAGACAGTAGACGACAATTTTAAGGAGACGCTATTTTAGTAGTGAAAGCGTAGACATACAGTGGAGAATCTGTTATTCTTTCCCGTTTAAACGCAAACGTACGCAAACGCAAAGCGCTAAAACGTAGGAAAGAACAAATTTTGGTCAATTCTGATATTTCATGTTTATCTTGGTGGCAAACAGTTTGGAGCCTGATCAGACGCCGGGTTACCCGGCGTCTGATCTGGCTCCAAACTGTTTGCACTGCAAATAATAGTTTTAGCGTAAACGCGTTTATTGAGAAAGAATAACAGATTCTCCACTGTACTTGTCTCATTTATGGAACAACGCCATAGGTCGTTGTAAGAGGGAATCGTTGTTTGGAGGGCCGTTGTAGAGAGGGAGTACTGTAATATCATTCATCTGACCTACCTATTGTAACGTTAACTAATATAACATTCCACAGGGATGTAGTACACACATACTTCATATTGATTCTATAAAACCCCAAGACAAATGGACACATTAACAATCAAGTAAAATATCCTACCTATGGATTTACATGGCACTTAATCCTGAATAAGGGAATTTCTTACATTATACGACGAAATTACTGAGATGATCAGACTTGGTATTATAAGTTTTAAAATGAGTCAATTATTTAAAAGATTAATGGTATGATTAAAATACTGATTTAAAAAGTTATTGTTATTCCATCCCTCCCCCACCCGTGACCTACATAATCCATGGCTGAATTACACCCTTAATCTATAAAATAAGCTGTCCACGAACCGTATCACATATCCGAATCCAGCTGGTTTCAAAGAGATCAGAGTCGTTATCCATACCATCAAGATCTACCAGAAAGGCACCGGTTCAACCCCAAACCCCAATTTAGACACATACAGTGGAGAAAACGTTATTCTTTCCCGATTAAACGCAAACGTACGCAAAGCACTAAAATGTAGAAAATTACAACTGTTTGACAATTCTTACTATTAATTTTAAGCTGGGTGGCAAACAGTTTGGGGCCTGATCAGACGCCGGGTTACCCGGCGTCTTATCTGGCTCCAAACTGTTTGCACTGGCAATAATAGTTTTAGTGTAAACGCGTTTATTGGGAAATAATAACACAGTCTCCACTGTATCACCTACAGAAAGAAAAGGTCAAGAGGAAACAGTCATCCATTCTCGCCGGGACATACATGTACATTATACATGGATGAGTTATATCCTTGATCTACAAATTAGGGTTTCCGACTTCAGCCAGCTGGTTTGAAAGAGTTCAGGGGCAATCCCTACAATTAAAATCCAACAGATAGCCACCACTTCAACGATACAACTCCGGAACTTCCATTTAGACGCACCATATCAAGAGAAAGAACAAAGCCCGGAGCCCAGAAATATATTTTCATTTTTGCTCTGAAAACAAATATTAAAGAAGTGTGTTTTCAGATATTTTGAAGGCTGCAACTAAGCCCGCATCTTTGATGTCTGAAGGTAGAGTGTTCTAGAACCTCCATACTTCCCCAAATGGCTTCTCAGCACAACTAGCGACGCTGATTTAACCCCTTCACTGCCATGACGTCATCAAATTTAAACAATAGTCGTCTGCTTCTATTTCTAAAAAATTTTTTTAGGTATTTTGACTAAAGAAATATTGAAACGAAACGAGTGTCAAACAGTTTGGATCCTGATCAAACGCCGCGTAACGCGGCGTCTGATCAGGATCTAAACTGTTTGCAAATATCTACTGTACTCGGGGTAAGGCAGTGAAGGGGTAAATCCCAGATCTAAACTCTCTACACGTCAAACATACAGCAAATGTATCTAAAGAATCGTTGTACATTGCTTTGTACGAGCGTATGTGCGAGTCAGAAATTTGAACTGAATTCTGTGTTAAACTGGAAACTAGTGACGGTCCTTCAAGACCGGGGTGATGTGATTTTACCGAGGAGTCCTGTTCCTCTTGTTTTCATGTAAATTCATGAACTGACTGTAATAAAGAAAATTGAAATAGGTAAGGGTGCGGGGGACAGTGCTATACCCAATTTGGGAATCAAATCTAGCACCAATATGCTTTACACACAACGATGGTTTAATTTAAAAGTTTCCCACTTGAACATTAAAGTCTTCAGGTATGTTGATATTTTTGTGTAAATCAGTATGACCTCAGTTTTGTCAGTGTTCAGCTTCAATATTTTCTGGTGCAACCATGTCTTTCAAACACCCCTCGTGCTTTTTGTTGACAAGATGTGTCTATAGGCTTACAGTGGAGAAAACGTTATTCTTTCCCAATAAACGCGTTTACGCTAAAACTATTATTTCCAGTGCAAACAGGTTGGAGTCAGATCAGACGCCGGGTAACCCGGCGTCTGATCAGGCTCTAAACTGTTTGCCACTTAGATTAAAATAGAAAGTAATAATTGTCAACAAGTTGTCATTTCTTACGTTTATGTGAATTGCGTTTGCATTTCGTTCGCGTTTATACGGGAAAGAATAACGTATTCTCCACTGTAAGATTGTAGACACATGTCAGACTGATTTATTTTAACCGGACGCTGACTTTCGCGAAGACTAATTTTGATCAAAATTGTTTGAACATGACGGTCGAATCGCGTTCAGAACAGTTCAACTCTAAGGTTTATAACCAGAATAGTTATAAACGACAATCCAACCATCTTATTTTTCCATATAGCAATTGAAAACTATAAAGACTCTTTTAAAACAAAAGAGATGCACCGTTTGTCTATGAGTTGAACGGAACCCAATTTAAAAGCCGTTGATAACAAGACTGGCATCAAAGTAACACAAAACACTTAAACCTCCACTAACACAAACGCACCGTCTTTCAGCCGGATTTATTTCCTCAAAGCGCCAATTTAAAGTCGATTAAATTAGATCAAGACTGTAATCACGTCAGAAGAAAATCTTTAAAATCGATTCGATTATTCCTGAATTGCTCAACGCGAATATTTGACAATTTACTAGCAGATTAGTCCCTCATCAGACACACCTAGCAATGTTGGTACGTGGGAAAGACGCGATTTGATGGAATTAAACGCTAAGGTGATGAAATGACAATATATGGTTGTCACAATTTTCCTTTAAGTATTAAAAATTGTGCTCCCAGATTCGATATTAAAATTATTGGTTTTATTGGCATCTATATGAATTTTCAAGACTACGGGTGTTTTCTAATTTTATGTACAAATAACACTTCCAACATACAATATTTCTTTGACAATATAATACATGTACACTCTACATTAAGTTAACATGTCACAGCCCAAATCATAGTGCTTATTTTCTTTATATTACAATACTTACATGTATGGTATCTTACACTCAAAAGAAATAATCTCAAACCTTGTTACACTATGATGAGGACTTTGACACTGGATACCATCGGCTTCACCACACTGTTAAACCACAGACCAAATATTCATGAATATAATTATAACTGTCCAATAATTCCACATAGGAATATAATAAGCCATGTAGGCTCAAGTCATTACAGTTTCTCCACATAGGAATTGCAACATGCAGCGAAGGCAAACGCCTTTAAAATCTCCACACAGGAATATAGCATATAGCACAAACAAGTGCCCTTGAACTTTCCATATAGGAATATTACAAATCACACAGATTTAATGTCTAGTTTGAGTTCCACACAGGAATGCTATAATAACGCACACAGCGTAATGTCTATTATAAGTGCTTTCACACAGTAAGCAGCTTAATACAATACAGCATGGTTTCACACAGAATATCAATGCTTTTCTCTATAGCACGAAATACAAACAGCTTAATTATCATGTCTGTATTTGCAGTCATACTTCTATATTCATACTACTCTGATATTTGAGCAACTTATCTACAGACTTTTCTGGTCAGGTTACAATATATATACGTATAACGTCAACGGGCGTGGCATCACCGACAAACACATGGACTCGACATCATGGACAACATATAGGACATAGCATCGTTGACAAACAAAGGACGTACACGGACGTGGTTACTGTGACAGACATAGACATAAAAGGGCGTAGATGGACTCAGGCTTTAGACTCAGGCTTTACACATGTAGCCACTTACGGGTTACGGACACTAACTAAACTATTCAATAATTAAAACTGTAATTAAAATAACAAAAGCCAATCCACGCGAATAAAAATGCCAATAATTGCTACGCTAACTACAGGACAGGACTGGGTGGGGAAAACTTACATTGTTTCCATTTTCTTCCTTATCAATTTCTGATCATGTTCCCAGCACGACTGTTTTAAACCAACTGACCTACCACACCTATGTACTACAGGTAAGACAGCTAAAAATAGATCTACCAATACCTGTATGGCCAGTTACGCTTAGGTAACCACAGGTGATATACTGCACTGGACAACTATACAGTGATACCTACATAAAACCAATACAATGTACTACAGTAATACTGTTAAAACCCAAACTTGTGACAATGGTTATGTTTTTGACAAAATTAACTAAACACATGTCTTTATTAAGTCAGAATAACAAACAGTTTTGATTCAAAATGTGCAGTCGGTCGATTGATGTTTGGCCAGGCGCCGAGAATTTCAGTAAGAGCGGTAAGTATCTGAATACATACTCTAAAAGACTCTAACCACATCGAATTGTGTTGCACTTGCATTGCACACAGGGTTGGGGTTACGTTTTCTATCTAAATAAAAGAGTTTGCGCTAAAACAAGATATCAATTGCAAACAGTTTAAACTAATATTACAATGTAGATGCAGAGTTGCTCGGCGGCTGATCAGTCTAAAATCTGACTGATTTTGAGTTCTAAGTTTAGTTTAAACATACTTTATTTCAATTATATACATGACATTGGGTTGGGCCACCAGTTCTACCAACTTAGAGACGGCCCTTCCCCTACAGTTTAACAAATACAAATTATTTTAGAGAGCGTGCATGAAGGAGCCAGAGAGAGAAAAGAGAGAGAGAGAGAGAGAGGTAGGAGAGAGAGTGAGAGGGAGAAAGAGAGGGGAGAGAGAGGGGGGAGAGAGAGTATGTGTACAGGTGCCTCCATTACCTTGCATCTCCATCAAATAATTGACTGTAAAAACAGTTAAAGCCTGCATTAAGAAACTACCAGATTAAGAGATTTGTTATTTAGTGACCAGTGGTCGCCCAATTCACGACAGACCAATTGTAGAAATCCCCTGCAGATTCTGAGTGATCTGCCAACTGTTTTAAAAAGATACATTCTATTTCTAAGTTGTATAGCAATTTATTTTCTCAAGTTTCCTGTAAACGGGAAAGAAAAACGTTTTCTCCCACTGTATGAAAGGTATTCTAACACGCTTGGAATGGACATGAACAAAGCGCTTACAATAAGAGATATCGTATAGTAGAATTGATTTTGGTTATTCAGCAGAGAAACCAGATTTATTGGGACTGTTAATCATACCCTATGCACTGCTAATAACTCCGGGAGAGGGAAATTTGTTACTGACTGTGTAGTCTCATGTAGTGGCTCCAAATTGTTTGCTACTCTGATAGAAAATGATTGTCAGAATTTACAAACATGTCATTTTAACATGTTCATGTATTGCTTAAGCTTTGAATTTCGTTGAAACGAAACAGAATTATGTCGTCTACACTGTCTAAGACACTCAGTGTGATACGTTCTCTTGTGTCAAAAATGGATATGAGCCGTGCCACGACAAAACCTGCCTTATTGCATTGTAACATTGTACAGACCAGGCTCTGTATCTGAATGTGATCTACATTGCCAGTATATTATACAGTGGAGAATCTGTTATTCTTTCCCAATAAACGCGTTTACGCTAAAACTATTATTTGCAGTGCAAACAGTTTGGAGACAGATCAGACGCCGGGTAACCCGGCGTCTTATCAGGCTCCAAACTGTTTGCCACCATGATAAACATGAAATATCAGAATTGTCCAAAAATTGTTCTTTTCTATGTTTTAGTGCTTTGCGTTTCCGTACGTTTGCGTTTAAACGGGAAAGAATAACGTTTTCTCCACTGTAAATACGATGCTTTAGACGCGTGTGGGTGTCAAACAGTGTAGATCAAGGCACGCCGCCGCGTCAAAGACGCGATGGCTGGCCTTGATCTACACTGTTTGCAATGCAATAAGGCAGGTTTTGTCATGGCACGGCTCATATATTACTTAATGTTTTACTAGACTTTGGTGATAAAATATTGACAGGCACCAATCAGTGGTATATCTGGCAGATTGTGTAAGATAGAGAACCCACAATGATGTATCAATAAATAATATGACAGAGTATTACCAATATTATATTAGATTGTCTGGGGTATTTAGTATAATCTATCTTGTTATCAAATACTATGAATAACATGAACATTTGCCAAGTTTCTACAGGGGATAAGACATTTTTCTCTGACAATCAAAACGTTTGTGTAAAAAAGGTTATTTCTATTTCAAAGCATTTGACCCAAGATCGGATGCCGGAGAAGCCGGCAGGTAATTAGACTCCAAAATGTTTCTTACAAAGATTTATTCAACTTACAATATATTTTGAACTTCTTGTCATTTTCTACATTTCATTTCATTGAATTGCGTTTCATTTCGTTGTAGTCACAATAAAATGAAATAGTATAGAACACTTTTAGAACAATTTGTGTATGTTTAAAGTAAATCCTTTTATTCATTTGGTAAAGGCTAAAATGGAGAATATGTTATTCTTTCCCGTTTAAACGCAAACGAAACGCAAACGAAACGCAAACACAAAGAACTAAAACGTAGAAAAATGTAATTTCTGGACAATTCTGATGATGCATGTTGATCTGAGTTACAAACAGTTTAGTGCCTGATCAGACGCCGATAACCCGGCGTCTTATCTGGCTCAAAACTATTTGCAATAGAATTGATAGTTTTAGCGTAAACTCGTTTATTGGTAAATAATAACGATTTTTCCACTATATTAGGTTTGCTTTTCAAATGTGATTTGCTTGCAAAATACGCTGACGAAGACTAAAACGTCATAATTCTGGAAGATACTATGCAAAATATAGTACCTAGGCTACAACGAGATGAATTTATAACCAAGGAGAAATACACGGCGAGTTGGTATATGAGCAGAGACGGGGACTTCACGTTAAATATAATGCCATAAAACATAGAAATCAAAGGTGCTCGAACATATTTACGCTTTATTCAAAATCAACACGGTGTCGGGCCGGACTCAAACCACTATGTTATTGAAATACTTTTTTTTAGCACAACGTGCTTATTTGGGAAAGGATAGCGTTTTCTCAACTGTAAACACACTCAGGTGAAAGTGTACTATGTTTTCTTACCGGACTGCACTAATTCAGTACAATAGTGTAAGGTTACAATTCTATTTGTTCCGATGGTTTATGATAGATAACAGTTTCAGTATAGACGTGTTGATTGGGAACGAATAACGTCTTCACCAGAATACAGTGGAGAAAAAATTATTCTTTCCCGTTTAAACGCAAACGTACGCAAACGCAAAACACTAAAACGTATAAAAGAACAACTTTTTGACAATTCTGATATTTCATGTTTATCTTGATGGCAAACAGTTTGGAGCCTGATCAGACGCCGGGTTACCCGGCGTCTGATCTGGCTCCAAACTGTTTACAATAGAAATAATAGTTTTAGCGTAAACGCGTTTATTGGGAAAGAATAACGTTTTCCCCACTGTATGCCGATTTATGCGAAGAAGCGAAACATTGCATGTCTGGTTTTTTACCCTATCACCTTAATTTAGCGTATGTCCTTTACATCTTCGCCCCAATAGTCATTTGAATTATATTATTATCTGCGCTACCGTTTCAACGTCAAACTGAAGACAGTGTGACTGAAGAAATATCGACATGACTGTCAAACAGTTTCGATCCAGATTAGACGCCGCAAGGTGGACATATACACTAGCCTATGGTGACGTTAAATGTTAATTATACAATACTTTACGGTGTGATTTTGATGTCCATCTAGTTTGTGCAACCGTGATTGCATAATGACCTCATGGAGACAACAGAATTGATGAATGTGTATTGACTTTTGTAGGAGGAGATGTGTTGATTGCCGTTTTCTTACATGTGCTGATCTAGCTAATGTTGGAGGTGTCGAATCAACTGTTGTTTATTTAATTAGCTCTATATCTGCAACATGGTGATGCAACCGGACCGGGACTAGACACCTTATTATACTGCAAAGTAAATTCCTTACTTCTGATCGGGTACCGAGCCGTAGACGTGATCCCAAGTACCCTGAGAGCTGACAGGGTACGTAGAAATGTAGACATTTTCATTGGCTGACAGGTCCCTGGGTCTTCCTTTGCAGAAAATAAGATGGCCGACTGGTCGACAAGATTGAGTGCATTCAATCGTGCATCCTCCGTTTTAAGTTCATTTCGGCTAAGAACCGATCGGGGTTGGATCTTTCAACAGTCGCAAGTTTTCTGTGAAAGTTTGACGCCGACGTCTACGAGCATGTCCATCTTTCTGATCAATAACAACCGTCAGAAACATTACGGTCTTACGCTCAACGTCATATGTTTTGGCGCGATATTGTTACTGTTTACTATCAGCACTGTACACGACAAATTCTGAAATATATCGTTTGAACAGTGAAAACTTTGCAGTGTAATAAATTCGTTATACAGTTTCTTTACATGTTACATGAGGATTTATACCCCGCTGGTAAAATCATGTAACCCTCGCCTAATGGCTCGGGCAACATGATTTACCCAAGCCGGGAATAAATCCTCATGTACACTGTGAAGAAACTGTATAACAAATATTGCTTACAATGCGATCGCTCAAGCGACTGAGCCAACCGGACCGCTTACACAATCTATCATCATTTAACCATTAACTCAAACCGGCTAAACATACCCTCTCAACGCAAGAATAAGTCCCCATTTCTTACTTAAAGAGCACTTCAAGAGCTTCTTTTTATTTACGTTGGGTGTCAAATTTAACATGATGAGAAAATATACTGCCATATTGGAATCGAACCCAGAACCCTTCCCTGCTTTAGCGGCTGAGCCATCTGGACTGTTTACACAAACCTCTCACCATTAAACTATCAGCTCGGCTAATTAGGTGCGTATGTATGTATCTATCTACAGTGGAGAAAACGTTATTCTTTCCCAATAAACGCGTTTACGCTAAAACTATTATTTCCAGTGCAAACAGTTTGGAGCCAGATCAGACGCCGGGTATCCCGGCGTCTGATCAGGCTCCAAACTGTTTGCCACCAAGATAAACATGAATTATCAGAATTGTCAAAAAGTTATACTTTTCTACGTTTTAGTGATTTGCGTTTGCGTACGTTTGCGTTTAAACGGGAAAGAATAACAGATTCTCCACTGTATCTATCTATCTCCATCTCCACCTTTGTCTGAATCTGTGATTGTCTGTGTGACTCTGTATCTGTCTTTATTTGTCTGTCAGTCAGACTGTCTCTCTCTCTGTCTGTCTCTCTCTGTCTTTCTCTGTCTCTTCCTCTCTATATCTCTTTCTCCCTCTTTCTCTCTCTCTCTCTCGATCCGCGCATGTCTAAAAGCCGACCAGATGTCAAGAAGGACTGGTCATCTCGTAATCAGTGACAAAAGACAGAGCTCTGATTTATCTGTTCTCAGGAGACGCATTCGATTACGTAAGTTCATTGGTTAATGAACGAATGAATATGTGCAAATAGTAAAACCTCTATTATTACAGTCAAACAAAAAGACAAACCAATTTTGTTCAATACGTGTTGCAGTTTACAGTTGTATGATGATAACGTGTTAAGCTCCTAAATGAGTTACATATTTTGTTGAATCATTTTTAAAACAGACACATTTAGCAGCTTGAAGCAGGGCAAACGTAAATCAGAAACTCAAATTTTCTTGTTTTTCGCATTTAATAGTCACGAGTCAGTAGAGAAGCCATGTTCCCTGTGCTTATTAACTGCCATCAAAGCGTATTTGTACCGTTTATGATACAGTGGAGAAAACGTTATTCTTTCCCGTTTAAACGCAAACGTACGCAAACGCAAAGCACTAAAATGTAGAAAATGACAACTTTTTGACAATTCTTACTATTAATTTTAAGCTGAGTGGCAAACAGTTTGGGGCCTGATCAGACGCCGGGTTACCCGGCGTCTGATCTGGCTCTAAACTGTTTGCACTGCAAATAATAGTTTTAGCGTAAATGCGTTTATTGGGAAAGAATAACAGATTCTCCACTGTATACTAGGAAAACTTTCCAGATGCCCTATGCAAACAATATAGACAAGATTCAGAAGACAGTAACAGGCACCCACTGGTCAGGTTCATCTACATTTGTCATTTGTAAATTATATATTATACCGTATAAGACAACCCAAATAAGGCAAACATGGACCAAACTTAATTTGAAACAGGCATTGTTCATCTGAATTGCCATAGTCCAATTAGTAAAAGAGAGCACATAACGTAAAATTCACAGTAAACTAAATACATGTAACACCGACATTGTTTGTATAATAATCAGACAGTTCCTTAAGGGGTCTACACTGTTTAAAACAATGTCAATATTTACTAATAGCAGAAGAATAAGTACAAGTATCTATTTACATGACTTAGATATATTTCGAAACCGCATTACGTTTGGGAATTTATATCAGATACATACAGCGAATCTTGGAGTTGGCGAACATTCAAAAGAATACACTGAAAGACACTTCTAACGCAACACTTTTCAAAATAGTTTTACACAAATACGGTTCATGATATCTTACTCAAATTTCACCAGAACTGTTTTGACTACATTCTGCACATAATCTCAATAAAATCATTCAACCATGCCAAATGATCAATGCTGCACGTGGAGTAAGTAAGAATTCATATTTCTGCAGGAGAAAAGTGATGTTGGCGAAATTTTCGATTATAATTCTGTTTTAATATAGTACAACGTTAGCTACACTGAAAAAACATCAAATATTTTGTATTGAATGCATGGAACGCCAAGAGCGCACACGCGCCATTGGCGTTGTTCAGACAGACCCTTAAATCAGTCACGTAAAATTGCGTTATTTCTTCATAAGATGTTACTATTACAATGTACTGTTGATATTGCTTAATGTAAGATTTACGTCGTAATCATTCTAGTCATTTCAATATGTGACATTTTTTGTTTCATTTAGAATAATGATAAATAATATCAGCATTGTCTGTTTATTTTCCGGTGACTCGATCTTTGACAGGTTTTTATGGAATTCCATATACGAGATCCAACTGCTAGCTGCTTACTGCCTACTGCTTCCTGTCAATTATTCAAAATTCATGTTTATATAGGGATTAAAAATGGAGGATCTTCTGGTAAAATACTGCCCGCTGCGGCAACAAAACTTCACATTGGACCAAAAAGCTGCCGTATTGGAAGTAAAACATGGAGTATCGCACAGGTATGAAACGTACAGTAAGTAGTTGGCAGTAGGCAGTTGGCAGTAGGCAGTAAAGAGTAGACAGTAAGCAGCTGACAGTAAGAAGTTGGCTGTTGTACATGGAACTCCATAGAGAGGAAAACAAAATAGTGTGCATTTGTTGTCAAATGTTTGGATAGGAGTAAAACAATGACGCTCCTGAATGTTTTAGGCGCCGCATTTCGAACTACGAGTGCATCTGTATATCAATACGTCGTAGAATCGTGGCGGATTTCCATCAATTATGATATATAGCACTTATAAATTTGGAAAATCGAAAAAAAATAACCTAGGAAACGACAAGCTTATTTCAGTAACAGTTTATAAGGCCCACGGTTCCTGGTTCGGGGCTTGGGTTTTATACCCGTCATCAAGTATGCATACAGTAGGCATTTGGCGATGAGAAGTTGGTAGTAAGCAGTTGGCAATAAGTAGTTGGCAGGAAGCAGTTGGCAGTAAGCAGTAAAGAGTATAGGTCGTTTGCAGTTAAAAAAAACACGATAATTTTCAAATATCTCCAAAACAAGAAAACGGAGACAAATGGAATTTTGCATAGATTTATGATATACTTATACCAACTCTGACAAAAAAGAAATATTTTTTTCTTTTCGTAATAAAAAAGTTTTATTCATAACTTCTATATAAAGTTTACACTTCTAAGGGACAGTTTTCCGAAGGGTGATTTCAAGTTATTCAACAGCCTATCTTTCACGACCCGGCAACGCCTCACCGTTAAGCCATCGCATACCATAGCAGTTTACAACTAACCCAACGAGGCCCTGACTGGGGTACGTAAAACGTATTAACCGAACATACTGTCATTTGCGCACATATTAGATCCTAATCGGACACCGGAGCCATTTCGTATCTGCATAGTATCCGAACCATGTGCCACTCAAACGAAAGCGAAAGTTTTATCAACAAAACGCAAAATAACTAAATGCGATAAATAGCAGAAGAGACATGTTCATACCAGACGATCTACACCAACTTACCATTATCAAATTTTCAACAGAATGTTTCCAGATCAGTTCGAAAACCTTTATTATTTTATTAAGGACACGTAATGTAAACGTAAGTGCAATACAACTCGAACATTAATACATATTAAGCTCCAGATAAGGGGAGTATTTCCAAAACTAAATCTTTATTTCTGAATTAAGCCCTATGGTGCGACTTCTCATTAGAACGTCTTTCTTCGAGTAGTCACACCATAGGATTTGGTGCTGAACTGGGTGAGAAAATGTTGGACTTGTTCATGTTTCTCTCTCTTATCTGGAGCTCTGTAATTATGTAGAACTATTAGAGCTTCGGTTTGAAAAGTAAATGCAATTCTCTTTATTCCTGGTGAAGAAGAGTTCGTGAATTTAGGCATAGTAAAAATGTAATGGATTATGGGGCCTCACAATTAATTTTGTACAACTAAACAACCAATATCAGCACGGGATTCACCTTTCAGACAGAAGCAACTTGCACGGGATTTTACCTGGGGATATTCTCCAATATAAACAAACATGATCAAGGTAATAGCCAATAACACCCCACGTAATTGACCATTTTCAGCGACACAAAATTTATATAAAACAAAGAAGAAAAGTTTTTAGTTAGACTTTCAAAAATTCTGAATTTCCTTGTCAGAGTTGGTATAGACACATCATAAGTGTATGCAAAATTCAATTTAAATACGTCCATTAGTTTTTAAATTATCTAAGATTTATCGTGTTTTTTTGAACTGCAAACGACCTATAGACAGTTGGCAGTTGACAGTAAGAAGTTGGCTGTCGTAATTGGAATTCCATAGGTATTTGTCCGTCATAGTCGGGCTATTGTGTGGAAGTACAAACGAGTTCAACGCGGACCGCGGCAGTATCGTAGAAGTGTCAAAACTTCGGTACAGTGGGGAATGTGTTATTCTTTCCCAATAAACGCGTTTACGCTAAAACTTTTATTTCCAGTGCAAACAGTTTGGAGCCAGATCAGACGCCGGGTAACCCGGCGTCTGATCAGGCTCCAAACTGTTTGCCACCATGATAAACATGAAATATCAGAATTGTCCAAAAGTTGTTCTTTTCTACGTTTTATTACTTTGCGTTTGCGTGCGTTTGCGTACGTTTGCGTTTAAACGGGAAAGAATAACAGATTCTCCACTGTATTTGATTAGAAAGAGGTGTATGAAGACCGTTCGTATCCAGGGAGAAGATATTAGATATTAACTGTTTCATTTGTAACTTTTTCTGTGATAAGTGCTGTGAATAAAATTATCCTTTCATGTTCTTATTATCTTTTGTTACGATTGTGTGCTTTTTTTTCAATTCATTACAATGAAATTTACAGGAACTAGTACAAGGTGTTGATTTATCTAAATTGTCGATTTCAACGATAACGATTCTATAATAAGCCGAACATATCAAAATTTCTAGGTGTTGCGTTAGAAGTGTCTTTCAGTGTATGCATCATATTCATAAAGTACAATATTTGTATTTCAAATGCAGAGCATTGGTTTTGTCATGTAGTCAGCAGCCACGTGTGTTGTCTAAACTAATACAATTGTTGATGTCGACACAATTCCTCAGTGTTCTGTTTTCTCGAATAGGAAGCATTTCCTTTTCATAATTTATAGTAACCGTTTGTCATGAGAACAAAGAAGAAGACGGGTCGTTTATCATAGAAATGAGTGTGGTGCCAATATCATTGACTGTTGAAGCTCAATAACTCGTCATTGTATCGTTTCCTGTCACTCTGATAATTGACACGATGGTACACTTAATATCATAAAGTTCTCCCTGACGTCCTGTATGTGTTAGTAAAACTGTGTTTATGTTGATTGGTATTTTCCAATATACGTATTTATTAAAATCTTCATATCTAATGCAAACGTTTTGTGGAACTAAACGGGCTCCAAATAATAGTAAATCGTAATAGCGTTTTGAAATTATGCTTGTTTTGTAAATTCCGGGAAAGGATTTATTTATACGAGAGACACAAACGTCATCTCCACTATACGCCTGAGGATACCGTGGAGAATGTGGTATTCTTTCCCAATAAACGCGTTTACGCTAAAACTATTATTTCCAGTGCAAACAGTTTGGAGCCAGATCAGACGCCGGGTAACCCGGCGTCTGATCAGGCTCCAAACTGTTTGCCACCATGATAAACATGAAATATCAGAATAGTCCAAAAGTTGTTCTTTTCTACGTTTAAGTGCTTTGCGTTTGCGTACGTTTGCGTTTAAACGGGAAAGAATAACGTTTTCTCCACTGTATTATGTCAACCTTAATCGTCGCAATACCTACACTGAAGAAAATGTTCTGCTTAAACGAAGCTAATCGCAAAATAAATCAAGGCGGCCATTAAATATAGCAAATAGCAAACCTTTTGAAAATGTGGACGAAATATTTTAATACTACGTGGAAAACAATCAAAAGCCTATTAGTAATCAAATTTACCTTGGACTTAACCCTAAGCCGAAATCATTCATTTCAAGAGTTCATCGACGGAAACAAATCTACCATAAATGTACTCAAACATACGTGAGTTTGATGCGAGTGAATTTTACTTATGTTTACAAGCATATGATTGCAAATCCGCGACAAAATACATTCAAGAACGTTACAGATGAGAATGTGTTATTCTTTCCCGTTTAAACGCAAACGTATGCAAACGCAAAGCGCTAAAACGTAGAAAAGAACAACTTTGGACTATTCTGATATTTCATGTTTATCTTGGTGGCAAACAGTTTGGAGCCTGATCAGACGCCTGGTTACCCGGCGTCTGATCTGGCTCCAAACTGTTTGCACTGGAAATAATAGTTTTAGCGTAAACGCGTTTATTGGGAAAGAATAACACATTCTCCACTGTATGAACAGAACTGTTTAAGAATTGACGACTGCAAAATAAATTATGTCTTTATTTTCTAATATTAGTGTTTATATTGGTCAAATGTTCATGGATATGTAGAAATTTATAATTACTGACCCTTTGATATTTAAAATTCGTAACAAATATGTGTTATAAAATAACTAATAGAACATGTGAAATATAGTTGAGGACAAGTCCTTCTCAATTATTTCGCACAGGACGGGTTTATGCTAAAACAACGCCGGGTATGAACAGGTTCCAAACTGTTTGCCACTCAGATTCAACTCAATAGTTAATTCTTTTAGCAATTTTCTACATTTATTGTATTATATTTGCTTTGTCTTATTGGTTTAGTTTTGTTTCAGACGGTTTATTATAAACTGAACAAAATGTTTTCTCATTAGATACAGCGGAGAATCTGTTATTCTTTCCCAATAAACGCGTTTACGCTAAAACTATTATTTGCAGTGCAAACAGTTTGGAGCCAGATCAGACGCCGGGTAACCCGGCGTCTGATCAGGCTCCAAACTGTTTGCCACCAAGATAAACATGAAATATCAGAATTGTCCAAAAGTTGTACTTTTCAACGTTTTAGTGCTTTGCGTTTACGTACTTTCGCGTTAAAACGGGAAAGAATAACAGATTCTCCACTGTAGTCTTTCATCAAACAAATCTTGAATAAGCCCAGTAAAACTCTTGAACAAGTCACAAAACAATGCTTAAACAAGCTAACCGAAACCATGTTGCAGACATTCTCGACAATTCTACATGCAACTTTGAAACCGACTCACTAAAATGTTTGTAACAAAGGACGTCACTAACAAATATGAACTATACATAGAAACATATGAAACAATTTAATATTGAATAAAGGAATACCAAGCAACCTTCACAACTGTGAACATACCTACAAAGCTATAAGCAGCATGTTAAAGGCCCATTGACAACAAGCCTTGTGGATTCGTCCATCTTTATATATTGGATTAGTCCATTTCTCATCAAAGGGGTGCCTGGTAAATACTTTCATTTTCGTTTTGTTTCTTTATTGGAATTCTCACCAGCAAACAATGTAGACTCTGGTCCGACGCCGAATAATGCGGCGTCTGATCAGAGTCTACACTGTTTGCCTATGTCCCATTTATGGGATAGTGGGCACAAATAGGTTAATGAAAGCTTAGTAGATTCTACAGCGCTCCCTCTCTACAACGGTCCTCCCAACAACGACTCCCTCCTTACAACGACACTCGCCGTAATTCCCTAAATGGGATAATTAAGTCTAACTCTTTTACTGCTGCAATATCGTCTGCTTAAGATTGTCGTCTGCTGTTTTCTCTCACAGTTACATATAAGTGGAGATCTTGATAGAATACATATATTGACCAGTGACAAACAGCTTGAATCCTGATCAGACGCCGCGTTACACGGCGTCTGATCTGGATTCAAGCTGTTTGCAAATGTAAGCCAAGCCTTACTTGTCCCTCTCTATAACGACTCCCTCCGAACAACACACACAATATGTGTCTCCCAATGGATGTCGTTGTAGAGAGGGAGCGCTGTATTTCCAAAGATAATACCACTCTTTGTCAAAGTACCGATGTAATCCAATCCAAGTTTGTAACAGAATTTAACAGTGTAGATATTTGTTACTAGCTATTCTTAAATTGAAAGTCTATGCCTGAAACGTTTCTGATTGGATGTTTATAAAAACATTTTTGACTTAGGCCTACTACTTAATATACAGTATGTTCTATTTAATTTATTTTCAAGTCACGGATTAACAAACACCATTGTAATTATTCCTCAGGGCATGTTAATTTGTTAACATTGATCTGTTGCATTAACTGCCAATCAAAGCCTAGTACATAGTGATAATAAAGTGTTTTGAAGAGTTCAAATGTAACCCAGTCAGATTGTGATGGTGTTATTGATTTGTGTAACCCATTTATACCCCGTGGATTCTTCCATGTTTATATATTGGATTAGTCCATTTTTTATCAAAGGGATGCCTGGTCAAAATTTTCATTTTCATTTTGTTTTATATTAAAATTCAGGAAACAGTGTAGACTCTGATCAGACGCCGCATAATGCGGCGTCTGATCAAAGTCTTAACTGTTTGCCTATGTCCCATATATGGGATCGTGGGCAGAATGGGTTAATGTCTCTGGATGGCATGACTAACAAAAACAAACACTATTGAAGATAACATGCCATCCCCTGATAAGGCAATATCTATTGACTTTCCAGCACAGTTTATGTAACGTACACGTTTTCTAGTATTGCACTGTCAAACTTCGATATCTCAAATTCGCCTATGTCGAATATATCGGTAAAGTTCAAACGTGGCTACTTTGAAACACGGTTATGTTCAATTGAAGCAAGTTCGCAAGGATGAAATTTAACCCGTCTGTATAAATACAAGTGTTTTTCGAACTAAGTGAGCTCTAGATATTGCGGGTCGACTGTAGTTGCAGAGAAGTTTTCTATATTCTTGTTAAACTGTACGACGGCTGTTTATTTCATAAGTTTAAACCCCTTTGCTCAAATACGGAAGAAAAGACGCATTCTTTGACAATAGTTTGTGCATTGCAAACAGTTTGAAATCGAATTAGACGCCTTGCAGATCACAGTGTTTGGCATTCCATGATTGGCCTTTACAGCCATCGATGATGCCGTTACAGTTCAAGTTAAACTTTGCGGTACTGGGCCCGTTTTACTAAACTACGTACGCAAAAAATTTGCGTAAGTCAAAATTTTAAATTTTAATTTATATGTTTTATTATCCCTTGCTACAAACAGCAAATAGCCAGATCAGAGACCGCGCTTTTAGCGCGTCCTTTGACCTGGCTATTTGCTGTTTGCAAACGTTTACGATCGAAAAATAAGAGTAAAACGATTTTGACTTACGCAAAAAATTTGCGTAAGTTGTTTAGTAAAATCGGGTCCCTGCATTGTTGGACGGAGGCTGACATAGGACGTAGGCCGACGGCATTGATAATAAGTAAGACGATTGACATGAAACACCACCCATGTTATGTTGTTTTTTTCAACAGTTCCTGATTTCACAGTCGTAGCTAATTATATTACTGTGTTCCCTCTCTACAACGACACCCAATGGGAGACCAAGAATATATGTAATGTTCGGAGGGAGTCATTAAAGGGCGGGAAAATTAAGACTTGGATTACGTTTGCAAACAACTTGAATTCAGATCAGACACCACTGTTTGTCATTCGTCATTATATCCATTCTATCAAAATGTCCACTTATATGTAACTTTGAGAAAAAACAGCAGACAACAATTGTAAGTAAAAAATATTGCAGTAGTTAAAGCGTTAGACATAATAGTCCTGGTTAGGGAACTGTGCCAAGGGTCGTTGTAAGGAGGGAGTAGTTCTTGGGAGTGCCCTTGTAGGGAGGGAGGACTGTACATTCACAAAAACCATACGGTGGTGAATACTTTACTATTCTCCATTGAAAAGAAAATGAACGTAATCACAATATACAGTCGAACTTCGATATCTCGAACTCGCTTAATTTGAACTATCCGTTTGTCGATACATGAATGGCATTATTTCATGCTGGGTTTAGTCGAACATACCCGTATTTCAAAGTTAAAACGTGAACTAACCGAGTTCGAGATATCGAAATTCAACTGTATGATCAAATGTAGAAAATGCAGGTTATTGGAGTTGGAATATTCATGAAAACCTGAATGGTAACCAGTTTAGAGACTGATCAGATGCAGAGTTTTTCGGTGTCTGATTTGGCTCCAAACTGTTTTTAAATGAACATATTTGCTTTAACACAAACATGTTTATGAATAGGGAAAACAATAACGTTCTTTTATCAGTAGTTCGAAAGTACACATTGACATGTGTTTGTCACTCGTAGCAAATGTTAAGATAAAGTGGAAAAGCAATCCGTTTAAAAGCAAACAAAACACAAACACAGTTCATTCTAATGTAAACAAAGAAATGACAACTTTAAACTGTTCCTGTCTTATTCAATATGAGTGGCAAACAGTTTGGAGCCAGTTTGGTTTGCCGGCGTATGCTATTGCTCCAAGAACATCTTCTCCACTGTAATCGACTGCATATACTTACAGATATTCTTTTAGATTACAATTATATATAACTGTACACTTTAATACCAGACATATAACAATTAAGAACATCATTACTCGCCTTAAAAAGAGTCCCATCTAGATGCTAGTAAGTCTTTATTGTCTGTGAGTTATTTTAGAACATGCATTACTGTTAATGGTTCTACTTTCAATGGTAGACAAACCTGTGTCCTGTGCAATAGAGACCCAAACAGCAAAAGTTTGATATTGCATAAATCGGACAAATGGCTTAAACACGACCTTGGAAAAGTATACTCAATAAAGATGCAGAAAATAACAATAATGTCTAAAAACAAGTAAATATTCATGACAAAGTTTAAAAACATATCTGGTAAAAGACAAAACGCATGTTTCTGTGCTTCACATTTTTAGTTTAAAATGAAATTTTTAAGTACTTGCTGATAAATGATTGAGTCTGAAATTATTTATTTAATCTCAGTTGACTTTTTCAAATGTTAAGATTCTGATCAAACGTCGCGAATACTTTGACTCTGAACTGAAATATTTCAGAAGACAATATTAAAATAGACGATGTCGTGGGTTAAAGCTGGCAATCAGTTCGTCTATAAATGAGTTAAAAGTGTACTTTACAGTACAGTACGCTCTTCCCGATTTTATCGAAACCTGGCACGAGCGTATTGCAATATAATTTAGAAGATGATAAGTTTTATAAATGTTTGAGTGTGATCTTTAATATGCGTAACACATATAATTAACTCTTTCCTCCCTGATACTCTAAATGGACAATTCCAGTTTCCATTACATCTAGTCCATTTCCGACTTTTAAGGTTGTTTTTGTCATTGTTTGGTATTATGACAAACAGTGACGACCCTGATCAGAGGGCTCCTTTCGGAGCCCTCTGATCTGGGTCTTCACTATTTGCATAGGACAAGTGTTCTATTCACATGTACACTGTTTTAAAAGGACGCCCATATGCGGGACTAGGGTTCAAGGGGTTAAGCCTCCCTGACTAGACACCAGCTTATGCCGGTGTCTGATCGGGCTCCACTATGTTTGCAATGGCCATGAGGCTTTAACCCTTTCCCCAATAGAAGCGACTTTAAGCGTATTTGATTTATTCCTCCGCTAAAGAAAATAGTTCCAATTCATATGAATATTTAGCACTAAATATTTTCTATATCAAAGCAGATTGTAGTTTAAAGCAGGCTGAAAGTCAAGCAGAAGGCGCATTCAGCTTTACTGTCAACCTGCTTTTAGTAATCACTTGTCTTCAAAGTTATAAACAAGGTAAGTGGGTAACAGGTTAAGCATTTACGAGGAATTCTCATAAATTCAGAACCTAAACTATTTTTCCACATCATAGTATAAAATGCATCAGAATATGTCATGCTGAAAACTAACATTGCATTTCAATGCATATAGCTACCATATTGTGATATCTTAACCTGGCAAACACTTTAATAGCTGGACGTCACACTATCGCAAATTGAAAAAGTGTCTCTGTAAAAGAATCAAAGATACACAAAAATGAAGTAACATGACGCAGGTCACTAGCGACGACTTCTGTTATTTGTGTACCCACAGTTTAAACTTTTTTGCACTACAGTGTTCCCTCCTTAAAATGGCCCTCCCAACCTCGACTCTCTCTTTACAACGAATACTATCGCAGTTCCCTAAACAGGACAATTGTGTCTAACGCTTTTACTGCTGCAAAGCCGTCTTCTTAAAATTGTCGTCTGCTGTTTTTCTTAAAGTCACACATTGGCCATTATGACAGACAAAAACATAATAACGAGTGACAAACAGCTTGAATCCAGATCAGACGCAGCGAAACGCGGCGTCTGATCTGGATTCAAGCTGTTTGCAAACGTAAGCTGGTTTCCCTCTCTATAACGACTCCCTCCGAACAACTCACACAATTGTTGTCTCACATTGGGTGTCGTTGTAGAGAGGGGGCGTTGTGTTTTCTCACTGAGCGTTAACCGCCTTCAGACCAAGTCTGATTAATATATTGCTGTTGTTATTTATTCGAGAGACGTTTTGATCTTTTAACATTTATGTCTGGGAGATATTATGTAAAAGTTTGTTTTAACTATTTCATAGCCAAAGACACCACACGATGATTCTGCACACGGTTTGAATCATGTTTGACACTTGAAACGATATTTCTTCTTTAAGAGTTCCTTTATGGAACTCTTAAAGAAGAAATATCGTTACAAGTTAAAGCTACAGTGAAGAAAACGTTATTCTTTCCCAATAAACGCGTTTACGCTAAAACTATTATTTCCAGTGCAAACAGTTTGGAGCCAGATCAGACGCCGGGTAACCCTGCGTCTGATCAGGCTCCAAACTGTTTGCCACCATGATAAACATGAAATATCAGAATTGTCCAAAAGTTGTTCTTTTCTACGTTTTAGCGCTTTGCGTTTGCGTACGTTTGCGTTTAAACGGGAAAGAATAACGTTTTCTCCACTGTATGAAACAAAATGACAGAAAACATTATCTATGCAGACGGTATTATGTTGTTGATGGGGTTGAAGCAAACGATAATAGCCTCACTGACGTTTAAAGAAACATTGAGATAAAATTTAGGTTACTGCTTGGATGTTTATGCAGTAGTTTGACGTACATTCGCATGTCTTGTCCGTACCTCCAGACATAATGACGTACAAAATATAGTCACTTAAATACTTGAATGTTAGTGATAGGCGATCCTATTTAAAAAGAAATGCTTGCATTATAGAATTGACTATTTGAGCTGGTATTAAATGCCATCCGCTTGAAAAATGTCATCTGCTCTATTTATCTAATCAAATGGAAAGTGTGCATTTTTTATTATCTAAGTAGCAAACGATGTGAATCCAGATCAGACGCCGCCTTACGGGGCATCTGTATAGGATCTACATTATTTGCAAAAAGCAAATATTCAATCTTCAGGAAAAGACGATTACATGCTGTTAGCTATCTTTCGAGTCCTTGATGTAATAACATACCATCTAATTTCTGAAGTAAAGTTTGTTTCAACTATTTTCCACCATTGCACATTAAGACTTGAAGTGCAAGATGTAAGAGTTCGCGGCGCCAAGCCGTGTTTTCCTTTGTTACAAAAGCTTTTAAATGGAATGATATGCCGAACATGCATCGCCAATGGACTTGCAGCGTCAGTGCTATAGGAGCCGATATTGACATGTGATAATAACGGAATCCAATATATAATTTGTTACAACTTTTCTCTATAAATTACTTTGCAGTTTTGTTGCAATAATCAGCTAAAGCAATCTATTAAGAATTCGAACACTTTGCTCTCTTTCCCGAATACCTGCATTAGCTGTTGTCTTTGCTAAGTTGCCATTTATTTTTTTTCTTCTTAGCATGCAGAAGTTTTTTCACCTTCCTTATCGTTTAACGAAATATAGGCTTCGGCATGGTTATGGAGTTACGAACTCGGATTTCGTGAAAGTCATGTTCTTTTGCAAGTTGGTTTATCACTAACTTCTATTATTTGTGCTAAAAAGACAACTAATCAATGAGGCATGTAGAGTTACAGAAAACCCCTCTGTTACGACCACTAAATTATAATATACTGCAAAATTACAAACAGTGAAGTCCTTGATTAGAGGGCTCTAATGAGGGACTTCACTGTTTGCATTACACAAGTGTACTCTTTACAGTGGAGAATCTGTTATTCTTTCCCGTTTAAAAGCAAACGTACGCAAACGCAAAGCGCTAAAACGTAGAAAAGAACAACTTTTGGACAATTCTGATATTTCATGTTTATCTTGGTGGCAAACAGTTTGGAGCCTGATCAGACGCCGGGTTACCCGGTGTCTGATCTGGCTCCAAACTGTTTGCACTGCAAATAATAGATTTAGTGTAAACGCGTTTATTGGGAAAGAATAACACATTCACCACTGTAACTTAAAGACCGAACATCCCTCAACATGTACTGTAATGAGTTTAATCCGTGTCTGTACTCAGGCTCCAGACTGCTTGTCAATTAGAATTAACTATACCATCCGTATTTTCAAGAATCAGTCAAAGTTCTATATTTGACTGCTTTACATTTGTTTTTATTGTAATCTAAAGGAAGTAAACAACGTCAATAAATGTCAGGGTCATTTACCTAGACAAATCGTGTAGCAAATACGTGGACATAGTGTTTTCCCCCAATTAACGAATTTCAAACTAAAACATGAAAAAGAATGCAATAAAATTAGGAAATAACGGCGTTTTGAAATGATGTACATTGCAACGCGATAAATTCCCATCTAAACAGGCTTAAAACTGTTTGCCAATCGGTAAAAGATAAATCGTCGGAATTATCAAGACTTTGTCAATTTCTTTATTTTATTGTCGATTGTTCAGGTTAAGTTTAATTTAAAAAGAAAAGAAGCGGGTCTTTTTCTACTTGTGTTCGTTCAATGCTCGGGTGTCTTGTTAAGTAAAACCCTTCTTTTAAATTGTGTTACTTATTACGGAAAAAAGGCTTGCCTTTTTTCCGTTCTTAAGTAATGCATGATAAAATCAAAGGTATTCCAATTCTATTCAATCACTGACAGACTTTGAAAAGTGTTTGATTTGCGCGTGAATAATTTCCTCAAAACTAGGCAACTACAAAACATGGGGGCTGACATCTTGGATGATGACGTCACGGCTTTTACGAAGAGTTGTGCCTGACGTTTCGGAATTCCCGATTTCGGTGATATTTTTAAACCATTTTAAGAATGAATAACCCACAACACTCACTTGTAATTATTTCCTCAAATGACAAAATTTCAAACAGTTCAATGCATATCCTTTAACGCTAAAAATGAACGTTATTTGCAAAAAGCTACTTCTCAATCCAACCGATAAAAATAACGGATTACCAATACGTCATTATTGGTGGTCATATGACTTCCAAAAATAGTTTCAGATTGTATTATAATATAGCTGTACGGAGGAGTTTTAACTTTTAACATTGTAGATATATACATAACACGGGTGCTTATATATCTATTTGATTATTGGGTAACAACATAGAGATCTTGTCCCAAACAATTTAGGTTTATAATGAAAGTTCTAGTCGGTTGTGTAATCCCGATCTCAGTCACGAGAGGCGTAGTCTCGAGTGTGATCTGGAATACACAACGAACTGATACAAGAGCGCTGATCACACACTGGCGATATATCTATTCCGTTTTCATTAGTACAATTTTGCTTTTTTCCGTCCATAGGCAAAGCCTAAATACATATTAGTTGTTTACGACAGATAAATGCTTTAAGCAATGTGACAGTAAATCAGAACGTTCTTTGAGGAGCTTCCTGTTTAATTGACAATTTGATTTACGCTGACAGCTGCCTTTTATGTTTGTAGGTTTTACTCCGAAAACTATGAACACATATCAATAATCTTACCTAAACTATTAACTTATAAAATGTTCAACATGATTATAGTGCAACATACATGTACGTCACACTGAAATTTATAAGAAACCAATGCAGATCCTGATTTACAGTGGAGAATGTGTTATTCTTTCCCAATAAACGCGTTTACGCTAAATCTATTATTTGCAGTGCAAATAGTTTGGAGCCCGATCAGACATCGGGTAACCCGGCGTCTGATCTGGCTCCAAACTGTTTGCCACCAAGATAAACATGAAATATCAGAATTGACCAAAAGTTGTTCTTTTCTACGTTTTAGCGCTTTGCGTTTGCGTACGTTTGCGTTTAAACGGGAAAGAATAACAGATTCTCCACTGTAACAGCTCCTTCCCTACCTGATTGGTCTGTGACTACAATATTTTCATTAGGTGTCAATATACGCTATAGCACAAATAGGGGTAATTGATTTTCAAAGTTTACAATATTAATAGCATAAGATTACTATTAACTAAGGACGTATCAGTTCTAATTCTATCAAACAGTTTAGCTTCAGACTGGACGTCGAATTTTGTGAATACAAGCTTTGATCAAAACTGTTTGGACATGACGGTCTAATCACGTTTTGACCTCAAAGGTTGTATTACAGTGGAGAAAACGTTATTCTTTCCTAATGAACGCGTTTACGCTTGAACTATTATTTCCATTGCAAACAAATTGGAGCTAGATCAGACGCCGGGTAACCCGGCGTCTGATCAGTCTCCAAACTGTTTGCCACTAAAATGCACATGAACTGTCAGAATTGTACAAAAACTGTATTTTTCTACATTTAAGTGCTTTGTATTTGCATTTTGTTTGCGTTTAAACGGGAATGAATTTAACGTTTTCTCTACTGTACCATAATAGAGAATAGTTGTAAACGGAATATCAATAAACTCATTTTATTCGATATGGATTGAAAACCATAAATGCTATTCTAAAAACAAAGAGATGCATCGTTTGTATGTGAGTTAAAGGAGCCATGTTTATAAACCCCTGATAAAAAATAAAGTCTTGCATCAAAGAAACACAAAACACAAAAACTCCCCGAACACAATCTGCGCCGCCTTTCAGTAGGATTTATTTCCTCAAAGCGACAATTTTAAGTCGATTAAATGAAGTCAAGACTGTAATCACGTCAGAAGATAATCTTTAAAATCGATTAGTTTAACCCGAACATTTATTCTGAAAGACTTTTCCTCAGTCCATTGATGGACTTCCCCCATTGTCTGGATAGGTGTGAATTTTAACTGTCAAATCATGCATCACATGCTATACCAATCTCAATTTACCTGGTGAGGCCCAGATTATACTCATGCTCTAGTGGTTTTTCAATGGTTATTTCTAATTAAACTATCAAATATAAAGGTTGTGTCTCACACGAGAAGCTTCAATGGTTCTTTGCTACCCATATGTCCATAAGATTCATGCTTTGTGCAAAGAAATTGTCTGGCAAGGCGTTATGATCGAAAGGTCGTCAGGAGATTGTCTTTAAACTTGCTCATCGCGAACATATCACATTTTACATGTGCAAGCAGATTGTGCCCTGGTCACACACCTGGAAATGTTGCGACTGGTACGTGGGAAAGACACGATTTTGTCCCGTTTGAATGAAACTAAACGCAAAGGAAATGAAAAAACTTGTTTTTTGATGACAATCTTATCAATCAGTATAGACCGGTTTTATTGACCTGGCAGGGCGGAGTTTCGATACGGACTTTTGCATTTCAACTTTGGAGGCGGCAGCACGCTCTTTTATTATTAGAATTTACCGTTGTCGTCTGCCGTTTTTTTCAGGATTACATATTACTGGATATTTTGACAGAAGAAATACATGTATACTGAAGAATAACAAACAGTTTGAATCCAGATCAAACGCCGCGTGACGCGGCGTCTGATCTGGATTCAAACTGTTTGCAAATGTAAGCCAAGTCTTAATTTTCCCTCCCATAACAACTCCCTCCGAACAACACATGCAATATTTGTCTTCCAATGGGTGTTGTTGTAGAGAGGGAGCACTGTATATACCATTTTCACATGGATCCACGCATAAATTGTGTTTCTCCAAGTTGTAAGTATGGGACAATAACAATATAATACGGAACGACACGTATCACCCATAAAATCAAAAGTAAATTAGTTTATCTTTGCCAAAGGTTAGCTCCGCCCTGGTAGGCGAAACAAACCGCCCTATACTAAGTCTTAATGGCAAAGTTAACTGATTCGAATTTGCAATCGTTTGTGTGTTGGTCAGGCGCTAAGAAACTCAGTAAAAGTATCTCAATATCTACAAGATGTATTTGGTCCGTAAATCATGCCCTATGATCTTATAGTGACTCCGAGAGAGGGCAATTTGTTACAGACTGTGTAGTCTCCCACAGTAGAGAGTAGAGAACACGTTATTCTTTCCCGATAAACGCGCTGATGCAAACAACAATTATTTCCATTACAAACAGTTTGAAGCCAGATCAGACGCCGGCTAATGACTAGCTGTAACTCCGGAGCGTCGCAATTCATTACACATTTAACAGCCTTATACAGTTATTATACATGTACGCGTTTGTGCTTAAAATGCTTCCATTGCAATCAGTTTGAGCCTGTTAACCTTTTGAACAGGCTCAAACTTTGTTGCACTCAGATAGAAATTAATTATCAGAATTTAAACCATGTAATTTTTCTAGATTTTAATGCATAACGGTAACTTGACTTTCGTTGAAACAAAACAAACCACTGTATTTTCTACTGTACAGGGCACTTAGTGTGATACAGCGCTCCTTCTCTACAACGACACCCAATGGGAGACAAAAAATTATGTTCGTCGTTCGGAGGGAGTCGTTATAGGGAGGGAAATCGGATTACATTTGCGAACAGCTTGAATCCAGATTAGACGCCGCGTAACGCGGCGTATGATCTGGATTCAAGTTGTTTGTCACTTGTCATTTCTTTCTGTAATAATGTCCATTTTGTATCTTTGATAAAAACAGCAGACGACAATTTTAAGCAGACGATATTTCAGCCATGAAAAGGTTGGACATTAATGTTTTGTTTCGGGAACAGCGGCAAGCGTCGTTGTAAGAAGGGATTCGTTGTTGGGAGGGTCGTTGTAGGGAGGAAGCGCTGTACATTCTGTTGTGTCAGATATGGACACTTTATTTAATGGTTTACAAGACTTCAGTAGTATGATTTTGACAGGCACAAATCAGTAGCTTATCTGATAGATTGTGCAAGATGCCAAAATACTGATGATGAATCAATAAACAATATGACAGAGTATTAGCAATATTATGTTAGATTGTCTATGGTATTTAGTATAATCTGGGGTATTTAGTGTCATCTATCTTGTTAACAAATACTATGAATGACATGGACATTTGCCAAGTCGATACGATAGAGAGGATAAGACGTTTGTCTCTCAAAATCAAAGCGTTTATGTTGAAATAGTTATTTCCACTGCATACATTTTTAGCCAGATCAGACATCGGATAATCGAGCGTCTGATCAGGTTCTAAACTATTTTTCACATAGATTGTATTAAACCTTCAATATAGTTTAACTACCTGATATTTCTACATTTCATTGCATTACGTGTGCGTTGCATTTCGTTTCAGTCGAAAGGAGAACAATATTAGAGAAAATTCTTAGGACTATTTTGTGTATTTTAAAAGTTAAACCATTTGTTCATTTGTTAAAGTTCGTACACTTTTCGTAAACAAATACGGAACACCAAACAACTACTTTACACTACACGTTTACACTTCAAATAAGGCGTTGATACATGTTGTTGCAACAGACGCTGCCAGAAACTTAAACGTCATAATTCTTAAGAATGCTATTTAAAAGTAGTACCTAGTCTAAGACAGAGGTCAATTAATGAGCTGGAAGTAAAAGACAGTGAGTTGATACAAGTATCAATACGGGAACAAAGTAAAATATAGAAAACAGGTGTTCGAAAATATTTACGCTTTATTCAAAATCATCCCGCTGCCTGACCAGCTTGCATGTTATGGAAATACTTTCTTTACAGTACTGAACCGTATTAAAAAAATTGATAATCGCAAGCGAATTGCCATCGAATTGCCATCGAATCGCGCGCTTCAAAAAACAAATCCTACGTTTGACTATTTTTACGCGAATTTTCCGAAGCGGTTGTGACAAACATGGAATCGACAAAAATAACGAAGGCATATTTGCGAACATTTGTGAGATACACCATTCATGAAAACTTACCCGAGGGTAAAGTTAGTACTTTGAATCGCAAGCGAATTGCCATCGAATCGCAAAAATTGTTAATTTAATAAGATTCAGTACTGTAGCACAAACGTTCTTAGTTTGAAAGGATAGTGTCTTCAAAACTGTAATACAATCATTTTCAGATGAAAGCTTACCCATGTACTATGATCTTTTACCGAACTGCACTAGTTCAGTACAGAAAGTGTAAGGTTACAATACAATTTGCTCCCATGTTTCAGTATACAGTGTATTTCCCAATAAGCGCGTTTACGCTAAAACTATTATTTCCATTGCAGACAGTTTGGAGCCAGATCAGACGCCGGGTCACCCGGCGTCTGTTCAGACTCCAAACTATTTGCAACTCAGATTTAAATTAATAATCAGGATTGTCAATAAATTGTCATTTTTTACATTTTAGTGCAATGCGTTTGCGCTTCGTTTGCGTTTCAAATGGGAAAGAATAACGTTTTCTCCACTGTAGATGGTAATTTAAGCACAGACGTGTTTATTGGGAAAAATAACGTCTTCTCAAGAATATACCGATTAATTCACTGACGAAGAAAATTGCATGTCGTCTTGTGCTTATCCATTTCACCTAAATTTAGCGTACAGTGGAGAAAACGAAACACAAATGCATTGCATTCAAACGTAGAAAATTGCAATTATTTGACAATTCTGATATTTAAATATAAATACAAATGTATTTTATTTAAACCTGAGTGGCAAACAGTTTGGAGCCAGATCAGACGCCGGGTTACCCGGCGTCTGATCTGACTCTAAACTGTTTGCTATGGAAATAATAGTTTAAGTGTTAACGCGTTTATTGGGAAAGAATAACGTTTTCTCAACTGTATGTCCTTTTAAGCAACAATATTCGTTTGTTCTATAATTGTCTACGCTATCGTACCAAAGTCAGATTTAAGATAGCTTGGCTGACGAAATGTCGATAGGAATGTCAAACAGTTTTGATCCAGATCAGACGCCGCGTTACGCGTCGTCTGATCTGAATCCGAACAGTTTGCAAGGTCGAGTTACACAGTCACCAATGGCAGCAAAAATGTTGATTAGAGTACGTTTCGGTGTGATATTGATGTCAATATTGTCTGTGCAATGTTGATTGCAGAATTACCTCATGACGACAACAGACTTGACGAATGTGTATTGACTTTTGTAGGAGGAGGTATGTTGATTGCCGTTTTCTTACATGTGCTGATCTAGCTAAGTTTGAGGTGTCCTTTCCATTGTTGAATATCTAAATACCTATATAATTATCTGTGACATTGTGAGAAATATATGCCACTAGACTTGGACTCGAACCCTGGGCACCTAGTGCTCAATCCACTGAGCCATCCGTACCGATTACAAAAATCTTTCATCATTTAACCATTCACTCAACCCAGCTACACAGGAATTCGTCCCGATTTCTATATACATGTATCTATCTATCTATATATCTATTATCTATTTATCTTTCTATCTATCTGTCTTTCCATTTATCTATAAATCGATATATGTATTTATCTATCTATCTATATCCATTTCTGTATTTGTCGGTGTCTGTCTCTGCATCTGTCTCTGTCTGTAAGTCTATCTCTGTCTCTCTATAGTCTATACATGCATGTCTTTCTCCCTCTCTTTCTCTCTATATCTCTTTCTCTGCCCTCTCTATCTCCCTTTCTCTATAGTCTCTTTCTCTCGTCTCTCTCTCACTATCTGTCTCTCGATCCGCACATATTTGAAAGCCGGTCGGATGTCATGAAGGACTGGCCATCTCGTAATCAGTTGCACAAGACAAAGCTCTGATTTATCTGTTATCAGGAGACATATTCGATTGCGTAAGTACATTAATCAATGACCCCAGAGACCTTTTACCTTGTCGTGGCTCTGGGGCTTAATTGTCATAGTGAATGGTTTACTAGACCGAGATTATTCCTTCTGCCAAGAACTAAAAGGAAGGCAGGTCTGTAGTGTTAATCCAATGCGCTGATTTGCAACGAATAAGATACAACGAAATCATCTTTCTGAAATCATTATCATTTCATCTCATCATCCTGCATCGTTCATCGGCGCTATATGACCTATTTTGTGCCGTTAAACTTAACTCATCAATTCATTCACCAATGACCGAAAAAAAACGTGCCTACTGTATGAACCCTATTATTACTTACAATCAAACAAAAAGACAAACAAATTGTGTTAATAATACGATTATAAAGTGCTAAGCTCCTAAATGAATTACATATTTTGTTGAATCATATTTTAAGACATACATATGTAGCAGCTAGAAGCAGGGCAAACGTAAATCAGAAATATCGGATGCACACAGCATGTACAATTCACAGTTAACAAAATAACACCAATATTATATAGAATAGTCAGACAGTTCCTGAAGGAGTATACACTCGTCAATAGGTGCTCATAGCAGGAGAAGAATTATCAACTAGATCTCTTTCGAAATCCCAATACGTATGGGATTCTATATCAGACACATACAACGAAACTGGGAGTTGGTTCATATTCAAAAGCATATGCATGATGTTACATGTAATTCTTTAAGAACAATATTTTTTTTAAAACAGATAATTGGTTTCAGGATGCAATTAATCGCAACGTGTGTTGTTGTCTTAACTAATACAGTTTTTGATGTCGTCACAATTCCTCAGTGTGCTGTTTTCTCTAATAGGAAGCATTTCCTTTTCATAATTTATAGTAACCGTTTATCATGAGAACAAAGAAGAAGACGGGTCGTTTATCATTGAAATGATTGTGGCGCCAATATCATTGACTGTGGGAGCTCAATAACTCGTCAGTGTATCGTTTCCTGTCACTCTGATAATTGACACGATGATACACTTAATATCATAAAGTTCTCCCTGACGTCCTGTATGTGTTAGTAAAACTGTTTACATATTGGGTGATCTATTGCAATAAACGCGTTCGTGCTAAAATCCTCATATCCAATGCAAACATTTTGGAGCCAAACAGAATCCAAACTGTTTACTTATAAGATAATATCAAATAGTAATAGTGTTTTGAAAACTATGTTTATATTTGATTGCATTGTGGTAAGGTTTTTTCCCCCAAGAATAAAAACTGTGAACTTATAAGATGATATAACATTGAAATAGTGTTTTGAAAATGATGTTTATATTTGGTTGCATTGCGGCAAGTTTATTGTTTTATTTATACAAGAATCCAAACTCTTTACTTATATAATAATATAAAAATCGTAATAGCGTTTTGAAAATGATGTTTATATTTCATTGCATTGCAATAAGTTGTATTTATACAAGGATCCAAACTATTTACTTATGAGATGATATCAAATTGTAATAGTGTTTTAAAAAGGATGTTTATTTGATTGCATTGCGATAAGTTTTATTTATACAATGATCCAAATTGTTTACTTATATCAAATTGTAATAGAGTTTTGCCTATGCCCCATATACAGGACTGAAGGCACAAATAGGTTTAACAAAACTAAACGCGAAGTCAAGTCAATAAAATAAATAAAATGTCAAACTTTTGAAAATGCCAACGAAATGCACATATCTTAATACTGAGTTGCAAACAAATAAGAGCCTAATCAGATGCTCACGTCTTTCATATCTTGTTTTTTGTGGGTTTCTTTTTGATCGTTTGTTTTACCAACTTATAAACTGGAATAAATCTTTGTAATATTTTCTTTTCAATTGTTCTAAAATGTATGCAAAAAAGGATTGTGTGTAAACTTAACCATAATTTGCACATGTACAGTGGAGAAAACGTTTTTCTTTCCCGTTTAAACGCAAACGTACGCAAACGCAAAGCACTAAAACGTAGAAAAGAACAACTTTTGGACAATTCTGATAATTCTTGTTTATCTTGGTGGCAAACAGTTTGGAGCCTGATCAGACGCCGGGTTACCCGGCGTCTGATCTGGCTCCAAACTGTTTGCACTGCAAATAATAGTTTTAGCGTAAACGCGTTTATTGGGAAAGAATAACACATTCTCCACTGTATATATCGTCAACATGGAGAAGAATTTATATAAGCTAAGTTTTACTTGTTTTCTTATCCATTCTTTTATCGCTTATTATATTATAATATGTGTATATTGTCGTTTTTGAAAATTCTGAAATAGATACTGTTTAAACTAATCAGATACCGAATAATCAACGTCTGGTCTTAGTCTTACATACATGTACGCCATTGTTTTACAGTGGAGAATCTGTTATTCTTTCCCGTTTAAACGCAAACGTACGCAAACGCAAAGCACTAAAACGTAGAAAAGAACAACTTTTGAAGAATTCTAATATTTCATGTTTATCATGGTGGCAAACAGTTTGGAGCCTGATCAGACGCCGGGTTACCCGGCGTCTGATCTGGCTCCAAACTGCTTGCACTGGAAATAATAGTTTTAGCGTAAACGCGTTTATTGGGAAAGAATAACACATTCTCCACTGTAACTCAATGCAATTTATTATGAAAGAATACCACACATCCTCCCCCATAAGTCTTAACCCTAAGCCTTAACCTAAACCCGAAATTATTTATGTCGAGCGTTTATTGATGAAAACAAATACTTTATATATACTTAAACAGAAGTGAGTGCCTTATAAGAGTACTTTACTTAAGTATTCAAGCATATGATGGCAAATTCGCAATAACATACATTCAACAAAACTATGAATTATATAGGAGTATTGTTTTAAGAATTGACGGCCGAATAATAAATGATTTTTTTACATATATATATTCAGGTTGACTTGCATTGGTCACATGTTAAAAGAAGGGAAATGTAGATACTGATCCTTTTATATTTAAAAAACGTAAAGAATATGTGCTAGATATATAAAAATAATTCATAGAACATATGATAAAATTGAAGACGTATTTTTTACCATTTTCGCGAGGGACGGATGTATGCTCAAGCAACGACGGGTCTGATCAGGTTCAAAACTGTTTGACATTTAGACTGAACTAAATTGTATTTCAGAAGCTTATATTAAAGTGACCAAATATTTTGCTGATTAGATAGTAATTTATGATAAGTCCAGTAAAACGCTTGAACGAGCCATATAGTAAGCAATGCTAAAACAAACTCACTGAAACCTTGTTGCAGACATTATCGACAAGTCTACTTGCAACTTTGAAACCGACTCACTAAAATGCTTTGGGGGTTTTTTTTGTTTTTTTTTTAAAAGACGTCACTAACAAATATGAATTATACATAGAAAACTATGAAACAATTTAATATTGAATAAAGGACTACACGGAACCATAACAACTATAAAACTACACATGAATGTTAAAGGCCAAATGACGACAGTTTTAATTAAAGCTTAGTAGATTCCAATCCCAGAGAAACTACCTCACTTTGTCAAAATGCCGATGTAATCCGATATCAGTTTGCAACAGACTTTAACAGTAAATATATTTTGTTACTAGCGAGTCTAAAATTGAGTGCCTATGCTTAAAGCTTTTCTGATTGGGTGTTTGTTAAAATAAATGTTGTATCTAGCACGTAATAGATCTATACTGTAATTTGCTAAATCTTTTTCAATTCAAGCATTAACAAATACCATTTAAATTATTCCTTAGAGCATGTTAAGTTGTTAACATTGATCTGTTGCATGAACTGCCAATCAAAGCCTAGCAAACAGTGATTATAAAGTGTTTTGAAGAGTTCAAATGCAACCCAGTCAGACTGTGATTGCTGTTAATTGATTTGTTTAATAGCCCTGGATGACATGACCGACAAAACCAAGCACTCTTGAAGATAACACGCCATTCCCTGATAATGCAATATCCAATGCATTTCCTATGCCAGTTAAAACGCTGGTACAGTTAATATAGCGATTTCTAGTCTTGTATTATAGAACTTCGATATCTAAAACTAGCTAAAGTCGAACATATCCGTATTTTAAAGTTCAAACGTGGCTAAGGTACGTTTTAACCTTGATATACGGTTATGTTCTACTTAAACGAGTCCTAAATAATGGAATTCAACTGTAGAAATAGAAGTAATTTCGAAATAAGTGAGTTCGAAATACAGAGCTCGACTGTCGTCACAATGAAGTTTTCTATTTTGATGTCGGATTGTACAACGGTAGTACGTTTTATAAGTATTGCCTATTCCTTTTGCCTAACTAAAGTAGAAGAGACGATGTTTTGCCAATAATATAGAGTTATTTCATATGTCTTTTGTGAACAGTCAAAACATTTGGCCCGGGTATCAGGGAAGAGTTTTTATTATTGCCGGAGGCCGATAGGTCGAGGAAAACAGTAAGACCAGACATATAACAATTAAGAACATCATTACTTTTCCTTGATCAAGTCCCGTCTAGATGCTAGTAAGGCTTAATTGTCTAGCCGGTGGACACTTTGAGTTATTTAAGCACACATTTACTATTATTGGTTCTACTTTCAATGGCCGACAAACCTTTGCCCTGTGCAATGAAGACTCAAAGAGCAAAATGTTAGTATTGCATAAATCGGACAAATGGATTCAACACGACCTTGGAAATGTATACTCAGTAAAGAAGCAGACAATAACGTTAATGTCTAATACATGTGACAGGTAATTATCCATGACACCGTTTAAAATATATTTTGAGAAAGATAAAATGTATGTTTCTGTACACCACTGTTTTTTTTTTTAATTGAAATTTTAATTACTTGCTGATATGATTGAGTCAGGCATTATTTCTTTTGACGGTTATAATGGTCCCCGACATTAACCCTTAGCCCGCCAGATAAATTGTCGTCTGCTATATTTCTCGTCTGCTTCAAGTTTCAAAGTGCTTCAAAGTTGCTCAAAATTGCTGAAAATGTTGTCCGAGTGTCAAACAGCTTGGATCCGGATGAGACGCCGAGTTACTCGGTGTCTCATCCGGATCCAAGCTGTTTGCATATGGAGCTATAGTCGTGAGTGACAGGCTACGGGTTAACAATTTTTATTGCATGGTAAACATCTAAATAAATTACAAACCTACTAGCGATCTGCTCCTAAGATCTCCCTTCCAATCGACTTTTCAAAACGTTCAAATCCCCATCACAGGCGACGTAACGCGGGGTCGGATCAGGATCAAAACTTTTTGACACTCGCATCGATATTTCTTCGGAATGTTCCTCCCTCTCTTTGTCAGAATGTTAACCTTTTGGGGGAATGTTCCTCTACATCTTATAATGCTGGAATGAATGATAAAATTTGACCCCTAAAATAAACTCCCTCTTTTTCCTTTTATTACCCCTCCAGAAACTAGGATTCTTTGGTAAAATCCTCATTTAAAAAAGACACAATTTTCAACAATAATTTTGCTATGAACTGATATATTGCAGACGACACTATTAGCATAGACAGTGGTAGTGAACGGGTAGAGGGCAGGGGATACGTTTGACACTGAACGAGTTAAAACATCTAATGTCATAGTACACCTTACATACAGTGCATAAACATGTTTCCTTTCCGATGTTAGCGATTTTAACCGGTGTCGAATATGTCATGCTATAAACTAACATTACTTTTCAATGCATAAATATACAGTGGAAAAGACGTTATTTTTTCCCTTTTAAACGCAAACAAGACGCACACTCAGTGCACTAAAATGTAGAAAATGATTTTTCTTAATATCTATTAAGTTTTGAGTGGCAAACAGTTTGGAGCCTGACCAGACGCCGTGATTTCCGCCGTCTGATCTGTTTCCAATTGTTTTGCAATTGAAATAATAGTTTAATTGAGAAAGAATAAAGTTATCCTCAACTGCAGCTACTTAATTTTGATATCTAAATCTGGCAAACCTATTGATTATGGGACGTCAACATTTCTCAAGTTGCTTCCATTATCAAAGACGCACAAAATAATTATGAAGTTAAATGGTGCAGGTCGCTTGCGACGAATTCTGTTATTGATAAATAAATACGAAAGAAGACTCAAGCAGGAAACGCAACACAAACAATACACCCATCTCTAAAGCAGAACACACACACACAGCCATACCATAACAAACACATACACACACACAACCACACACACGCAATACCATTCCTTCATCTACACACTAAATAGAAAACAACACGCAAGACAAACATAAAGCTACCTACATAAACAAACATAAACCTACCGTTTACCTAATTTGCATCATTTTCTTGCTTTGAGCTAACATTCTTTAGACCATGTCTGACGAATGTATTGTTGGTGTTATTTATACAATAGATAATACGTTATTCTTTCCCGCAAACGAAACGCAAACGCAACACACTAAAATGTAGAAAAAACACTTTTTTTACATTTTTAGCTCGACTTTTTCGAAAAGTCGAGCTATTGTCGTCACCCTGTCGTCTGCGTCTGCGTCGGTTAAGTTTTTTGTAAGAGTCCATCTCTCAATAACTATCATAGGTATCCATTTGAAACTTGGAATAGTTGTTCAGTATTGAAAGGGCAACTCATTACAATAAGGCAGGTAACCCTGAGATTTGCCATTTCAGAGTTATTGCCCTTTTTTATTTACTTAAATATTATAAATTAACATATTTCAATAACTATCAGGGTTATCCATTTGAAACTTTGAATAGTTGTTAAGTATCACAAGAGCAACTCATTACAAGAAGGCAGGTAACCCTGGGATTTGTCATTTCAGAGTTATTGCCCCTGTTTTATTTACTTAAAAATTATAAATTAACATATCTCAATAACTGTCAAAGGTATCCATTTGAAACTTGGAATACTTGTTTAGTATCAAAAGGGCAACTCATTACAAGAAGGCAGGTAACCCTGGGATTTGTCATTTCAGAGTTATATCCCATGTTTTATTTACTTCAAAATTGTAAATTTACATATCTAAATAACTATGAAAGATATTAACTTGAAACTTTAAATACCTGTTAAGTATCAAAAGGACAGCTCATTACAACAAGGTAGGTTAATCTGTGATTTGTGATTACAGAGTAATTGCCCTTGATTTATTTACTTAAAACTTGTAAATTGAAATATCTTAATAACTGTCAAAGGTTTTAACTTGAAACTTTAAATACTTGTGTTATAACAAAAGGACAACTCATTCAAACAAGAAAGGTGACCGGGGATGTGCAATTCCAGAGTTATTGCCCTTGTTTTTATTTACATAAAACTTGTAAATTGAAATTTCTCAATAATTAACATAGGTATTAACTTGAAACTTTGAATACTTGTTCAGTTTCAAAAGGACATCGTCTTTCAAAACAGCAGAAACCATTCGATTTGTCATTGCAGAGTTATTGCCCTTGTTTGACTAAGAATTTGTATATGAAATTATTCAGTAACCGTAGAAAGTTATTAATTTCAAACTTCAAATATATTTGAATACTTGTTTAGTTTCAAAAGGGCAACGCATTACAACAAGGCAGGTAAAGCAGGCAAAGATATTGTCCTTCTTTTGACTTATAGTTTACTTTAAGTGGAATGTAGACTGTCCAAGTATGTTTAAGTTGTTGTTGCTTACAAACTTCTATGAGCAATAGGACATTAAACACCCATACACATTCTTTAAGTTTGAAAAATATAGCCGTCTCAAGTATATGAAAGTCGAGCGTCCAGCACCCGTTTGCGGTGCTCTCGTTCACTATCTATTTTTATCCGAGTGGCAAACAGTTCGGGGTCTGATCAGACGCCGGGTTACCCGGCGTCTGATCTGGCTCAAAACTGTTTGTAATGAAAATAATAGTTGAAGCGGTTACCGGGGTTATTTGTAAAGAAAACGTTTTCTCTAATGTACTCTGCACGCTGCACACGGGGCACAAACTGCTAACCTAAACAGCAAGCAATGGTAATTGAATACGCTATAAAAGATACTTTCTGATCTTTAACATTTCTGTCTGGGAGGTACATATGTATACTGCAAAAGTGAGCTTTAATCTAGTTCCCGGTTTAAGCACCTTCACGCGAATTTGATTTATTCAAAAAGAAGAACTGACGCAAACAGCTCTACTTTATAAAGTAATACACATGTTCCAAAAGAAACATTTTGTTTTATATCTTAGCAAATGGTTACTTGATGGCACATTCTGCTTCACTTTCAATCTGCTGTAATTGATCACCTGTCTTGATAACTAGAGTGGAGAATGTGTTATTCTTTCCCAATAAACGCGTTTACGCTAAAACTATTATTCCCAATGCAAACAGTTTGGAGCCAGATCAGACGCCGGTTAACCCGGCGTCTGATCAGGCTCCAAACTGTTTGCCACCATGATAAACATGAAATATCAGAAAGTTGTTCTTTTCTACGTTTTAGCGCTTTGCGTTTGCGTACGTTTGCGTTTAAACGGGACAGAATAACGTTTTCTCCACTGTAGAAACGGCTATAGGGTAAAGGGTTAACTCTTTCATCTCCAAGTTGCTAATAGAAAATTTTGCGCACTGTTTGGATCATACTTAACACTTGTATAGAAAGTTCCTTAACCCTTTCACTCTCAATGACGCCTGAAAGCGCGTTTGCAAACAATTTGGGTCTTGATCAGACGCCGCATATCGCGGCGTCTGAGCAGGACCCAAACTGTTTGACACTCTTACTGGCACATTAATTAAGTCATACAACCTTAAATCTAACTTTGAAACGTGTCTTGCAGACAATAATACTGAAACTGATGACAATAGAATGTGAAGGGGTAAAAATCTCACGAATAATTTGATCATGAAAGGGTTAAATCTCACGATAAAATGATATTGAAGGAAACGTTATACAGTGAAACTCCTCTAAACCGGACCTTCTTAAAACCAGAATTCTCTCTAAACCGGACAAAAACGTTGGTCCCGTTTCAAACCCTTCTTTACTTTAACCCTTTAGAACATGAAATATTTTCTATATTCTAGAAGATGATAGCTTAAAGCAGGTTGAAGGTAAAGTAGAATGCGCCTATAGGCGCATTCTGCTTTACTTTCAACCTGCTTTAAGTGATCAGTTTATTTTCCATACTAGAAACAAGCTATGGGTTAAAACCCCTCTAAACCGGAAACCCCTCTTAACCGGACGTTTATAGTGTCCCCAAACATGTCCGGTTTAGAGGGGTTTCACTGTATGCAGGCGGTATTGTGGTTGTGAAAAGGTTAACTATTTCCTCCCTGTAACTTTAAATGGAAAATTCCAGTTTCCATTTAAGTCTGGTCAATTTCTGACTTTTAAGGGTTGTTTTTGTCAATGTTTTGAATTATGACAAACAGTGAAGACCCTGATCAGAGGGCTCCTGGGTCTTCACTGTTTGCATAGGACAAGTGTATTTTTCACATGTTCACTGCTTGAAAACGACGCCAATATGTGGGACTATGGTTCAAAGGATTATAGTATGCAATAAAAGCCTCACAGACGTTACAAGAAACACTGGGATAAGATTTAGGTTAGTCCTCTGATGTTTACAATTAAAGTTTGACGTACATTGGCATGTTTTGTTCCGTACTTCTAGACATAATGACGTACACAATATAATCAATTGAATAGTTCAATGTTACAGTGGAGAATGTGTTATTCTTTCCCAATAAACGCGTTTACGCTAAAACTATTATTTCCAGTGCAAACAGTTTGGAGCCAGATCAGACGCCGGGTAACCCGGCGTCTGATCAGGTTCCAAACTGTTTGCCACCATGATAAACATGAAATATCAGAATTGACCAAAAGTTGTTCTTTTCTACGTGTTAGTACTTTGCGTTTGCGTACGTTTGCGTTTAAACGGGAAAGAATAACAGATTATCCACTGTAGTGTTAAGCTATCCTATTTCACAGCACTACTTGCCTCACAGAATTAACTATTTGAGCTAGTAATGAATGTCGTTTGCATCAAACATGTCATCTGCTCTATTCCTAGTTAAATGGCATCTTTGTATGTTTATTTATCTAAAAAGAAATAGGTGTATATCCAAAATAAGACGCCGCATTTCGCGGCATTTGTGCAGTGGAGAAAACGTTATTCTTTCCCAATAAACGCGTTTACGCTAATTCTGTTATTTCCAATGCAAACAGTTTGAAGCCAGATCAGACGCCGGGTAACCCTGCGTCTGATCAGGCTCCAAACTGTTTTCCGTCCAGGTTACAATCAGCGTTCAGAATTGTCAAAAAGCTGTCATTTTCTTCATTTTTTGCGATGCGTTTGCGTTTCGTTTGCGTTTAAACGGGAAATAATAACGTTTTCTCCACTGTACAGGAGCAACATTTGCAAAATGCAAAGATTTATTCTTCAGCAGAATAGTCCTGCTCAAAGAAATCGTTGTAATAATATACCATATGATTTCTGAAATAAAATGTGTTTAAATTATATATCCACCGTTGCACATTAAGACTTGAAGTAAAACATGTTAGAGTATGCTTCCAAAACTGTTGTGTCATTGTCAGTCTGAATGGAAAATTCCGCGGCGCCAAGCCGTGTTTTCTTTTGATACGAGAGCTTTTAAATGAATGAAATGCTGCATATGCATCGCCAATGGACTTGCAGAGTCAGTGTTATAGGAGCCGATATTGGCATGTGATAATAACAGAATTCAATATATAATTTGTTACAACTTTTCTCTATAAATTACTTTGCAGTTTTGTAACAATAATCAGTTTAAGCAAAATTAAGAATTCTTACACATTTCTCTTTTTCCCAAATGCTTGATCTGGCAGTTGTTTTGCTCAGTTGCAGTTTTATTTTTTTTGTTCTTAACATGTACAGTGAAACCCCTCTAAACCGGACATGTATGTGGCTACATAAATGTCCGGTTTAGAGGGGTTTCCTGTTTAGAGGGGTTTTAACCTTTTTAACAATTGTTTCTAGTATGGAAGATAGCTGACCACTTAAAGCAGGTTTAAAGTAAAGCAGAATGCGCCCTCAGCCGCATTCTGCTTTACTTTCAACCTGCTTTAAGATATCATCTGCAAGAAAGAATAAACTTTTGTTTCAGTGTAGGAATAAATCAAAGAAGTAATTATGGTGTAATGGGTAAAAATAAAGAAGGGTTGGAAACGGGACCAAAGCTTTTGTCCGGTTTAGAGAGAATTCCGGTATTTAGAGGTTCCTGTTTAGAGAGAATTCCGGTATTTAGAGGTTCCTGTTTAGAGAGAATTCCGGTATTTAGAGGTTCCTGTTTAGAGAGAATTCCGGTATTTAGAGGTTCCTGTTTAGAGAGAATTCCGGTATTTAGAGGTTCCTGTTTAGAGAGAATTCCGGTATTTAGAGGTTCCGGTTTAGAGGGGTGTCACTGTAGTTGTTTTGCTCCTTCTTATTGTTTAATGAAATATAGACGTCCTTATGGTTTTGGAATTATGAGATGTGATTGTTGCAAGTCATGATAATTGGCGAACTAATACAGTGGAGAAAACGTTATTCTTTCCCGTTTAAACGCAAACGTACGCAAACACAAAGCGCTAAAACGTAGAAAAGAACAACTTTTGGACAATTCTGATACTTCATGTTTATCATGGTGGCAAACAGTTTGGAGCCTGATCAGACGCCGGGTTACCCGGCGTCTGATCTGGCTCCAAAATGTTGGCACTGGAAATAATAGTTTTAGCGTAAACGCGTGTATTGGGAAAGATTATCCACTGTATATCACTACATGTAACAGCGTTCCCTCTCTACAACGACACTCAATGGGAGACGCATATTGTATGTGTTGTTCGGAGGGAGTCGTTGTAGAGAGGGAACATTAAGACTTGAGTTACACTTTCAAACAGCTTGGATCCAGATCAGACGCGTTTCGCGGCGTCTGATCTGGATCCAACCTGTTTGCAAAGTCGACTTTATGCGACTTCGGCGCCGAAATGGTTAAGTCAGTATTTTTCATGGATTTATTCCACGTTGAGCTTGTTAAAATAACAAAGATGTTTGTATGGAACATTGTCAAATATCTCAGGGGACCATTAGATGCCAACTCACTGCTGCAAACCCTTAAGTATTACAAAAAACAAGAACAATGTTACCCTATAAATACGAACACATACAGTGGAGAATGTGTTATTCTTTCCCAATAAACGCGTTTACGCTAAAACTATTATTTGCAGTGCAAACAGTTTGGAACCAGATCAGATGCCGGGTAACCCGGTGTCTGATCAGGCTCCAAACTGTTTGTCACCAAAATAAACATGAATTATCAGAATTGTCCAAAAGTTGTACTTTTCTACGTTTTAGTGCTTTGCGTTTGCGTACGTTTGCGTTTAAACGGGAAAGAATAACAGATTCTCCACTGTACCCTATAAATACGGACACATAACAGTCGATAATAAAACGATAGTAATCAACCAAGCGCAATGATACAAATATTTGAAACCAGATTTCAATCCTTATTCATCGCTGAATATTCAGTACAATTTCTCTTCAATCTTTAGACATGTATGAGTAAACAAGCAGACGGCATATTTCAGGAGATGACAGTGAATGGGTTAGAGATTGTACAGTAGAGAAAACGTTATTCTTTCCCGTTTAAACGCAAACGAAACGCAAACGCAAAACACTAAAATGTACAAAAAAGGTTACATAGGGTCATATTTATCTGAGTGGCAAACAGTTTGGAGCCTGATCAGACGCCGGTTTTACCCGGTGTCTGATCAGGCTCCAACCGATTTACACCGAAATTATTAGTTTTCGCGAAAAAGCGTTTACATTTTCTCTACAGTACTGTGTCCTTGGCAGACAGGTTGACAGGAAACGCTCTAGTGACGAGTTATTGGCCATTTACAGCTGATCGTGATGGCGCCACAATCATAATTTCCATCATTTCCTTTGATGAATGACCCATCATTTTATGACATGAAAAATGACCAATCGTTATCGCAGAGAAATTGAACACTGGAGAAGGCGTCGTTGTTTCCCACTAAACGCGTTTACGCTAAAACTAGTACATCGCCTCCTCTCTACAACGACACCCAACGGGAGACAAAAATTGTGTCCGTTGTTCGGAGGGAGTCGTTATAGGGAGGGAAATTGGCTTACATTTACAAATAGCTTGAACCCAGATCAGTCGCCGCGTAACGCGGCGTCTGGTCTGGATTCAAACTGTTTGTCACTCGCCATTAAGTGTTTTTTCTGTCAAAATGTCCAATATATAACTTTGAGGAAAAACAGCAGAAGAAAATTTTAAGCAGACGGTTTAACAGCAGTGAAACCTTTATATATAGTTGTCCTGTTTAGGGAACAGCGGCAAGGGTCGTTGTAAGGAGGGAGTCGCTGTTGGGAGGGCCGTTTTAGAGAGGGAACACTGTTTGACCATTACAGACATTTTGTGGAGCCAGATCAGACGCTGGTTTACACGGCGTATGATCAGGCTCCGCCACTCAGATTTAGATAAATAGTCAGATTTGTCAACAAGTTGTGCTTTTCAACAAATCATTGCAATGCGTTTTGTTTGCGTTTGCGTTTAAACGGGAAAGATGGGGGACTCTATCAATGGACTGAGGAAATATCTTTAAATTACTTTTGATTAGTCATGGGTATATATAAAACTGAAATCATAATAAAGTTTTACCATGGCAAAGGTGTATTATAAATTAGGGTTCCATAAACACAACAACATACAAGCAGCTGAATGTCTAAGAATTTGAAAGTTAACCTTATAATGTACATGTATTAGAACTTAAGACCTTTATTTCTTACTTAGAGAAAAGCTAAATACACCATGCACACTATACAAAGGTGACAAATAGATGCAACAATATAAACAGTGCTCTCTCCATGCAACGGCCATCCCAACAACGACTCCCTCCTTACAACGACCCTTGTCGCAGTTTCCTAAACAGTACAATTTTGTCAAACCTATTTACGGCTACAATATCGTCAGCTTAAAATTGTCGTCTGCTGTTTTTCTCAAAGTTACATAATGGATATTTTGACAGAAAAAAACCTTAAATGACCGGTGACAAACAGTTTGAATCCTGATCAGACGCCGCAGATGCTGTTTGCAAATGTCCCTGCCTATAACGACTCCCTCCGAACAACGCACACATTTTTGTCTCCCGTTGGGTGTCGTTGTAGAGAGGGGCGCTGTACCACATTACGTAAGGTATAGTCACACTGGACCGACCTAGCCGATTCAGCACTTTCTAACAGACATAATTGCTTATATAGTACTCCCTCTCTACAACGACACCCAATGGGAGACACATAGTGTGTGTTTTGTTCGGGAGGAGTTGTTACAGGGAGGGAAACGTCCAGATTATACGCTGCGTGACGCGGCGTCTGATCTGGATTCAAGTTGTGTGACACTCTTCATTATATTTCTTCTGTCAAAATGTCAACTAATATGTAAGTTATATATAATGTTACTTTTAGAAGAAAAAAAACCAGCAGACAATATTGCAGCAGTAAAAACGTTAGACTTGATTGTTTTGTTTAGAGAACTGTCGAAAGCGTTGTTGTACAGTGGAGAATCTGTTATTCTTTCCCGTTTAAACGGAAACGTACGCAAACGCAAAGCACTAAAACGTAGAAAAGAACAACTTTTGGACAATTCTGATAATTTATGTTTATCTTGGTGGCAAACAGTTTGGAGCCTGATCAGACGCCGGGTTACCCGGCGTCTGATCTGACTCCAAACTGTTTGCACTGAAAATAATAGTTTTAGCGTAAACGCGTTTATTGGGAAAGAATAACAGATTATCTACTGTAAGAAGGGAGTCGTTGTTGGAAGGATCATTATAGAGAGGGAGCACTGTATTCTGGAAGTGTTCAATGATATACGAACTAATAACGTACTCGTAGACAAGTTGTTATTCATCTTTCTTTGACAGTTCCCTGTAGGTTATCAGTTATTCTTTCTCCTTATATCCATCCATAAATTATCCCTCGTGGTTTATGTCGTTGTTTCTGCTACTGTTCATACAAGACCTTGTATGAGTTATCGAGGTCAGCTTTTATGTATCATTCATCTACAGTGGATAATCTGTTATTCTTTCCCGTTTAAACGCAAACGTACGCAAACGCAAAGCGCTAAAACGTAGAAAAGAACAACTTTTGGACAATTCTGATATTTCATGTTCATCATGGTGGCAAATAGTTTGGAGCGTCTGATCTGGCTCCAAACTGTTTGCACTGAAAATAATAGTTTTAGCGTAAACGCGTTTATTGGGAAAGAATAACACATTCTCCACTGTATTGTCGCTTGTTGAAACGTTTTGTCCATGTTTTATACAAAATAACCACAAATAGAACCTCTCTATAACAGTGGAGAAAATGTTATTCTTCCCCGTTTAAACGCAAACGAAACGCAAACGCAATTAACTAAAATGTAGAAAATTACAACGTTTCGAAATTTCTCACGAATTATTATGAGCCACTCGTCAATATATTTCTTCTGTCAAAATGTTAACTAATATGTAAGTTATATATAATGTAACTTTTAGAGAAAAAAACAGCAGACAATAGTGCAGCAGTAAAAACGTTAGACATGATTGTTTTGTTTATGGAACTGTGGAAAACGTTGTTGTCAGGAGGGAGTCGTAGTTGGAAGGACCATTATAGAGAGGAAGCACTGTATTCTGGAAGTGTTCAATGATATACGAACTAATAACGTACTCGTAGATAAGTTGTTATTCATCTTTCTTTGACAGTTCCCTGTAGGTTATCAGTTATACTTTCTCCTTATATCCATCCATAAATTATCCCTCGTGGTTTATGTCGTTGTTTCTGCTACTGTTCATACAAGACCTTGTATGAGTTATCGAGGTCAGGTTTTATGTACAGTGGAGAATGTATTATTCTTTCCCAATAAACGCGTTTACGCTAAAACTATTATTTCCAGTGCAAACAGTTTGGAGCCAGATCAGACGCCGGGTAACCCGGCGTCTGATCAGGCTCCAAACTGTTTTCCACCATGATGAACATGAAATATCAGAATTGTCCAAAAGTTGTTCTTTTCTACGTTTTAGTGCTTTGCGTTTGCGTTTCGTTTACGTTTAAACGGGAAAGAATAGCGTTTTCTCCACTGTACATGGGTATACTATTGAAAGGCCGCTTTAAATATATATCCATCCATAAATTATCCCTGGTGGTTTATGTCGTTGTTTCTGCTACTGTTCATACAAGACCTTGTCTGAGTTATCGCGGTCAGCTTTTATGTATCATTCATCTATTTTCGCTTGTTGAAACGTTTTGTCTATAGGAATAAACAACATATTTTTGACGTTCATGACGGTATGACTACATTAGCTTCGCAGGGGGTAAATTCCGTAAACGCCCGAAGGGCGTTTTCGATAAATTTACCCCCCGAAGCTAATGTAGTCATACCGTCATGAGCGGCAAAGAGATGTTGTTTATTCCTTATATTTATATTTATATTTTCTGTCTTGTCAATTTAATGTGTTTATTGGCCAGATTTGTTTTTCTGTATAAGAATTTGTCATATACCGGTCAAAGAGGTTTGATAGATGTAATGTCGATGTAATAGCCATTCCAGTTTCTAAATATGGTGAGAAAGTAGTCCCAACTACATGTACTGTAACTGTATTAAAAATTCAGGATTTTTTCCAGTAAACTTTCTCTCTGTGAATGGAAATGACTTACAAGGCAAACAAATAACAGTGCAACTTGAATATCTATTGCCAAAGCACATTCTAAAATTACAGGTCGCGGTTGTTTTCTTAACCCATTTACACACATAGCAACGCGATGGCAACTACCTATGGGTCTGTATCACTCCGCTAGTGTCATAATACCGTCGACCAATGGGAGCTTAGTGTTAAGTGCCCGATGTAGTCTATTTGAAGAAGTCCACGGATAGCACGGGGGAAATCCGAACTGGTTAAATCCAGATTCGAAGTGTAGGTTCATCGGCAGATGACTGCATATTTTTCAATAGGATTACATAAGGACTTTACAGGTTGAATGTAAATATCATGTTTTAAACAAAAATAACCACAAATAGAACATCTCTATAACAGTGGAGAAAATGTTATTCTTTCCTGTTTAAACGCAAACGCAGTTAACTAAAATGTAGAAAATTACAACGTTTCGTTTCTCACCATTTATTATAACCTGAGTGGCAAATAGTTGGGAGGCAGACCAGACTCCACTGTATCAGAAACGCCAAAAATGTTCAGTTCATATCTTATAATTATAGGAATAAACAACATCTTTTTTACGTTCATGACGGTATGACTACATTAGCTTCGCAGGGGGTAAATTTTGTAAACGCCCCAAGGGCGTTTTCAATTTAATTTACCCCCCGAAGCTAATGTAGTCATACCGTCATGAGCGGCAAAAAGATGTTGTTTATTCCTTATATTTATATTTTTATTTTCTGTCATCCATTTAATGTGTAGAGTTTGACCAGATTTGTTTTCATGTATATGAATATACCATATACCGGCCAAATGGGTTTGATAGATGTAATATCGATGTAATAGCCATTCCAGTTTCTAAATATGGTGTCAAAAGTAGTCCTTACTACATGTACTGTATTTGCATAATAATTTCAGGATTTTTACGCACTAAACTTTCTCGCTGTGCTTTAAGAACGCTCGTAAGAAACTAAAACAAAAATTTCAATCTGAATATCTATTATCAAAGCATATTTTAAACAATTAGGTGGCGCAAGTTTTTATACACGCTTTACACATAGCAACGCGAATAGTAACGCTGAAATGCGACTACACAGTCAGCGTGTACACACACCCGCGGCCATCCGTGGCATATCCGATACACATAGGCTAGTTTCAATATGTCATAACGGAACATTACGTTACCAATTTAGTAAGTGTGAATGCATTATTTTGCTTTATGTTTGAGCGACTTTCCTATGTAATTCTGGTGATCAAATTGTTTGAACTTGTCAATTTCAAACCGTAATTGGAAGACAACTTGTCTAATCTATAAATAGAACACTCGGAGAAGGGAGAGAACGCGTACAGCTTTAATGACGGAGCGTTATATGATAACCTCCCTTAAAAACAGCATTTAATTTTTTTATCGCAATTTGATTTTAATTGAACTGTCTGTGACTTTAAATAGGAGTTTCGAGATACCCGAACGGCTAATCTAAAAGTAGATCCTAACTTGGTCGGTATCTCTCCGCCATATGGAAGATTTTCTTCGCGGCGGAGACTCCGCCCTCTTTCTAACTGGCTAGAACCGGATTCGATTCGTAGGTTCATCGAGAATTGACCTGCATATTTTTAATACGATTACATAGAGACTTTACAGGTTGAATGTAAATATTACATTATATTTGCTGTAATTTCTAATATTAAATGAGCATTTTATTAGTATGTATGTATGTTTATTCCATATTAGAGGTTGTTAATACATTATTTGCTAATAGGAATTTCAATATACATGTAAAACAAAAAGAAACTGAAAACTAAGATCAGGCTAGCCCCTTACATAAAGATAGATTTAAAAAAAAATTATAATATTATAAGCATGTAAGAATTCACTACACACAAATTGGTAAATATAGTAAATAGTACCATTCAAGACCACAGTCGAACCTAAATAACAAACCCGCTTGAATTATGCTTACGAGCATTTCTTTAGTAAACAGTCCATAGTTCGAGTTCATTCAAGTCTATAACGTTCCCGTATTTTAACATCAGGGGCCCGTTACATAAAACTTCCTACGACAAAAGTCTCAATTCATATTTATTTTTCCATCTAATCCTGTATTGACATCTCTTTGGAATTGTCTTGAAGACAGAATTAGATAGAGAAATCAGAAATTAAATGTATTTCAATATTTTGACTTAAGACCGTTTTTGTCGTACGAAGTTTTATGAAACGGATCCCAGGACAAATTTGAAAACAGTGAGTACGATTTATTATGTTTTGACTGTATTCCAAAACCATAAATACTTTAGCTCCATTAATTGATGTCTATACTCGATCACATACAGTCAATAGGTAGCGTTTTACCTATTATTACAACACTCTGCTTAAATGCATGTTATGTATCCTTTATGGACATACTGCATTAGAGTGCCCCCTTCCTACGACAGCCCTTCGAAAAACGATTCCTTCCTTACCACGACCCATGTCGTTGTTCTCCGAACTAGACAATAACATGTAACGTTTTCCATGATGCATTATCGTTTGAAATTGACGTTTTCTGCTGGTGTTAAGGTATTTTGACTGAAGAAGAATAAAGAAATGCGACAAACAGTTTGAACCCAGATCAGAGGCCACGTTACGCGGCGTCTGATTTGGGTTAAAACCGTTTGCAAATGTTAGCTTAGTCATGCTCAGCACTCTAATGGTAATAATTGTCCGTCCCGAAAACACGCATAATTTTTGTACCGATTTGGGTGTTGTTGTGGAGAGGGAACACTGTATATTCATCCATAAGGCAGGCACGCATATTTAGTACTGTGCAATGGAGAAAACGTTATTCTTTCCCAATAAACGCGTTTACGCTAAATCTATTATTTCGAATGCAAACAGTTTGAAGACAGATCAGACGCCGGGTAACCCGGCGTCTGATCAGGCTCCAAACTGTTTGCCACTCAGGTTAAAATGAAAAGTCAGGATTGTCAATAAATTGTATTTTTATCCATTTTATTGTTATGTGTTTGCGTTTCGTTTGCGTTTAAACGGGAAAGAATAGCGTTCTCTCCACTGTACACGGGTATACTATTGAAAGGCCGCTTTAAACAGTATTGACTGTAATACGAAACACCATTATGATTATAATTCCGAGCTTGTTTATGGTTTTCCTAGCACGATCTGTCAATCAGGCCCAAGCCGATGTTGAGTTTGAAAGGTTTCTGAGTGTTCCAGCGCAACTCAATCAGGGCAGTGCGTGTTATTAATTGATTTGTTCAATAACAATGGATTGCATTTCTGATAAACAAAGCGCACTCGAAGATAACAAGCAATTCACTCAAACTATGAAACAGAACGCCCTTGATATATGAGGTTAAAGTAGGTTACATGGAAACTAGGACATGCGTCAAAAGTACGTCTGAAAGAGTTAGAAATATATGGCTGTTATTTGCATTACCTCGAATTCCTTTCCTTTTTAAAGTCTAATTTATTATTGACACATGCTGTGTTTTTAATTTGTCTCCCTATTTGAGTTTAAAATAACGATTTCTCTCATTTAGGATCTCTCTGAGATGAGTACACTCTTCCCTGTTAAGTGGTGAATACGCTATTCCTACCAATTTACGCGTTAATCTATGCGTAAGAAACGCATAGTGAACGATTAACGAACGGTTAACGATTTAACGCGTTTATTATAAACGATTATACCAATGCAGTCTCGGCTAATGGGTCCGTCGGCCAAGTGATGACCCTTTCATACGGGCTCTTTCAAAAGCGTAAAGAAACGCGTACGGAAACGGCTAGGAAACGCGTTTAACGAAACGGATAATAAACGCGTAAGAAACGCTTGAGAAACGCGTAATGTTGGTAGGAGTAGCATATTTACCACTGTATAGATATTATTTATTGTATGAGCCATTGTAACAGTTGAGATGATAGTACAGCGCTCCCTCTCTACAACGGCACCCAACGGAAGACACAAATTGTGTACGTTGTTCGGAGGGAGGCGTTGTAGGGAGGGGCATTTGCAAACAGCTTAAATCAAGATCAGACGCCGCGTTACGCGGCGTCTGATCTGGTTTCAAGCTGTTTGTCACTCGTCATTAAGTTAGTTTCTGCCAAAATGCCAATAATGTCACTTTGAGAAAAACGGCAGACGACAATTTTAAGCAGACATCATTGCAGCCGTGAATAGGTTGGACATTATTGTACTGTTTAGGGAACTGCGAAAAGGGTCGTTGTAAGGACGGAGGCGTTGTTGGGAGAGCCGTTGTAGATAATTGATATCAAAATCTCACTGGTTCTAGGCAAAAGAAGAAGAAAGACACAGAAGATGCAACATATCTCACAAAAAAGGGAATGTTTTAACGAACTGGATTCAAAAAGAGGACGAAATATTCAACAGAATTACATTCAAGATATCTTCAAAGCAACCATTTTCACCACGCATTCCAACATTTATAACATTCAGTCAAGTTCATTTGACTTCGCCTTTTAAAACAGCAACACCAAAACAATTAAAAAGAGTATCACCATTCACAAGAACAGTCAAATCAAGTACCAAAACTGACAAACCAACTCCATCAAAGTTTCCACTTCCGAAAAAGGTTCGAAGGTCGCTATATGTTACAGAAGCATCTACTAGACTTGAAAAAGTGACATCTGTCAATGACTGTCTGAGTTTGGTTTGCCGTGGTCGCATTTTTACCAACTACCTTATATCTTTGTTCAGAGGACGTTATTCGTGCATATATTTTATTAATGTTATATTACTTGATTGCCGGAACCTCCAGTTAACATTACCAAACTGTAATAAACGACTGCATTCATTCCTCGGCAATATTTTAGAAGTGTTTGCCGTGGTCGCACAGTGTTTTTTTACATTTTATGGACAGTTGTCCAGGTTTCAGGCAAACGGTATTGATCTGGTGACAAATCTATTAACACCATTGTAAAGAAGACAATTTCCCCATAGCATAGGCTATGTTTTGTTAAAATCGACTGGAAAATAAAATACTTACAGCTGTTACAAATGTTGAATCGAGCGGAATTGTTGTCATTTTGGCTGACAGTGGTACCGAAAAATGACGTCACATACCACGTGGTATGATTACACTGTTAGAACAAACCGATAATGTTTAGCTGAATCGAATTGTCGACCATCTTGTTTTTTATGTATTTGATGCAGGATTTACCAAGGGGAATTTTATGTACCCGTCAGCTCACAGGGTACATGGCCTCACGTCTACGTCCTACTATCCAATCAGAAGTGAGGAAATTACTTTGCAATACAATAATAACGTATATTCTACTGTATCTTCACAGAAATTTCGTATACGCTATTATTCTGCCCGTAATTTAATTAATGACCAATATACGTTGTCTCTCAAGTACTGGCCATGATCAGAGGAATTCTTTCAGGAGTTCTTACTCTGGATATACATTGCTATGATATATATGATCTTTCCCCGCATAGCAAAGATAAAATACAAATGTAAACAGCCGAAAAAAAAGAGTATACAATAACAAGTTTAAGTGTTTTTGCACGCAAACCCAGTGTGAAAAGAGTTCTACATAAGTCTGGTATAATAATAAGGATAATTATTGTATTCTTTTATGTGTCAATATTTTCCAATTCAAAACTTCCAAACATGAATTTGGCATCAAATTCCAGTCGACAAATTTTAGAAGACGATATTTGTCCGCAAATTGGTTACATCAGACAGTGAACGAGATCAATACATTTGAGTGGATCATTGAGTCGAAACTCAATAATTCGAACTCGCTTTAGTTTGAACATATCCATATTTCAAAGTAAAAACATGGCTTAGCTACGTTTGAACTTTGAAATACTGGTGTGTTAGACTCAAGCGAGATTGCGTTATCAACATTTAAACTTATGAAAATACATTTAAGGTCGATTTAAGCGAGTTTGAAATATCAATTTTCGACTGTACCTTGACTAAGTATTCCTTGCACTGCTGACTGTCTGAATGGACTATTCCATTTATGCAATAAAGACTAGTTTAGTAGTAATGCTGGTTCCATAGCGCCAATTAGCCCCGAGGGCGTGATGATGTTGACAGGCTGACCTCGTGGGCCTTGACAGGCTGACCTAGTAATGACCGTATACTGCGGTAAGCGAGTGACTCGGCGTATCACCTAAACTCGTTTTCTTTCATAGAACGTCCGGTAGAAATACCAAATACACCGTAAATTAAGCAGGTGACACTTTACTCCGAAACGTTCGGTATAAAATTAAGATATATAGCCCGAGAGAGATAAACACGCAGTTTAACGAATAACCAATAGTATGCAATGTCAAAAAGCCCCGTATGTATAAGCATTTTAGACAGAGGCAAAGGCCTAAAAGGCTCGACCTCACTATTCGTTCGTAATGACAAAACTGAATACTATCTGCCTATCAATTGAAAAATACTTCATTTGCAATAGCCTATAAAGAACTATTCTAAAAATAATACGTTCATTCGCGCTATGTTTTGGGGACAAAATTTGCAGAACGTTATTAGACGGCGCTTAACCGTAAACACCCGAACTACAAAAAAGCGCTGAATGGGGGCTTTTCCTACTACGATCGCGTTGAATTAACCCTTTATACGTGTGAAACGAAAATTAGTCTTACGCAGGTAACTCGGCGTATCAACTTAACTCGTTTTCTTCATAGAACGTCCGGTAGAAATACCAAAGACACCGTAAATTAAGCAGGTGACACTTTACTCCGAAACGTTCGGTATAAAATTAAGATATATAGCCCGAGAGAGATAAACACGCAGTTTAACGAATACACGTCCAACTACCGAATACGTGCACATACAGTTTATAAAAGTTTAATATAGCAATTACAACTGCAAATTCAATTCTGAAAACGAAACCTTTATAAACTGACCACGACGTTTATTCAGAGAAAACATGACCTGAGTATAGCGCGCTCATTAATTTGCACGAACCCTCGTTGCAGAAACCACCTACCTGCCTCAACACGGTGAAATGTAAGGATACGCCTAACGCTACGCCGGCTTCAATTGTGGCACATAGATAGCACGCTTTGGCGTTAGTTAAACTCGTTTACCTGTAGGCATTCGTTTTGACAATCGTGTGACAATCGTGCGGAACACCGAAAATGTGACTATTTATTAGATGAGCAGATATGCAGCGTACAAAGTGTCGATTAAGGACGTCCAGTAGAAATACCAAAGACACCGTAGATTAAGCAGGTGACACTTTCGTTACTCTGAAACGTTTGGTATAAAATTAAGATATATAGCCCAAGAGAATTGAAGTTAATATTGCGGAATGTATGCAATCATGATGTATAGGCAGCTGATTACTTTCGTCCTTATTTAAGCTACACCTTTATCTCGTAAATCAATTACATGTATGCCTAAACACTAAATAAAATGTAAACTCATTATAATACATTGAAAAGTCTCCCTATTTGGTCAAAGTTTTATTTTATTTGGACAAAGCGGCATCAATTGCATATATCACGGAGTAAATACGCGTCTTTTGACATTACTATATATTGCCTTTTTGACGAGTTTACACTTTGACGAATCGTCCGTAAGTCGGGGTTAAAAGTTCTCTAGAGTTTATGTTATATCGTTTATATGTCCCGACAGTAAATAAAGCGTTTCTACTGTATTGTAATGAGGTATAGTTGTCACATTTACGATACTATTATATAAAAGCAATTTAAAAAACAACAATTATAGTAGTCCTAATTGGTGCGCGATATTACCAGTTTGACGAAACCACCATATGTTAGGGTACAGTACACTATAAGATTGTCGAATTGGCTCCAGGGGGCAGTACACAATGATAAATTTTTCGATTTCCTTAAATTTAGGTGCGGAAAGAATTCTATTGTACTCCTTAAACATTAATTTAAATGTATTATAGACTACTGCTGCTTCTGCTACTACTACTTTTGCTATTTTATCGTTATAATTTCATACAATGACAACTACTACTACTACTGTTTCTACTACTACTACAACAACTTCTCCTATTGCTAGCTTTATTATCATTATGACACTCTCAGTTTCACCTCTAGCGAGGTTACTCACGTTCTGAGCCAACGAGAAGGCGGTGTCTTATTTCAGAACATCCCCACACAGTCTATTTACAGTTATGTACACTATTTTGTCCAATATTTCTCGCATTATGTTCTCTTAATTCTCACGCTCTGGCGCTAACTTTTCGTTTAGGTTCAGCTTCGTTATTCGCGTTAGTAGTTGTACCAGTTCAAAGGGTCACTTCCCTTCCTACCCTGCTCGTGAATAGCAGTTCTGTCCTCCCTATGGTTCTTAGCATTTTGTCTGATTTCCGACTTTACCATTTCGATCGCTTGAGCCACCGGAGTGATTAACTTGACTGTAGGCCCGCGTTTCAATTTCGCTTCCGCTTCTTCCAATTTCCGTTCCGTCTCTTTCAATTTTTCTTCCATGTCGCGTAGCTTTTTAGACATATACCCTGGTCCATGTTTCTTCGCTTCCATCCGGTCTAATATCTTTTGATAATAACGTTCGGCGTCTTCGGGGGTATCCAGAAAAGGTACCCATTTGAGCAGGTCGTTATCGAAAACTTCTATGGATCCCATGTCTTTTTCAAATGCAACACGCAATGTAAGTGGTTGGTGTTAAATATCACGGGCTTCAGATTTTCGTCAAGCAACTGCAACTTCAACGTATGTAACCGAGTCGTTTTCAAAGGTACGTAGAAAGGGTTGATGTAAATTTCAGTTTTGAGTTTCTTGTAACTATGCACTTCGATATTTCTCAGCACCGGAAGTAGGGTGTCTCTGACGCAGGACTCTTGTACGAGGTCACAACACAAGTACAGTCGGGAACTTCTCGGTGTAAAATCGCAATCGAGGGTTATGTCAATGAGCGCACAGGACCATTGACCTTCCAAACTATAGGGTTTAGGCAGTTGGATCCAACACTCTGCGGGGTTGTTTTTCTTATAGAGAACGAGAGAATCTCGACTAGTCACAAATAAATGCAAGTCTTTCATTTTTATAGACGCGGTAACGCTTCTCCGAGTCGGGTTAACTCTTCTCATGTGGTCATGATTTCATCTAGAATCGCTCGGTATTAATAATGCGGGTACTACAGAATGGTGACGTTTGAAGAGAGTTATTCTTATACTGTGTCTTCGGTCGATGATTTATCTTCATTATCGGTCATCGCATCCTCTTCTGGAATGGCCTGATCAGGCCATACCTCATAAAACAAATCTTTTCTCAGTTTAACCGCTTGACGTATAGACTCTTCGACATTCATTGAATGCTGTCGCCTGAGCATTTTGGCCGACTCTAAAACATGTCGTTGTATCGGATCGCCTCTTAACTCGTGGAAATCGATAAGAAATCTGGTGTACATATTTCTCAATGCCTTTCTTAGCGAGGGAAGCTCATCATTGACAGCTCTGGGGAACGCTTTATCTAGCGCGTAACCTCGCTTTACATAGTCGTTCGCTGTAGCTTTTAATTGATCAGTGTGATATTCTCTCAGTGGAATTTTAAACCTGTTGTTCCATATGTCAGGACGTGAACGCTCCTCGCTCAGCTCTACCTGTTTACGATGACCAGGTGGTCCCGTATCGTCACTCCAAACATCATTGGAGTCGTGTTGACTGTCATTGTCTTCCTCACTTTCTATTTCAACTCCATATGGCAACGCATTATAGGAGTCAGTCGCTTCTTCGTATTCATCGTCCAATCGCTTTCTCTTGTTTACTCCAAAAATGTTATCTCGTAAACGGTCTGGTTCCGGGGTATTCGGTTTCAAGTCTATTACCAAGTAGCCGTGAGGGTAGGACGTCGTCTGTTCAAATCGCTTCATGAAAACTGCATGGGATGAAGGGTAAATCCGTCGTGCCAAAGTGGCTACTTGTTGTCTGTCGATGGGATTATTAAATAATACCAAATACTGCGTGTTTAAGGCGATGTCCCTGCAAGCTTTGCCTTGAGGAAATAAATTTTGAATCAGATATACGATCGAGATATTTCTGTGGTGGCTGCCTTTAGTAAAGAGATCTGCTATTCTCTGGTCACACTTAGCTTCAGTCATTAAGTCGTCAAACACAAGAAGGGTCCTTTTACTTCCATCGATATACTGGGAATCATCCAGATGCTCTGGGATACCTCGTATAAATTCCATCGATGGTTTGATACGCTTCAGTGTGTCATAAAGAGGTTGCCATTGTCCGTAGCACCAGATAATTCTCTGAGGGGAAGGCTGAATGAGGGAGGAATTCAACAGTTGTCTAGTCCAATGAGTTTTCCCGCTACCGCTGGGTCCCGACACTACCATAGAAAAAGGATGTTGAAAGGTTATTTGTTTAGACGTTGGTGGTAGAGCTAGTGTTTAAGCATGCGGACATACTCTATGTTCATCGTGTGGAGCCATATTTCTTCGACAGAGGCCATGTTGCTATTGTAAACAGCATGTTTTAAGCTTGACTCGAATCTTTCTTTTAGCAAAAAAAAAAAACTACCCACAAGATGTACACAGGACAACACCACCACCTCCACAACCAACATCTGCTTTAACAACATAAGATGGATTGAGGTTGGAGGAGGAGGGAGGAGGAGGGGAGGAGGGAGGAGGAGGAGGAGGAGGGTAAGGAGGGAGGAGGAGGAGGAGGAAGAATACACTTGCAAAGCACATAAGAATGGCTTTACAGCTTAGTATTTGTAATCATGAAGCGCTGCAGTCAATGTTCCGTTACTTTCTCTAGATATGACAACATGGTGAGACATCAACGTAATGTCCACGGAACCGATACAATCGATCATACACTAGCTCTACCACCAACGTCTAAACAAATAACCTTTCAACATCCTTTTTCTATGGTAGTGTCGGGACCCAGCGGTAGCGGGAAAACTCATTGGACTAGACAACTGTTGAATTCCTCCCTCATTCAGCCTTCCCCTCAGAGAATTATCTGGTGCTACGGACAATGGCAACCTCTTTATGACACACTGAAGCGTATCAAACCATCGATGGAATTTATACGAGGTATCCCAGAGCATCTGGATGATTCCCAGTATATCGATGGAAGTAAAAGGACCCTTCTTGTGTTTGACGACTTAATGACTGAAGCTAAGTGTGACCAGAGAATAGCAGATCTCTTTACTAAAGGCAGCCACCACAGAAATATCTCGATCGTATATCTGACTCAAAATTTATTTCCTCAAGGCAAAGCTTGCAGGGACATCGCCTTAAACACGCAGTATTTGGTATTATTTAATAATCCCATCGACAGACAACAAGTAGCCACTTTGGCACGACGGATTTACCCTTCATCCCATGCAGTTTTCATGAAGCGATTTGAACAGACGACGTCCTACCCTCACGGCTACTTGGTAATAGACTTGAAACCGAATACCCCGGAACCAGACCGTTTACGAGATAACATTTTTGGAGTAAACAAGAGAAAGCGATTGGACGATGAATACGAAGAAGCGACTGACTCCTATAATGCGTTGCCATATGGAGTTGAAATAGAAAGTGAGGAAGACAATGACAGTCAACACGACTCCAATGATGTTTGGAGTGACGATACGGGACCACCTGGTCATCGTAAACAGGTAGAGCTGAGCGAGGAGCGTTCACGTCCTGACATATGGAACAACAGGTTTAAAATTCCACTGAGAGAATATCACACTGATCAATTAAAAGCTACAGCGAACGACTATGTAAAGCGAGGTTACGCGCTAGATAAAGCGTTCCCCAGAGCTGTCAATGATGAGCTTCCCTCGCTAAGAAAGGCATTGAGAAATATGTACACCAGATTTCTTATCGATTTCCACGAGTTAAGAGGCGATCCGATACAACGACATGTTTTAGAGTCGGCCAAAATGCTCAGGCGACAGCATTCAATGAATGTCGAAGAGTCTATACGTCAAGCGGTTAAACTGAGAAAAGATTTGTTTTATGAGGTATGGCCTGATCAGGCCATTCCAGAAGAGGATGCGATGACCGATAATGAAGATAAATCATCGACCGAAGACACAGTATAAGAATAACTCTCTTCAAACGTCACCATTCTGTAGTACCCGCATTATTAATACCGAGCGATTCTAGATGAAATCATGACCACATGAGAAGAGTTAACCCGACTCGGAGAAGCGTTACCGCGTCTATAAAAATGAAAGACTTGCATTTATTTGTGACTAGTCGAGATTCTCTCGTTCTCTATAAGAAAAACAACCCCGCAGAGTGTTGGATCCAACTGCCTAAACCCTATAGTTTGGAAGGTCAATGGTCCTGTGCGCTCATTGACATAACCCTCGATTGCGATTTTACACCGAGAAGTTCCCGACTGTACTTGTGTTGTGACCTCGTACAAGAGTCCTGCGTCAGAGACACCCTACTTCCGGTGCTGAGAAATATCGAAGTGCATAGTTACAAGAAACTCAAAACTGAAATTTACATCAACCCTTTCTACGTACCTTTGAAAACGACTCGGTTACATACGTTGAAGTTGCAGTTGCTTGACGAAAATCTGAAGCCCGTGATATTTAACACCAACCACTTACATTGCGTGTTGCATTTGAAAAAGACATGGGATCCATAGAAGTTTTCGATAACGACCTGCTCAAATGGGTACCTTTTCTGGATACCCCCGAAGACGCCGAACGTTATTATCAAAAGATATTAGACCGGATGGAAGCGAAGAAACATGGACCAGGGTATATGTCTAAAAAGCTACGCGACATGGAAGAAAAATTGAAAGAGACGGAACGGAAATTGGAAGAAGCGGAAGCGAAATTGAAACGCGGGCCTACAGTCAAGTTAATCACTCCGGTGGCTCAAGCGATCGAAATGGTAAAGTCGGAAATCAGACAAAATGCTAAGAACCATAGGGAGGACAGAACTGCTATTCACGAGCAGGGTAGGAAGGGAAGTGACCCTTTGAACTGGTACAACTACTAACGCGAATAACGAAGCTGAACCTAAACGAAAAGTTAGCGCCAGAGCGTGAGAATTAAGAGAACATAATGCGAGAAATATTGGACAAAATAGTGTACATAACTGTAAATAGACTGTGTGGGGATGTTCTGAAATAAGACACCGCCTTCTCGTTGGCTCAGAACGTGAGTAACCTCGCTAGAGGTGAAACTGAGAGTGTCATAATGATAATAAAGCTAGCAATAGGAGAAGTTGTTGTAGTAGTAGTAGAAACAGTAGTAGTAGTAGTTGTCATTGTATGAAATTATAACGATAAAATAGCAAAAGTAGTAGTAGCAGAAGCAGCAGTAGTCTATAATACATTTAAATTAATGTTTAAGGAGTACAATAGAATTCTTTCCGCACCTAAATTTAAGGAAATCGAAAAATTTATCATTGTGTACTGCCCCCTGGAGCCAATTCGACAATCTTATAGTGTACTGTACCCTAACATATGGTGGTTTCGTCAAACTGGTAATATCGCGCACCAATTAGGACTACTATAATTGTTGTTTTTTAAATTGCTTTTATATAATAGTATCGTAAATGTGACAACTATACCTCATTACAATACAGTAGAAACGCTTTATTTACTGTCGGGACATATAAACGATATAACATAAACTCTAGAGAACTTTTAACCCCGACTTACGGACGATTCGTCAAAGTGTAAACTCGTCAAAAAGGCAATATATAGTAATGTCAAAAGACGCGTATTTACTCCGTGATATATGCAATTGATGCCGCTTTGTCCAAATAAAATAAAACTTTGACCAAATAGGGAGACTTTTCAATGTATTATAATGAGTTTACATTTTATTTAGTGTTTAGGCATACATGTAATTGATTTACGAGATAAAGGTGTAGCTTAAATAAGGACGAAAGTAATCAGCTGCCTATACATCATGATTGCATACATTCCGCAATATTAACTTCAATTCTCTTGGGCTATATATCTTAATTTTATACCAAACGTTTCAGAGTAACGAAAGTGTCACCTGCTTAATCTACGGTGTCTTTGGTATTTCTACTGGACGTCCTTAATCGACACTTTGTACGCTGCATATCTGCTCATCTAATAAATAGTCACATTTTCGGTGTTCCGCACGATTGTCACACGATTGTCAAAACGAATGCCTACAGGTAAACGAGTTTAACTAACGCCAAAGCGTGCTATCTATGTGCCACAATTGAAGCCGGCGTAGCGTTAGGCGTATCCTTACATTTCACCGTGTTGAGGCAGGTAGGTGGTTTCTGCAACGAGGGTTCGTGCAAATTAATGAGCGCGCTATACTCAGGTCATGTTTTCTCTGAATAAACGTCGTGGTCAGTTTATAAAGGTTTCGTTTTCAGAATTGAATTTGCAGTTGTAATTGCTATATTAAACTTTTATAAACTGTATGTGCACGTATTCGGTAGTTGGACGTGTATTCGTTAAACTGCGTGTTTATCTCTCTCGGGCTATATATCTTAATTTTATACCGAACGTTTCGGAGTAAAGTGTCACCTGCTTAATTTACGGTGTCTTTGGTATTTCTACCGGACGTTCTATGAAGAAAACGAGTTTAGGTGATACGCCGAGTTACCTGCGTAAGACTAATTTTCGTTTCACACGTATAAAGGGTTAATTCAACGCGATCGTAGTAGGAAAAGCCCCCATTCAGCGCTTTTTTGTAGTTCGGGTGTTTACGGTTAAGCGCCGTCTAATAACGTTCTGCAAATTTTGTCCCCAAAACATAGCGCGAATGAACGTATTATTTTTAGAATAGTTCTTTATAGGCTATTGCAAATGAAGTATTTTTCAATTGATAGGCAGATAGTATTCAGTTTTGTCATTACGAACGAATAGTGAGGTCGAGCCTTTTAGGCCTTTGCCTCTGTCTAAAATGCTTATACATACGGGGCTTTTTGACATTGCATACTATTGGTTATTCGTTAAACTGCGTGTTTATCTCTCTCGGGCTATATATCTTAATTTTATACCGAACGTTTCGGAGTAAAGTGTCACCTGCTTAATTTACGGTGTATTTGGTATTTCTACCGGACGTTCTATGAAAGAAAACGAGTTTAGGTGATACGCCGAGTCACTCGCTTACCGCAGTATACGGTCATTAATAGGTCAGCCTGTCAAGGCCCACGAGGTCAGCCTGTCAACATCATCACGCCCTCGGGGCTAATTGGCGCTATGGAACCAGCATTACTACTTAGTTTACATTGTCTCTTATAATATGGTATTCATTAGTAAAATGATTTAACCATTTCTCTCTCAATGCAGCTTAAAAGCGCGTTTGCAAACAGTTTGGGTCCTGATCAGACGCCGCGTAACGCGGCGTCTGATCAGGACCCAAACTGTTTGACAATCTTATCGATATTTATTAAGTCATACAACGTTACATCTAACTTTGAAACGTGTCTTGAAGACAACAGAAATGAGGCAGACGATAATAAAGCGGTCCAGGGGTAAACATCTCCCGAATAATTTGATCATGAAAGGGTTAAGAATGTCAAACAGGGCTGTCCATGGTAAGACAAGTTTGTTCAGGAGCCCCTACTCTGGATCTACGCTGCCATGGTCCATATACAGAGTTACCTCCCCACAACGGCCCTCCTAACAACGACTCCCTCCTAACAGCGACCATTGTCGCTTTTCTCCAAACTAGACATTTATGTCAAACATTTTCATTGCTGCAATACATTCTGCTTAAAATTGTCGTCTACTGTTTTTCTCAAAGTTACATATAAGTGGACAATTTGATAGAATAGGTATAATGAAGAGTGACAAACAGCTTGAATCCAGATCAGACGCCGAGTCACGCGGCGTCTGATCTGGATTCAAGCTGTTTGCAAATGTAAGCCAAGTCTTAATTTTCCCTCCCTATAACGACTCTCGCCGAACAACACACAAAATACGTGTCTCCCATTGGAAGTCGTTGTAGAGAGAGATCACTTTACACTGTTTTCTCGTACAGATAAAGTTGAGAATGTGAGGAGGTACAAAGAACAGAGTATGAAATAACCATTTTTATTCTCTTTTGTGTGAAGTTGGGTATCAATTAATTTCCTCCTGAGAACTAATCATGGCGTACTGAATTACATTGTCATTGTTAACAAAGTCACGTTTTGCATTACACAAATGGAATGGTAAACATGAACGGAAATACGGAAATATTGCAATAAAAACATCTTTGTTTCCATTTGACAATATTCTTGTACACTTACAGTGGATAATATGTATTCTTTCCCGTTCAAACGCAAGCATAACTCAATCTTATTTAAATGAAATGTAGAAAAGTGTCTTTTGTATTATTCTTTAACTAGATAGAGGTAATCTTAGCTTGCGAGGCAACCAGGATAACCCGGCGTCTGATCTGGCTCCAAGCTGTTTGCAATTTACATAACTGTTATACACTGTAGCACAAACACGGGAATCGGTGAATTTCGACAGTAGCATTCATACTCAGTGCAAAAAATAACGCACATTTTGTATCACAATATTATTTTTATGTAGAAGGTACGTATTTGTAAATCATTATTAAATCATTATTGAATTTGTAGCATCACAACCTGCACAAAGCGGTGCTGTGTTTAAAACAAGCTGTAGTTAATTCATTCGCTGCCAAATAAATCATGAAGTTTTTACCCCTTCACCGTTTCATTGTCGTCTGCTTCAATGTTGTTGTTTGCAAGATCGTTTCAAAGTAAAATTCAGTGTAGTATGACTTAAAACATATCGATACGAGTGTCAAACAGTTTAGATCCTGATCAGACGCCGCGCTACGCGGCGTCTGATTAGGATCCAACTGTTTGCAAACGCCTTTTGGCGTCATTAAGAGGGAAAGGGTAAAAAGGCAGCACAGTGTTTTTGAGCATTTTTTTCAGAACTTGTTGCAGACTTAAACGAATCTTAGGAAATGGTTTTAATATTCTAATTTTCAATAAAAGTCTTTAAATCTGCGCATGAGCACGTTGTGCGTTTCTTTTTGCACTGAGTATAGATGTGGTCTTCATTTAGATATAGAGTCAAGCTTCCGTAGAATCTTTGCTTGAGTAGGTACATGTACAGCGGAGAAAACGTTATTCTTTCCCAATAAACGCGTTTACGCTAAAACTATTATTTCAATTGCAAACAGTTTGGAGCAAGATCAGACGCCGGGTAAACCGGCGTCTGAACAGGCTCCAAACTGTTTGCGAGTTAGATTAATATGAATAATCAGAATTGTCGGAAAGTTGTCTTTATCTACATTTGATTGCAATGCCTTTGCCTTTCGTTTGCGATTAAACGGGAGAGTATAGCGTTTTCTCCACTGTAGAGTCAATCAATGAATGAACTAGGTTTAATGAACTCCAGTGTCTGGTAATTTTAAGGGGTTATTGTCCTGCAAGAAATCATATTTTGGTATAATAAAGTATCAACAAATCAACCAACAACACACAAGAGTTACTTAGAGTTGAATGATTTAACGTCCATAGCCATGAAGCTGTCTTCTACAGCAACTCAAAAACACCGACAACATTTAGGAAAATGGCAGATATCAACATGTTTTACGGTTTTGTGGTTACATGTACAGCGCTCCCTCTCTACAACGGCCCTCCGAACAATGATTCCCTCCTTACAACGACCATTGCCGCTCGTCCCTAAACAAGACACTTATCTCTAACCATTTCACTGCTGCGGTAACGTCTGCCTAACATTTCCACTGCTGCTTTTCTAAAAGTTGCATTCGTGACAGTTGGAAAGAAAAAGCTTCATGACGAGTGACAAACAGCTTGAATCCAGATCAGACACCGCGTTACGCGGCGTCTGATCTGGATTCAAGCTGTTTGTAAATATCAGCCAATTTCCCTCCCTATAACGACTCCCTCCGAACAACGCACATATAGGATCTGTCATGAGCCGATGTTTAAGACAAGCTGATCTAAAACGAGTCTAGAACTGAAATGATATTAAACGAGCTCTCTGGCGAGCATAATAATTTTTCTATTCTAGACGAGTTTGAGATCAGCTTGTCTTTAACATCGACGAGTTACAGATTCTTTTTCTCACATAACAAACGATTTTGAGTTATTTTCTTAAAGCAATGGGCATTTTGGGGAATCCCGGTGACGTCAAAACGCCTTTATAAATAGTGACGTTATAGTGACGTCATTCAAATTTATCTCACACATGTTGGAGACAAGAATATTCGCGATCGCTGTTCGCTATTGAAAACAGGGGTAGTTATGTGACATTTTTTTTTCTCCCATTGGGTGTCGTTGTAGAGAGGGAACGCTGTACTATTCTCACCAGTATTTTAAATACAAAGTTCACTTTAGATAGATTAAGCGTCCACGTCAATGTACACTAGACTTAAAAGTATAAAAGCTGTTTAGAAATGACAAGATGTTTGCTTTTTTCAGATGAAACTACTTATCGCTATCAATATGAAAATAAACAAACGATTGAACACCACTGTAGCTTAACGTCCGATGTATACATGTGACATCTGGTTAATTTCTAGAATACTAGTATATGCAGTAAAACATGGCTTAATTATGCATATGCACATTTTCTTTGATTAAATACTAATTAAACACTCAAATTCAAAAGTTATACAGCGCTCCCTCTCTACAACGACACCCAATGGGAGACCAGGAATATGTACGCGGCATCTGATCTGTATTCAGGCAGCTGTTTGTCACTCGTGATTAAGTTTTTCTGTCAAAAGGTCCATTATGTTACTTTGTGTTAAATAACAGACGACAATTTTAAGCAGACGATATTTCAGCAGCGAAATCGTTAGTTATAAATGTCGTGAGGGAACAGCGGCAAGGGTTGTTGAAATGAGGGAATCGTTGTTGGGAGGGACGTTGTAGAGAGGGGGCACTGTATGTCAAACATCTAACAACACCACTTCCGGTGATTATTCGTGTCACCCTGTGTTCCAAGGATCCTCAGTTTTCGACAAACCGGATTACATTGTGTCATTCTCGTGATTTTATACATCAAGAACTCTGAAATCATTTGACACATTAATTAAGGAAAGTTAATGGCACAAGAAGTATCTTTGCTACGCATTGTTACAGTGGAGAATGTGTTATTGTTTCCCAATAAACGCGTTTACGCTAAAACTATTATTTGCAGTGCAAACAGTTTGGAGCCAGATCAGACGCCGGGTAACCCGGCGTCTGATCAGGCTCCAAACTGTTTGCCACAAAGATAAACATGAGTTATCAGAATTGTCAAAAAGTTATTTTCTACGTTTTAGTGCTTTGCGTTTGCGTACGTTTGCGTTTAAACGGGAAAGAATAACGTTTTCTCCACTGTAACAGAAAAAGATACAGACAGTGGAGCAAACGTCTTTCTTTCCCTAACAACATGTTGTACTAAATTAGCAAAATCCATTGCAAACAGTTTGGTGCCTCATCAGACGCCGAGTATTACGTCGTCTGATGTGCCTCCAAACTGTTTGAATGATGTATACAGTGGAGAATACGTTATTCTTTCCCACTATTCTTACACAAACGAAACGCAAACTCAGTTAAATAAAATGTAGAAATTTCTCAGGATTTATTTTTATATGAGTTCCAAACAGTTTGGAGCCAGATCAGACGCCAGGTTACCCGGCGTCTGATCTGGCTTCAAACTCTTTGCAATGAAAAAAATAGTTTAAGCGTAAACGTGTTTATTGGGAAAGAATAACGTTTTCTCCACTGTACCCTGCTTTACCAAGCAAATGCAGTGAAACCTCTCTATTTTGGGCGCTAACCATGTGTTTACGAAAGGTGCTGTGTAAAGCAAGGTGAATCTTTTGTTTTACTGTCACCTGTTTTTATATAACCAATTAGCCTTCGTTTAAGTGGTCGTAATAGAGAGGTTTTAATGTACTATCATGATTGCACTAGCGATCGTAGGACATGTATAGAGCGACATTCGTGAATGCAGTACACATTTTTGGATGCACTACTGTCTTTTCAGCAAAGTGTACCTAGCCCATATTTTGGTATTCAAATTTATTCATTGTAGTTTCAGATTCATTTCTCGTTATCGCCAACATGGGCATCCTGATACGTATTAACCCTTTACCTGATAGTCTATTTCTGGTATTGAAGATAGGTGACTTCTTAAAGCAGGTTGAAAGTAAAGCAGAATGTGCCTTAAGGCACATTCTGCTTTACTTTCAGCCTGCTTTAAGCTATCATGTGCTAGAATATAGAAAAGATTCCCTATCATATATCTTCATAACTGATTAAATTGGAACTATTTTCTTCAGCGGATGAATAAATAAAACACGCTAAAAGGCGCTTCTATTGGGGAAAGGGTTAAGAAGAGTACAGCCGTCTTGACATGTTCATATACATATTAATGTTTGTACTTTTATTTTTATGACAATGGTCTAGATGTAGCGCAGTAAGGGACATCGAACGGTAGGGGTTTTGAAAATCCGACCCAGTGCTTATAAAGCGTTTGAGTTGAGTCTGAGTGCGTTCTCAAGCATTTCATTGGTCAGATTTGAGCCTAAGCTCAAATCTGACCATTCAAATGCTTGAGAACGATTTCAGACTCAACTCAAACGCTTTATAAGCATTGACCCAGGTATTATAAAAATATTGTCTTAGACAGTCTCCATTCAACAAATATTAAATGTTTTTACTAAATATTCACATGTAAAACTACACCCTCCTTGAATATCTATCAACTGAACTATTATCATAAAACAAAGAAACGTTTACGAAGGAAATAGTGAAGATCCACACCAGACATATCCTGTAAGAATACAATTACAGTGGAGAATCTGTTATTCTTTCCCAATAAACGCGTTTACGCTAAAACTATTATTTGCAGTGCAAACAGTTTGGAGCCAGATCAGACGCCGGGTAACCCGGCGTCTGATCAGGCTTCAAACTGTTTGCCACCAAGATAAACAAGAATTATCAGAATTGTCCAAAAGTTGTTCTTTCCTACGTTTTAGTGCTTTGCGTTTGCGTACGTTTGCGTTTAAACGGAAAAGAATAACAGATTCTCCACTGTAAGACATTCGTCAGAGATCTTCTATAAAAGATGTGTGATCTGGGTCTGTACTGCGTTCAACAAATAACAACATACTCCAACAGCGGGAGAATGTTTAAAAGAAAATTGACCAATTTCCCACAGTGATTTAACCCTTTCACTACCAAATTGTCCGTGAGTTTATTTGCCCCTTCACCGATTCATTATCGTCTGCTTCAATTGTGTTGCTTGCAAAATCGTTTCAAAGTAAGATTTAATGTAGTATGACTTAAAATATATCAATACGAGTGTCAAACAGTTTGAACCCTGGTCAGACGCCGCGTAAGGATCAAAACTGTTTTGCAAACGCGCATTCAATCGTCATTGAGAGTGAGAGGGTAACCCCATTTGCACCGACTGATTTCTTCCATGCTACAGTGGAGAATCTGTTATTCTTTCCCGTTTAAACGCAAACGTACGCAAACGCAAAGCGCTAAAACGTAGAAAAGAACAACTTTTTGGACAATTCTGATATTTCATGTTTATCTTGGTGGCAAATAGTTTGGATCCTGATCAGACGCCGGGTTACCCGGCGTCTGATCTGGCTCCAAACTGTTTGCACTGCAAATAATAGTTTTAGCGTAAACGCGTTTATTGTGAAAGAATAACGCATTCTCCACTGTAATATAGGATTACTCCAATCTTGATGTAAGGGGTGCCTACTGCCTAGTCTAATTTTTCATTGTCGTTTCGTTTTATATTTAAATTACTATTATCAAACAATGTAGACTCTGATCAGACGACGCATCATGTGGCGTCTGATCAGAGTCCTCACTGTTTGTCTATGTCCTATAAATACAGTGGAGAATCTGTTATTCTTTCCCGTTTAAACGCAAACGTACGCAAACGCAAAGCACTAAAACGTAGAAAAGAACAACTTTTGGACAATTCTGCTATTTCATGTTTATCATGGTGGCAAACAGTTTGGAGCCTGATCAGACGCCGGGTTACCCGGCGTCTGATCTGGCTCCAAACTGTTTGCACTGCAAATAATAGTTTTAGCGTAAACGCGTTTATTGGGAAAGAATAACACATTCTCCACTGTAAGACCGTGTGGACAAATGGACAAATTGATTTCCCCGATACCTCCCCAAGAAAGCAAATGGGCAGAAATTAAGCTAACATTTTGTACGGATCCATTTGTTTGCAATGGTTATTATCCGATTTTTCTGACTTGTCCGAGTTATTTTTAGAACAGAATAGTTAATAATGGTAAATAGGTAAGCAAGGTAACATCGAAAATATAATCGTACACTTTCCTACTTAAGATAAGTATGATCCTCCTGCAGCACGAGACCGCTGCGCTAACTTTACTGATATTTTATTCTTTCCCAATAAACGCATTTATATACTAAAACTATTATTTCCATTGCAAACAGGTTGTAGCAAGATCAGACGCCGGGTAAAAAGGCGTCTGATCAGACTCAAACCTGTTTGCTACTCAGAATAAAAATATAGTTAAAATTTCTAAAAGTTAATTTCCACAGTTTAGTGCAATGGCGTTTGCGTTTAAACGGGAAATAATTATGTATCCTCTACTGTACATTACGCACAAACATTACAGCTATCCGTATCACTAACTGGATGTAGAGAAAACTCATCCCTTTTAAAGTTTTAGAATGTTCCACTCTAAAAATAACTTGAACAGTTCAGAAGAAAATAAGGGTAATAAGGGTTAAGAATAAACGTGTTTAACCCTTTACCTTATAGAAGCGCCTTTTAGCGCATTCCGTTTAATCCTCCGCGGAAGAAAATAATTCCAGTCTATACAGTCATGAAAATGTATCAGAAGAAATATTTTCTTAATTCTAGTAGGTGGTAACTTAAAACAGGCTGAAAGTAAAGCAGAATGCGCCTTAAGGCGCATTCTGCTTTACTTTCAACCTGTTTTAAATAGTCACATATTTTCAAATCTAAAAACAGGCTATAGGGTAAAGGGTAAATGGGCAGGATTATGTATATTTAATAGTAAATTCATCGAATAAATAAGCGCGATAAGGTAAAACAGTCGTACACTTTTCCATCATCCTTATTTGAAAATACTAAATGTCCACTATATACATTCCAACTACAAAATTAAACTTAAATTGTTAACTTTGTAAATGGGATATAACCAATACAAAAACATTTCTTGTTTGGGATTAACTGACCCATTTCAAATATACATTTAAACTTAAATTGTTAAAACACTGTAAATGGGATATAACCAATACTAACACATTTCTTGTTTGGAATTAACTCACCTTGATTTCATTGCACGGGTCACTTTCGGTTGAAAATGCAAACAAAGACGTCGCCCCTTTTTATAACAGAACCATATTACTTCAATAGATTTAGTGCTTATCCAGGTAATCCAGGTAGATCGGCGTCATATCTGAATCCAAACTGACAGTATGGTAATTTGCCGAGGGCGGATCGGTAGGTTAAGAGTTATTTGCCTTTGGCCTGCTAGCCACATGCGATCGAACTGGTCGGCAGTTTGGATCCTAGTGAGTCGTCGATTTACTCGGCGTCTCATCTGAACCCATAATACCTGAAAACGTTGTCGCTGTTTCGTCCGTGGGGAACTAGATGTAAGAGAAGCTCTCCTTTATTAAATTAATTGCTGCTTACCTTGGACTCACTTCGGCTAAACCTCCCTACTGATCGTCAGAGTACATCCATTTCCACATACGGTCAAATGGCTATATTCTGCCTTTTGTAATCATTGCGAGAACTGCATGCTTTTAACGGTTATAATTGGGGCTTACGACACAACTGCACGGACAAAATTGCTACCCGACTGTGTCCGAACGACGCCTAACTGCAGTTTATTATATTGTAATGACACATAGTATACCTTGTTTTGATTTAATTTGTAAACCCCTATCAAGCTAGTTGCGACATAGATAACTTTTGCAAAATGTTTGGATCCAGATCAAATAACGTGGGGTCTGGTCTGAGCCCAAACTGTTTGGCACATAATTTTAATTATTTCAGTTTAATAAGCACACAACTTATTTTGAAATCTTACACAGACGATACGTTTGAAGTAAACATCAAGCTAGCAAGATAGGAGTAAAATAAAATGTACACTTCACGTCAGCATTTCAACTATGTGGCATTAGATGCACTTTCTCTATCTATATATATATGTCTGTCTGTCTGTCTGTCCGTCAGTCTGACCGTCTGTCTTCTCTCTTTCTTTCCTTCATCTTTCCTTCTCTCTTTCTCTCCCTCTCTTTTTCTTTCTCTCTATCTCTATTTCTCTATTACTCTTTTCTATCCCTTTACAAGTGTCTAAAGTGTACAGTCTTACATGTGGGTATTTATTTGTACATGTAGTAAGTTTCTTAGTTTGTATTTATGTTTGTGCCCGTGGTTTAGTTATTTATATACTCGTATCTAATATCTACATGTATCTCCAAATTTTGTTTCGTTGGAGAAATTGAGAAATTGGTAAACGCATATACTACTCTTAGCTAGTAGACTGCTGTGTGTACCTGTATTTCTTCTCCAAATTTCGTCTAGCTGGAGAAGCATATCATATGGGTACCCCAGCATTACTGTTGGCAAAAATGAAGTATTTATTTATTTATTTTGTTATTCATCCTACTAGCTAGAGCTTGGTAAATACCTGTATGCTTTCTTCTTCTATTATGACACATCAATATACAAATTGAAAGAGTGAACTCGAGCCAGCATAGACCACGATCAGAGGCCGAGTTACCTAGGAACTGATCACGATCTAAACTGTCAGGTGATATGTATGACTATATATGGAACACATTTTGGTTAACATCTGTTTATTCATAAGAAATACTTTTTATTTAGGCTTTATTATAAATTATAAAAATTTCAAATGAATTTGCGTATTCCCAACTAATGACCTCTCTATTGATATGTATGTTTTCTATTTGTATAAATGTTAATGCTGTCCACGGTAGTGGACCTTATACAGATATATTTCAATAAAGTTTCAAAGTTTCAAAGATTGCATTTTTTCTGAAGCTTTGTGATTGTATTGGTTAATCGATTGTTGCATGTATCTATTGTATTGAAATGTCAATTCCAATTTCCTACATTTTAATAAGAAAATCTGTTATTATAACAAATCCTGACTGTAATATTTTCAAATTGTTTCTGACAAACTATTTCACCAGCTACATATTTGAATAAAATGAAAAAAATATACATTGAATGAGTCATTTTTTTGTAATTTAATTGTTTAGCATTTTGAAAAATTTAAATAGCTGATAACATCTTTCTGCACACCTTTATTCAAAATGGCTCTAGCTTTTCTTGTAATGAATGTTGTGGACTACTTATTTCGCGAGGCTTATAGTCATTAGCTTTTTCTGTTGAGAAAAATAAAATCATCAAAATTCCAGGAAAAGACAGAAAAAGAAAAAGAGACCTTAAAGACAAACCAAACGATAAATGTCGCCTATATTTTCACACATTGTTTCTTAGGCTATTATCATTCTTCAAGCAAAGTTTCATAACACCTTGTATGGAAATTAAGCTCACCCGCGAGCTACCTTAGTATATAAAAAGACAAATTGTGGTTTTCAAAGAAACATTTTTTCTATCTGGCTAGCTATATCTCAGGCGTGTTTTCTAGAATTTATCTTATTTTATCTATCTAGTCTCACGGGTACATTTATATCTATAAATGTCAAGGAAGACCTGTACCATTGTGAAAAACAGGTCATTTAAAACTTTAATTAATAGACTTGAGCTTCTATTTTATGCGACGATTTTTTTCATCACCGGTATTTGACGTAAAACATAAAGTTACATTTCTTGTTATAATACACATGGGAACATATCAATTAAATAAAACAAACTTGTAAAATTGTTATATTCCTCTTTTCTATTTATGTTACATACGGGAATTAAATATTAAATGCAAAACCCGATATTTTTTTCTTTTACATGTTATCTAATTGTGATATATTTTGAGGTGCTGGAAGTATTTTTACCTCTACATTCATACTATTGCGATTATAGGTTAAAAAAGTCACCCCTTAAAGCCCACATTAAAACTTTTGTGTACTAATTCTTAAAATTCTCTTATATATTGAAAAACACTCCCAATTCAGAATATTACGACAGAGTGTTACAGTGGTAAAAACGTGTTTGTTACATGTACATCCATCGTGACGTCATACAGTAAAGAAGACATTATTCTTTCCCGTTTTTTAACCCTTTCCCTATAGAAGCGTCTTTTAGCACATGTATTTTATTCATTCGCTGAAGAAAATAATTCCAATATATACCGTAATGAATATGTGTCATATTAAATACTTTCCTTATTCTAGCAGATGGTAGCTTAAAGCGACTCGCAACCAGATGGTGCATTAAAAATAGTAATTTGTAAATATGTGTCAAACGCTTATATAAATGGTAAAGAATTAGTTTAGGATAAGAAATTCTGTTTAAAAAAAATGAATTTCAATAAAAAAAAATATCGGTCTCTTGTGGGATTCGAACCCATGGCCCGGCATTGGCGGACAGAAGGCAAAATAGGGGAAACCACTTAGACCAATGGACCACGGAACTATCCGTTTATCTCGGATCGATTTAACGTATTTCAATGTGTTGCGGTCGAAAGTGCATACAACTTCGTAATTCGGCTCGTGTTTATGTCTGAGCCCGTGTAGAGAAGCAACAGCAACAACTATACCGTCTACTAGTCGGTATAGAAAAACGATGGAAAATATCTAAAAATCTAAGATTCGGTGACGATTCTTGAGACTTTTTTTGGACTGATCATATTTTTTAATGTCAGAAGCCAAATAATGCCACAAATTTGCTTTTATTTGAGTATTTTATTTTATTTTGACAAGTACACCATCCGGTTGCGAGTCGCTTTAAAGCAGGTTGTAAGTAAAGCAGAATGCACCATAAGGCGCATTCTGCTTTAATTAATAGTCACCTACTTAAAAACAAACTAGAAACAGACTTTGGGGTAAAGGGTTAAAAATTCAAACCATCTTTTTCGGCGGAGCTGTCTGGTTTCTATTTAGCCACACTTTCTGTTTGGCCACACATTTCAACCAATTATATTTGATCAGAAATTTAGACTTGAGAGCACCTGTTGAAACTGAATAGTCTGATTGGATAGTAGCCAGGGCTCCAGATAAGGGAATTATTTCAAAACTTAGAATCTTTATTTGTGCATTAAACCCTGTGGTGTCACTAAACATTTGAATTGTCTCTTCGAGACAATCAAAATGAGTGGTAACACCATAGGGTTTGGTGCTGAAATGAGTGAATAAATGTGATTTGTTTAGTTTACTCCCTCTTATCTGGAGCCCTGTAGGCTGGTCTATGTCCAATTACAGTTTTCCCAGATATGGCTGTGAGTGTAAAATTTAGAGACACAGACCAGACTGTTTACTACACTGGGGGCTGATGCAATTTAAGATGACATCTGAAATACAGAGGAAGCTAGGTGTTTTGTAATTGTTTACTACCAATTTGTTTTAATTGTTAACTATTTATACACATTTACCATACATTAAAAGCAATATTAAATATAAATGGCCTCAAGTGAGTTAAACACAATATTGTGTGGTTTCATCATTATTTACAAGAGTGAAGTAGAGCAGACTGTTGAATCTGTACATTTGTGTATGCTATAGTTTATTTCAAGAAACTCTATGAATGAAAAGTTTGATATATAGAACAATAGATTAATGTGAGGATCTCCTTCCAGTAGCTAGGATATGAGTTAAATTATTGTTTTGTTTTGCATTTCTGTACATGATAGTTTTGCATTTTAAATAAAAGTTACTGTTTCAATTGTATACTTTTATTTTTTGCTTTTCAATCCAAGATATTACAATTCTTTTGAAAACCTCAATTTCATTCAATTTTGCACACCCATCTATATAGCCTTAGTTCAACCACTCATTCCGCCGAATATCTTTTTTAAAGATATTTCTTGTTTCATCTGAGTGGCAAACAGTTTGGAATCAAAATGTTTCGGGACAGATCAGACGCCGGGTAACCCGGCGTCTGATCTGTCCCGAAACATTTTGATTTGGAAATAATAATTTTAGCGTAAACTCGTTTCTGGGGAAGAAATAACGTCTTCTCCACTGTAGAAATTACGAAATTCTGACTTAATGTGATTTAAAAATGTGTTCAGAGGCCCGTTTCATAAAACCTCATACGACACATGTTGTCGTAAGTCAGATTTTAAAAGTATCAGTTATTATTTATTTCTCCATCTAATCCTGTCTTGTGACATCTCTGGAATCGTCTGGAAAAGACGATTCTGTCAAGACGTTCGGTTACCCTAACCCTAATGCTAGATCCCTAAGCTTGATGTGTGTTTTATCGGGCGTTCTATGAGGCGACAGTGTCTTTAGCCGGACACTAGTTAGGCATGAACAAAATATACAGACTATATGAAATATATAAATGAATTTTCCTTGGGCTATCTTGCCTGATGATTGAGCATGAAACTACATAAAAACTATATAAAATGGATGAAACTAACTAAAAGTGGATGAGCTACTTTGCCTACAAAACCAAAAACTAATAAACAATATCCCCGTACTCTGACTGTATGAGCACCGTGCAGGCTGGGCCGTCAATTGATGTGGGCTCAGCGTTTGTTTCTGCTGAGCTACAGTATGGTGAACTGGTGCTGAGCGCTATTGCTCAGCGTTGATGTAGCTGATGATAAACAGTGTCAAGCACTAGTCTCAAGTAGACTGCTCGGCGTTGTTGAACCAATTGTTCAGCGTTGTCTCTGCTGAACTACCAAACCTTTGTTCCACTACAGTTCTATAACATCAATGTTCCAGCTTGTCTTGGAACCTCTGTGATGTATCGTCGATCTGTAGCAAACCTTCACTCTTTAATAATAACTGTTTTCGGTCCCAAACAAATCTCAATGATCTGAGAGCAACGTTCTAACGAGCTATCATCAAAAGTAAGCTATCCCGTTAATAGCTTGTGGAGAAAGTTGTCGTGTGAACGAATTTAGCAACTCCCTGTGTTCAATATCTCTACAGGTTATATTCACCGACCGTCTAACATTGAACAGTTCTTTCAATATGCATAAATTAGTCTAAATTGTTGATTATTCCTAATAATTTAGAAAATGCAAACTTTTACTTTTACACCAGCAAGTTATAAACTCAAGTTATAAACTTTGGTTATGTATAGGAATAAACAACATCTTTTTGACGTTCATGACGGTATGACTACATTAGCTTCGCAGGGGGTCAGTTTCGTAAACGCCCAAAGGGCGTTTTCGTAAAACTTACCCCCCGAAGCTAATGTAGTCATACCGTCATGAGCGGCAAAAAGATGTTGTTTATTCCTTATATTTATATTTTCTGTCTTGTCAATTTAATGTGTTTATTGGCCAGATTTGTTTTTCTGCATAAGAATTTATCATATACCGGTCAAAGAGGTTTGATAGATGTAATGTCGATGGAATAGCCATTCCAGTTTCTAAATATGGTGAGAAAGTAGTCCCAACTACATGTACTCTAACTGTATTAAAAATTCAGGATTTTTTAAGGTAAACTTTCTCTCTGTGAATGGAAAAGACTTTCAAGGCAAACAAATAACAGTGCAACTTGAATATCTATTGCCAAAGTACATTCTAAAAATACAGGTCGCGGTTGTTTTCTTAACCCATTTACACACATAGCAACGCGATGGCAACGACCTATGGATCTGTACCACTCCGCTAGTGTCATATGACCGTCGACCAATGGGAGTTTAGTGTTAAGTGACCGATGTAGTCTATTTGAAGAAGTCCACGAATAGCACGGGCGAAATCCGAACTGGCTAAAACCAGTTTCCAAGTGTAGGTTCATCGGCAGATGACTGCATATTTTTTAATAGGATTACATATTGACTTTACAGGTTGAATGTAAATATTTTAAAATGTCCAGTACAGAAAAATAATGACTTTAAAGCTTATTTGAGAGATAATACACAAAATTCAGTTTTTGGTATACAGTCAGCACAAAGCGTAGACAATTACATTAGGCAAAGAACAAAAACGTACGATGTGCGTTATCTTCGCACTGGCTCTACATAAATCAACTGGCAATATACACATATGATCAAGAGGCTTCATAACTACACAAAGATTATTTCTGACAGATTCCAAAAAAATATCACAAGACAGGATTAGATAGAGAAATCAGAAATTAAATGTATTTTAAAGTTTTGACTTACGACCGTTTTTTGTCATACGAAGTTTTTTGAAACGGGACCCTGATTCATTGCAACGCCTATATAATTATGTCCCTATGTATTATGTTAAGTATATCGTACATACATGTTTCAAACTAGCAACAGAATTAATGACTTTGGAATTTCATAGGGCGTAAGATATATTAAAAAGTAAGTAGTGTATATGATACACATACTATAATTGTCATCTATCACTTTATGTTTATTCACGTGATTTGGTTTAGTCTTCAAATGTAAATATAGTCAACATTCTATAGTTTTGATAGTACAGTGGAGAATCTGTTATTCTTTCCCGTTTAAACGCAAACGTACGCAAACGCAAAGCACTAAAACGTAGAAAAGAACAACTTTTGGACAATTCTGATATGTTATGTTTATCTTGGTGGCAAACAGTTTGGAGCCTGGTCAGACGCCGGGTTACCCGGCGTCTGATCTGGCTCCAAACTGTTTGCACTGCAAATAATAGTTTTAGCGTAAACGCGTTTATTGGGAAAGAATAACACATTCTCTACTGTATGAAGTGTTTTATAATAAAATGACTTGTTCTTGAATGAATTAATTATCCTGATGGTGCCCAGCAATAGTCGAAACTGTGAATAGAAAGCTGGCTATTTTTTGTGGTGTGAACTTGATTCTAATAAAATGGTTTTTTTTCTCATTTTAAAGAATACAAAATAATGCAGCCAATAAAACACCGTAAATTTATCTGATCTGGATTCAAGCTGTTTGACACTCGTCATTATGTTTCTTTTTGTCAAAATGTCAGTTATGTTACTTTGAGATAAACAGCAGATGACAATTTTAAGAAGACGATATTGCAGCCGTGGGCAAATGGACATAGTTGTCTTGTTTGGGGAACAGTGGCAAAATTATGCCAAACCTATTCTCGACTGCATTGTCATCTGCTGTTTTTCTTTAGGTTACATCAAGGACATTTCGACAGAGAAAACTTAATCGCGAGTGACAAACAGCTTGAATCAAGATCAGACGCCGCGTTTCTCGGCGTCTGATCTGTATTCAAGATGTTTGCAATTGTAAGCCAATTTCCCTTCCTATAACGACCCCCACCGAACGAACATACTTTTGTGTCCCCCATAAGTTGTTGTTGTAGAGAGGGAGCGCTGTATTGTTCATCTTTTAAGGTATCTGCTTTTAAGCATGTTGGGTGAAAGCTCACACATTTGCATCAATGCATTTACAAAAAGTATTTAGTATGCTGACGGACTAATTAACTGTAGCTCCTTACCAGAACTAGAAAATGTGTTCCAAATTTCAAATCAACGTTATTGCCTGTACCTACGGGAATTACGCTGAACACAAGTTTAGTAAAGCAGAAATACATCGACTCCCTCCTTACAACGACACTTGCCGCTCTTCCCCCAAGCAAGACAATCATATCCAAGCTTACACTACTGCAATGTCGTATGCTTAACTCATTATCCCCTGGAACTTCTAATGGAAAATTCCAGTTTGCACTAAAGGCTGGTCCATTTTAGACTATTTAGGGTTGGTTTTTTGTAATCAATTTCAAAATGCCAAACAGTGAAGTCCCTGATCAGAGGGCTCCTGCAGGAGCCCTCTGATCAGGGACTTCACTGTTTGCATAGGACAAGAGTACTCTTCATAGGTATACATTTGGTAAAAGACGCATATATGCGTCACTAGGGTTCAATGAGTTAAAATTGTTGTCGCCTACTGTTTTTCTCAAAGTTACATAGTGGACATTGTGACCTAAAATACTTAATAACGAGTGATAAACAGCTGCGTCTGACCTGGATTCAAGCTGTTTGCAAATGTAAGCCGATTTCCCTCCCTATAGCGATTCCGTCCAAACAACGCACACAATTGTTATCCCCCAATGGATGTCGTTGTAGAGAGGGAGCGCTGTAATGCATAATCATTCACTTGGATGTTCTCTCGTTTTGTTTTACCAAAGGACGTATCCACGAATTTCAAAACTTTTTATAAGTCTTGGAATGCTCTGCAAACATTGATTTAAGAAATGGTTTTTACACATTCCAGGATATCGTTTTTCCAATAACAAGGCTTGGATTTGGAACAATTTGAACTTAAATTCTGTCGGCTCTCCGTCTTTCTATTTAGAAGCCGTTTTAGCATATTTTTCAATTGACATAATCCATTAAAGTTATTTAATGTTTTGAGTAGGCCAACTCATCAGTAATCAACCGATAAAGTCAATCATATACAGTGCCCCTCTCTATTATATCATTCAATGGTAGACAAAGACGACAATAGACGCTGCGTTACTCGGATTCTGATCTGGATTCAAGCTTTTTGTCACCCGTCATTATGGTTTTGTCGGTCAAAATGTCCTATATGTAATTGAGAAAAACAACAGCCAATAATTTGAAGCAGACGATATTGTAGCAGAGCAAGCGTTAGACATAATTGTCTTGTTTGTGGCATAGGCATTCGGCCCGTTGGCTATGACACTATCCCTAGCTGCTATAACCCCCCTCCACCACCACCAAACGTGGATAAAATACCCTAAAATCTATCCATACATTCAATAATCATCATAAAAGAACATTTCCTGAAGTTTCGTGAAATTTAAAAAAAAAAAAAAAATCGCTAATTTATAAGTAAAATAGTAAAGGCTGCCATGAAAAAGCGCCTTGCAGAAGCAACACTCAAGTTCCCAACCCTGTCATTTTGTCAAATCTTGGACGATCTGGACAGATTCTTGTGGAAATTCAGATGATGGCTCATTGTTTACAGCAAACAGTTTTCTTTGACGATAATTGGTAAAAAAAATCAAAGCAATCGGCGAACACGCGCATGGGGACTCGAAGGGTGGGGAGACCCCTTATTCGGAAACCATCTGTCACGCAAAATTTTCCCAAACAAACGACTGGTTGCCCAGTCAAACTATTATCATTCTAGCGAACCCGAGAACCAGCTTCAAAGCAGGAAATGACGCAAAAGTCAAGCGCCTCAATTGGTCGTATTCGAATCAGGACAACATTAGTTAGTTGGACGTGTTGTCAACAGGTTCTATTCGAATCACCACTTGATGTTTTCCGTTGACAAAATGTTGTCAAACCATCAAATCGTTGACCACAATTTCGATTCGAGTCGGGTCAAAAACGTTGTCATCAGTAAATCTTCGAGCATTTTCTCCGCCTAGTTTTCGTTGACAAAAAATTGAATGATTCGAATACGACCAATGATATCATATCCGTTTGTCAACCGAAACTAAACGAAAGTTATCTAGAAATTTATTTCGTAACAGAAATGCTCATTTACCGATAATTCAAAAGGTATTTATTATATATATCATTTTCTATTAATTACCCGTACCATGGTGTAATGCATGGTCGCAAATGCACTTGTTAATCGCTGAATCAGTGAATGACTGACGAACAAGTCCAAAAATTAAGGTGACAGAAGGATTCCGATATAAGGTGCCTATCGAACTTTTTATTGCTTCACTTGTGCTAGTGTCTTGCTTGGGCTGTGAGCTAACTTTCTTTGAACAGAACTGTTAAATGTAAATAATAAGCCATCATTTGTCAAAATCGGCCCAAAAATGACAAAATGACAAGGTTGGGAAGTTGATGGCCCTGAATACACATCCACCTTTTCATTGTATACATACATGATACGAAAAAAAATTATTTTTTTGAAACTTCTTGAAACTTCTCGAAACACTTGTTAAGGATGTTTGTTGAACATATGGATGTATTTTGACTCATTTTGAAAGATTTATGGGGGTAGCAGCGAGGGGGGGGGGGGGGGGGGTCATAGCTTACGCGCCGAAAACCTGTGGTTTGTGGAACAGCGGAAAAGTTCGTTGTAAGTGTAGCTGGGTTGACTATATGATTAAAGGGTGAAAGATTTGTGTAAGTGGCACGGTGGTTCAGACGGTAGAACACTTGCCCTGTAAGCAAGGGGTCCCGGGTTCATGCCCCGGTCTGGCTGCATATTAACCTCATCATGTTACATAAGGAGGGGTCGTATTTCGGAGGGCCGTTATACAGTGGAGAATCTGTTATTCTTTCCCAATAAACGCGTTTACGCTAAAACTATTATTTGCAGTGCAAACAGTTTGGAGCCAGATCAGACGCCGGGTACCCGGCGTCTGATCAGGCTCCAAACTGTTTGCCACCAAGATAAACAAGAATTATCAGAATTGTCCAAAAGTTGTTTCACTCTCTACAACGGCACTCAGACCAACGATTCCCTCCTTACAACTATGATTACAGCTGTTTCTCAAACAAAACAAGACAATTATGTCAAACGCTTTCACTGCTGCAATATCGTCTGCTTAAAAATGACGTCTGCTGTTTTTTCTCCTAAGTTACATAATGGACATTTGACAGAAATAAAATCGTAATGACGAGTGACAAACAGCTTGAATCCAGATCTATAACGACTCCCTCCGAACAACGTACATCATTTTTTTCTCCCATTGGGTGTCGTTGTGGAGAGGAAGCACTGTATATCTTAGGAAGTCAGGATCGATTTTGTCTGGCCCTAGGAAGACATGGTCGGCTATAAATGTCTATATGTTTTATTTATAACTATAATGGTTTATGTCGACCCTTGTACTTCTATCTGCCAACGTCTGAGTTCAATTCAATATTTTCTCCGGAATGTCATAAAATTCCCGACAATAATCATTTACTAAGGGTCCGACAGTGAATGTACTACATGACTTAATATATTTGAAGTATAAAACATGCATAAGCAATATTACTAGTGTCTGTCGCTCGCAACACCACTGATATGTGTAAACATTTGAATCCAGATCAAACGTAGCTTAGCGCCGTGAGGCCTGACCTAGATCTTACAGTTGAGAATCTGTTATTCTTTCCCGTTTAAACGCAAACGTACGCAAAGCACTAAAACGTAGAAAAGAACAACTTTTGGACAATTCTGATAATTCTTGTTTATCTTGGTGGCAAACAGTTTGGAGCCTGATCAGACGCCGGGTTACCCGGCGTCTGATTTGGCTCCAAACTGTTTGCACTGCAAATAATAGTTTTAGCGTAAACGCGTTTATTGGGAAAGAATAACAAAGTCTCCACTGTAACTGTTCAAACCCGTTTCTTAGTAGACGACAATTCAAAGCAGACGACATATAAAAAGACGGCAATTCGGAGTAAACGACAATCTAAAGTAGACGTATACTCGTAGCAGACTACAAAATATGCATATGACAAAAGACCCACAGATTGAATCAAACGACAATTCGAGGTAGATGACAATACGAAGCAGACTACAATTCGATTCAGATAACATTTTGAAAAATAAAAACAATTAAAGTCGAGTGACAATTCGAATCAGATGGAAATTCAAAGAAGACGACAATTCGAAGCAGACGACATTTCGAAGTAGATAACAATTCGTTGTAGACGCGCGAAAAAACAAAGGGGACAGTTCGAGGCAAACTACAATTTGATGCAGAGGGTAATTCGAAACATATGACGTACGTTTATTTACAAATATAGCGCTCCCTCTCTACAACGACACCCAATTGGAGACAAGGAATATGTGCGTTGTTCGGAGGGAGTCGTTATAGGGAGGGAATATTGGCTTACGTTTGCAAACAGCTTGAATCCAGATCAATACATAAGAGAATTTTAAGAATTAGTACACAAAAGTTTTAATGGGCTTTAAGGGGTGACTTTTTTTTAACTTATAATCGCAATAGTATGAATGTAGAGGTAAAATTACTTCCAGCAGCTCAAAATATATCACAATTAGATAATATGTAAAAGACAAAAATATCTAGTTTTGCATTTAATATTTAATTCCCGTATGTAACATAAAGAGAAAAGAGAAATATTACAATTTTACAAGTTTGTTTTATTTAATTGATATGTTCCCATGTGTATTGTAACAAGAAATATAGTTTTATGTTTTACGTCAAATACCAGTAATGAAAAAAATCGTCGCATAAAATAAAAGCTCTAGTATATTGATTAAAGTTTTAACCCTTAGCCCGCCAAATAAATTGTCGTCTGCTATATTTCTCGTCTGCTTCAAGTTTCAAAGTGCTTCTAAGTTGCTCAAAATTGCTGAAAATGTTGTCCGAGTGTCAAACAGCTTGGATCCGGATGAGACGCCGAGTTACTCGGCGTCTCATCCGGATCCAAGCTGTTTGCAAATGGAGCTATAGTCGTGAGTGGCAGGCTAAGGGTTAATGGCCTGTTTTTCACAATGGTTAAGGATTTCCTTGACATTTATAAATATAAATATACCCGGGGGATCACATAGATAGATTCTAGAAAACACGCCTGAGATATAGCTAGTCAGGAAGAACAGGTGTTTCTTTGAAAACAACAGTTTGTCTTTTTATACAGCGCTCCATCTTTACAACGACACCCAATGGCAATGGGATTCGAAGGGAGTCGTTTTAGGGAGGGAAATCGGCTTATATTTGCAAACAGCTTGAATTCAGATCAGACGCCGCGTTACGCGGCGTCTGATCTCGATTCAAGCTCTTTGTCACTCGTGATTAAGTTTTTTTTTCTGTCAAAAGGTCCCTTATGTTTCTTTGAGTTAAACAACAGACACCAATTTTAAGCAGACGATATCGCAGCCGTGAATTGGTTTGACACTATCGTCTTGTTTTGGGGAAGAGCGACAAGTGTTGTTGAAAGTAAGGAACCGTTGTTGGGAGGGTCGTTGTAGGGAGGGAGGACTGTACGATCTTTCCACATGTATAAATTATGTAAAATATTCAATTAAAGCAACATTGCTTTCTAATTACTGTTTTACTATGTGTTTTAGATGATACAAAGTTACAAATAGTGTTTGTTTATCAATTTGACTTCAAAATGAACTCCAAATGTATCGATCACGAATTCAAATTTTACAGCTTTTATGTGCGTAGAAATTATTCTCATAGGAATGAAATGTCAAGATTGTTGGACTGATATGATTTGTGTGTCAGGCGCGATAAGACATATTTACAGAAAATCAGTTTCAACTAGGGAATTGTGTCAGAAAATGACTGAAGTTCATTTAAAGTCAAACTTCATCAGCTCTGAGAAACAAGTTAATTTTTTTAAACGTCTTTGAGACAAACAAACGTTATTCCTTGTACGGCCTACGGTTATATCTGAAATTGGATTGAAATTTGAACTGTTTTCTAATTCATTGATTAAGATAATACGTGTAATCGGTTTGTTTGTGGGTATGCTGTATCTCTATAGTAATGTTAACGAGCATAATAGAAACTGTATTTAATATTGATGCCTGATAGGTCAACAACATGTACACTATTGTAATCGTAACACTCAGAACGCAATTATTTTCGCTGACACCGGTTCTTATCAAAGGTTTAAACTTTCTCTTGAGCTGTGACAAAGAATCAAAAGCGAGATAATGTTTTGTGATGAGAAATATACGTTATTCTTTCCAGTTTAAACGCAAACGGAACGCAAACGCAAAACACTAAAATTTAGAAAAGGATAACTTTTTGGCAATTCTGACTTTTCATATTTATCCGAGTGGCAAACAGTTTGGAGCCTGATCAGACGCCGGTTTACCCGGCGTCTGATCTCGCTCAAAACTATTTTCAATGGGAAAGAATAACGTTTTCTCCACTGTAACGCCGCAACTGGCAATGGCTTAGTCATAAAAATCTTCAACGGAAAAACAAAACCTAACTATCGCGGTCAGTTCTTTGGTTTAAACATAATTATTTTGTTTTCAAATATTATATATTATTCTTTTCACAAACATACAGTGGAGAATCTGTTATTCTTTCCCAATAAACGCGTTTACGCTAAAACTATTATTTGCAGTGCAAACAGTTTGGAGTCAGATCAGACGCCGGGTAACCCGGCGTCTGATCAGGCTCCGAACTGTTTGCCACCAAGGTAAACAAGAATTATCAGAATTGTCCAAAAGTTGTTCTTTTCTACGTTTTAGTGCTTTGCGTTTGCGTACGTTTGCGTTTAAACGGGACAGAATAACAGATTCTCCACTGTACAACCTCATTTAGGATAGAAACGAAAGCACAACACAGTGCTCCCTTTCTACAGCAACACCCAACGGGAGACAGAGAGTGTACACGTGTGTGTGTTTTAGAGGGAGTGGGGTTTGATATATTTATAGTACTGAGCATGACCTTGGTTACATTCGCGAACTGTTTGAACCTAAATTAGACTCCACGCCACGCGGCCTCTGATCTGTTTGTCCCTCTTTATTTTTCTGCTGTCCAAATGTCCAGTAGGTAACTTTGAGAAGAAAAAAATAAAGGACACTTTAAGCGCACGATAGTGCAGCAGTAAAAGCGTTATTATGATTATATTGGTGTAATAAGAAACACTATGTGTTTACATTACTGAATAAAGAAATCTTGAAATCTTGTTAACAGCGGCAAGCAGTGTTATAAGGAGGGAACCATTGTTTGGAGGACAGTTCTTTGGAGAGGGCACTGTATTTTTTAATGTTCCTTTATCACCGTTACATAAAATCTCAGTGTTATTGACTCAACACATTCCACCATGAATAGAACATTTAATACAAGTATAATTATCTGAACAAAGATTATTTCTCTTTTTGTACAAGAAGATCAGTCCTCTGATCTGGGTCTTCATTGTTTGCACAGGACAAGTATACTAATCACATGTACACTGTTTGAAAGAGACGCCTATATGCGGGACTAGGGTTCAAAGGGTTAAAAGCTTTTATAGTCTTAAGTCATTATCTTCCATCTAAAACAGAATATCGGATGAAAATTGTCTACTCCACTCGCTCCTACAGTGGAGAATGTGTTATTCTTTCCCAATAAACGCGTTTACGCTAAAACTATTATTCCCAGTGCAAACAGTTTGGAGCCAGATCTGACGCCGGGTAACCCGGCGTCTGATCAGGCTCCAAACTGTTTGCCACCATGATAAACATGAAATATCAGAATTGTCCAAAAGTTGTACTTTTCTACGTTTTAGTGCTTTGCGTTTGCGTACGTTTGCGTTTAAACGGGAAAGAATAACAGATTCTCCACTGTATAATTAGTAATTCAGTGATATTTCTGGAGGGTTGATTCTGTTTTGTTTCTCAGTGAATGTCTATGAGAATTATCACAGTCTGCTGGGCATGCCTCTCCAGATTTGGTACAGTGCTCCCTCCCTATAACGGTCCTCCCAACAACGACTCCCTCCTTACAACGACCTTTGTCGCAGTTCCCTATTCAAGTATATCCAACGCTTTCACTGCTGCAATTTCGTCTGCTAGAATTGTCGTCTGCTGTTGTCTCTCAAGGTTACATATAAGTAGATATTTTGATAGAATAAATATATAATGACGAGTGAAAAACAGCTTGAATCAAGATCAGACGCCGCGTAGCGCGGCGTCTGATCTGGCTTTAAACTGTTTGCAAATGTAAGCCAAGTCTTAATGTTTCCTCCCTATAACGACCCCCGCCGACCAACACACATAATATGTGTCTCCCATTGGGTGTCGTTGTAGAGAGAGAGCCCTTCAAGTAAGGGAGTATGAGGGGTGTTTCATAATTAATGCAACTTGATCAATAACTTTAATATAATAAGTTCAAAATGGTATAATGCACGGTAAGATCACACGACTAGATAAGTCACAACACGAACTGAAATGACCCCAAGTCTAGGGTACTGGAACATTTTTATGTATTTTTGAGGTAAGTTTTCGAACAAATGATGATACTGAAATTGTTATAACGACTTTATTATTTAGAATAATTTAACGAAACTTTCGGACAATTATACACATACTACAAATAGGCTGCTGGCCAATAATGTGAACCCTCCCCCCATAGGGGGACTTTTGGTCACCATGTTTTTCTGAAAGCCCAGGGTCTGTAGGTTCAAATCCTATTTTCTGCACTTTGAACGTTGGGGCTTTAATCTAAAATTTGACTTTGAAGATTACCTCCCCTTGCATAAATGGAGAAATACGTAATTGTATGTGTAGTTGTTGCACTAATATAATTTTTTTATTAAACTTATATGTCTAACACAAAATGATTCATTTATGCAACATAACTAACTGAAAGCAAAAAGTGCAAAAACAATTGGACATAACTCAAATTTTATTCAAATTATCTCCCCTTAAAAGTACAGAATGCAATTTTTATACAAAAACAAGTCACTTTTCCCTTTATAAATGTTGAATACATATCATAGAAACAAGATCTAATCACGAAACCTTCTTTACATGAAAGCCTTATATGTCAACAAACTAATTATATAACCTTTGGGTTATACAGCACAGTCTTTGTGTGTAATTGAACAAAAATATTACCTCCCTTTTTTAATTCCTGTCATATTGTTATAGTAGAGGGCATTTAAAATTTTTGGGGAAAACAAATGCACAGAAATGATTTTTGTGTTTTCATATGCCCCAGTATGTACCGAATAACAGAAAAATAATCTAGGAAAATCAAATGATGCGAAATCCGATTTTTTGGGGTAAAATGGTTGAATTGATAAACGAAAATGATAATTTTTGGAATTTCCATACTGTGACCCTGGGTATTAACATAAAGGCTCCAAATTTACAAATTAGACTGACAGTTATATCCACTGTAGAATAGTACTAATTAGGATAAATAAAATTTTCAATAAATGGTTCTTTTTGGGTGAAAATCATGAAAATATTAAACAAAAACCCAAATTTGGAGATTTTAGTAGAGATTCCCTGGCGTCAAACATCCAAATAAAGGAAAAGATGCACAGAAATGGTTTTTGTGTTTTCATATGGTAGAGCATGTACCAAATAACAGAAGAAAAATCTAGGAAAATCAAATCATGCGAAATATGTTTTTTGAGACAAAACTATTGAAATAATAAATGAAAACGCCAATTTTAGGGATTTCAGTACTGTGTCGTTGGTTATCAATTTAAAAGCTCCAAATTTACAGGCTAGATACTTATACATTTCTATTGTGAAATAGTACTGTTAAGGATAACTTAAACATTAAAAAATGTATTTTGGGGTAAAATTGTTGAAAAAATAAATGAAAACGCGAATTTTTTGGATTTCCCTACTGTGAACGTGGATATTAATATAAATACACCAAATATGCAGGCTAGACAAACAATCGTTTTAACTGTGTAATGGTTCTAGTAAGGATAAATAAAACTTTCAAAAACGGATTTTGGGGGTTAAATTGTCAAAATATTAAACCAAAATCACCCATTTTGGAGATTTTCGTAGACAATCCCTGCCATCAAAATCAAAATTGATTTATGTGTTATCATATGCTTTAATATATGTATTAAATAGTAGAACAATAATCCTTTGTTGCCAATTACATGTTATTTTACAACATTATCAAGTGAAAAGCATTCAATTTGATAGTTGCTTTAAATAAAAAAAAATTGATGGGAGTAAGATAATTGCCTCCCTTTCAAACAAAACAAGAAGAATAAAAATTAGAGGAATCCACCAACGGATACAGTGTTAGAAAGGTTATACATGTATAGAGGTGGTGATGTATCCGTTGGTGGACCGCCTTTAGCCACATTTTAGCACTGTATTAGTTGGTGGACGGCCTTTAGATACATTTTGGCACTATATCAGTTGGGGGACGCTTCTAGATAACCTTTCTAGCACTGCACATGTATCCGTTGGTGGACAACCTGTAGATAACATTTTAGCACTGAATCCGTTGATGGACCGCCTTTAAATAAAGTTTTAGCACTGTATCCGTTGGTGGATGACCTCTAGAAATGGTTTCTAGCACTATATCCATTAGTGGACGTCCTCTAGATAATGTTTCTAGCACTGTATCCGTTAGTGGACCTCCTATATATAACATTTCTAGCACTATATGTGTTGGTGGGCAACCTGTAGAAAAGGTTTCTAGCACTGTATCCATTGGAGGGCAACCTCTAGGAAAGGTTTCAAGCACTAAATCCATTGGTGGACCTCCTCTAGAGAAGGTTTCTAGCACTGTATATGTTGGTGAATGGCTGTAGATAACGTTCCTAGCACTGTATCTGTTGGTGTACCGCCAGTATATACAATTTCCAGCACTGTTCCCGTTGGTGGATCGACTCTAGATAACGTTTAAAAAACTTTATCCCTTGGTGGACCGCCTCTACAAAAGGTTTTTAGCACTATATCCGCTGGTGGACTGCCTTTAGATAACGTTGTACATAGCACTGTATCCGTTTATGGACCCCCTGAAAATAACGTTCCTAGCACTGTTTCCGTTAGTTGACCGACTTTAGATACCGCTTAAAGCATTGTTTCCGTTGATGAACCGTCTGTAGATAACGTTTTAAGCACTGTATCCGTTGGTGGACCACCTCTAAAAAATATTTCTAGCACTGTATCCGTTGATGGACGGCCTCTAGAAAAGGTTTCTGACACTGTATCCATAGGAAGACGTCCTCTAGATAACGTTTCTAGCACTGTATTCGTTGGTTGACCTCCGGTAGATAACATTTCTCTGTTGGTGGACCTCCTGTAGATAACGTTTTTAGCACTGTATCCGTTGGTGTACTTCCTGTAGATAACGTTTTAGCACTGTATCCGTTGGTGGACCTCCTGTAGATAACATTTCTAGCACTGTATCCCTTGGTGGACCCCCTGTCGATAACATTTCTAGCACTGTATCCGCTGGTGGACCGCCTGTAGATAACGTTTCCAGCACTGTATCCGTTGGTAGACCGCCTTTAGAAAACGTTTAAAGAACTGTATCCGTTGGTGGACCGCCTCTACATTTGGTTTTAGCACTGTATCCACTGGTAGACCGCCTGTTGATAACATTTGTAGCACTGTATCAGTTGGTGGACCTCCTCTTGATAACGTTTCTAGCAATGTATCCGTTGATGGACTGCCTCTAGAAAACGTTTCTAGCACTGTATCCGTTGGTGGACTGCCTCTAGATAACCTTTTTAGCACTGTATCCGTTGGAGGGCTACCTCTAGATAACTTTAGTAGCACTGTATCCGTTGGTGGTATGCCTCTATATAACGTTTAAAGCACTGTATCCGCTGGTGGACCTCCTCTAGATAATTTTTAAGCACTGTATCCGTTGGTGGACCGCCTGTAGATAACGTTTCTAGCACTAACTTATGTATCCGTTTGTGGACTGCATCTAGAAAACGTTTCTAGCACTGTATCCGTTGGTGGACTATCTCTAGATAACCTTTTTAGCACTGTACCCGTTGGTGAACCACCTAGATAACTTTAGTAGCACTGTATCCGTTGGTTGAATGCCTCTATATAACGTTTAAAGCACTGTATCCGCTGGTGGACCTCCTCTTGATAATGTTTCTAGAAATGTATCTGTTGGGGGACCGCCTATGTGTAACGTTTTAGCACTGTATCCGTTAGTGAACTGCCTCTAGATAACTTTTTAGCACTGTATCCGTTTGTGGACCGCCTCTACAAAAGGTTTCAAGCACTGTGTCGGTTTATGAACCGTCTCTTGTAAAGGTTCTAGCACTGAATCCGTTGGTGGAACGCCTCTTTGTTGCTTTTTAGCACTGTATCGGTTGGTGGACCGCCTCTAGATAACGTTTAAAGCACTGTATCTGTTGGTGGATCGCTTCTAGATAACTTTTTAGCGCTGTATCTATTGATGGACCGCTGTATCTGTTGGTGGATCGCTTCTAGCTAACATTTTAGCGCCGTATATGTTGGTGGACCGCCTGTAGATAACGTTTAAAGCACTGTATATGATGGTTGACCGCCAATAGATAACCTTTTAGCACTGTACCTGTTGGTGTCGCCTCTAGATAACGTTTAAAGCACTGTATATATTGGTGGACCGCCTCTGGATAACATTTTTAGCACTATATCCGTTGATGAATCGCCTCTAGATAAGCCTTTTAGAACTGTATCCATAGGTGGACCGCCTTTAGATACCGTTTTAGCCCTGTATAATTATGTTAGTGGAACGCCTCTAGAAAGGGTTTCTAGCATTGTATCCGTTGATGGACAGCCTCAAGATACTGTTTATAGCAGTGTATCCGTTGGTGAACAGTCTGTTGATAACTTTTCTAGCAGTGTATCCATTAATGGACCGCATCTATATAATGTTTCTAGTACTGTATTTGTTGTTGGACCGCCTCTATATAACCTTTTTAACTATCTGTTTGTGGACCGCCTCTACAAAAGGTTTGTAGCACTGTTCCCGTTGGTGGCCCGAATCTAGAAAAGGGATTTAGCACTGTATCCGTGGGTTTCCCTCCTCTAGATAACGTTTGTCGTACTGTATCCGTTGGTGTACCGCCAGTATATGCCGTTTCCAGCACTGTATCCGTTGGTGGACTGCCTCTAGATAACTATTATAGCACTGTATCCGTTGTTGGACTGCCTCTAGATAACTATTATAGCACTGTATCCGTTGATGGACCGCCTCTACAAAAGGGTTGTAGCACTGTATCGGTCGGTGGGCCGCCTCTAGAAAAGGTTTTTAGCACTGTATCCGTGTACTATCCATTTCCATGATCCATGATTGCTTCGTAATTCTCTGAATCTTATTTCTTACAGTTATTAACTGTTTTCAAGTCTTTGTCGGTAGTTTTGTTATTTCATAATTTAAGACAATATTTTCCGCGAAAATAAAATAAATGTCTGCTAGAAAACATCCTCACTATACCCAGTTGAATATTTTATCATCATTTAAAGAAAAACTAGGTTTTCAAAGAAGCTTTAAATGTAATAAAACTATGAATTAACTAGTTTGT